>JACJUM010005600.1:10443272-10521329 GCA_020976665.1 Heortia vitessoides | reverse complement strand
TGCAGTTCGCGTGATAGTTCTCGTGATATTTTATTTTCTTTTTTGATTACACTATGCCAGAAGTGCAGGCATGCAGTTCGCGTGATAGTTCTAGTGGATTTTTCTTCTTGTCTTGATTACACTAGGTCAAAAATGCAGGCATGCAGTTCGCGTGATAATTCTCGTGGTATTTTTTGTTTTCGTTCTTCCGTTGAATTTCACTACACATTTATATCATCGGTTGATGATAGTTGAGGTCAAATTATCATTTACATCAAACTTCGCAACCAAATCAAAATTCGCAACTATACGATCAACAGTATAATACCGGGACCAAGTCAAGACAGGCTGCTTTTTATAATATCACAATTACTTAAATACCCTGCCGTGAGGTACCGGCAAAGTCGAATAGTACCTCCCTCTGGACCGGGTGCTGTAAGAGGTACTAGCGGTATATCCATCGGAGACAATGTAGTTCTAAACGCACAGAGTATGGTGGGCAGCAGTGTCCCAGTCACGATGGCTGCACTCCGCGATTGCCAACACTAGCCCAGTCCGGCAATTATGGGCAATATTCCCCCTTTCCTTGGGAGGCTTATGTCCAGCAGTAGACTTCCAATAGCTGTAATGATGAATGATGAAATGTTGATAAACGAAAAACAAAGGTGTAAAGCTGCCACCTTTCGGGCCGCAGTTTCTACAACGCCCAGATAGCGGTGCGGGCCTATATCTTATTATCACTGTTCACAATCTAGGTGTTGAGCACGGATGCAGTTGAAAACACACGGTAACTAATCCCGAGCGGGCCCGGTAAACACTTTATCATCCATTACTATGAAGAAATGTTCATGGGCAGAGTAAAAGAATAACTCCCCTTATATCAGGTGTTGTAAGAGGCATGTTAAGTACCAGAACCAAAAGATGGCGGTATATCTATCCGAAAAAGAGTAGCTCAATGTACACGCTTGCCCAGCGCGGCAATTATAGGCGAAATTCCCCCTTTCTTGAGGAGGCTTATATCCAGCAGTGAACTTCTAATAGCTGTTATAATAATGATGATCCTGACATTAATATTAACCGTCGTCGTAAGAGTTTAGAATTAGCAGTTAACGGTTTTATTGGTTTTTGATATAAATAAAAATAATCAACGAAATCATCTCGCATGTACGCTAGAACGGTAGTTATTTTTTGTTTATGTTTCTAATTTGCAGGATTAAATTTGTACGGGAACGGGATGTTTATATTGAATAAATTGTTTTACCTAAAGTTTGTATTTAGGTATATAGCGATTGTTAAAGGGACCAAAGGGATACATTTTTCTTTGTGTATAAACGAAGTCGGTGTGAGCCACTAGTTTTTGGTATTGACAAAAAAAACAAAAACTAAAACTGGTAAATACATTAATCACGAACAAAGCTAAAGTTAAAGTATTTCATATAAATATTATTTGTGGTTATTATGGAGTGTAACATTTCCTACATACATTTTAACAAGCGTTACTAATACAAAAATCTTCAAAATACTTGAGTACGAGTAAAAAACTAAGGAATCTGCTTGATCACGGATAAGTAAGTAATTAGTAAGTAAGTAATTAATCACTAAGTTAGTGTACTGCACTTGCAAATTTTTAATTAATCAATAATCTATATCCTTTTATATATAGTCTTTGACAGACTGAAATGTCAACGCTGGGCCTAAATTATATGGAGAACTTGATTATAAAACGATTGAAAATAAAACGGGAGTGCAAAATAACTATGAAAGTTCTTTGATTTTCAAAGTTATTTTAATACAATGTTATATCTATTTATATATATGAAGAAGGTATATAGCCCACTTATTTAGTATAGCCTTCTTATCGAAAAAGGTGCTTATAGGCTATAACATCAAATTAGTACCAATTTTTTTTTATTGGATTGATTTTATTAATTGATTTTGTGCATTCAGCTTATAAATTGCCTCTGATTTACAGATTTTGACCCCGACACAAATAATTTGTGTCGGTGTGGGAATCGAACCCGCTACCCTTAGTCTCCATTTGCGCCTTATACCACTGCACTACAAGGGTCGCCTTGCGGACAATAACAGCGGAGCATAAATGTTCTAGGTTTGTTTGTTTGTTGTACAACGTAACGCGGCTGAAACCGCGAGGCGCTGTTAGAACCTTTACAAAAATGCTGAATCTCCTGCTATGGTTTGAGTCAACGCTTCACGTACATACGAATCCGAAGCCCGACTGTAGGGTCAATGACCTCGGATTACAAGCACAAGACTCCGCGGGGAATTTTTCTTTTAAAGTGCAATCCATTTCCGTAAGTAGGTCTGACGGTATATTTAAAAAGCCGCGTCGTGCCGTTAAGTTATTTGAACCCATGCGTCCCCATGACCCGGTTAACGCCGGATGACGGATGCATCGCTTTATTGCACTTTTTATATACACATGGACGGGCTGAGGTAATTCAATGCCATTGGAGATTTTAAATTTAGAACACATTCCAAGATGGCTTATATACGGACAGTTCATCATTACAGAAATTGGAAGTCCACTGCTGGACATAGGCCCAATATAATGCCGTGAGGTACCGGCAGAGCAGAATAGTACCTTCCTCTTTACCAGGTGTCGTAAGAGGCGACACAGGTATCAGAACCGACAGATGGCGGTATATCCACCCGAGACAGTGTAGCTCCAGGATAATTGAATTATACTAATTAATTATCACGTGTAATTTTTCACATCTGATCAATTTATTGATAACTATGATGACTGTAGGACAAAAGTCATTTGACCAAATAGATCATTGAGTAGACTACTTTAAAACTGGCACCAGACAGGTCTTAACACTAAGTTCACTGCAGATAAACTGCGCCAGTTTGTTCTTTTCGAAATTCTTGAATTGATCGATATTTTGTTTGTCCCATTGCGATACGCAAAGACTATGGATCTGCACTAGCTATGATCTTGGCATACCTCTCTCGCTTCCTTTATTCACATTAGACCTTTCATACAGGCTCGTTTATTCTTGGCACTTAACTCTTCTGCTCACTTCCGCTCTACATATTTGTGCAGTCAATGTACTTTCATCCACCCTTTCTACATGTCCAAACTATCTCAACATTCCTTTCTCTATTATTATTTTTTGGATCCAACTACTAGGTACAGCAAGCTCTTTATTCCTAGTAGTAAAATTATGAATGCCACGGTCTTTGTTGAAATCAGAAGAATTTTTATAAGGTCTTTTTTAATAAGTCTGTGTACTCCTAACAAACCTATTTATGGATTCCAATAATACCAACCATTAAATGTACTAGAACCTTTATCACCATCTTTTTCTTGCAGGTTCTTTTCTGGTGGCTCGCGTAATGAACCTGCTATAAACTCAGTTATAAGACCCGTCTGGTGTAGGCAGACTAGTATTAAATTAGCTGACACTCAATGACTTATTTGTTTAAATTACTCCTATAACATGATTTTAACAAATCAATACTCATAGATTTTATTTGTTTGTTGACGATTTGAAAATACCTATGATTGGCTTTTTTAAATAAAGATATATTTGACTTTAACTTTACAGCTACATTTTTATATATTTATTAGTCCTAAAGATTCTAGCTTTCGATTCGCGAAAGAAATTCTAAAATAGGTTGATTCATTTTTGAGATTATTTATATATAGATTTGCACACATTTTTTTGCATAGAGTTTTGTTTAATCAAGTTCATAATAAAAATTGTCTTTTATAACTTTAGAACGGATTATTTAACTATTAATTTTTTAATCGACGATGATTGACGTTTATGTTGATTGATGACAGATAAAAATAAAAAATTACGCGTTTTAATGCCGTTAATAGAGTAGTTTTATTTTGAATAATGAGAGCGTAAATATTAGTATATATGTAATAAAGGTTTGGTTATTAATGATTGATTTGCTTAAGTGATGAAAACCAAGTTTATGTTGAAAAACAACCTCTGATATATTAACTAGGGTAAAAACAATGGGCCGAGCGGGACAATAGCCGATTGTTCTCGGTATTGAACCCAGGACCTTTCAATCGAGAACCTATTTATTTCGGCTATTATTCCTTTGTTTGGCTCACTGCCTATCGCCGGACAAACATCATCATACCAGCACTGTCCAAGTCCACTATTGGACATAGGCCTCCCCAAGAAAGGGGGAATTTGGCCCATAATTGCCGCGCTATGCAAGCGTGTTGGCAATCGCAAAGCGCAGCTATCACGATGGGGATGCTGCTGCCTATCCCCGAGCTGCATTGTCTCCGATAGATATACCATCTGTCGGTTCTGGTACCTTAGTCGCCTTTTACGACACCTGTACCTCCCGGACAAACATACATAGTACTAATCTCATTGCAGGTTTTGTACGGTTTGACAGTGAAAAAGAACGGGCCCGATCGCGCATATTATAGTGATCCGTGCTAGTAAAGAAGAAATTTAGTTTCAGCAAACAAGCACACAGTCCGCGTGATAGTATACGTCATCGGATATCACTGGCACGTTGTCACGTTGAAGGTGTTATGTCAATTTCCTAATAATTTACTGCCTTAATTGCACCCTACAAATCGGAAGAAGCAATGCGATTACAGACTGCTATTTGGCGGTAGAAATAGGTAAGAGTTAGGTACCAATGCAGTCGACCTTTGTATGAGGTCTACCGCATGTAACCATAAAAATCATATTATGCACGAGAAATCTACATAGAATTTAGAAAATCTACATGGATTATTTAAAAACACGTTAGATTTATATAGTGACCATAGATAAACTCTAGCTGAACACTACTAAACAATTGAGGTTTTAAAAAAAAATCCGTCATGCTAGTTTCAACATGATGGTCATAATTTGGAGCGAAATTTGAAATTCGAACGAGTGTATTTCTGATAATCATACACTCATTTTTATTATGGAATAATGTAAATCAATAGTCTCTGCCTACCAGATAAGACACACACGTGTTATATATATGTATTATTATTTTTAATAATAATACACTCGTCATATTTAATTTCTTAACTCTTAATATATTTTAATAATCAGTTTTTCTAAATTATTTATAACTGGCACGATAAACATTTTCATGCCAAACTTCCGAGTGGCTTAGTACTTTACAACTCGTTTGCATCCTCCATTAGCTACCCTTAAAACGTGGGTATCCAAAAACTCTAAGACTAGGCGTTAATTATTTACGTTCAGTACCTCACTTTATTATTTGATGTTTGAAGTTTAAAAGACAAAGAAGAAAGTTTTCATTTACCCAGCTTCAAGTTGGAATATTGGTTCAATTTTATCGGCCGAGTAACAAACACATGTATAAAAAATACACCTATTTGATCTACATCTATACTTATATTATGAAAAGAAAACGGTTTATTTTTGATTGTTTGTCAGGAATAAACTTAAAAAGTCGATGGAGTCGTAAGGTTCTGGAATGGAGACCACGTACCGGCAAGCGCAGCGTAGGGCGTCCACCCGCAAGATGGACAGACGATCTGACTAAAACTACTTGGGGAGGACATTGGTCCAGCAGTGGACGTCTTATGGCTGATACGATAAAACTTGAAAAGTACTGAAATAATTTCACTAATTATTTCACCATTAGAATGCTGCAATATTCCCGAATGGCATAACCGATATGATTTCATAATCTTCATATCAGCCATATTGGAGGTCCACTGCTTGACATAGTCCTCACCGAGATAGGTGAATTTTGCCTATAATTGCCGCGCTGGGATAGCGTTTAGGCAATCGCAGAGCGCAGCTTTCGGATGGATATACCGCCAACTGTCGGTTCTGGTACCTCAGTTGCCTCTTACAACACCTGGTACAGGGGGAGGTACTAATCTACTCTGCCAGTTAACGCATAGAAATGCATTACGCTTTAGTTGAAAAAAAACAATAGGATACCCTACTAAATCTTTAATAATGTAATCCAATGTAAAAAAGAAATGGATAAATTATAAATGATAGAACACCAAATGTTAAACAACAATATTAAACAACATATTAATAGCTATAAAAAATTATGATATTAACATCTCCAACTATTTTGATTATGTCACTATAAACATATTTTTGAAAAAGATCTTTTAAAAAACCACACGATGCCTACAAGACCAAATTATTCATGTCTTTATATTAATTCTTATTAAAATATATATAAATATAATATTGAAGACTGTTTCAGTATTTTAAGATACCATTTTGAATTATTATTAAAATCGGCTATTGCATTCAAGTGATAGTTTCGAGTTTAAAAATGTTCTCTAAACCAAATATGGCGCTTGCGTAGTTGCCGGAGTGTGGTGAGTGCGGGGGGCGAAGATTAAGAAATAATATCATACAAGTATATTATATACAACATAGAAGATACAGTGCACTATCCCCGAGAATTTTTAATTTTACTTAACCCGCCATGTTTGCCAAGAACTTAAAATTAAATTAAATACTCGTATTATGCTATCGGGTAAATTGCACCACACAGCATTAAAAATATTAAAAGTAAAAAACTTATAAAATGTGACAATAACCCACAATGCATACTACAAAACGTTCAGGGCGTTTCAGTTTAAACTACTTGTGACATAAATAAGACAACAGAGGACTTACAAATTTACTACTTAAGTATATCTATTTAACACCCAGACACAGAACTAACACAAATATCATCATATAAATATTTTTCGTAGGCGGGGATCCACGACCTTTGGCAGACAAGAAAGTATCACTATCATCTGCGACATTGGGCCATTGTGACTATAACTTGAGATATAAACTATCCTATCTCTCAAGTGCCGTGAGGTACTGGCAGTGCCGTGAGGTACCGGCAGAATAGAATACCTCCCACTGCACCAGGTGTCGTAAGGGGCGACTTAGATATTAGAAACGACAGATGGTGGTATATCCATTCGAAATAGTGCAGCTCAAATGGACAGGGCGGGGATGGGCAGCAGCATCCACGTCGCGGTAGCTGCGCTCTGCGATTGCCAACGCGCTTGCCCAGAGCGGTAATTATGGGCAAAACACCTCCTTTCTTGGAGAGGCTTAAGTCCAGCATTGGACTCCCAATGGCTAGTATGATGAAGTTGGATCAAACTGTACAAAGCTATTAAATAAATATTAAAATCGGGTCAGTAGTTCAGAAGTTCGTCCCAGGCAAACACCTTGACTCGTGAAATATATATATAAAGATTATAAAAACTATCACAAAAGTTTATCTTTCCTTTAAAAAAGTTTATTGTAGCTAACCTATGACATATTGCAGTTATAATCTATATAGCTTTAAATCGATCTGGGCAGCTATATTATATTATTATTTATAGCTATATAAATAATATAATATAGCTGCCCAGATCGCACTGAATATTTACAATCAAACCAAATCTCTGTTAAACACAAAAATATATACCGTGGCGTGGTCAGCAGCTTTCCCGCCGCGAAGCTATGTTCTGCAGTTGCCAAGCGCGGTAATTTTGGGCTATACCCCCCCTTTTGGGGATGTTTATGTACGTGTACACATCCATATTTAGTAAAAAACAGTTATTTATATTTTTCAAAATAGATACTTCAATTTTATTAAATGTATTGATTACAGATTAAAAATGCCAGGAATCGAAGCCGGCGCGGATCACAAGTTTCAAATAAAAAGCGACATTCTTTTCGATGTGAGGAAAAATTCCGAACGTATATATATTAATCTAATTTTAAATTGATGATTTTCGTGGTATCCATAAATACAAATGTGACGGTTATTTTTAAACCGAGTGACATCATGGCACGTCCGAAGACATTTTATGAGCCGGAAGAAAACGTCAGCTTGAGTAAATATGCATTCTTGTGTAAATAGGAAGCTAAAGACAAAAGTGACAAACAACCGTTTTATTTTTACGTATTAACTTTTTCATTAAAGTTCTATAATCATAGATCACCTCATTAGAATGACATTTTACATTTGTCATTGTAACGTGATATAAAATTGATTATTCTTTTTTAGTCATCATTGTCTGACTGAAGACTATTTACACAAAGTTTACTGCAGGATCTTTATGCTAGCTTCCAGAAAAAAAACTCTCGATAGGTGGCTTCAGCATATATTTACAAGAAGGTACCTTGATCGTATCAAGCGCGGCAAAGCTAGGCTTTTCACCCAGGACGAATAATTACATGACTGATATTTGTATTTGTTGTTTTTTTAACCACATCATCGCAATAAAAATAGCACAAGTACATTGTAAATTCACAGCGGTTGTGCAAGACTGGAGTTCCAAGGTAAGCAGAAAATTGGTCGTATTTTAGATCACTAGGCATTTCATCCCATTTTTTCTTATTTAAATATATATATTACAAATATTAAACCTTGAAAACTAGTCAATTATCCAAAGCATGCGAAACTAATGGCAATTAAATGTATACAAAGAGGCATGTTATGTGATTCTAAACGGTAAACTTGTAACAATATGCATGCATGCGTGCGTGTGTGTATGATATGTTTGTAATTGCGTGTGTGATTGTCAATGAATGAGAAAGATGGAAAAAGATTAATATTTATAATTGATTTTCTATCTTATATTTTCCACATCGCTATTAACGTCTGTAACCATAAGACCACTTTTTAGGTCATATTTATATTGAACACATATTTATGATACTTCTGTCTTGTCTATTTGTCTAATATCTTCCTGATGGCTAACGTCCGTAACACAAATGCCTTAAGCGACTTATCTCAAAGTCAAGTCAATGTATGAGGAGACGTGTGAATTTATTATAACCAATATTATCCCGGTACTTTTTAGCGGATAAACGGGTTGAAATATCATTGGACAGGGACATACACAAAGCTGATGGATTCGCAAAGTTACGCAATGAAGACCAATTACCGTCATATGCAGCGTAGGACGTCCACCCACAAGGTAGACAGGCGATCCTATTATATTACTATTAATAGGACCGGTTGTATACTGCCTACATCTAGCGGGATCCTGTGGCTCTAGTCCGATCATTGTCCGGCTTGTAGGTAGGCGTTCTACACTGCCCTTGACGTCCTACGACGCACTCCAGAACCTCAGGGTCTAATGGCCGTTACGCGTGTTGTGTGTCGTGTCTATTTCTATGAATGTGCAAATATTTAAATAATTGTACACACAATATAAATACATAAATTAAATCAGTAATATTATCCTTATATATAAAAACTAGTACCTAGTAGTAACCAGTAGGGCCACGCAGTTTTACCCGCGTAATTTGTTGAGCTTTCATATTAACTTTACACTTCCCTTTAACCCCCCTAAGGGATGGTTATCGAAAAAATATTTAACGTGAGTTTTATCACTTCTTATGAAGGACCTTAATACTGAATTTCTTTTGAATAACTTCAAAATACTCCCTTAGGAGTGTTTTTTTCATTGCTTAGCGCACACCTAAGTTATAAAATAAATTATTAGGCCCTGCGTTGATATGTCAGTCAGTCTTAATGACTAAGCTTCTCCTTTTATATATATATTTCGTGTCAATGTGTTTGGATGAACATCTAAACTACTGAACCGATTTAAAATAGTTTTGGATTCAACTGTACTATAACTTGAGAGATATTCAATTTAATTTCATGAGCAATTTTTTTTTTCAAGACATAAAACATAGTTATGGCAGGACAACGACTGTCGGATTACCTCGTAAGTTATATTTTTAAACAAATTACATTAACAAATGCTCGAAAGGTGAGTATAGATGTCATTTTTACAACAAAAAGTATAATGACTTGATATTTTACAAAGAATTTAGTGTGAAAATGAAAACGTGAAATCAATACCATCGTCACAGTAACTTTTTAACGGCCTAAGACCGCGGTTTGTAAATTTTTACATTTTATGTTTCCAGTTTACTAGTTGTGAGGTACCGGCAGAGTGGAACTGTACCTTACCCAGACCAGGTGTAGTAAGAGGCGACTAATGTACCGAAACTGATAGATGACGGTATCCATTTGAAATAATATAGCTCAAATGCAAAGGGCAGGGATGGGCAGCAGCATCCTTGTCGCGTTAGCTGCGCTCTGCGATTGCCAACACGCATACCCACCGCGGCAATTTTAGGCAAATTTCCCTCTTTCTTGGGGAGGCCTATATCCAGTAATGGACTTCTAATGCATGACATGATAATGATGAACCAATGTACAAGATGGTCTCCAATTAAATAATGTAGAGTTGTTCTAGACCTTGTCCTGATAAATAACCTACCGACTACAGCGGCATCTGCCGGGTTAATATGTAAATACAAATCATCCAGGCTTCCATTTGAAAGCATTCACAAAAATTCATCCAAGTTAATCCAGCCGTTTAGTTGCAATATAGATAAATAACGTAGATACCAACCGCAGCTCGATATACCGGGCCGATTTCGGAATCCAAACCGCCACCCAAACGCATACATAAAAAAAATGTTACTCGGTCCAGACGTTTCGGAGGAGTTCAGTGATATACACATGAACAATAGAATTTTAGGTTAAATATACCGAGTTTTAAATCAATGGTAAGCAGTTTTATACAAAAAATAAGTGAACATCATGTCTTTAAATGCTTGACATTTCATAAATTCTATTGTTGTAAGAGACAATGTACAGGTTTATAGGAAGAACAAAAAGAAAATAAAAAAAAATCATTTGATATAAATATAAAGCTATTTTTAATTATGTTTCAATTGTTTTTAACAAATATTATTGAAATTGAATCTTCTTCTACTTGAAACTATTAACAAAAGTCAGAAAGAAATAAATACAAAAATATCGCCTATATATCCTTTACGCTAATTGGGTTTGTTCGCTTTCATGGCTTAAACAAAGTTATTAATGTTATTATTATTACTTTTTTATTATTATTATTTTATTGACGATTTGTAAGTGCTTGTAACGGGGCTAACTTAAATAAAGTATAATATGAGTTGAGATAACATTTGACATTTAAATCCCTTGAAATCCCTCGGGAATAGAATGGCTTCTATACTTAACTACCTCTCTCTGTACTCGGTGTCGTAAGCGGCAACTGAAGTACCGGAACCGACAGATGGCGGTATATCCACCTATAGCAGTGTCGCTCAAATGCAACAGGGTCGTAATTACGCGGGCAACTGCAAGAGCCGCTAGTTAAAAAAATAAATATGGGGAAGCAGTAATTGTTTAATTTCAAACTTTTGATTTAACATCTTTATTATTTTTGATTCAGCATAGAATTCCATAAGACGCGATAATGATAACTTTGAAGCGGTTCCAAAACCGCGGTTCATTTCAATCTAGACCAGGTTTCCAATTTAGTCATTATCATAGCAGCCGCAAAATGTCCACAGCCTTCCCGGGAATGGTGGAATTTGTCTATAATTGCCGCGCTGGGCAAACGTGTTGGCCGTCGCAGAGCGTAGCTTCGCGACGGAAATGCTGCTATCCCCACCCTGTTGCATTTGAGCTACACTGCTTTGTGTGGATATACCGCCATCTGTCAGTTCCGGTACTTCAGTCGCCTCTGACGATATCTGATACAGGCGGAAGTATAATTCTACTCTGCATTTATCACACGGGATTTTTATATATAAAAATATATATGTATATACTATAATTTTAAATTCTATTAGTCAATAGAATTTAACATTATAGTATGTAAATCTACATTTTACAAATATATAATATTTAATAAAATTACACATTTTTCAAAAACACTCCTCATCTCCACTCGAGCAAAGCCTTAACATATACGAGTATTTTGAATTATCTGCTTGTAACACCAAATGACACTTTTTATGAAATGCATATAAAAGTTTATACAGTATTTATAACAAAAAGATATGGCAACACAAGCTATTTTAATTAAAGATAACATATATTTAATTTCAGCATTTACCAATAAAACCTCTCAAGTAAAATTTCATTAAAAAGTACATACAACATGTTAAATATGTATGAGACCAAATAGTATACTTTGTTGCGATTCCATATTATCGAGCTGCATAGTTGCATACAACAAATACTACCTATCTTTCCTAGCATTGGTGGGAATCATGTCACTATCGAAGGGGGATGAATCGACAAGATATTGCGGTATATTTTTTTCTATCTCAGAAAAATCCAAAAATCCTCTTTTTACTTGTTACTCTTTATCACCTATGACTCGAGATTGACGGCAATTTTTTCCCGCAACTTAAAACGTAAATACTATAATTTTAATATAAGTATCATTTAAATAACACATACATTTATTTTATATTTTTAAAGCAATTCTACTCTATATCTTTTGATTGTATCGTTGATAATGCCAACCCTTTTATATTTTGACACGACAGCAAGAAATTAAAAATAAAAGAAGACCTTTTCTTTGGAAATGATTAGGTAGATAGCTCGATGACAATAATCAAGTGTTTAAACTTAGTTATATTTGAAGTAAATAAATCTTATATACTTACATAGGGTCGCAGGCTTTGTGAATCAATTTGATACAACACAAACTACATAAAACACCATACACGATCACTTTCGGCTAAGTCACTTCATGCCGAGGAACCATAATGTCGCCTTCACATTCTGCTGCTATGCATAGTCAACGCCATTTTAGTTTTTTTTAATTTCGAATTCGGAACACGCCTTGATTAATTTCTTTTCTTATTATTTTTTTGTGGAGCGAGGGATTGGGTCGCCAGTGCCGACTGGGCAGTAAGGCGGCGCGCGCAAGCCTGCCGCCCGAAGTTAGCCGCGATGCGCGGCGCAATGTTGCCAACTTCATGGCGCAAATGTGACCTAATTCTGGACGCAGTGAATTATTTTAGAAATGGCAACGCACTTGTTCACGCACCTCCCTTATTATTAGCGGTCGATTGCATTGGCAGATGTGGAGTTTGTTTGTTTTTTTTTTATGAATACAGGCCTAATTAATGCATACTTATTTTATGGAGGGAACAGATTATCGCAACCCCTAGATGCAACAATTCAAAACTGCAGTTTAATTGCGAAATAAACTAAATAATCCAAATGCGGTCCATTATTTGAATACTAACTTAAAAAAATGGTCACAGCATGTTTCACGTTATTATCTTTCTTAACGACAACATTTCGTTTCAATTAACAAATGAATATACCAGTTTTATTTAAGAGCGCTTAAGTTTACGTTAACCAAAAATTTAAGTTTTTTCCGCTAGACAATCAAATAGTCTATTTACATTATTAACGTGTTAATTTTTTACTCTTTCATAACAGACATATTAAACAGTTTTTAGGATAATTTGCCACAGAGATTGGCATTATGATATAATGACTATATGAAATGTATGGATAAAATGACGTCCTGCAGGCCGCAATCAACCGGTCCTATGGATATTACACGGGGAGGCGTATGTCCAACGGTGGACGTCCTACTGCTGATATGACGATGATATACAAAGATGTATAACTACAGTCAAAAGATATGTAGTGTAATTTTTACGGGCCCGATGGCGCATTTGGTAGTGATCCTATCTTGTTAGCCAAAGGTCGTAGGTTCGATTTCCACACAAGACAAGTATCATAATATGAAATATTCATGATATGATACTTGTCCTCGTTCTATGTCTGGGTGTTAAAAATAGGTATAATTGATGAAGGTCCCTTTCAAAGTATGAAGGAGCAATTTTAGATCATTCGCCTCAACACTTAAGAATAACTTCAACATTCAACTGTTTATTTACTGATATAGTAGATATTTAACGATCCTTTACACCCTGAATAGGCTTCAATTCATCTCTCAAAACTTTGGCAACTCTACCGTGAAGTACCGGCAGAGTAGAATAGATACTATTCTACTCTGCCGGTAGTCTTCCTTTATCAGGTGTCGTAAGAGGTGACAGAGGTACCAGATCCGATAGATCGCGATATATCCATCCGAACAGCGCGAAAGCTACGCTCTGCGATTGTCACCACGCATCCACAGCGCGGCAATTATGAACAAAATTGGCCAAAAGAGGCCTATGACCAGCAGTGGACTTCAAGTGGCTGATATGGATGACTTAAAACTTAAGGTTCATATATATCACTGCTTAAAAGAATCATTACCAGAAGCGAAAACATTTCACGAACGAACGAAAAAACAAGGCCGTGCTTAAACCACAACACACCCATCGATTAAACTGGTGATTAACACGATTATAATAATATTTAATTGCATAAACCATACAATTATAATTAGAAACTAAATAAAAATCACAATGCCTTCAAATTGAATGTTTGCAAAATAAAAAGCATGCGTAATAAAACGTGAATGACCCGTTGAATGAAATTGAAGTTGTGCTACGACCGCTACGCAGGCTCTACGCCGTAGCGTGATTCGTAGCAACTCCAAGTCCCCTGCGGCCTGTCGTAGCTCGCAACAATATAGCACTGACATTATTTATTCTATTCCTGCTAAGTAATTTAGGCTACTTTTTACATGATTTAGAACAGTAGTTACGGAAATACGGGCCCGAGGGCACAGGTAGTAGTGATCCAATTATTTACGGTCATGGGTTCGATTCCCAACAAGAGCAAATATTTGTACGATGATATTTGTGTTTGTTCTATGTTTGGATGTTAAATATATGTATTTAAGTAGTATATTTGTGATTCCTCTGTAGTCTAGCGTCCGTATCACAAGTGCTTTGAGCGACTTACCACGGAGTCAGGTCAATGTATGAGATGTTGTCGGAATTACGTTTACGCGTTTATGGCTCATAATAAAACAGCTTTGAAACGTTGTTGTTGTTTTTTTAATTATTTAGACTATCTGCGCCCACGACTTCGCCCGCGTGACATTCATAACTTAAACAGTTTTCGGAGCGCACGCAAAGAAAGCTCCTACAACAAATATTTTTTGCAAAACTGCCACATTTGCTATTAATAAATGTGGCAAATGTCACGTAAATGCTTATTACAATTGGGTACATATTTTTGTATTGTTTTATTAATTTTATTTGGGTACTAACATTTAAAAAAAAATCTGTAGATTTTTTTCTTAGTTTAATATTCAGTACGAACGGTTATTTCACTAATAAAATAAAATATCAACAATAGATGGATCCTATTTTTGATTCAAGTCGAAGCGATCAACATGTACTGGAGGTAGGCCTTTTAAAAAGGAACTTTTTATGAGTACTTCACTTTCACCTAATTGTGCCGATAGAGAGGAATGATCGCATTGCTGTGTTTTGGTTTAAATGATACGAGAGACAGTGAAATTTCTCGATAATAAAATAAAGATTGGTGGAAATGTTCTGGTCATGGCACATGTAGCCCTCTTATAAAGTTTGTGTGCATAGATGCCGCACTCTCACCTAGTTCTACCGCCAAATAGCAGTGTTCGCATTAACGTGCTCCAGCTCGGATGAGACCTAGTCAAATAAAAAAAAAATCTTACAGTATCTCATACATTGACCGGACTCCGAGATAATCGCTTAGAACAGTGTTACAGACATCAAACAGCAGAGAAATATAAAATATAAAGCTTAACAGCCAGACACAGAACAAAAAAACATATTTTTCATGTACATATTTGTACCGGGTGACCCCCGGTGCCTAAGTTAACAACCAACAGACCAGTTACATATCTTGAAGACACCATCTAGCGTTATATCTTTAGACTAGAGCGTCTATAGGTGTCGGAGCACCGGTGACTCTTATCAGCACGCGAACCGCACGCTTGTTCATAAACTCAGTGGTATAAAAACAGCACTAGGATTCCCAGGATTCGAACCTGGCACCCTATGTTTACGTCACTCTACCATTAAAGGGGCCATTATACGAGCCGTAAATTGATTATTATTCTGTAAATAGAGATACCCCCGTTCTGCCTCCCTGCCCCCTCTTCCCCATTCCGGATCCCCTCTGGTCCCCAAGATTCTGCAACAGTGAGCACAGTAGCCACAAAACTGTATTATTCAAGGACACACCGCGAACCGAGCCGAGAGCATAGATGAGGAGCCTGCGGGATAACATTATTTATTAAATCGAATAGAAGAAGCATGAAAATAAAATTATTGCTGTTGAAAGATATGTAATGTTTCTATTGACCCTTTCGTAACGATAAACATGAAGTAAATGTAGCCGTGTAGAACTGGCAGAGTAGATAGAACCTCCCTGTACCAAGTGACTACTAGAAACCTTCTGATGGCAGTATATCACAAATGGGACAGGGCGAGAATTGACAGCTAGATTCTTGTCTCTGTGATTGCCACCACTCTTGCTTAGCGCATCAATTATAGGCATATTGCCCCCTTTCTTGGGGAGGCCTATGTCCAGCAGTGGACCTTATTTGGCTGCTGTGATGATGATAATGATGATATTCAACTGACGGGTTAAATGGCACATTTGGCAATGTCCATATCTTATACGCCAATAATTGACTATCACCACCCAGAAGAAATGCTTAAAGCCACCTATCTCTGAGTTAGGTCAGCGTACGAGATCTTGTATGAATAATTTAATTGAAATAAACTTATTTCCTACCCACTAATAAAAGAAAAAGCTGTTAACACGCCAATATCTCCACCCAGATTACTTCATTAGACAATAATAGTCAACCCCTTACTGATTTAGGGAGCGCTACTAAAAATAATCCATTAGGTAATTGTGACCAGGATCTCATCAAGGTATTGTCGCAAAAGTGGCAAACAAGCCTGCGGCCCGCATGATTTTGGGCGGTTACAGCAACCTACGGACGCTTAACACCGAGGCATATTTAACGCGTTGCTAACCCTTATAAATCTCTTTACCCCTATTTTGAAGAACCCATGCTGTAGCCCTCTCGGAAAATCTCAGCAGAAACTTATTCCATAACCTTAGCGCACGTCGGATAAATTGTCTCTGTAACCTTTGGGTACGCGACTATTTTTGTTCTAAAGTGTATGGGGTGAACAAGATAATCATTATACGGTGCCATCGATATATCATGCACAAGTTTCTCCAAAAAAATTAATACAAGTAGTCGACATCATAATAACCATTGGAAATCCACTACTGGACATAGGCCCCCACACAAAAGGATACATTTTGGCAGCGTGTTGGCAACCGCAGAGCACAGCTTTCGCGACGGGGATGCTGCTGTCCATCCTCGCCTTATGCATTTAAGCTACACTGTTTAGGATGGATATACCGCCGTCTGTTGGTTTTGGTACCTTAGTCGCCTCTTACGATCCCTGATGAAGGAAGTGGTACTGTTCTCTGCCAGTACTACACGACCACTACATGCTTTAGACAATCGTCCACCAGAACTTACATATCATAACAACCACCACCATGGTTTTTTTCAACAATCAATATAATGTCAACGAGCTATCGATGCTGCGTCCATACGACAATTTTAAAGAAAATTTTGAAATCAAGATTAATATCAAAAATCTTCTTCATTTTTTTGAAAGCTCTGCTGAAGAGTAGAAGATAATAACTATGTCTCACCAAAACTATGATCAACAACACACGTTCGCACCAAAAGTGCCAGTTGTTGCAATAATAAATGACATCGACACTATACTCTCTGCAAATGCAAACTTTGCTAATAACAATAAAGTTCAAGGAGAAGTAATCAATGCACGCAATGGAGCCGTGGGGTACTGGTAGAGTGGAATAGTACCTCTCCAGTAACAGGTGTCGTATCTACCCGGAACATTGTAGCTCAAATGCAACAGAATGAAGATGATAACTGCAATCCCGTCACGAAACGATACTCTGCAATGCCACCACACCTACCCAGCGCGGCAATTTCCCTTTTCTTAAGGAGGCCTATGTCCATCAGTAGACGTCCTACGGATGACGTGATAATTAGAGTTGTAGATTAATCCGTACATGTGCAACTGTTCGCAATATGCAGTCTGACGGGTCATATTTGTAATAATGGTTTTTTGAAATTTATTTTTACATTTTTAATTTTGGTTTAAGTAACTCGCTACAGCGACATCTATTGAGGGCCTCTGTAAAATAAATACAATAAGAATAATTGTTTATAATAACATTCATTGCAGGAGGATACTGGAACGTGGGATAACAAGGGATACAGAATTCAAAAAGTTAAATAATAAATGTATTAATAAGTTTCCAAGAAGGAATGTAGGTATTTTAACTTATGGATGTTTGTTTATTTTTCTTTCACACCGTAACGGCTAAATAGATTTCACTTAAATATAACACTAGAGTAACACAGACTAATTCTTACCCAGAAAACAATTTCCGTGAGATATATTAACCATTTTATTTCTCTACGCAATCAACATGACTATCACAGATCAGCTGTAAGAAAGCGACATATATATCTTACCAGAATAATAAGAGATCCTGAGGGATGTGGTATCAAGTAATCACCTCGCGTTTATTCCAGACTAACTGATATAACTCCGACCGGCTCCCAGTGTATTTGAGATAGCGTCACAAAGTGTCACGCAACTTTTGTTGGCGACTGTTCTGCGTGACGCCGTCGACGGCGAGATAAGACTTGTGTAACACAACACACACATCCAACTAAACATATATAATATATATGTTTGACGGGCCCGATGGCGCAGATGGTAGTGATCCTGTCTTGTGCACCAGGGGTCGTGGGTTCGATTCCCACCCAGAGCAAATATTTATATGATGATATTTGTATTTGCTCTGTGTATGGGTGTAAAATATATGTATTTAAGTAGTATATTTGTGATTCCTATGTTGTCTGGCGTCCGTAACACAAGTGCTTTAAGCGACTTACCACGGAGTCAGGTCAATGTATGAGATGTTGTGGGAATTTATTATTTATTATTATTATATACATACATATATATGTAGGATATTTAAATGGTCTTTTATTGGTTGATAACTTGAATTTTACTTTAACAATATATTGTGAGATACCGGCAGAGTAGAATAGTACCTCCCCGTGTACAATTTGTCGCAAGAGGCGACTGAGGTACCGGAACCGATAGGTGGCGGTATATCCACACAAAATAGAGTAGCTCAAATGCAACAAAGTGGGGTTGGGCATCACCGTTGCGAAGCTACGCTCTTCGACTGCCACCACGCTTGCCCTGTGCGGCAAGTATGGGCTAATTCCGCCTTTCATGGGGAGGCCTATGTTCAGCTATGGACGCTTCTAAGGTTTCAATAATTATGATAATGAACATTTTCTTGCACACCTAATTACTTTAGACGTTGTATGCATTGAATATACAGAATCTTAAATAAAAGATAATATTTACTAGAAAAATATTTGTTCCAAAAAGGCGGAACGTGAAGCTTGAGACCAATTTTTTCTTGTATAATCTGTTTTTCTTACTCACTGACAATGTTACGTAATGAGCCATTCAATATTTTTTTATCAGACCAGGTCAATAATAACCATACAGACCACGTGATAATCCGAGATAGTAACTAACTGAAACATGGCAGTGCGAGCTGTATAAAGAAGTGGAAAGTAGCCCATACCCTCCTTTTAATCTCAATTATAAAAATAGTATTTTGTTTTCCTTTTTTTCCCCTTTTTTTTAATTGTAAATTATCTAGTTTACTTTATTTCATTATTTTTTCAGAGATTGTGTCTACTTAATCTTATCTTGTATGTTAACTTGTGAAGTCTCAGCTTGCCAAGAACCCATAGTTTTATAGTAGTTTGTTGTGCTGCGATTCTGTTTTGTGTGCCTAAATAAAAGAGATTGTAAGCGTCACTGCAGCCTAAAGACGCTCGTAATATCACAAGGATACCTGCGCGTTACCAACATTGAAGATATGATGTCACCGCCTCTCTCACCCGTCAAACCGAAACAGCAATGCGAACACTGCTATTTGGCGGTAGAAATAGGTAAAGAAATATCGTAACAAGTGGAGATCCATAGTCATTGCATACCCTGATGGGACACAGGCGTGATGTATGTAAATAGGTGAGAGCGTAACACAGCACCGCGAACACTGCTATTTCTACCGCCATTGCAGACCACCTATCTGTATGAGGACTACCTCATGTAAATTAATGAAACTAAGAGTGCAAGCTCCGCTAGTTTTTAATTGTTTATACATAATATAAAAGGGTTATGTGATAATATACATAAATCTACAGTATATACAACAAGGCCCCTTGCCCGCTAACTTTAGTATGTATATTTATGTTTAGTAAATCAATATTCATTACATGATATGTCTACTTAAATAAAGATATTTTTGAGTTTGAGTTTAAGGATGAAATCGTGGACAAAAAGCGGGATCACAACTATGCAAGCACTGCTGTTTAGATAGAAATAGATAAATGAATATATGAATGTTGAAATGTTGTATGAATGAATGAAATGTTGTATGAAAATATGAATTTTCATACATTTCATTTATTGATCTGACTCTGAAGTAGCTTTAATCACTTGTATTACAGATCAGACAACGGACGGATTACAAATAATAACATTTTACTATCCTAATATTTATTTGAAAGCAACATTACAATTTTTCTCTTATTTTAAAAAATCACAAGTTATAGATAAAAACTTACATCTAAACAGAGGTGAACGTAGACAGCTGCTTTAGTATAAACTGTAATACAACTGTCAACGTCCTCCACCGGAGGTACATAACAAAGTTGAAGCGCATACATAATACTATATTTAAATAAATATCCCTACTAATATTGTAAATGCGAAAGTAACTCTGTCTTTCTGTTTGTTTGTTACGCTTTCCCGCTTAAACCTCTCAACCGATTTTGATGAAATTTGGCACAGACAATCTTTAGACCCTGAGAAAGGATATAGGCTATTTTTTTATACTAAATAAGGGTTGTAAGGGATCGAAAGGGGGGATGAAAAGTTGTATGGAAGTATCGTTATTTTTAAAGCTAAAAACTTGAAACTTATTTTTCAAGCCATTGATTCGATATAAATAAACATGACATTTATAGTTTATATAAGTTAAAGTAAACAGGTATGGCACCCAAAAAAACTAATCCACGCGAGCGAAGTCGCGGGCACAGCTAGTTTAAAATAAAACAAACATTCTTTCACAATGATTGTCCTGTGGTGATCGAACCCACGACCCTTCATGCTCAAAAAAGGGACACTAGCGGGCCTGACATAATTTTTTTTTATATGATCAAGTCGATAAGCAAGCATACGGTCTGTAAGCGTCACCGCAGCCTATAGACGCATGACTTGAAGATATTATGTCACATCATCATCATGACAGCCGTAAAACATTCACTGCTGGATACAGGTCTCTCCAAGAAAGGAGAAATTTAACCATTATTGCCGCGCTAGGCGAGAGAGGCGGCAAACGCAGAACATAGGTACCTTCGCGACAGGAATTTCGTTGTCCATTCCTGCCCTGTTACATTTAAGTTACCTTTAAGTACCTTTAACACCTCTTACTACACTTAGTACAGGAGGGGATACTTCTCTACACTGCCGGTACCACACATCCAAAAATCGAATTAGATAAATGAATTATCTATATTTATAAAATAGCATCTCATTCATAGATCTGACTATGAAGTAGGTTACACCGCTTGCATTATGTATATCAGTCAATAAACGAATTACAAATATAATACTTATTTACATGTTTCAAAAAAAACAAACTCATTCGTCACATACATGTTGTAAGGATCGAACCTGCAACTATTCAGTTGACAAATAAAATAGTCCGCATAGTAAGCTGTGGTGACAATCATCGCCTATAGACGCTTCTATTATCACAAAGACCAGCGCGTTGCCAATCTTGTGACTCGTAGATATTATGTCACATTACCCAGTAATTTCACCGCCTCTCTCACCCTTAAAACCGGAAGAACCACAGCAATGTGAACGCTGGTGCTTGGCGATAGAAACAGGTGAGAATGATGTACCAATGCAGGCGATGATAGATGAGAGAGGCATTGTGAATGGAAAAGAGTCTACCTCAAGCGGACACCGTTTTCACCAGGGCCGAGGGTCCAATAATCGGATAATACACATATTTGTTCATCAATCACAATGAGTTACTCACCAGCTGGTACAGTTCCCAATGTGCACGTGTCTAATGGACATTTCACGTTTCGGAATGACTGTTCACTTCCTGGAGCCGGTCGGTCGATTCGGTCGGTATTTTCGATCGGAAGTGTTCGGTAAAAATAAACGAGCGTGTGCTGATGCGCACGCGCCGCCCGTAGGGATGGTGTACTATCGATATATGTATTAGGATATAATTCTTGCTCATGGAGCAAGTCATCGTTAAACCGTAATCTCAGCATAAACATACAAAATTTTAAATATTTACTTAGTATAGAGGAATTTTTCGTAGTTCTAAATAATTTATTCTTATTTATCTATGCATGTTTTCTTTAAAATTCCGATATTCGAGAATATCTTTATCTATATTTATAAAAAGAGAATTTGACTGACTGACTGAATGACTGATATATCAACGTGGGACTTAAAAGAGTTAGTAACTTGAAAATTTGCACAGGGGTTACTTTTATAACGTAGTTATAAAAACGAACGAAAACGTTATAAGGCGATGCAAAAATTGTATAATACTCCTTTTTAATTTATTCGAATAAAATTAAATATAAAAGTTTTTCAGTGTAAATAATGAAATACGTATTGAATTGTTTTTCGAAAATCATCCCTTACGAGATTAAAAGGGGGTACAAATTTAGTGTGAAAGTTCTACAACTTGACGGGTGTGAAACCGCGTTAGTTTGTAGTATAAGCAGTTTATCCACTGATTATAATCATCGGTAAAATTAGGTGAGTATTGGATACCAAGGCAAACGGAGTTTGAATGAGCATTACCTCAATAACTCAAGTGTATTGATGAGACATCCAAAAATTATTTTTTAAATAAAAATATATATTTTTTATAACCGTCACATGTAATCTGAAAAATCTATAAATGTAGACCTTTGAAAAAATTCAAGAAGCTTATAAAACCTTTAGATTAAAGAATGGACACTAGCAAGTACAGCGTAGAATATCCATCCACAAGACTTGTTCGCCGACTTATTCTAATAAAATAATAATAATATTAATCAATGAAAAAATTTTACAAACAGTCAACGGCTAAATATTTATTATCATATCAGTCATTGGATGTCCACTGCTGGACAAAGGCCTCCCTTATATACAGGGAATTGTGGCCATATTTGCCGCGCCGGGCAAGTGTGTCAGCAATCGCAGAGCGCGTTGTTCCTACAGGAATACTGCTCTCTAGCATTTGAGCTACACTGTTTTTTTTTAAATATATTTCCAACAACATCTTATACATTGACCAGACTCTGTGGTAAGTAGCTTGAAGCACTTATGTTGCGGACGCCAGACAACAAAGGAATCACAAATGTACTACTTAAAAACATATATTTTATACCCAGACACAAAACAAACACAAATATCACCATATAAATATTTGCTCTGGATGGGAATCGAACCCACGACCCCTGGCGCACAAGATAGGATCACTACCATCTGCGCCATCGGGCCCGTCTGTTTAGAATGTATATACCGCCATCTGTCGGTATATGGGGAGATACTATTCTTCTCTGCCGAAACCTTTCGGCTAATATTTATCGATACATTGAAATTCTATTATTGCGGACATCACTAGAATCAAGAGCTAGGAATTAGCGAACATGTGTGGCCGATACAATAACAGCATGTTGTGATTCCACATCTAACACCCATATAAATGTCTATAAAGAAAACATATAATACTAATAAAAAAATATACATTTATCCGGCCGTTGCACACGGCTACAACATTAGATCAATGAATAATCCATAGAATTTTTGGTAGTACACCATTATTGTGACGGGCCCAGTGGCGCAAATGGTAGTGGTCCTGTCTTATGCGCCAGGGATCGTGGGTTCTATCATCACCCTCGACAAATATTTATATGATAAAACTTGTTTTTGTCCTGTTAGTGTTAAAATATGTATTATACTATGTATATCTGTGATGCCGATAGACACAGCTGGTCTACCTGTTACGGAAGAAATGGTAACTGGAACATATTCAGATGATACTCCCTGTATCATCTGAATATGTTCCAGTTACCATTTCTTTGTCTACTAATAAAGATCTACAAACAGCAATACTAAAACTACAAGAACATCTAAACAAAATTGGATCATGGCTGAATACATGGAGTGAAACAAAGGCAGTCCTGCAAAATCGATCTATATAACTATCACTCCCTGAAGAGGAGTCAGTCCACAGGTCACACTTATAGAAACTCTCTGACCACAGAACACAACAGCAAATACTTAGGCTTCCTCAACAGACGGCTCACCTTGCGAGGCCAAATAAAGGCGATAAAGGAACAGGGAAATAAAAAGTTTATAAACATGTACTGGTTACGTGGGTAACAATCATCAAAATGTCTAGAAAAAAGATTCTTTTGTATAAAAGCATCATAAAACCGATTTGGACTCACAACTTTGGAGATCAGCAAGACACTCAAATATAGAAATCCTTCAGCGCTTTCAGAACGAAGTGCTGAAAGCAGTGAGTAACGCACAGAAGTCCATACGCAACGTGTGAAAATACTAGCTGTCCGCGACTTCTTCCGTGGGGAATAGATTTTTTTGGGTACCATACCTCTTTACCTTAAGTTATATAAATTTTTAATGTCATGTTTATTTATATCGAATCAATGGCTTGAAAAATAAGTTTTAATTTTCTAGCTCCAAAAATAGCGATACTACCATACAATTTTACTTTTATTTTTTTACTATCGACCCCTCACCTCCCATTTTTCGAATTAAAAAATAGCCTATGTCCTTTCTCAGGGTCTAAAGGTTGTCTTTGTCAAATTTCATCAAAATCGGTTTAGCGGTTTAAGCGGGAAAGCGTAACAGAAAGACAGACAGAGTTACATTCGCATTTATAATATTAGTAGGTATGGAATTAGCTACATACGTGGTATTGAAGTATCATCGACGAAATGCCTCTCTCTGCCCCCCTTTCATAGTCACTGCCCAATTGCAATCATTTTTTACACAATGCTTTTCTTAGAGCAGCACACCGCGTGCGCCGGCGAATTCGGCATACTCATAGGACCTTTCATTAATGAAAGTCCACGTCCATCCAGAAATGACGTCCGAGTAACCCAGCAATAGATTAGATCGAAAAAGGGAAGTGCTAAATTTATGGTAGACTTCATACAGAGGTCGCCTGCATTTACCTCACTCTCATCAAAAAGTAGTTTTGTTGAACACAAAACTACTTTTTAGAAGGTGAGAGAAGCGGTAAAATTATTGGGTAATGTGACGTGATATCACACACAGTCACAAAGTTGGCGACGTGCTCGTGATGTCCTTATCGTGCGTAGTTAGAAGCGTCTAGAGGCTGCAGTGACGCTTTCTGTTACGCATACTGTATGCGACCTGTAAGGCGACCTGATTTAATAAAAAAATACTGTCACAGTACTGATGACCTGGATGATCCTAATGTGTGATAAGCTGTAAGTCATCAAATAAGAAGAACTTTTAACTAATTTGCCGGCCCCAAATCACAAAACTATATTCACTGTATTACACGAAAGAAACAAGGATAAATTGAAGACTATAAGGGTTGCTTTAACACAGCTTTTATGATTTTATGTACAGCAAAATGTGTCAAATAGGGCACGACTGGACCAGCAAGATGTGTTGTTCCTAACTTTGACATATGGTTGTGAATGTTAGGTATGGCAGAAAAAGTACGCGAGAAGAATGGATGCTGTTGGAATAAGAAAAATATAAAGTGAGTTTGAAAGATAGATTAAAGATTAGTGTGATAAGAGATCGATGTGGTGTTAAAGATGATGTTGTGACAACAATAGAGAAAGGAACGTTGAGATGGTTTGGACATGTAGAAAGGATGGATGAAAGAAAATGGAAGCATTAGCATAGAAAGACCGAGGCAAACATATCTTAACCAGATAGAAGAGGTATTAAAGAAGAGCCTACTCAAGTTTAAGAAAGTCTACTTTAAGAAGAGTCACTGCCTACCCTGATGGGACACAGGCGTGATATATGACTGTAACACACTAAAGGATTGTACATGTACATTAAATTTGAGCTTCGCTGAATTGATATACCGCCATCTGTCGGCTCCGGTACCTCATCGCCTCTTACGTTACCTGCTACAGGAAAAAATATATTTTCTAAATCATGAAATTAACGCAAGACAAGACACCATAGACTTGAATGTCTGTAACATGATCTTCTTGTCTCCAAAGTTGAGTTTTCGACCAGCATTTTTTAAGAACTGTCATCTTTATTTCACAACGTTCTATTTGGCAGTCGAATAACAAATCTGTCACACAAAACACCATCAACAAAATTCATAGTAAAAAAATTATAAAAAACTAACAGGACAATATTTAAAACCGTTTACAGGTAAGAAATGTTTTTATTTTGTAGATTTATTAATACATACATAATAAATAACAAGTAGTAAAAGTAATTACCAACTGGACATTCTACCTCAACTATAAAACAATACCTACATAGAGGAAGGTTATGGAGAGAGAATGTTAGGGAAATTAATCAAAGTAGAATTACAAAGGTGTTACGTCTAAGTAAAGAGTTTAGGCAAATAACAGTAGCGCATTACAACTTTAGAAACAGATATTATAACAAGATCAACCTTATACGACCAAGTAACTAAGAGAAGCCATCATACCAATCATAAGAAGTCCACTGCTGGACACAGGTCTCCCCGTGAAAGGGGGAATTGCCCGTAATTGCCGCGCTAGACAAGCGTGGTGGCAATCGCAGAGCGTAGCTTCGCGATGGGAATGTTTGAGCTACATGTGTTTCGGGTGGATATACCGCCATCTGCCGGTTCCGGTACCATAGTCGACTCGTACGATACCTGGTACTGAGCGAGGTAGTATTCTACTTCGCCGGTACCGCACGGGAGTAGACAGTTAGGTTGATATAGTAGTTACAAAATTGCACCTCAAAAACATACGTTGCCCACGTGTCTTAAAGATGGTCTGGTGCGGTCTGTTTGCAACTGTACGTGACGTCATAAAAAAGTCTTCTCCATTGGTACCTCACTCTCACCTATTTCTACCGCCAAATAGTAGTGCAGACGACCTTTGTATAAGATCTACCTCATGTAGATGTATTTGAAGTTGAATATGTAGTTTTATGTTTATATATAATAAGGAATTTGACCCAATTTATAATAGTGATAAATTCTAAAACAAAATTTATCGAATATAATATTTTCATATAGATAAATTTAGGCACTTAACAAGTTACTTTTTTCCTGATCTCAAGACGCACTTAACTTTTTTCTGATCGAGACTTAATCAATTAAACATTTGCGAGATATAAATAAATTAGGTTATTAGTTTAATTAGGCTAGCTACAGATATAATTTAAAAAGTAGTAATGCTTCGATTTTTATGGTTCTACCTACGATTACATTTACTGACTAGCCCAAATAGGAGCTACAATAATATTTATTTAAATCTGTGTTATACATTGCGTGAATTAAATCTAAGCTAATAAGAAATATCGAATAATGTAATATGAAATTTATTTCGAAAATGCGCTTACTACTTAAGCGCCATCTCTTTACGTATTTACAAAACAATAGTCAGAAACGTGACTACTTCCAGAGAGGCCGCAAGTCATGGTGTGGCGGTAGAAAGATGGATCGGCTTCGGAGCGCCATTATACTTCTAATAACCGCTATCCTATTTTTGAGTGAAGTCACCGGTTGCACTAAAAAGGTGTATATTGCTTGTCGCCAACCCGCCCCTTGCAGCAAGTAAAACGGTTAGAAATATTTTTATCAAAGCAACAAACTCAATAGTTCTTTTATGTACGGATAGATGTCGCTGTAATATTTTTTGATTGCCAAAAATTGTGTATTTATTAATAAACATGATATTGAATTTATCGCATTAGCTAATTTAAAATATTGTTTCAGACGAAATGGATAAGTTTGAAGCGCGTCAGCTATATCTAATAGTACTGTTTGTCTTAATGTTTATCATGGGAGTATCGGCTTGCCGTAAGAAGGTGCCTTGCACTGGCCGCGCACCCTGCAAGCGAGGGCCTTATCGATTTTAAAACTCCTAGATATTTGATATATTACAACCATTTTAAGTGCTTAAGATAATTATTTATCAACCCCGTTTTAACTATGTAAAACTGTAATCAAATAAAGAAATAGTCTAAATTAAGGCTTTTATTTTACAATTTGGGTCAAGTTCTACATTCTAGTGATTTTAATTCGTTTGTATGTGTATATATGTATGTATATAGCCGAATTATTTATGGTGCGCGTGGTCATTGAGTGAGCACCGTTAAAAAATCTATCATTTAGTAATAAATCTATTTTGTACAATTAGTAAAACCAATCCCACTCTTCCACCGTCGTCTGCCGTGAGGTACCTTCAGAGTAGAATAGTACTTTCCCCTGTACCAGGTGTCGTAAGAGGCGACTTAGGTACCAGAACCGGTAGATAGCGGTATATCTATCCAAAATATTACAGCTTTAATGCACAGGACGGGGATGGGCAGCAGCATCCCCAGTATTGCGAACACGCTTGCCCAGCGCGGCAATTATGGGCAATATTCCCCCTATCTTGGGAAGGTCTATATACAGCACTGGACTTTCAATGACTGGTATTAGAATCCCACTATTCGTAAATCGATTTATACATAAAACCATAGTTGAATATGATCTCGCACACAAGCCCGGTAAAGACCCACGAAATCCCACTTCCTACAGGCCCATTAGCTTGCTCAACTCCTTGGCCAAGTTATATGAGCGCCTCATTTGTTCACGATTGCGAGGGTTCGTCTACGATAACGGCCTTATGGCAGACGAACAGTTCGGCTTTCGCAACCGGCACTCATGTGTCCATCAACTCCACCGCCTCACGGAACATATCCTTTCGCGCCTCAACGAACGACGCCGACCGCAAGGGACGACGGCGTTGTTCTTTGACGTCGCGAAAGCCTTCGACAAAGTCTGGCACAACGGCCTAGTGTTTAAACTCCATTTTCAGGGAGTGCCGGACAGACTATGTCTCATTATCAAAGATTTTCTCTCGAACCGATCGTTCAGGTATCGAGTCGAGGGTTCCTACTCCAGCAGACACCCCATCTCAGCCGGCGTCCCCCAAGGATCCGTGCTCTCTCCGATCCTATTCGCGCTCTATACGTGCGATATGCCCAGCTCTCCGGGCGTAGAGTTAGCCCTGTTTGCGGACGATACGGCCCTGTACGATGCGGGCCGTAATCGCGACCCCTCCCGTAGCTACAAGCGCCTCCAACGCGCGGTGAATGTACTCGGCGAATGGTTTCGCAAGTGGCGTGTCGAAATAAACCCCGAGAAAAGTGCAGCCGTACATTTCTCGAGGTCAAGTCGACACGGCGCGAACGGTATGCGCCGCGAAGTGGGGGCGTTTAAATTATTCGAACGACCCATCCCCTGGGTTAACAAAGTCAAGTACTTAGGTGTCACTCTGGATCGCGGCATGACGTTCGGACCTCACATTAAAATAGTCAGCAATAGGGCCGCCTACATTTTGGGTAGACTCAACTACTACATCGGCCGCGAAAGTAAGATGTCCCTCCGCCACAAGAGAACTATCTACAAGGCCTGTATCCGCACAGTAATGACTTACGCAAGCCCCGTGTTTGCTCACGCGGCCCCGTGTCATATTAAAACCCTTCAGGTGGTACAAAATAAATTCATGCGCAGGGCTACCGACGCCCCGTGGTACGTCCGCAACGTGAGCCTACATCACGACCTCGACCTTCCCACGATTCGCGAATACATGAAAGAAGCGTCGCGCCGTTTCTTCGATGGGGCCGTTAACCACCCCAACTCATTAATCTCCAAGGCCGCAAAATACGTCGCTCGGAAAAACGTCCACGCCCGATCTCGCAGACCGCGTCACGTCCTAGACGACCCGCCCGACAGCACAACCGCGAAAATCGCAGTCCTTTCTCGCCCTCTCACTGGCACCACAAGACGATCACTTACACTACACATGCACTCGTACAACAGAGCGGTACACCGCGTTCGCCGCCGAACGCGTGAAGCCCCCACACCCACGAGCGCTAACCGTACATTATTTGTGTTCATCCCAGTACAGCGGTTCCGGTTCCAATCAGACAAGTTGGTCTTCCCAAACAATGACTATTAAGATATTTTTTCTCACAATATCTCATACTTTAACCTGACTCCGTAATAAGTCGCTTAAAGCACTTGTGTTACGGATGTCAGACAACAGAGAAATCACAAAGATACTACTTAAATACATATAGTTAACAGCTAGACACAAAACAAACAAATACTATCCTATAAATATTTGTCCTGGGTAGGGATCGTACCCTCGACCTTTGGCACATAAGTCCTGTAACTACCATTTGCGCCATCGGGCCCGTCTGATCTATTGTTTTCTTCCCAGGTCTTACTTTTCTACAAATATTGGCGACGTTTGGACAGGAGCTATGTATCTTTTGGAACGGTAAAAACTATTAGAAGTTTTTCTATGAGTGGCTTACCACATATTGTGTTACAAAATCAACCTTATATATCTTGTATTAAAGATCATGTTTGGCTTGAGCCACCTGCGGTTACTACTGTGTCTGGTGGCCTTATGGTGCCTGCAAGTTGTGAGCAGCTGCGGCACTAAGAAACTCGTCTGCAGCCCTAAAGACCCACCGTGCAAGAAATAAACTACTCAGGGTAACTTCATCTTATTATTCTAGCAGTAAGTAGGCCGTGAGGTACATAGGTAAGGTAAGTAAATTAGAATAGTTCTTACCCCTGTACCATATGTCGTAAGAGGCGAGTAAGGTACCAGAACCGACAGATAAAGAGAGGGGTATATACATCCAAAACAGCGCAGCACCAATGCACGGGGCAAGGATAAGCAGCTGTCTCTCCGTTGCGAAACCTGCACTCAGAGATTGGCAATACACTTGTCTAGCGCGGCAATTATGGGCGAAATTCCCCCTTTCTTGGGGAAGCCTATGTCCAGCAGGTGGACGTTTTTCGGCTGCTATATTGATGATGATTGAGTATAGTAGGAGATGACTGAGTTAATTGGACCACCAAATAATGGTACCTAAACCCATTCGAACAATAGGGTGGGAATGGGTTGTCAAAGCTGTCAGGAAGTAAAAAGTAATGTTCTCTTGGAGGACCTAACATGGACCTTTGACCTTGGAAACGTTTACCATAAAGACTCAGACACTAATGCCCCATTAATCTTATGCTGTAAAACCGGTTACTTTCTGCTGGGGAGATCCGGATAACTGGTAACTCACTCTCTATTTCTACCGCCAAATAACAGTGGTTGCATTGCTATGTTCCGATTTGAAAGGTTAGGAAGGCAGGCTGTCTTAAAGTCACAAGGTTGGCATCGCGCTAGTGAACTGCTTCTGAAATTACAAGTAACTCTAGGCTGCAGTAACGCTTGCTATCACGCAGACTGTATGCTTGTTTTTCGACCTGGTGTAATACTAAAATAACTGGTCTATCTCAACCAGTTTGACAAAAGCAGAAACGCTATTTTGCAGATCTTAGAAGGGCCTTTAAAGAGGTATCCGTTAATCTCAAAACTTATTTAAGTTTTACATTGCATCGCCCCTTAGCTATGGACACAGAACTCTTTCAAGAGGTGGTGGTTTTAGTTGTAACGCTGCTGCTTTCGTACCTTGAATCCTGCTTCGGTTGCTCGAAGACTACCTACATAAATTGCTCGGAGGATAGTCCCAGGTGTGAGAAGAAGTAAAAATAACGTACTATAATTAAGGTAATTATAAATGTGTGTAGCTAAAAATAATAAGACTTGCTTTTTCATATACTGAGATGGTTTAGGAACAAACAGAGTTAGGAAATCAATTCAGCTTCTCAGTCCATCAGGTGGGTGGACCTGATGATTCCAGAACCTTACGACTACATTGTCTATCGGTTTATACTAGGATCGCGTTTGACGCAGGCCATATACAACAGGTCCTATTAAAAATTACTTGGAGAGACCTATGTCCATCAAAAGACGTCCTAAGGCTGATATGATGATAAATAAATCTAGAGGAATTCGGATTGTTATCAAAGTCGCTTTGTGTTCCTTGGGTACAGCCATGAAAAATCCCTAAGATCGTCAGAGAATTTATCATTCTAAATGCCTCTGCATTCCACAAGCTTCTGTAGCAAATTCTTTAGCCCTCCTCTACACTACTCGCGAAGTTCCTCGGCGAAGTACTCGAGATACTTTGGCAACAGTCCGAAGTGCGACACTACACATTCGTTCAACTTTGCGATGAGCTCATTCGCTATAAGGCGCCGACAGTCTGTGCACGTTTGTAATGAATGCTCAAGTAGCACTTGAACACATGACATTTATCATTGGGGTCTCAAATAATGGTCTCCGCTTGCAGGATTTCCAGGAACAACATAATTTGCTCCTGTGACCCCTGAATATTGCTCATAATTGTGTCCCGCGCAAAAAAAATGATTACTGCAGTGAAGTCGGCCGAGTAGTGTAGAGAGGTACTTCGCGCAACTTCGTGCAACTTCGGGCCCTTTGACTCGGGCGCAAAAACCGACAACAAATGGAAGTCGCCCGAGGCGAGGTAAAGTTTGACGAGGTAAGCCGAAGTGTCTCTCTTCACTATCGTATTCGGCTAACATCGTTCAACTTCGCTTGTAGTGTAGAGGAGGCTTTACAGTTCAAGCTATTCGTTTGTGGAATGCGCTCCCCCTTAAAGTGAAATCTGTTCATACTCTTTCTATTTTTAAGAGAATGGTGAAGGAGTATTATCTGTCACTTTGATTTTGCTTTTTGATTCTGTCACTTTCCTTGTTCTGTAACTTTATCTTTTATATGTATTTGAATGTATGTGTATTATATGTATATTTGTATGTTTATTATTATGTATGTATGTACAAAATGCCCTTCAAACTTTCACCAAATTTAACATTATTTCTGTCCAAAGGTTGCCTGTAAGAAATTGCATTTAGCGATAAAGCCGCCTCTTGTACCTACTATTCCATGTTTTCGTGATGTTATTGTGTTGTTTTCATTGGTGTACAATAAAGAGTATATTATTATTATTAATTCGGTTGACATATTTATTTGTATTACACAGCATGCCTGCACTGTCCTCTGGTTTTTACGGGAACTCGTTTACTGTTAAAACTATACGCCAGTAGAATGCGCTACCTGTTAGTTTTAAGCGTACTGTCTATCTGTCTGTCTGCCTGTTTACATTTAAGAGGATGACGTGGAAGAATTTTCTGTCACTGTAATAACTGATCATACAGAAGACTACAGTATTCATTATTAAAATATATATGTGTTTATTTTATAAAAATAAGTTTTATTTATTTAAGTATTAATGGTATTATTATATGAACTTGTAACTTACATACTTTATTTACTTACTTAATTTTTTTGTTTATGTCCATCCAAATGTTTGGAATAGATTGTTCTGAGTGATAAGGCCGCCAATTCTATCATTATTTGTGAGTTTTATTTTTCGATATTCAATTATCTATATACAGAAAAGAGTACTATTATTGTAATTATTATTACAACAATCTATATCACCCAATGAGATTAACAGCTTTTAAGTTACCTTATTGAGTTAGATGATGACCACATTAAGAGACAGAAATAAAAATGTTCTATATTTAAGTCCAATGCTGATTAATAATGCATTACATCAGTAATTAATTTGATATACCTCGTGATAAGTAAGAAACAGAATCTTATTCTCATTCCCCGTCAAGCTTACAGATTGCAGCATGGTGATGGTGAACGAGTTTGTTCTCGTATTCCTTCACATCGTGGTGTCCTTGATGGGCCTCTCGGATGGCTGCCGAAGCAAAAACTGTCGCCCGTGCGGTGACCCCACCTGCAAATACCAAAAGTTTAACCTCGGCAACTACAGTATTGTCAGAACTACAGTAAGATAATTCTACTTCATTAGTTCACTAGATGATACCTGAGGATTCGTTTGCGCATGATTAGTTTAAGTAGCCTGTTTTCTTCTCCAAGCTTCCATCTATTCTTTATATATAGCAAAATTAACTCTACGATTTAGGTAATCGTGACGGCGTCATAGACACTCTTGGAGCTGCTAACCAAACTTTTTATAATTACTAGTGGAGTGGAAATGGAGCTGTATATATTAGGTGTTTTAGAGTTAGTACGCCAAAAAAGTGATTCTATATAAAGAAAAATGTTCGTTCCTATCTGCATTTCGAGCACAACACGATGATAAGCAGATTTGCGGATAAAATTTGTCAGGCGTTTGTGGCGACATAATAATTAAGATCTACAAATTTTTATAGCCTTTATTGTGTTACTCTGATGAATGAGCTATATTATTCTAAAGTTTAATTAAAATCCATACAATAGTTTTTGCGCGAATGAGTGCGCAAAATGTCGTGTTTGTAATGTATAATAAGGATATTTAATGTGGTATTCATCAATAATGGAAATCTAGGCCTATTACAATAGCCGTCTACATGGAAACATTTGCTGGTTTCCTGTTTGATGGTTAAAGCAGGCAATGAACATAATATCTTCATGTCACAAAGTTAGACGCGCTAGAGGTAACCTTGCCACATTTATTAAGCTCTTCAATTCAAAATATCCTTTATTCAAGTAGGCTCATTACAGGACCTTTGGAACAATAATATTTAAAAAATATGAAATTCTAAATTCTATTATATCTCTCACACTGATGACTTTGATGACCCCACGAGATCAAAAGATCATGCCTGTATGCCATTAGGACTAAATTTATTGCAGGTTCATAACAGGAGCCACGAGAAAACAACGTGCAAGATAAACTAGTGGTTGTAAAGGTTCCACTATATTGTTAGTGTTAATAGAACCCATATCGGCGGCGCTAACAATCCATTGTCTTAAAGTTAGGTTATGGTGATACCATCACATGACATTATATATTTATCTGACTTAATGTTAATCTACTCGGATGTCAAATCCAGCGCCATTGAAGGTATGAGCGGGGCCCTTCATTAATTAATGACATTACGCCTCATTTTTCCCGTATGTGTCGAGGGGAAGCCAGCGCAGGGTCCGCGGAATCGGAACCGACGGGCATCACTCGTGGACGCCTCTTGTGGCTAAACCTCGGTGTGAAAGGCAGTCGTTGCTATACGGCTACTATGATGCCACCAACAGGGCCTCGAAGTCGACCTCTTCTGATTTTTCAAAATTGTCTTCCTTGTTAGCATAATTTTCATAAATCACCTTTTGCTAATAGTCCGTTGTTCTCCAGAAGTAATCCAGAAAAGCCAAACGATGCGCTGGCTCCTCCTGCTGTTGTGCTGCCTGATGTGCCTGGCCTTTGCCTCCAGCTGCCGACGCCGCTCCAAACTGCCCAAATACTGTCTCCCGTGCACTTACAGAGGACCTATCGTGGAAATTATATCTCCAAAACAGGTTCTAATACTCTTTCTGGGGTCGATATAGCATGCATACTATTGATTAGGAAAGTTTGTGGATGAATAGGTATTTGTTTTTTGACACTACGCTTGAACGGCTGAGCTGGAGATCTGTATGAAGTTTGACATAGAAACTATCGATAGTCTGTAGTTAAATGTAGGCTACTGTTTGCCAGGATTACACATGTAACCCTTGGGATAGATCTGGCTTTTTTATCTGTGCAACTTGCTCGACTTTGCACAGTTTAACTGCTCGAGTGCAGCATGCTTAATTAAATGCTAACCATAAGCATTTTTAGGTACATGAAATGCATGTGTATTATGTGCTTGTGTATGTCCATGTTATATATAAAAATTCACACAACATCTCATACATTGACCTAGCTTAAGACGATATGTCGCTTAAGTTACGGATATCAGACAACACGGGAATTATAAGTATAAAACATAAATAGGTACAGTTTTTAACGCTCAGACACAGTACAAACACAAATATCATCATATAAATGTTTGTACTGAGTGGGTTTGTTTGTGCGTGAATGAATGAATCACATCATCACCCTCTCTCGAAGAATCGGGAAATCTTGTCAGTTTTTGATGTTCCTGTTATAATGTTTGTGAAATATAGACATATTGACGGGTCCGACGGCGCGGATGGTAATGTTCCTATCTTTTGCGCCAAGGTTTGATCCCCGCCCTAGATAAATATTTATATGCTAAATATTTGTGTTTTTTGGGTGTATAATATTAATTTAGGTATTATTTTTGGAATACCTCAGTCCTTAAGCTACTTTATCACGGAGTCAGATTAATGTTGAAGATGTTGTTAAATGAATGAAATAAGAAACATAAAAAAAACAACTTTCGCTGTTGATCTCGTGATCGATGATTGATTATTTATCTGTATACCTAGGCACTCCACGCTTCGCACGCTAAGGTAAACTGTTGGTTCAGTCTGCATAACGCTCTTCTGTAAACACAACAACAGATCAACTTGCACAATTTGTCAAAAATTCTCAAACTACATTAATCTAAACGGGAGCCATATAGGTAGTTCAAAATGACTATGAAATTTGTGTAGATTGATCTGTTGTTTTGAGTACGTTGGTATATAAAAAGTGAATCATTGCCTCTTTATTTACACGTATATCAAATGATTATTTACATATTTAAAGCGTACAATAAAGTCATTATATCATTTAAAGCATTTTTGTGCAATGCTTTGGGCCACTAGTAGGTAGTTAAAATATTCATTCCTACATAAAAGCACATCGTTGTAAAATAACAAAAAATAATCAAAATCGATTCACGATTCTCTAAGATATCGAGTAACATACATACCAAAATTTATGTTACTCGATATCTTCGAGGATTAATAAACGACCCTTGCACGATTGCTCCCAGACTGCGCAAATCGCAGCCGCGATTAGAAATAATATAAATATAACATGGCAATAATAAGAATACTTGCAGCACCATTCATATAACAAGTGACTTTCCTCTACCTTGTATGCCACACACCAGGATAACTTGATAGCTATTTGATATCCATGGAACTGTTTATTGGGAATTAAGTATTTGCTGTTCGTGAATATTTTGGGACTATTTGTAAACAGCGGAAATTGATATTATACGATTCAGACATCGTTTTATGTTAAATGAAACCAATTTTATAACAAATTAATAAATAAATAACTGAAAAAATGTTTTTTCCTTTCCCTAATTTTCATACATCACCCTTTACTAATAGTCCGTTGTTCTCCAGAAGTAATCCAGAAAATCCAAACGATGCGCTGGTTCCTCCTGCTGTTGTGCTGCCTGATGTGCCTGGCCTTTGCCTCCAGCTGCCGACGCCGCTCCAAATTGCCCAAATACTGTCTCCCGTGCACTTACAGAGGACCTATCGTCGAAATTATATCTCCGAAACAGGTTCTCATACTCTTTCTGGGGTCGATATAGCATGCATACTATTGATTAGGAAAGTTTGTGGATGGATATATATATATATATATAATCTTCGAGAATTAATGAACGACCCTTGCACGATGCTCCAAGCCTGCGCAAATTGTGGCCGCCCCGCAGGTTTTGCTAGATCGGAGTGCGATTAGAAATAATACAAATATAACTACCTCTACCTGTGGTCACCTCTCGCTGTCACTCCTCAATCACAAACACTGCCCACTCCTCTTTCCTCACAGCAATACACCGCGCTCGCCGCTCGCGATCAGGTTCTGCCCACCCAAGCGAATACTGACTTTACTGACCACTAAAGTGCATTAAACTGGCTCAATTCTCCTCTTTTTTCCCAATAGTCCAACATGACGGCCACGCAAGCCAGAGACCGACTTAAGCCTTTTAAATTTAAGACTTTACGCCAGAGAATCGCCGAATTGTTCAGACGAACATACTGGACTATTTAGACGAGCGATGGGCTAAGCTGTTAATTAATAAACGAACCTATGCCCGATTTTTCCTGAGTCCCCGATCTCGCAATCACTGCAAGGCACCCGAAAATGTTAATAAACCTCTGGACATCTCAGTACATTATTAAGTTTCGTCCAAATGCATTTATAATTTTTTTTTGTTACTACTTAGGGGTTTTTGAAAGTTTTTTATCACCTTAAAACCTTTTTTTTAACAATCTAAAATTATAATTAGATAATCCTTTTGTCCTGCAGAAGTAACCTAGAAGAGTATGTTGATGCACTGGCTCCTGCTGCTCATCATTTACATCTCTTCGAAACCGGTTTCTGACACGTCCATTCGACTTTTAATCCTGAATGAATGAATGAATAACCTATCTAGTGACTTTCCTCTACCTTTTATGCCACACACCAGGATAACATGACAGCTATTTGATGGCTATGGAACTGTTCATTAGGAATTAAGTATTTGCTGTTTGTGAATATTTGTAAATAGCAGATATAAATTGATATAATACAATACAGGCATCGTTTAAATATTAATGAACATGGCATGTTAAATGTACCAATTTTATAACAATTTAATAAATAAATAACTGAAAAAATGTTTTTTCTTAGCCGAATTAAGTCAAGAATTGATTTTATTTTTTTCTGCTAACAGTAATCTCAGGTCTGGTTGCATTTCCAAATTAAATGAGGTTTTTAGAACTTCGAGTGCAGGAGATTTCTGAAACACATGCTGGAAGCTGTTTTCGCTAAATCTTTGTGGGTATAGTAGTTGCTTTGAGTTTCTGAACAGATGTTCGATTTATTGATAAAAATTTTATTTAATATTTATTTTGATCTATGGGTGCTCTATGCCTTTTATGCTAATTTCATTTGTCAATATACAGCATGCAGACTCCCCTCAAGTGTCCGCAGAATGATGCGCATATGTCAATATGCGCATCATTCTGCGAGTCTGTGAGTTTCATTAGTTAATCTACATCCTCGCTTGATGTTTAGTATCAACTAAGTTACCAACCAATGAAAATAAGCCTGATGTGCCTTGATGAATGCAGTAATTGTTTCCTTATCATGTAGACATGAAGGCAAAATGTAAATTTTTTTGAAAATGGGGTTCAGAGTTCACGTCAGATTTTTTACTCAACACTTTATATACTATATACATATCACACTCCTAGATTAAGACTGCAACAACTCAAAACTGTAATTTTATTAGACCTTTGGAACTTATTTACGAATATTAGGGAAAATAAAACTTATTCTGAAAGAAATATTTTCTGAACATGTTGTCTATTGATATCTACCTGAAGGAATCTGACATTTCGACAATTCTGACATTTAAATTCGTATATAAATGGTGATGATCCTAGAACTGTGGGTAATATTTATTTTGAGATGCTGCAGTCTTCATGTAGCAGTGCAATATATTTAATAATAGTTAGAGCTGTAAAATAATTGCTAAAATGAAATATCCAATTTATACAATTAGATATTTCAACAGTTGCCACAATATGGAGCACAACAAGAAACAATAAAAACATTAAAAGAGTGATATTACAGAAAATAAATTTATTTATCAATCAAAGTGCCTCTGGCTCTCTTCTCGGTTGTCTGTACCGGTGCTTCCGCTTGCCTCTTGTTCATGCCTTTACGTTCTAACTGCTTTTCAATAATCCTTGCATTATTTGCATAACTGTCAGCAACTTCCCTAGCCTCAATCTCATCTTCCTCCTCATCTATAGTGGACACAGTAACCGAACTGAACTTGCCCATGTTTTTAGTATGTTTTGTGACCATAATCTTTTTTGGTTGAGCTAAAGCTACTTGTTTGTATATGTCAGTAACGCCACCTTCCCCTGCAGATTGTACCAATGCTCCTCGCATTATGAAAATTACATTACTTTCTTGAGTATGTTTGTAATATAAAGGTACGGCGCATTTCTTGCATTTCAAACGGTACTGACGCTCCAGACCTTTCTCCTTCTTTAAGTACACAGTCTCATCGGGATCAGATGTTATTTTATGTGCATGTTTGGAACCGTCAATGACTCTTGCGCCGTCTGTCGGTCGTAGGGGCAGCCTGTCAATAGTACAATCCAAAATGAGTGTCATCTGTCCACAAATGCAATAGTAAATGTGTAATGGTTTGGTTTCATTGTATTCTTCTTGGTCTTTGGTGTCTGAACAGACGATACTTCGTGAAACAACCTTCGGCATTTCTTGTCAAGATTATGACTGTCTTTAAATAGATTTGTTTTAATACGAAGTATTTAAAACACGTGTAATATTTGTTACCAATATTTTCTGGAAAGATTGTGCTGTTTAGTTAACAATGCACTGACGATTTTGATTGACAAATGATTATCTACTTTTTTCATATGACGTCATCAGCATGCATATTAACCGTTCCTATTCTGCCATTTCTCGCAAATTCCAAATACTTTCTTCCACTAAATGAACTAAAATATGGTTAATTTTGAATATACGAATACACATTGCTTAATCAAATATAATAAATGATTAATAAAATTAAGTAACCATACAATTAAATTTAATATGTTTTGTTAAATAACTACACAAATAACGTTAAAATGTCTATGCTCCATGTCGTAATGTTGGCAGCTCCTACTGTCAACTTCACTCTGCTGCGATTGTCTTTTATTCCACAGATTTGTTGCACATGTTCATCGATTTCTGTGGAATTTAGGGAAAGTATTCATAAAAATTTCATAAAATGGGTGCTATATCTAGCAGGTACCGTGTCTCTAATTCGGGACTAACGAGCACGGATATAAAAAACATAGAAAATGAAAGCAAACGTGAAAACCCGGGAACATTGGACGAGTTGCATAAAAAGACCAAAGGTTAGATTTCCATAAGATTTTTGGGTTATTTATACTTGTAAGCCGTATTTGGTTCTTAGCTAGAGTAATTTAAAATTAATTTTGTTGTACGTTCTGTCAGAAATTGTCAGTAAACAGTCGTTTGGTAGTAACAAAAAGTTGGGTTATCTTGTGATGTAATATAACATTTTCTTGAACGTTACTGTACGAAACTATGCTTTCAATATATTTAGCAAATTAATTTATAACATAATATCAATTTACAACAACTACATGAAGTAACTTCATAAAACGTATTCTTTTTTCCTGTGTTTATTTTAGATAAGATTTAAAGCATTACATTGCACTTTATTTAGAGCACTTTAAGGGTGTAGCAATATTATAAATCATCTTTGGTTGTTAACTTTTAGATGTGATGCCACTCAATTTTGAAGGCGGGAAACTTATGGTCAATAAGGGTATTTCTAATCATTTCCAGGTAAGAATCCTTATTTTAAATTCTTACAGTATATCCTAATCCCCATGTTGGATATTCCAATAGAAAAAATATTTTCTGCTTGTATATAACTGACACAAATCAAAACAATTATATTAAACTTATATGGTCTATCTAATTTTGGTAAAAAACAAAAAAAATTGTGAGTATATATTTGCTAATAACAATTTTACACAAATGACTGATGTCCCTGACAACCAGTGTTGTAAGAGTCATTTAAACAAACAGGTCATTGAGTGTCCTACTTTAATACTAGTCTGCCGGCACTAGAGGGATCTTTTAACATAGTTTATAGCAGATTTGTTACATGAACTACCAGAAAACAAACTGCAAGAAAAACTTATGGTTTTAAGGGTTCCATTGAACCTATAATGGAGTAGGAGCTTGCAAACCATTATCATAATAGTAGATGTTTGAGCAATCCAATAAAATTTCAAGCAGATTCACTATTAATATTATCTTACAAGCAGTTATAAGTTTATCTTGTATAGAATTTTTGAATTTATTTCAAGCCATATTTGTAATTATACTTGGAATTTTATTATAAAATATTACACTATTGCCCCTGAATGCATTACTTATTTTTTGGAGCCTAGCAATGGGCATTGCTTATACTTATTTCTAGTATTTATATTATATGTGTCACTATTTTGTGAACATAAATTACATAGCTTGGATATTATAAATACCAAAATATTTTTGTGTATGTTAAAACTAAATGAAGTGTATTGTCCTCCATCCTACTGCTGTTCCTTCATTACTATCCAAATGATATAAGTCTAGACATGAAACATCAAACCAATTTTTTTTATACTAGTATATAGCCCTCAATAATGCCTAAAATAATCTACATATTTTATTGAAGCTACATAATGAAAATTTCCAAAATATAAAAAGGACTGAAACAATATAAATGACTATAAAAATTACAGATGTCCCACACATTAACCATGAGCTCACAACAAAATGGATACAAACTAGGAGCAACATACATTGGAACAAAACAGATCTCACCAACGGAGGCATTTCCAGTGGTCCTCGGTGATGTGGACCCAGCTGGTAATGTCAACTTCAACCTTATCCATCAGCTCACACCAGAAATAAAATTTAAAGGAGCTGCACAGGTATTTTCTTTTATATTGTCGATTTTAGTTATAGTGTTGCCATAAAATAAAATTTGTATTGATAGACTTGTAAAATGCAGTACAGGTTATTTTGATAGTCCCAAAATGAGGTAGTTCTTGTACAGAGTTTAAATTAATTGTAGATTCACAAACATACTCAGATAAGAATGTACTGTAGAAAATTTTAAGCATTTCTTTTTGTAACTTATTTTATGTCCCTCTCTATTGACTAAACTAAGACTGCAATAAACTTTTTTACTGTAATGAAAAGAAAAATTATATCTGTTCTATAGGAACTGTAAATTTTTTAGGATAATCGAATTGAAATACCTAATACAATTCCAAAACTGACTGACAAAACTGTAAAATGTCCTTGTACCAATTAAAATCCAGACTCATGAAAGAGAGATAGTGATAATGTTTCAAAATTACAATATTTGTATATTAGTAATGTATACAAGGTTAAAAAAAATTTGCAAATGTCGTATGAAGTTTTCTCAAATTAACCATATGATATTTATAATTTTTAGATACAGGAATGCAAGCTGACGGCAACACAAGGCACAATAGAATACAAAGGTTCAGACTACACATTAGCTATGGCAGTTGGCAAGCCCGACTTTAGTGACAAATCATCAGTACTGGTCGGACATTATTTACAGGTAACATTTTTTTTATTGTCCAAATGACAAATACCTACAATAAAGTGATCAAAAGTGGCCTTTTATATAACAAGGCGCCCGGCTCGGGTAGTCGTCGTGGGAGACAAGATCATCCTTGTTAGAAAGGCTCGTAGGACAGTGACTGCACATGTTTGCTGGCGTTCCCCTGGTGACGCTGGAACTGACGTCAGAGTTATAGTAGAGTATAAAATAAAGAAAATAAATTGAAATAAAATATATTCTGCGGTAAAACAACTTTGCTTAGATGAAAAATGTCTTTGATGGTTTTAAAGTGGTTTCATCATATAGATCGACATAAAACTAAGACACAAAATCAATAAATTAATCTAGTCAAGGTAACTGCTAGGACTATAGTGCTTTTTTGTGCAAGATGCAGGTTCAACCAAGGTGCATGGTACCAAAAGTTTTCTTTAACAAGATACGGGCCCGATGGCGCAGATGATAGTGATCCTATCTTATGCGCTAAGTGTCGTGATTCGATCCCCACCCAGAACAAATATTTGTATGATGATATTTATGTTTGTTCTGTGTCGGGGTGTTAAAAATTTATTTGAGAATTATATTTTTGATTCCTCTGATATCCGCAACAAAAGTGATCTGAGCGACTTACCACTTGTAAATTCCGAGGCCTTCAACCTGTGATAAATCAAACATTTTTGTTTAACAAGATACCTTTTTAAATCGAGATGGGAGTTCATGATCGTCATCGCGTCAGGCATTAGAAATCCAAATAAGCTGTTGTACATAAGCCTCTTCAAGAAAGGGGTCGAGTTGGGAATTACCAATTTTAGCAAAATTGTATCAATGGTGGTGTTACAGTCGGTGAGCAAGCGGCTGGCGCTGGGGGCTGAGCTGGTCTACCAGTCGGGGTCCCGCGTGCCGGGCGGAGAGGTAGCTGTGGCGTCTGCCGCCGCGCGCTACTGCATGGACGGTACGTGGGTTCTATTTTCGTAGTTGCAGCCTTGAAACGTCTAGTTTTGGAGATTTGCCCATAATAGGTGTGATGACAGCAAGTCAATTTCATTAAAATAATCTATGTGTTTAATGTACATGAATGATTGATTAAAAAACACCAATTCTTTTTTAAATTAATAGTAAGACTATTGTTTTATTGATTAAATAAAATCACTAAATATCCGCCAATAATATCACTAATAATCCGCCAATAAATGTTGAACGCCTGTCAGAGCGCGTGACGTCACATTACAGGACTTTCACTCTGTTTACTTGTCATTCAGTACAAAATTTTAGATTACAAAATAAAAACGTCGTATTTATTGTTAAATACGACGTTTTTATTTTGTCTTTAACTTTTTTTTTGTGTAAATTGTTAACGATACACTGTCATGGAACAAGGATTGATAAAGGCTTCCAGCGCAAATTTACTAAGAATCGACTTGTTGGACGTTTCTGGGATCAAACAAAGACTTGTACAGCAGAATTTAGAAATGATAAGAACCTTATACTGAACAATTAATCAGTTATATAAATGAGTACTCAAAAGCTCATTGAAGATGTAACTTATGTAAGAGATTCCTAACCTCCAAGAAGTTTGTTTATCAATGTTTACATCATCTAAAGATTACATTTATTTAGTATTGCCATAAAATCATACAGGTACATAAATAAATAACTTGTCAGGAGTTTTTATGGTATGATATAGTACTAGCTGTGCCCGCGACTTCGTCCGCGTGGAATACCTAGTTGTTTCGGGTACCATACCTCCTTTCTTTTTTCTCAGGGTCTAAAGATTGTCTGTGCCAAATTTCATCAAAATCTATAAGCCTATAAGCTTATAAGCTTTCTTATTCATTATTTTATACAAAAAATCGAAATTAATTAAGAGTGTGTAAATGTTTACAACTGTCAAATATTTCGTGTACTCTAAAGTGACGTATAGGTGACGGGATGACACTTTGACGTGATTTGGTACGAATTAAACATTTATGAAATAAAAAGTAATATTTATACATTAAACCTTAATTTTAAGCTCAAATATTATGTGTTTTGTAATTAGTATATATTTCCGAATATTATAAAACAGTTTTTCAAAATTTGTCATCATGCCTATTGCCCCGCTGGGCAAGCGCTGGCAATAATGGCAGAGCGTAGCGTTGCGATAGGAATGCTACTGCCCAACTCTGTCCTGTTGCAATTGAGTTGCACTGCTTCGGATGGATATACCGCCATCTGTCGGCTCCGGTACCTTAGTCGCCTCTTACGATACCTAGCACAGGGGTAAGTACTTTGCCGATACGACACGGCTAACGGTTTTTATTATAGCCTATAGACGCTCATAAAATTACAAGGTCACAAGCCGACCTTGTGACTTGAAGATTTTGTCACATTATCCAGTAATTTCATTGTGTCTCTTACCATTCAAATTGGACACATTACTGCTGTTTGTGGGTGTAAATAGGTGGAGTGAGGTACCAATGCAAACAATCTTTGTATAAGGTCTACCTCATACAAAGGTAAGCAGTAACGTATATATTTTCTCACAATATTGTTCGTTTACTTTCCAGACTCGGAAGTGTCGGCGACGCTGGGCGGGGCTGGCTTCCACTTGTGCTACTTCAAGCAAGCCAGTGAACAGCTACAGGTAAATTATATATAATAGGTCGTGGGTGCCAAAGGTCGTGGGTTCGATCCCCACCCAGGACAAATCTTTATGTGATTATATTTGTGTTTGTTTTGTTTCTGGGTGTGAATATATGTATTTATGTTGTATGTTTGTGTTTTCTTAAAACAAGGGCTTTAAGCGACTTATTACAGTTAATGGATGAGATGTAGTGGGAATTTATTATTATTGGGCGCTCATTATCAGCGCGTTGCCAACCACGTCACAAACTTAAAGATATTATGCCACATTACCCAGTAACACGAACACTGTTATAACACACTGCTAGTTATATTAGTTAGAAAAAGGCGAGAGTGAAGTACTAATGCGTTGACCTTTGAATGAGGTCTATCTCCTTACTCCTGATACGTTCATGCAAAGAGACTCGGTGTATTACTGATGATGTGATGTTGTATATTTCCCCCTTCCAGATAGTAGCGGAAATGGATACTTCATTAAGAGGAATGGAGTCGGTGGGTACCATTGGATACCAAGTCACAATTCCTAAGGCGGAACTCGTGTTCAGAGGTAAGTTTTTAACTTTCTCTAAAGTGTTGTTCTTGAGAACAAAGAATTATGTATAATGACATCTTGGTTTCATAGTCCTCACGGATTTTTTTCGTCAGTAGTGTTTTACGTATATTTGTATTGTAAGTATGAGATGAACTTAAAAAAACTAGGTACATATTACAATCGTGGGGAGCCGGCAGGATAGTACCTAGCCCACTGCTCTTAAGCGGCGACTGGTACCGCATCCGACAGTTGGCTGTAGCAGCCTGGGCAATGTGGCGATCAAGGGCTAAATTCCCCATTTCTTGGAGGGAATCTGGCCTTTGAAAAACAATTTAGTGACGTGCACATTCTTAATGCTCCAGGCATGGTGGATTCCAACTGGAACGTCGGAGCAGTCCTCGAGAAGAAACTGCAGCCGTTGCCCTTCACTTTCGCTTTGTCCGGCCTCGTTAACCAACCCAAGCAGCAGTTCAAGTTCGGCTGTGGACTCATCATCGGATAAGACCCTATAGGCCGACCCTATAGATCCTATAGGCGGCAGGGCGGAGGTCCTGAGGCACTTTACGTGAGTTCTTATAGTTAGGCGTGACAGGATTGTTGTTTAGGTGGCACCGAGTAATATTACGGATTATACGCATTTCGTCAGACAATAATGCATTTTCGTCAGATTCGTAATTTGTTTTGTACGAATTTCGTCAGATATTTTTAAATGTTACGTATCGGCCCAGATTATTCGAGAGGATTGTTTATGTAAAACAATTTAATAAATAATTATCAGTATTTTTCTTCAGCAACATGATAGTGTACATTATGACGAAAAGCGTGTAATCGCTATTGCGGTGGATGTCTGACGAATTTCGTATTGACAAACGGCGTCTGTCAAAATGCGTGTGACGAAGACAAAGTATGACGATATGCGTGTGATTCAACATTCCCCGGTAACTTTATACCAGATACCATACAAATCTGCCAATATGTCGTAAACCGTATTGTACTCTAAATACTTGATGTAGTGTACACAATTGGTTGTGATATTTTGATTATTTGACCAGTAAGTCTTGTATATCGCTATTTGCGAGTTGAATTGCGTCTATTTGTATTATTTAATGTGTTTGTCATAATAAAGTTCATAGCATTGTTATCGAATCGTTAAAATAAAAATAATTATTAAAATCAATTAAATGAGTTGCGATAGTCGGATTAATCCGACATATATGTAAGAGCACACTAAACGAAGTCGGATAAATCGGTCATCAAAGTTTGCTCAGTGCTGGTGTGGTAAAACTAATGTTTTCTATTATATGATGTGAATGCATTGTAGGACGTCCACCCATCCACTAAGAGCGCTGATTAAACCCAGTCATTGTGGAAATCTCTTGGTGAGATTTTGTCCGTTAGTGGATGTCCAACAATCAATATAACCCTATTTAAAATGTAAACATTTTAAGTGTTGATGTAAATGAATGTTTAAATAAAATCAATTATTTCGGATTTTTGCCAATAGTATGGATTAGTTAATATTTTAAAAATAAATATGCATTATTAAAACAGCCCTTGCGTTCATTGCTCGATCCATACGAGTGGGGGCGCTATTGCATGCATATATCGCGCAATGTACGTGATATAAAACGTTAGGATGGGTCATGTTTCTAGGCTTTTTCTTTGGCCATATCATTATATATAAGAAAGTCAGGTCACGTTGTTTGTCTGCGATGAAGACCTAAACAACTGAACCGATTTTAATCAATACTTGCTTACTGTTTACAGTTTGGTCCAACTTGAGAGATAGGACAGCAATCTTTTTTTCATAATAAGCAACATAAACATATAAATAAAACAGAACGTCTTTAGGGTTAGATAGTAAATTATATGGTGATTTGCCTATTTCTGTCACGCCTAGCTTTAAGTTGATTAGGTTTTACACAACCCATAGACTACAGAAATGTATCTGATTAAATTGTCGTTGACTCTTACACCAGAGTATTTTAGCTGTGTGCTATGTCGACACACAATTGGCTTTATTTATTATAAATACGTTCTTGAATTTAAAATTGTATCCCAATACTGTTAATGTGTTGGCGAATTTATTATTATTCAGATAATTTATAACAGATTCAGTCAAGTTTATGCATTCTCGCAGCTTTGTATTGATTTTATACTGAATATATAATGTTAGCGTCGATGTGTTGTTATTAGGTCACAGATTTTAAATAGCAAAATGTTCGTTTGATTAATTACCTACAGACAAAGGGCATGCGGATGAATTGTGAGACATACTTCCTCTAGTTGCTTCATCTTGTGTGTATGGCGACGGGTGACAGCGCAGATGGATCCTGTCTTTAAGCCAAAGGTCGCGGGTTCGATCCCGTCCAAGATTAACATTTCTATAATGAATATTTGTTTGTTTCGTGTCTGGGTGTTAAATGTGTATTTGAGTATTGTACTTGTGATTCATCTATTGATGTCCGTAATACTAGTGCTTTAGGCGACTTATCTCCGAGTCAGCTCAATGTATGAGGTGTGATTTTTTTTATTTATTATGTATATTTTATTTTACATTCCCCCCCCCCCCCTTACTCCCTATTCTTCAACATTAGACATAATCTTAAAGCAAATAGAAGCGTAGTTTAGAGGAAGTATGTTTCAGAATCGGATACCTAAACATTGATATATATTTTAATAATTTGTGATGTAATAATGTAATTGGAGCGGTGTATGGATGTGTTAGTGAAACTAAACGACTTTAGTTTGTGTTGTGGACAAGAACTGAGTCTAATTCATCGTCGTCATCATCACCATCATTGCAGCCGTAAACGTCTACTGGTGGATACACGCCTCCCCAAAAAGGGTGAATTTGCCCACAATGACCGCTGGCCAAGCTTGGTGGCAATCACAAGGTGTTGCTTCGCATTGCATTTCATTTCTTTGATGTATACCGTAATAAAATTTATCACATCTACTGATAATATTTTCTTACACTAATACTATTTCAGTATACTTCCAACGGCTTTAAACGGCACTCTATTTAACTTTTAACATATTTTGTTTACGAAGATTGATTAATCAATCGTGAGTTTAAAGTGGTTTTATAATAGATACTAAATATTTTCATCGTATTGCTTTTAGAATCAATGCCTCAGTTTTATTGCTTTATATGTATTTCAAAGCTTTAAAACACTGTATGTTTGACGAATATAGTTTGATAAATGAACGAAGTCGTCAAGCACAAAGCAATTCTATGATCCACAACACAAACTATAATTAGAACTATTATTATAGATGATAAATATTGGATTGTATACCACCACCAGAGCAAATGTCGGCGGATTGTCTAAGCCTGTACTGAGTGTACTACATTCTATCTATTAGAACATTTTTTGTATGTATTTATTGTTATATTGGACATTCGCTACGCACCAGAATAGCATTTAAGACGTCGCGCCACAACACCGTCAACATCCCTTGGCAAGTTTTCGGTATATAATTTTTTTTTAAACATTTTATGTATGTTATATATCTATTTTATTGGTTGTGAGAGATATGTTTGCGATAAATGAGATCAAAACCTTGTTTGACTTCATTATCATCGGTCTGTCATAACTGTCGGATTTAAACGACTACCTGTAATTATTAATTGTAATGTTATTATCATGTTTGCTAGGAAAAAAACATTTTGTCTAAAGCTTCAGGCGGGACTCGAACCTGCCTTTACCTTGCCGGAGGACGGCACTGCCGTTAAGCTACTGAGTAGAGACGTTGTTTTTTTTCTGTGCTTATCCTTGATGTTTTTCTTGTGAATATTATGTTTAAAATGACATTCAGCTTTTTTCAATGTATAAATCTTCAGACATTTACATTATATATATATATATATATATATATATATATATATATATATAGTCTTTCGTTTTCATTCGGTGTTGCGAGATGTCACGACTGAAGCGAGACATCGTGAATTTCCCGAGAAACTATATGGCAGACTAAAAAAAATTCACCCGATAATATTTACTGGGGTCGGAATAATCCGACAAATGGTAGTTTAGTATGTAACATTTAATGTCCGCAGTTCCTACATCTCGAATACCACGCAATAATGTCTGTTTGTTGTATATTTTGGTGTGGCGGCGGGTGGCGGCGGGGTGGCGCGGCCGCGATGTTACGGATGACTGTAGATAGGACGCTGTACATAGCCTGTTGTTGAAATGTTTATTTTTAATAGAGTTATGTTAATAAATCAATGTGTGACGTTTTATTTATTGCCTACGATCGATCTTGCCCCCCTGTTCTTTCCTCTATTCACACTTATAAAATGAAAATATTTGTAAGCAAAACGAATGAAAGGGTTTTAATTGATGGCCTCGATGGCGCAGGTGGTAGTGGTCTTGTGTCATTCTAATCGAGTTATTTTTAAAAGAGTAAAATATCAGTGAGGTATCCAGGAAGGTGTATAAATCAAACACAAATGTAGTTTAAAAATAACGTAAGTTTATTACATGTAATTAAATAAAAATATATAATAGATTTATTCTTTTACATGTATTATAACCGCTGGGGGCCTACGCCCGTATCGATTTGGTAGATTATTGTTAATTCGACCGCCATGTCTGATCCACAACCGTGAAGTGACTGCTCGCATTCATTACGTAGAGAAAAAAACTTCCAAAAACTGACACACTTCACAGTCGTTAGTGCTATAGCTTTGAAATATGCCTTTCGACCTCTCGAACCATACCACCGGACTGTTGGATATAAACGACAACGTCATTAATATAGCTTCTTAAATAATTCCTATAAACGGCTTCACTTTATCATGTTAAGTAAACCGCGTTATAGAGCCGTTAATCTAGTATTATTGAGTCTTGAATAATTGCCAACGTATCATTAGAAAAATATAAAATACAGGATCTTATGAGCACATTCCGCAGCAAAAGGCAAACCACAAAGCTACGGCTTTTAATTACCAGTTATTACATTATGTACAGCGACTGTATCTTAGAACACTGCAATTCGAATGAGCCGAGTAGACGAGGTCCGAAGAAATCTAGTTAAAAAATAAAAATGTCTACCCAACTAGATGTATAACTAAAAATTTATAACATTTTACCATCTTATACCAAAATAGATTATTATGGCTTGAATTATCATTTCAAAGATATATAATATAATATTAATATATTCTTCGTATTACATCTATACGTAACCCTACACTTATGTTAAGAGACGTTTGCAACACTTTCAGTTCGCAAAATGTCATTTTTAGAGATCTACGCGTGGGTTCTGCGATGTTCTTTCCAAAAACTAAACCATACTACTGACCAAAATTCTATCAACATTGCTAGCAGACGAACAGCGACGTATCACAAGACACGCAACAATCGACCATACCCGCTTCACTTAAGGTTCGGAATTGTAAAACGTTGGCGACGTCATCAGCGACACCTCGATTGGCTTACATTGTCGTCAAATTGAACCTAATAAGAACGGAATAAAGTTGACATTCCATTATAAGAGACTTGTGGCTCCCTCGACTGTTAGATAATGCTTAAGGCTCTGAATGCATGTAAAAAAGGTTATGATGGTTTAGGACCAGGTCGAATGAAATCTCCCTTTTTATTCATTTATACTCGTACTTTGTGATTATACAGGGTTGATTAAAATTTATTAATCAAAAGCATGTATTTTTATATATAGTTTTTTGTATAAAAACAAAACATAATGCGTTTTACAATTCTTAACTCTGCATTTTCTTGCCTGCGTAGTATATTTAATATTTATAACTGCTGATTTTAAAATATTTTATTTGAATCTATTCTATAATACCTGTGGAAAATTATTTATATTTTTGACTAACCCTGTACAACTCGAAATACAATAGAGAATTAAAAAAAAGAACAATTTTTAAAATATACCAAGAACATCACAAAGCCACCACAACATCAACGTTGGCAGAAAAGGCGTCGACACGCGACAATTCAAACGAAATGCTAGTTATTTGGTGTAAGCGACGCTGCCCCGGAGACACAACATTCAACACCGTCGACACTCATACATTTTGCGATTAAATTTTTATTAAATCCCATTAAGAGTGGCCTGAAGTGCGGTTTTTGACTGCCAAATGAACTAGAATAAATATGTAAGGCTATGTCCCACGCGAGCGTCAGGCGAGGCAAATCTACGCGATGCCACGCATTACGTCAACAAGTAGCTGCAAGAACGCCATAAAATAAAAAAAAACACATGGCAAAAGTAGAACTGGTCGCTCAAGCTCACTTTTATCGCCCACCTACGTATTTTTTAATTTTTTAAGTAGAATTAATTTCGATAAGAGGAACATATTGAAGTTAATAAAAGATTTTACAAATAAAATATAAGCCATTGCCCGCCTTAAAGCCACTCGCAACTGGAAGAAAATGTAAGTAAATATATTATTTCATTCTCGATCACCTGATGTAACACAGCGGATGGACAATTACTAAGATATGTCATATTTCACAGATAAAAACTTTTTGCTCGAGTATTCTATATTAAAAATAAACGACAACCTACTTAGTTACATCACTTCTACCAAAGACAAGCAATAGTCTATAACTTTAAAAAAAGACGGTGTTGAAGCGAAACAAAAGATTGTGCTAACAAACAATCGGTAATGTGAAACTGAAGTTCATCACACTAAGTACAAGCATTAAAAATTTCTCAACCTCTACAATGACAAATTGACATGTTCTCCTCACATAAAAAAAATGAAGAAAACAATCACAGTTTGTGTACGAAACGATTACAATATTTTAGTGTCAACTCTGGCTTACACGTTAAGTGTTGCCAATGATAAAATAAAAATACCTGACGTCACAGAGGGAGATGGACAAAACACAATTAAACATGACACATCATTTGTTTAAAAATAACACTATAATATAATTTAATACCTATGAGATATATTTATGACTGTGCAGCCCGCTGTCGCAAGCTGCTTGATGACAGGTTCAAAATGGGTTTATGCTATGGGGACAGAATAGAAGATATTTACAAAATGCTATCCCGCTCACACCTCTGCTGTTGTAAAATAGACACCGTGTTCTTAGTCGACTGATGGCGTACCATAAATAGATAAATTCTAGATATTATTAGTACATTTATTGTTAAACATATCCTACAATCTCCACCGCCCATCCAAGCCAATCTAACCGACTACATTATCTCAAAACGTGAACACTTTTTTTTCTATCATATTGCTGCTAATCTTAAGCGTAAAGACACTAACAATCATAGACAAGCCATAGACAATCCTAGTTTTTTTCCATAACACTTTCCGACACACCAAAGATTATATATTATTTTTTTAAATTACGAATTTAAATGATTATTTTATAATCAGACGATTTTTTAGACGCACATTTAGTGACACTAAGCGTTTTAAAACATGTCCGCTGCCCCTATAATACATATATAAGATAATTCTGAGCATTAATGTCCAAACTAATGTTCTAAAATTGGCAATAGTGGTCCATAAAATATAGATCTGTTTTAGACTTAGATATTAGATAAATACAACTTTGGGGTGGCGAACACGGTGCTTAATTTAACAAGTTTCGAATAGAATGAATCACGTTTTTTTTTAGTCCGTTGCCTATGAAACATTTTTTAAAAGTACACATGGTACTAGTACACGGCCGATGCTTTTAATACATGCTTGTGAGTTTTAAGTACATACTCATTTTTGAAATCAGAATGTATCATAGACAACTAGATTAAATGTCAGATTGATATTACTTGTTGCTTTACCTGCTATATTGAAAAGAACACAGTATTACAGATAGAAACATACAAATGATTTTTCCTTACAAATTAATCAGAGTGGTGTAATTAAAACCTATCACGGGTTCAGCAACAAGTGTTCGTTGGTACAATTCACCGTCTCTATCACAACTATGGTGTTAAAAGAGATAAAGCTATATCGGTACAACTTATGACTTCTTGTGTACTCTGTCACATTTACGCTGTAAAAACTAGACTGAGTTAGTCCTGCCTTGTTGAGAGATTGACATAAGATCTGTTGAACAATAAAATGAAGAATTGTAATTTCCAAATACTATATATGTTTGGTTATGCAATTTTGACAGCTACATCTAAGTTTTAAAGATAAAGCTTACATACGATATTTCTTGTAAGAAGCATAACATATATACCGACAATAAAAGTCAGGGTTTTACGAGAAGTACATAGCTCAAGGTCATTAAGTTCGCTGGTCACGTCACGATGTTTTAATTTCGACCAATTCTATTTGATTTTCGTGCCATCTTACGTCATCAATCAACCAACAACAAAACCAACTCCGTCACTTCAGCGCTTTAGGGACACGGTATCATCTCGGATCGATAGCACTCGTGAGCAGTATCGAATAATGACCGTTTCTGACGATACTGTACTTGAAGATACTGTGTACTTAACAAACCGAAAAATTGCATTTTAAATTTAATGTAAATTGGGTCATTGTCAAATTTAACGAAACCTACTTTCTGTATTATTTCGCCCTCATTGTATTAAGCATTTTTATAGTTTCGATTGTCAATTGTCTATGGTCTAAAGCTGGTTGTAAATCATTCTGTTAGCTCTCAATCTGACAATAACTCAACAGGGTATTTGACTAATTTAGCTTTATTTATTGAACTGTACAATTGTTTCCTTCAATAAAACACAAAAACAATAAAAAAATAAGATACAAAATAATCAATACCGATGGCAGTTGTTATTTGACAAACGACGAAAAAAATTGTGTTTAGATATCCATTTAATTTTTCCATTCCAGTCCATTAATTCATTTAACAATAAAATTTAATTCTGTTTTCCATTAGTGTACCTACATCTCACATGTAGGTAAGACTATCTGTTCAACAGTAAAGAAGCGGTATAATTATTCATAGTCAAATACCCTATTTAGAAATAAATTCAAAGTGCAAAACGAATCAAGACTCAATTTCGATACTGACCAGCGAATGAAGAGTATCGATTAAGAATCAGTATCGCTCGTGCGACACGACACGATATCGGCGCGCGTGCGACACGACACGGTATCGGCGCGCGTGCGACACGACACGGTACCGGCGCCCGTGCGACACGACACGGTATTGATACTTGCCCCTTACAGCAAGCACCCTCGTTTGACGGCAGTGTGTGAGCGTGTGTGTGGGTGCGCCGTGCGTTATAACTCCATATCTTGTGCTTCGTCATCGCTGAAGTCGCTCATGGAACTTTCTGTGTCGCTGGCGTTGTTGTTGGCCGTGCCGTTGGCGGCCTTCGCCCCGGAGGACGCGGGCGTTGCGCCCCCCATGCCGGTTATTGCATCCTTTTCTAATAAGGCCTCTTCGGTCGCGAATCTTCGCACATAGTCTGGGCAGATAAGGTCGTTTTTAGACGTGGTAACTGTAGTCTGAGACTATCTCTACAGTTCAAGTTTATATACCAAATTAGTAGTAATTTAAATCCTAGGCGAAGTCTTGAAAGTGAGACAGAGAGATATTTGTAGTATGGATAAACTGTGTTAAATATACACGACTTAACTACTGCTTTCTCTGATTTAAGATAATTTTGACTATAATGGATATAAAAATACACAATGTCTTGGAAATAAAATTTGAAGAGGTTTTAAGAGAGGGGAATAAAGTTTCGCATATTTAAAGACAGACATAGGATTAGATCAGCCCTCACAAAACTGTCAAATTGCCTAATCATTTAAATGTAAGATAAATAACGTGAGAAATCTTCCCGGGTCGTAGAAAGCCTTATCACCGGCACATAAAGTTCAATTTCAATTACACCATCAGAGTATTTTACCTGAAACCTTTTTCTTGTACTCTTCAGGCTTGTGGAGATACATCGCAGCAGCGTCGCCGTTCAGAGGGTCTATCGGGTTCGGATATGTAAGCAGCTGTGGCAGGAACGATTCGAAAATGTTTGAAAGGTCTGCGGAACAATATACATCAACATACATTCATCATCATCATATCAGCCATTGGAAGTTCACTGTTACACATAGGCCCAAAAAAGGGGGAATTTTGTTAATAATTGTCACGCTAGACAAGCATGTTGGTAATTGCAGAGCGTAGCGTAGTATCCTTCCGTAACAGTGTAGCATTTCAGCTACACTGTTACGGAAGGATATAAAGCCTCTCAGATCTATTCTCTACTCTGCCGGTACCTCTTGGCAAACCGGTACCACACGGCAAACAGCATTATACTTTAGCAGAGTAGAGTAGTGCTTCCCTCTGTATCAGGTGTTAGAGTTAACCGCTCTGCGATTGCCACCACCCTTGCAGCAACTCCCATGTCCAGCAGTGGAAATTGTACAACTAGTTTGTTGATGTTCGGATGGATATACCGCCATCTGTCGGTTTCGGTGCTTCATACCTCTTACTAAAGATGGTAGTGGACTTCAAGACTACAAAACTATATATACGTATACGTATTGCGTAGAATTTGAATCGGTGAGGAGGGCCTAGCAATCAGTCACACTGGGTTTACCCTAGCATAGAGTCGTCTCACATGAGAGTGACGTTAAAATTATGAAATTATGTACGTTCTCAAGTAAAACAGTATTTTTTAACTTTTCTTTTTTGGCAAAGGTCCCCTAAAATATAATCAAATACAAGAAGAGATACGAGAAACAAATATTGGCCATTTAAAAAAAAAGCTATTAACTGATACTCAAATGCTATTATAATTTAAAAGAGTTTCAGTATGATATATAATGTTTGATTTCTAAGTAAATCTATTGAACCTAATACAGATAACACTTACACAAAATCATAACCAGTATTAATAATAAAGATTTGATAGATTGATTGGAAGTAGTAAAAACAATAAACGGATTATACTGAACCTTTCAAACCTTTGCGAAGAGAAATAAATAACTTTATTATCATCGTTATATATATTTATTTATATTATTTATTCGAGCCGTGAGGTACTGGCAAAGTAGAATAGTACCTCCACCTGCATGATACTTTAGTCGCCTCTTACGATACCTAGTACAAAGGCTACTATTCTACTGCGCCGGTACCTCCACGGCTCTTTAATTTCTTACTTTGTTAAATATATATTATATCATTTGTTAAATTTGAAATATCATACAGGACAACATCTGTCGGTTTCGCTGATTAAATATGAATTCCATGTACTGACATGATGTTTCCTTCATGTCCTTACCGTAAAGTGCAGTCCAGGCCTGATTAATAACATCGAGGCAGACGGTTCCGGAGACTTCGTCGATGTTGGGGTGGTACACCTTGTTCATGAAGCCGATAGACGGCGATTTGAAAGGGTAATGGTCGGGCAGGTGGACGCGGACGCGCCATACACCGCCTTCGTACGGGGCTGAATGGAAAAAAACAAATTCACAGAAGGCCGAATAATTTGACGCAGAACTCTTTTACAGATCCTTCACAATGGGTCAACTCCATCTACCATAGACAAAATGCATAGACATATGAATTGCAAAACTCACTACTTGAAGGACCGAAGAATTTGACGCAGAACTCTTTCACAGATCCTCCACAATAGTTCAACTCTCTACCATAGACAATAAGCATCAATAAGACATGAATTGCAATACTCACTACCCGGAGGACCGAAGAATTTGACGCAGAACTCGTTCAACCCGCCGAGTATGGTCACTTCGTGTTTGCTTTCAATACTGATAGGAATGGTTAAGGTCAAAACTTATGAAATCATATGAAGAAATAACTTACTACCTTATCCACGTGTATACAAAAGCTAAATTCAAATGCACCGAGATTTTTTTTATTATAAAACCAGGAAGACAAACGAGCATATAGTCCCCGTGATAGCAAGCGTCACCGCAGCCTGTGAACTGTGTCCTGATATCATAAGGATATCACTAGCGCGTTGCCAGCCTTGAAACTTGAATGTATTATGTCAGATCCTCATTACCGCCATTGCACCGCTGTACGGCCTATGTACAGCAGTGGACTTCCAATGGTTGTAATGATGATCCCCAATCCCCAAGAATGGAGAAATTTTGCCCGTAATTGCAGCGCCGGGCAAGCCTGTTGGCAAACTGGTACCTTAGAACTGGTAACTTAGTACTCTAAAATGCAATCTTCATCTGGTAACTAATACATTTTAAATAAAAAAAAAAATATATATATATATATATATATAAAGTATATTTGCTGCAATATCATCTGTTTGCATCTCTATCTCTTTGTAGTCGTATGGCATTTATTTTCCCATTACATTGGAATAGCACCTAATTTGAGTGATTTAACACAATTATTTTCTGGTAATGGTCGCCGGTGGTCAAAATTCGACTGTAATTATTTTTTTGGAAAAACACTAATTTTTTTGACTTTCAAAGTCAATGTGTCATTCACACAGTGGTATGTGTAATGATTATTTTTATAAATTTAATATATTTCTAGTGCAATTTATTCAAAAGAATTAACTTTGAGCACTTTTTACAAATTTCACATTTAATCATACGCGGCATTTCCTTAAAAAGGGTTACAAATTTTTCGCTTCTCGTATTAAATATAAAAAGATTTTTCATTACAGTAGGTCGATAAACAACATTAAGTCCGCGTGATAGTAAGTCACCGCAGCCTATGATCGTGATATCACAAGGATATCATTAACGCATTGCCGACCTTCTGAATTGAAGATATAATGCCACACAACCCAGTCGCTGCGTGTCTCACCCTTCAACCTGGAACATAGCAATGCGAACACTGCTATTTGGAGATAGAAATAGATGAATATGAGATACTAATACATACAACCTTTGTATGTGGTCTAACTCTAGTATAGATTCTAAATACACTCATTTGCAAAAAAACACCGGGCACCTAAGCAATGAACTATTTAAAATGGTTTGTTTGATAATTATAGGTAGTTTTACTTTCACAATTTTGTAAATTATTAAGGAAATAATCGTTTTTGTCAGTATTATCATAAAATTTTGATAAAATTTATGGGCTTTAATGCTAAAGCTCACTAGTAGTGTAGGCTCGCTAGTAGTGCATATGCTCGTGAAATAAAAGTTGACAAAGATTTTTGTTGGTTTTTCCTTAAATAAAGTAAAAGCAGATAAATGTTTAGTATCGAGTGTGACCCCCTCTAGCTGAAATCACAGCTTGAATTCATCTGGGTATGCTAGCGAGAATATTCCGGATACTTGCTTGTGGAATACGTTCCCACTCAGCAGTAATCACATTGTTCAGCTCTCTGATTGTCTGCGGAACCGGTTGTACTGATCTCACGCGTCGTTTCAAAATGTCCCAGACATGCTCTATAGGATTGAGGTCTGGACTTCGAGCTGGCCAATCCAAACGACGAAAGCCGACCTTGCACATCGCTTCCACATCGCCAGACCGGTGGGCGCAACGTTGTCATCCATAAAAATTAAGTCTTCGCCTAAAGCAGCTAATGCGGGTTGTGCATGAAGAATTAGAACTTCCGTTATGTATCGATGTCCAGTAAGTGAGCCGTTTTCAATAAAGACTAACTCTGTACGATCCATTGAATCTATTCCTGCCTAAAACATAACAGAGCCCCCACCATAAGGTGTGATTTCTTCAAAACAAGCCTCTGCAAAGCGTTCTACTCGTCTTCGTAGCAGACGCTTGCTGACGTCGATCTTCACTGAACAGAGATATCCTGGCTTTATTGGAGTACAATACCCTATTCCAGCCTTCTTAAGTCCATGACTCACAATTTCGAGCAAACCTAAGCCTGGCATCTCTGTGCTCACGGAGTAACATAGGGCCGCGGGCCGGGCGATGACTGCGTATATTGCCCGCGAGAACTTCTTCGAGGTTGTTCTTAAGGTCCACATACGAAAACTTGCGATTTCTCAATGAGCGACTCACAAGAAAACGATCATACCGTGGTTGGGTAAATGGTTTCCTTCCAGAACCAGGCCTTTTCTCAACGGAACCGGTGCCAGGTCCTTTGAACCGTCGAGCGACTCACACTTAGCCTCTGAGCCACGAAGCATTCGCTGCAACCTTCTTCGAGCAGCGCAATAATGTTGGTAGCTTTTACCACTGTCTCTAACATTATTGAGACAGCTAATCAGCAATAAATAAAGCTTTGACAATTAAGAATATGAAATAAATTCATAAAAATTTACTAAAAGTTATGAAAACCGATATTATCTTTTGGAACTTCACTCCAAAAATGTAGGATAAAAAGTGGTTTTCTGTAAAAAACGAGCATTAAACGAAAATTTTAGAACTTACTGTTTTAAACACCACGGTCTTTTTAAAACCGGCCAGTAACATGTACAAATGATTGAAATCATTTTGGTACCGTATTTTTTTAAAAAAGAATTAAAATCAAAACCGCCCTTTTTTTGCAAATGAGTGTATTAGGCTTAAAAACTGTTCCGAAATTCCTCTTAATATCATATTAAGTTAAAATATCAATACTACACCATCAAGCGTTAGTACAAACAATGAAAATTCAAGACGTACGAAGAACGTGAGTAATTTACTATCAGATTACAGATTGCTTTAAAGGCCGCGTACATGCAAAACAATGTAAGGAAATTTATTAACGCAAGTAAGTAATGCAATGATTTATGAATTATATTATTCATTTAGGAACGGTAGGTAATGGTGCTACGAACACACCGATAAACATAGCGAACATAAAGGGGGGCCGGGTAGGCCGTGTTCACCTTAATAAAGTCTAGTGCCCACCCCAGGATGTTGGGCCACCGAGTCGATAAACTGACAGCTACTTCAGAGAACTCTTTAAATTTATAGACTTCATATTGAAAGTTTCGATGCGTCATTGCATCGGCACTGGCATGTCCGTGGATGAACCCCAGTTATAGTTTCAATAAATCATATCTATTTTCAATTAGAAAGACCAAATTTTTGTATTTAGCAAGAAAATAAGAACCGATGACCGATGGAGCCATGAGGCTCTGGAATGGAGACCACGAACCGGCAAATGCAGCGTCGACCGCCCACCCGTTCGTTTAATGCAAGCCACCTTTGTCCAGCAGTAGACGTCCTACGGCTATTATAATGATAAATTAGGTCATCCACCCACAACGTGGACAGGTGATCTGATTGGAACCTCAGGGTGGCTTAAATTAATCCGCCCACAATCTGTTCTATAAAAATTGATTTAGGAAAAGCCTAAGCCTAGGGCTGGTCATCTTAAGACTGATGTAAGTTAAAAAACCATTATGTTTTTTTTGCTGTTTATTCATCAACGACTAGAGGAATTGTGGAGAATTCCCCTTTACCAGCATGAGGCCATTACGACCGTTAAGAAATTCCATCAAATACCAGCAACATACGCAATTAGGAATAATAACTATTTGCACCTTTCTATCATCAGATAAGATCAATTATGCCAAGAAATTGGTATCTGATGCCCACCACCGACCATTTCAAATAGGCTGTTGGCTCGGATGGATTTTCTATCTCCTAGTTTCGGCACCTCACTATCAGTGTCTGATAGACAATTGATTTTCGTAATTTTTTCCTGGAGACAAACATTTCCCGTTGGAATTAATGGCCCATGTTATACTCGCTGGCTTTATATATTTTTTTAGGAATAAATCTATATACATACATATTTTTTTTATATGTCGAATCTTTGTTATTTACACATCTCATATTGACTTTACTCCAAGATAAGTCGCGTAAAGCACTTGTTACTAATATCAGACAACGAGGTATCATAAATATAATATAAACACATTAAACACTCAGGCTAAGAATAAACTAATATTTGTCATATATATATCTGTCTGTACCGGCTGGAGTATCGGACCTGTATCTGTATGGAACCCACGACCCTTGGCGCACAAGACAGTAATGCTACTGAATCCTTATTATATTCTCGATCATTAGTTACATTTATGCACCAATGCTCGACTTGTTTACTGGAGCTGTATTGGTCAGGTTAGTGCCCTCATGTCCGGTGATTTTATAGACAAATTAATGTTAAGATAAAAACAACAAACAATATTCGCAGGTTAAATTTCATTATCTCAATTTCACATGTTAACCCGCAAAGTCCAATTTACGAAAAAAATATTAGTATTTTTATAAACAAACACATATGAAACAGATAAAATAAATAAATCAGAATATATCGAGAAATCATGTTCGGCCAAAACCAAAACGAAAACCAAAAGTAGGTATAAGCCGTAAAAAATCTTGTTTCGCCCAAACGCTATTTCCGTTCAATTAACTTTATTTTTGACCATACTGAGATACATCCAATGCCTGAATATTGGTGTCACCAACAAGGCCTAAAGAAACATGCAACAGATAATGTGAAATCTCCAATTCACCTACAAACTGCAAACGTGCGACTGATAAACGTTTACAAACGATAAGATTGAGGGAGTCAAGATAAGTGACCGGTTGGTCTAGACATTTTCCCATCCATGTTTTGGCACTGCGGTATCAATTCGTAGCCATGTTAAATCAAATTAAATTAATTTGCGTGTTTAACGTACATTGTACGGTTGTTTTGTAACATTTTACATCTTGTGGCATTTTTTAGTAACTCAACTATAAAAATGTCTGTCTGTTTGTCAAGTTGAATTAAAACTACATGCTCAAATCATAATCCTCACAGCTTCATTAAGCTAAGAACAAATAAATTTAAAATTCATAAGGTAGGTAGGTACCTACTTTCCGTAGACCTATATACTAATTTCGAACGAAACTAAAATTTGACAAGATATAGGTATCGTCTAATATTGTAGATACAGAGAAAAACCTAAAAACTATACATTTGCGAAAGAAACATAAAAAAAATTACATTAAAAAAAATACAATATCAATCAACGGAGTTAAGCAACCCTACCTGCGATCATAAATTGGATGGATGACCAAATTAATAATCAATATTATGTTCCTTTATATCTATGGTACCTTCGAAGGGTTGTTGAGTTGGACTCAACGCGAACTTGCTCGGCAATAATGGGGCATAAGAAGCATAGGCAATGGCCCACCACGCAGATCCATCACGAAAAAGTGAGTTTCATGAACTGCAAGTACGACCTGCCTTTTGAATCACGGAGAAGTTATACAGAGACAATTTTAGGTCACCCATTCCAATAGCGAACGTTGCAAGAACTGTTTAACATTAATGATCTCACGGCGGGCTTATCAATAGCTGCCCGTTCACTACCCATAATAAAACTTCTTTTTAAAGGGCCTGGTGGCGCAGTGACGCTATCTTGTACGACACAGGTCGTGGGTTCGATCACCACTCAAACATTTATATGTACCACACTGGTTTTTTTTCTGTAGATTTTAAAACACTAAGTCGTATTCCGCTTTATGTCTCTATGTATGCTTAGCTCTTTAGACTAAGCAACGGATTTTGATGCAGTTTAATTAAAAGATAGAGTAATTAAATTGGCAAGTTTATTAATACATGCATAATATAAGTAGAGAAATACAGGAAATGACACAGGCTAACAAAAAACAATTAATGAAAGATGCCTAAGAAATTTTGATTTTCAATAATAATTTAAGAGTAATAAATTAAAATTTATAAATTGGATTATTTATAAACTCTATCTTTTGACTAATTCAACCACGAAATCATAAAAATGTTCAAGCATATGTATTTAGTAAATACATATTGTATGTTATGTATTCTTTATTTTAATTCAACGATAGAACTATATTTCTATATTGTTTTTTTTTATTACATAAATCTGAACTTTATGCTCTGAAGTTCATACAAAGAACTTTATTATCTATACATCGAAACTGTTAACTTAATTTTAGTTGTCCACATCTCAGCAAGATGATGTGATAAACGCAAAAATCATATTTCACGTATAATCATAATTTAAAAATGTAGCAGGTATACGAATAATTCATTAATAATATTAGTTTTATAAAAACGCCAATAAGATTTTTTTTAAATAATTATTAGAGAAGATTTCTGCAAAGTTGCGATTGAATTACTTGAAAATAGGTCGAAATAAGCAAATGTTGATATTTGTTTTATATTGGGAAATAACGGATTATATAGAAAATGTAATAATCTTATATGCTTTAAATTTGCTGTCAACCCTTGTAATTTCAAAGGTTTCTAATGTGATGTCGTAAATAAACACATTTTTTCCGATATCACTGCAAACGCTGACTCAATACGACGAGATACAAAGTAATATACTTTAGTATTGGACATATGACATATTATGTCTCTTAGAGATAACCCGCAGTAATTATTTTTTATCCATATTGCAAGTATAGCCGTGTGGTACCGGCAGAGAAGAATTGTACCTCCCCCTATATCACGTTTCGTAAGGTGCGACTGATGTACCAGAACCGACAGATGGCGGTATATCCATCCGAAACAGTGAAACTCAAATGCACAGGGTGGGGATGAGCAGTAGCATCCCCGTCGCGAAAGCTGCGCTCTGCGATTGCCAACAGCTTGCATTATGGGCAACAAATCTCCTTTCTTGGAGGGGCCAATGTCTAGCCCACTGAACAACGGCTGGTATGACAATGATGATGTATTGCACCCTTGCGAAGCCGGGACTAGTATGCATATAAAATATGCATTAAAGTATTATATTTGTAATTCCTCTGTTGTCTGATGTCCGTGACACGAGTGCTTTAAACTACACATGTCGGAGTAAGGAAAACGTATGAGGTTTTGTAAAGATTTTACTTTTGTATTTGACAAGCGACCACATCAATTACCCACGTAATTTTTTCGACGGTTCCTTACATATACGATTTTCAAGACATCGGTTTTGAATACGATACTTCATGAAAAACAAAAGTATACAGAATCAATATATTCTTCGGGAATTTTATACTAAAATTATTTTCTTTGCTGACCGACAGGTGGTAGTATACCTATCGGGGACAGCGTAGCAAAAGATGATAGGACGTGCACTTGCGAGGCGGAAGTTGGGCAGTGAGTTTGTCGCCGCGTCCACCATGGCGTCAATTATGGACAAACGAAAATTATAAGATAAACCTCTAAAGAAGCTATAAGTCCATCAGTGGACGTCTTGGCAAATGTAATATTTTTTAAATAAATTAATTCACACATCTCCGAGGTAAATCGGTTAGAGCATTGCGTTACGGACGTCAGACAACAGAGGAATCACAAGTATAATAGTATAGGAACCATTAAGCATGGAATTCTCTGTTACAAATTCGGGAGATTCCCTGGCATACCTTGAAGGCAAGGTCAATAAGATAGGTCTAATGAAGTTATTTGTGTTAGATGACTTATCTCTTGAGTCATTAGGGCCGCCTGTATTAAATAAAAATATGCTTAAAACACTTCCTTATTGGAAATATTAATGTTATAATTATAACTTATTTTATTGACGATTTAAAAGTGCTTGTAATGGGCCTATTTAAATAAAGTATATACTTTCGACTTTGAATACTAATTAAATAAAAATAAGACTCTTGAGATATCTTTCAACAAACATTAAATAATCACCTAAATTCCTGAAAACAAAAAACTAAGTTACCTTCGGAAATCTTTGCATTTTTATGTTGATATAAAAAACAGTTCGTAAAAACGATTACGGATATATGATAAAATAAAAATTGAAAAAATATTTACATACACATATCAAATAACGAACGAAAAATTATTTTTAATACATCGCAAAACGAATAGCCCTAATCATAAACACAATTATGACCGAATCTATTTTCCATAAGTGTATACACGCCCTTAGCGGTCGACCCCTCCGAAACGACCTTTAATTTATTAGTGGAACGACCTCTGTAGGTTGAAATGAGAACTAAATTAATATAAGTGCACTTTTTATTGTGACGACGATGAGTTTAGCTCGTCACGTAAGTCATATTTCTACGGGCATATAATCAAATTATTAAGCTCTTGACGCCGGCAGTTAATTTCGCAAAATGATACGACGAAAATTTCGCAAGCAACAGACAGAAATAAATTTGTAACAGCGCCATCTATCGGGCACAGTTGTGAAGCAAAAATAAACAATGATCTACTCAATACAGACAACAAATCACCAAAATCAACCAACCAAGCTGATATCTTGTTGATAGCTCCGCCGATTGTACTGAAGAATTATATATAACTTTCATCCTAAGGAATGTTTTTGAGAATTTTCAGAATTAACCACGAATTGTATCTCTTAAGATACAACGAAACGTACTATGCCGTAGTAACCTTTGACAAGCCTAATGGAGCATTTGGTAGTGTTCCTATATTGTGCGCAGAGGGTCGTAGGTTTAATCTCCACTCTGATCCAAATATTTATATTGCTCTCTGTCTAGATAAATAGGTATATAAGTATTATATATGCGATTCCTCTGTTGTCCGAATGCCGACCACAGATTCTTTAAGCGACTTATCCCGAATTTAGGTTAATGGATAAGATATTATAGATTCATAAACAATATATACGGATTTTATTAGCGAACATCATTTTCTGATTTCTATATCATTGTAATAACTCTTTCAGCAAAACAATAGCAAATATATATAATTAAATTGGATTTTTTTGGAAAAAGCTATTTGCTATTTATACTAGACTAATCTATGCCAATTTTAGCGTACAGACGCTCGCGATGTCGCGAGGACATCGATAGCGCATCACCAACCTTGTGATATGGAGAGAAGCAATACAAATAGCACTGCTTGCCAGAAGTTGTGAATTAGGTATCCAAATAGCGGACCTCTTAAAAAGTTCACCTGATATAATTTTGATTGATCAATTGACTTCCCCATAATAAGAAATACGATAATCTATTTTTTAATATGTGAAACGATAGCTTAGTATCCATTTTAAAGGAAAATTCGTGTATGAACGTGAAATTTGTCATAATAGAATTTATTTCATGCTATACGACAAATAGATTAATTAAACATTAGACAATATACTTAAATGGAGCAAACTTTTATTGTCTATTGGCTTTAGTGAACTATATCCTCTTTTATCTGGAAATGACGAAGTATTATTATCGAAATTCGACCACCGGGTCCACAGGTAAGTTTAAAATTAACGTGACAGGCCACCGTTGTATATTCAAAATTTAATTGAATAATTCTTTGACGTGTTAAATTCGCGGTGTAACTAAAACAGTTGTTCATAAACGAAACGATCGAATGAACTGCGAAGACTCTAATAATGCAGGAGGCAAAATCAATACGATTGTCTGGCATTTCTTTGATATCTATAGGCATAGTATACGTAAAGTCTGCGAAACCTACAACGAACTAGTATTTAATATAACAATAAAATAATTTATCCACGCTGATTTAGTTCGTCGAAAAGTGATTTCATTCTTGGGACACTAGGTTTCTGATAACCACTTAAAATCCTTACTAATATTATAAATCTGAATATAACTCTGCCTGTCTGTTACGCATTCACGCCTAAACTACCACAGATAGTCTAAAACTTTAGAAAGGTCAGACTTTTTCATTCGACATAACAGTTGTAAGGGGTCGAAAAGGGGGATGAAATGTTGTATATATCGCTATTGTTAGAGCTAAAAGCTTAAAACTTATTATTTAGGCTATTGATTTGTATTTATAAATAAATATAACATTCAAAGTTCATATAAGTTAAGTATGGTGCCCAAAGAAACTACTGCACGCGGACGAAGTCGCGGGCACAGCTAGTTTTCTATAATTGCACAGACCATACTATCGCAGCTACCCGATGTGTTGTGGATGATTTCAAGATATAGGAAATAATAAATACACACAAAATCTCATTCATTGTACTGACTCCGAGATAAATTGCTTAAAGCACTTGTGTTCCAATCACACATATTCATCAAATAATGTTTGTCCTGGGTGCCCTTGGCGAAGAAGACTTTGATTAGAAAATTTAATTTCCGAAGAAATTTAAGGTGAGAAAGCGAGAGGTGGGAATCTCTTTCAGAATTTCTTCAGCCAGCCCTTCAATATCGCCAAAGGAGAGACGACGAACGTCCAATTAAGAAATCCAAATACCTACGATTACCACGGCTAGTTTTACTAGCAACCTTCGAGGTTTTCAAAAGGGAAGTAAATATATCTTTCTAGTCTGCAACACGCATGGTACCCCAAACCTCCATAGGCTAAGAGAAATATATAAAACTAGGATTCCATCAACTAAAGCAACTCAATAAACGCTACTTATGAGGCTTTCCAAATCCCAACCTTATTCCCTGCTAAGTGTCCAACTGTCAATTCAGATATATAATTTAACTAGCAGTGCCCGCGACTTCGTCCGCGTAGAATAGTAACTTTGGGGGGTATAGTAGCCTTTTCCCCGTTTTTGCAACGTTTCTCACTGACGCTTCGCTCCTATTGGTCTCAGCGTAATGTTATATAGCCTAAAGCCTTCCTCTATAAATGGACAATCCACCAAAAAAAGAATTATTCAAATCGGACCAGTAGATCCTGAGATTAGCGCGTTTAAACAAACAAACAAACTCTTCCTTTTCATGATACATGATATAAGGATCATCAGGAGAACCTGATGGATGGATGAGGAATGAAGCTTCTGATTATTTCTCAACGGTTCTAGCAAAACCATACTGGCTTATAATAGCAGACATTTTGGATTTTTTATACTTCTAAATAAGAACAAGCCTACGGCCTGCTGATAGCGAAAGAGTCTTCCTCTTTTGATACACCAGTTAAAATATCCTAGATAATAATATCGAGTACCTTTACCTGGTACCTTTTACGTACGGACTTTTTTATAAAACAGGTCACTGACTTATGATAGATAAAAAAACTTGTGGACCTTAGGCAACGGTAATGATTTTTTTAAGAGCAATGATTGTTGATACAATAGATTGATCATTTAGCTATCGAGTGGTATGATTTATTTTCAGATGTAGATCATAATAAGTATCTAAAATACCAAACATTGAACTGATTTCGTTATCATCCGTCTTTTTATATTGGCTGTTTAATACCATTTTTTATTGATTTTAAATGGATATACCGTCGTACTACTCGTATCTGTCAGTACTGCTACCTAAGTCGGTACTACGATACCTGGTACAGAAAAGTAGTATAGTAAGTTTCTACTCTGCCCCACGATGAAATATTTTTAACGTATACATACACAATGTTTCCTTATTTTTATAATGGATTTTAACAGAATATTTTTGGTCTCCTGAAACGCGATTTCAAAGATAATTCGAATGAAAAGACAAGTCTACACAAGTTGTGGACAGACTGTTAGTAACAATAAATCAGTTGAATTCCAACAATAAAATTTTAATACCGATTGAAAAGTTAACATTCAGTTACGTTTTCCGTATAACTGAAGTACATATCAGATAATGCGATGACGTAACGATAACAAAAAATTAGTTCATTTTAACGTAACAACAGTTATTTTTATAGATTGTGCAGTAGATTCTAGAAAGTTTGCCAGTTTTTATAGTACACCATATTATAGGTGACTTATGAGTTATTTATCAGTAAACTCTCGACTCTATAGCAATTGCTTTAGATTCTCTATTGCAATATCAATAAAAAAAAGTTTGTTATGGTCAGCCAAACTTTCGATAAGAATCCACTATTGTTTGATCTCTGTTATGTATTACAATTAATACAAAGAGGTATCAAATTATAATGGTTGGTGTTCAAAACTTAACAAACGAGAATTAAATGGTTCTAAGAAAAATAATAGGATAATAGTAAATTAAAAGATGGTATAATAGGAATGTTTCTAAAATATAAATATGTTCATCAAAAGTTTTAGCAAAGCATTAAAAAATATCATTAAAAAAAACTAGTTGAAAACAACCAATTAGTGACATTATTTGGCTGCTTAAAAATATTCTTTGCCTTTGATTTTATTATTTTTGGTAGAAAATGGATGCCAACATTGCATTTAAATAATGGTTTATTAATTTCTACTGAATTATTTATAGGTATTTAAAAGAAGGCTAAACTGCAGGATTCACTGCATACATAAAAATATTATGCATCTCATCATCATTAACAGCAAACATGTAAATAGAATTAATAACAATTTACACTTTAATATAATCACCATGCTACTCTTGCAGAATTAGAAACATTATAATCTGTTAACTTACCTATATTCCATTACCCAATATTAAAATGGTTTTGTGTGTAAAAATAGCAAAATTACTAGGATTCATATAAGAAACAAGGGAATTATATGTATTTCTTTAAGTATAGTTATAAGTTTATACAAACAAACATTTTCATAAAGTGTGAAATGGGTGATGATGTACCACTATTAATAACAGAGGTCAGCACTTGTTTGGCAAAATATCAACAGATCAATGAACTATAAATTGACCTCTACATATTTAATACAGGAAACATGTTGAGCTTGCCTATTTAATTGTAACAAAATAGTTGGCTCTATTTCTAGACAAGGACCGTTAAATATTGTTACATAGTTTAAAATCAACATCCAACCATTTTTTGAACAAAGAACTATGTTGACAAAGAACTGATCAAATCAAATGGCTCACAGAATAGACAACTACTTAAATGCAATTAACATTAATTATGCATAATGTAACAGTGGATAATCCATGCGAGGCCTTACGGCCCAACACAGAAAAATACGCAATTGAGACCGTGGCCTACATACGAAATTACGAAATACCACAATCTCGTAGACACGGAAGAACACAGCGCGAACGCTGGGTGTAGGTGTTTATCTACGCGATATATATAGATACGCAGGCCCACGATGCCACACAAAGAATGTAAACTCCCGTAGGTACGCACGGAATAAATGCCCAAAGGTCTTCTCATGGCATGAATCAAAATCAAAACATATTTAAGCGAATTACACGGCAGAAACGAATCAAAAAACTTATGTATAGAGCTGCCATATCGATTTTACGTAGGGTCGTGACAATCAGCTGATGGCCCTTTGGCCACTTATTTACATGGTGGCCCTCTAACGCAATAGCCTCTTTGTAATGTCGATAACAAAGAAAGGATACAGTTTGATGACATCTGTGTCCATGCGACGTTTCCCAGCGCTCGGTGACGACATCTTCGTGATCTATTACTAATAAATCACAATATCGAGCACGAACACTATCACAAAAGTCACACTCGACGCAGCGAGACCAAATTTTCGTCCACCAGCAGCAATCAGAAAAATAACATTGTAGAAAAACAATGGACACAAACCATAGACTAAAATTTCGAAGGTGATGTGTAATCAAATTGGTGTTGTCAGCACAAAGAAACTAATAACGTTTAAGCATCGGTAAAAACAACGTTAATGCCCCTTATTTTTCTTGCTGGACTATATTTAAAACCAGAGACAAAGAATATTTAGGAGAATTATGCGTCAAAAGTATAAAAAGTTAGCTTTTTGTCTATGCGTCATCATCAGCCTATCTTCGCGTGTGTGATTCCATAGAATTATTTATAATTCAGTTTAATTATAGATTATCTTTTATTTATACGACCAAAAGTCTGTTAGGAAGCTGTATGTGTAAAATCGAAGCTTGCTCAGTTAACTGTGAATGCGGAAACATGTGTTTTGATGTGAACATCAATGGTGATCATTGATGACACCTAGAAAAATACATGTCAACAAATTTTAATTATCTCGAATTAGAAACGTGGGACTGTCTTAGGAGGACTCTAAAACTATCAGAAGTTTTGATCGAAAACGGAGTGGTGTAACCTAGCTAGTATAAGTTCGAGGGCCGGTACGACTTATGAAATATAGTCATTTCCGGCAAAGTGATGTGCCTCCGATGAAATTGTAATCAGTGTTCCTGTTACGACCCGGCTGCGGTATGGCGAACCCCGGTATTGGGGTCTCTTTTGACCCTAATGATATGACCAGGTATATTACCATACATTATATACAAATTAAAGACAAAATCTTCTGTACCCATGGTATAGGAAGTTCACATAGTGTTCTTAACAATTTCAGCCAGTACAAGATAAGTGTAAAAGCTTAATAAGCTCTTTATTTTCAAATAGCTATATTTATTTAGCTTCATTTGTAACTAGCATAACCATCTGTAAACTTTTGATCTATTATTTTGCAATAGATATATTACAAACATTTTAATTGTAGCAGTAAGTGATAGTTACATATTTTAAAACCAGCTCATACAACATAATGGCTATATTTAATATTGGTTACTGCTATCTGATCTCAATTTTATCTTCTCATTCTTCTCAAGGTTTATCAGGAATACAAAACACATGTATTAGCATGAAACATGAATTATCATCATATCAGCTGTTTAGTGATATCATTGGCATGACTAAATATGCCCAAATTTCAATTGTATCTATTTTACAATTCTAATAGTTAAAAAGGAAAAAGTATATTAAAACTATTGCCCTAATTCATCATCAATCATTGGCAATTTATTGCTATATACATTTTTTCTTTCTTTTCTGTTTCTTTGTATATTTCTATAAATATTATTAATTAAAATATTTTTAAGATCAAATACAGGTTCTGTTCTTATTCTGTTAAAGGCATTAAGCCTAAAAATGATGCTCATTTATATAATTAATAAAATCAAATTGATTACAAACTATTTATATGAATTGATTTATTCCTATGTTGGCTTTTTCTTTATTATATAATAGCTGTAATCTATAAGCAGAGTAGAATAGTACCTCCCTCAGTACCAGGTGTGGTAAGACGTGACTTACGTACACAACCTACAGACGGCAGTATATCCATCTGAATCATTTTAATGAAAGCTCTCTGCGATAGCCAACATGCTTGCCCAGTGTGGCAATTATGGACAAATTACTCCTTCTTAAGGGGCTCTTTATCCAGTAGCAGGCCACCAATGGCTGTTATGATGACTTGTTATGACCACTTGACTATATGGACAAGAACAACAAACAAACACTTAACCAATAAGATTACTAAGTATATCAATAAGCTAAATGTAATCAGTGTGTGCAATATTTAAAAAAATACTAAGTATCTGATTTTTCTACATCTAATATTAATATACAGATTTGATACACCTATATGCATGTGTGACTCAGTGCTGTAACACATTTTTATGACTGTCCTGGTTTCAAAGACAGGTTAATGTTGTCTAAGAATAAACAAAACATAAAACAAACATAAACTGTGCTAGTGCATATGTACATGTTGTACAGGGCTTCAACTATTCAGAAAATAAATAGTTTGAGACTTTAAAAATTGCACTAAACATTTATATCACTATAATATTCAACTAACATGTACCCTTGCAAATACGGTAACAACTATTCGTAACATATAAGGAACATATGACAAGTATTGAAATGTTATAAAAGTAATCTCTATTCTATTATCAGAAGTGTAATTGTCTAGTGATAACACATAGAATCAACAATTGATATTCTAACAACATTTACACATTGCCTTTACTTTTTCCTTAATTTTATTCCTGTTTCTATGGGAACTTCAAAATATATAAACAATTCAGTTCACCACCATCATCAGCCATAGAATATCCACTCCTAGAATAGATTATTTTCCATAATTATTACCTTGTGGGCTTAAAATTTACAAATACATAAGAATATCATATTCCACTGGAACTGGTGAATTTAATATAACAATAGGATTTTTAGACCCATACCCTATGACACTTGTTTGAAAATAACAATGTGAAATGCATTACTTAAAATATGAAAAATGACTTTTCATTAATAAGTTCAGTCCATTATTACTTTTTCTGTACTTCTCTACTATAAAAAAATGTGTTATATATTTTAAAAATGCACAAAGTATTTCACATGCATTCAGTACCAAGATCAATTATTGTTCCCTACCAGACCTTGACTATGAATTTCAAGGTGCAAATATTGTACTGAGGAATAAAGCTCAAAAATCACTGTTATTCAAAATTTCCAATTTAGCTATAATCATTTTGAATAAAGTATATTTTAGAATTGTTCTGTTTTTTGCTCTTATGTTATTATGTTACCTGCTGACAAGAAATAAATCATTGTCAATAAACCTGGTCAATAAACCACTGGTCTAGATATTTTAGATATGATATGTTTATATTTTGTTGTAATTCTAATATTTCAAAGTCCAACAAAGTTAAAAAGTCTCTTTAGACTGGACAAGTCCACTATTACTGTCTTTTTACTCATATCAGATAGTAAAATAATTTAAATTGAAAGTGAACAATCATTTAGCAAATGTTAACGGTGTAAGTCAGCATGAATTGCATGTGAGCTTAGGATTTCTTTTTTTAATAGCACTTTCACTGGCCGGTAGCATGTTAGTTGTATTTTCACACCTGCATGTGTTTTGTATCCAAACCTTTTATAAATATTGATCTGTTGCTTGCCGGCCATGTTGTCTAGCAAAATCATCGTTTTTGTTATTTTATTTTAATCATTGCATCAAACACTATAAGATCACATGATTACTAACTGTTACTGTGTGTGGATTTTCACACAGTTAACATTATGTAAAGAATAAGTGCAGAAAGCTATTTCTTTTATATAAAATGCATTAGAAATACATTTATTAGATTAAAATAACCATTACACTCACTACTGTGTGAATATATATACATATACTCATACACACACACACACACAAACACAAACACACACACACACACAAACACACATATCCCTACACCCGTATATTTATAATATAAATGAGAAAGTAACTCTGTCTTCTGTCTGTTACGCTTTCCCGCTTAAACCTCTCAACCGATTTTGATGAAATTTGGTATGGATAATCTTTAAATCCTGAGAAAGGACATAATCTATTTTTTAATTCGAAATAAGGGTTGTAAGGGGTCGAAAGGGGGGAAAAGTTGTCAAAAAATGTCAAAATTCGACCACCGGGTGACCACTAGTGTAGCTAGAAATTCTGAGTGTACTAAAAGAGTGACCTAGCGATTTCCATGGTCTTGAGTTTAATTACTTGCCATAAAAACTAGGAACAAAAACTTGTGATCCACGTTTTTTATTAGTCTCAATTTACCTTCAACAGTCATTGCGGGAAATTCCTTTACATTTTTGCCGCGATAATCGGAGCCAATTGAAAGGTGTTGGTGATTATTGTCATTTTTTATTATGCTTTGTTTTTTATGCAAATAAAAAAACAAAAAAAATCTTACATCATCTTATATTGATTGATTGATTGAAGAAAGAAGGCATATGTCGTCAAATAGCTGTGTTGGCATTGCTGTGTTCTGATTTGAAGGGTGTGAGAGGCAGTGAAATTACTGGGTAAATGTTACTATGTTAGTATCTTCAGTTCACAGGGTTGGCAATACGCTAGTGATATCTTTGTGATGACACGAGTACCTATAGTATATAGTAAGCGGTCACGTTTACGATCAAACGGACCATGTGATTATTTGCTAACTTCATACATAATATATAAAGGCATGCGTAAATTAATTTGTCTTAACTTAAACTAGTCTAGACTGGGCGGGTTTTTAAACTGAGTTTCCCACAGGTTCATTACACGAGCCACCACACAGGAACCTATGAAAATAACTGATGCAGATATAGGTGACAAAAAACCTTCGTGTCAATAAAACCCGTACCAGCTTCGACGATAGCAATTGTTTTGTTATTTGTGGTATTGTTCAATCTCATGCAGTTTTGGTTATCGGCATTATTTAACACATTGAGAGATGGGGGGACGGAATGTAAACTTACTCTTAATGTTTTTAAAATTTGTTTATCAGCAAGGCTTACTTATGTATTTATCGTTGTTTTGATATAAAAAATTAAATTTAGCTAAGCGTTTCACTATTACCAACTACTACATGTCGGCCAGACACGATCGTTTATGTATATTTATGATGTACGACCTAACCGCTAGATTATATTTATTATAGTAATGTTAAAATCCGTGGGGTACAGGCGGAGTAAAATAGTACCTCTCTCTGTACCATCCCCGTCGCAAAAGCGGCGCTCTGCATTTGCCAACACGCTTGTCCAGCGCGGCAATCATGGGCAAAATTCCCCCTTTCTTGGGGAGGCCTATATCCAACATTGGACTTTCTTTTGCTGATATGATGATTATAATGTTTTATATATTTAATTATAATCTTTATACATATATAAAAAAATGTGTCACGGTGTTTGTTCGGGATTAACTTCTAAACTATTGTACCTATTTTAATCAATATTTGCTCCCTTTGTACGATTTGATCAAACTTGAGAGGAAATATAGTTTCTTCAATTTATCATCACCATTATCATATCAGCCGTTGTACGTTCACTGTTGAACATAGGCCTTCCCAAGAAAGGGAGAATGTAGCTCGTAATTGCGCTGGAAGAGAATGGTGGCAATCACAGAGTGTAGCTCTGCGACGGGGATGCTGCTGCCCATTCTCGCCCAGTGCGTTTAAGCTACACCGTTGGATATACCGCCATCTGCCGGTTCCTAAATACGATTCTGCTCTTCCAGTACCCCACGGCGAATTTATAGCAGCAATATATTCATCAGTGTATTGTACCGCATTATCTATTTTCTGTTTTGCCTGATAGATGACTGGTAGATAATGGTTAGGCATCAAGTCCGCCATGTGTACTTTGTATATTTGATGTGCAAAAAGGTTAATAATAATTTTTAAGATAAACATATATAATTACATACATGCAAACATATATCACGCCGTGTCCCATCGGGGTAGGCAGATACTATGGATCTCCAATTGTTACGATCTTGACATATCTTTCTCAGTTCTTTTACTCATAAGGACTAATCCTTTCATACACGCTCGTCTATTCTTGGTACATCTGAGCTGGCCCTTCTTTATAGATAGTTATGACAGTACAACGTCTGTTACCTAGTTATTTATAAAATGTACTAATTGATGACGTTTATCATTTGGTCACTAAGTTAGAATAAACTAAGTCCGTAGCGTCATTCAATACACGTCTGCTGTCCTCTTTCGCTTACCAACTACTAGTTGACAATCGAGTAATTGTCTTTAGAGAAGAACATTATTTCTGAGGGAACTTTTGACCCAAAGTCTTCAAAAGCCTTCCCTAGTATTCACCGGTTGAAATAGGGCCGGTTCACGGGCCCAATGGCTCAGATGGTGGTGATCCTATCTTGTGCGTCAGAAGGAGGACATACTTATATGACGATATGTGTGTTTGTTATGTGTCTGGGTGTTGAATATATGCATTTAAGTATTTTATTCCCCTGTTACCTGATGTCCGTAACACAAGTGGTATTCGGTGGACTTAGGTATTCGGAGTCGGGTCAGTATATGAGATGTTGTGTGAATTTATTATTATTAATTGTAATCGTAATACACAGGCAGATAAACTGCCTACGTTTATAATATTAGATGTTATTACAGAAATATCAGTAATAAGTTATAAACTCAAAATATATTTAGAATAATATTACAAACACAACATTTTCCCTTCCACAAGTGATGAGTTAAAAATAACTTTTAGCGATTGTAAAATGTGTTTGTGACGAATTATATCGGAAGTCATTGCTCTGGGGTACCTTCAGAATTGAAGAATACCTCCCGCTGTAGGTGTCGTCATGAACCGATGGCGGTATACCCATTAAAGGCAGCGCGCTTCCAAGCGTTCCCGAAGCGAATCTGTGTTCTACGATTGTCACAACCTTGAAATTAAAATGTGATGTTATTATCTCGTACCTTCCGAGTGAGTGCCTCCTTCAGTAGCAGGTGTCCGAACATTTCAGCTTTTGGACGTCTACTATTGAAATTTCTTGCCCATAATTGCCGCGTTGAGGTGTGGTGGGGATCGCTGAGCGTGACTTCGCGACGGGCATGCTGCTACCCGATCGTATCCAATGGATATTCCACCATCTGTCGGTATTAGTACCTCAATTGCTCGGTACTATTCTACTCTGCCGGTACCCCACAGCAATTTTTTGAATGTATAACACATTCGAGATTTTCTTCAATCTAATGTTTGTTTGAACGCGCTATTCTCAGGAACCGCTCATCCGTTTACGAAAACTCTTGCAG
>JACJUM010005600.1:10369476-10443172 GCA_020976665.1 Heortia vitessoides | reverse complement strand
AATTGCCGCGCTGGGCAAGCGTGTTGGCAATCGCAGAGCGCAGCTTTCGCGACGGGGATGCTGCTGTCCACCCCCGCCCTGTGCATTTGAGCTGCACTGTTCTGAATTAATATACCGCCATCTGTCGGTTCTGGTACCTTAGTCGCCTCTTACGACACCTGATGCAGTGTGTACTGATTATTAAATTTAAAAATTACGTAAATAGTAAGGTTATTTGTAAAGCATATTCTAGTGTTAAAGAATATATTAATGATAAAACTGGAATTGAATCGTTCTACCTGACGCCGGTAGGGGTTCTATTAACACTAACTATTTAGTATTGATAGAACCTTTATCCCTTCCAATTTTTCTTATAGGTTCCTTTTTGGTGGCTCGTGAAACCTGCATTAAACTTACTTTTAAGACTCTTCTGGTGCCGGCAGAGTAGTATAAAGAAGGCCTAAATTAAATGTTAGATCTTATGATCCCGTTGTGTCATCAGAACCATCGGTATTATGAATATAATACAATTTACTTCTTCATAATTCTGAATTAAAATTGTTCTATTTATTATTCTTGACAATTCGATTGTGCTTGTAATGGGCCTACTTGGATTAAAAATATTTTGATTTGATTTAATACATAAGGAGGTACTTAGATGTACTATACTTATACATACATACATCACGCCTGTGTCCCGCCTGGGTAGGCAGAGACTATGATCGCCATTTGTTACGATCTTGTCATACCTTTCAGGCTTCCTTAAATCGCATTAGTGTGTTCATACACGCTCGTTTATTCTTGATACTTCTGAACTGGCCCTTCTTCAATACCTCTTCTACCTGGGTAAGGCATGTTCGCCTAGGTCGTCCTATACCAACTCTTCCATTCACTTCCGCTCTATATATTTGTGCAGTAATTCTTCTTTCATCTATCCTTTCTACATGTCCGAATCGGGCTTCACCCATTTGTCAGAATTCCATTTGCCATAATTTAATCTACAAAAATGGTTAACAGATATATAATATTGTTTCTCATAATTACTAGTACATACGTCATACCCATTGTTTACTATATCGGTCACGTGTTAAACACTTTGTTTCCCATAAAGTCAATTTAAATAACATCATTTGTTATCATCATTATAAACCGTATTTATTATATAACATAACATCATTTGCTAACAAAATTGCTTAAAAAAAATAGGTTTAAACTAAACATTGGGTTTAGGTTCGATAAGGTTAGATTAGAAAATGAATGAACGCACGAGCCGAACGAGTGTGCCGCGGCTGGCGTTCTTTCATTTTTTTTTAATTAACCAAGTCTACAAACAAGCACACCGTCCGCGTGATTATAAATGTATTGCATACATTTTTCGGGCTAACAATAGAAGACCGTCCAAACCATCTCTACATTATCTTCTCTATATAATGAACTAGCTGTGCCCGCGACTTCGACCGCGTGGAATAGTTTCTTTGGATGCCATACTCTATACCTTAACTTATATAAACTTTAAATGTCATGTTTATTTATATCGAATCAATGGCCTGAAAAATAAGTTTCAAAAGTCTGAAATAGCGATACTTCCATACAACTTTTCATCCCCCTTTTTAAACCGTTCTAACCCTTATTTGGAATAGAATAAATAGCCTATGTCCTTTCTCAGGGTCTAAAGATTGTCAGTGCCGAATTTCATCAAGATCGGTTGAGTCGAAGGAAAATTCCTTATATTCTTTATATGCATAATTCTTATCAATATACTAACTGTTTTTTATTAATAAATTAAGTATTATATTTATAAATGTTTGTATTATATGGAGTCAGTGTTGAATAGTACCTCACGCTGTATTAGGTATCGTTAGAGGTATCAGAAACAGATGGCGGTATATCCGAAACAGTGTAGCTCAAGTGCACATGGTGGAAATGGGCAGCAGTAGCCCCATCGCGAAAGCTGCGCTCTGCCACCAACACGATTGCCCAGCGCGGCAATTACGAGCAAAATTCCCCCTTTCTTGGGGAGGCCCATGTCCAACATTGGACTTCCAATGGCTGTATTTATGAAGTATTAGATATATGTATTATATATTTAGTCTATATCTTTTTTCAAGTGCTTTAAGCTTAATGTTTTCAAGTCAAATATATGTGATGAAAAAGCAAGAAAACCATTTTATCCCCACATACTAAAGTTTGTTAAATCGAAGGCAAACAAGTCATCTTTGTATAGTATTCATTATGTTTTCTGGAATTTAACTTCACATATAAATCACGTTTCACGTATGTTTGTCAAGCAAATATTCGTCTTGGCTATTTGAAATCGAATCACGGCCTCATATGCTGAGCAATAATAATTTATAAATACCATCATTATATCAGCCATATTTAGACCACTTTTGGACGTAGGCCTCCATAGGGTTTTTGCTTATAATGTCGCGCTGGGCAAGCGTAGTGGCAATCGCAGAGCACAACTTCGCGACGAGGATCTTGCTGCCCATCCTCACCCTGTAACATTAGGCTGCGCTGTTTCGGGTCGATATACCGCCATCTGTAGGTTTCAGTACCTTAGTCGCCTCTTGCGATAACTGTAACTGTAACTATTTTACTCCGCCAGTATTATTCTATTTTGATATTTTTTATTCTATTTTGATGACAGGTAAGCTAACAATCTCGTATCGTACACTATTAATGAGGTATTATTAATGATAGCAGTGCCCGCGACTTCATCCGCGTAGAATAGTAACTTTGGGGGGTATAGTAGCCTTTTACCCGTTTTTGCAACAGTTCTCAGCGTAATGTTATATAGCCTAAAGCCTTCCTCTATAAATGGACTATCCAACAAAATAAAGAATTATTCAAATCGGACCTGTAGATCCGTATAGATATAGTAATAATAATTCACTTAACATCCCATGGAAGGACTAATGCGAATAAAGGAAGCAAGAGAGGTATGCCAAGATCGTAATAAGTGGAGTTCCTCTGACTCTAAAATAAGTTGCGTAAAGCAAGTGCAACACAACTGTGTTACAGACATCAGGCAACTCACATATATAATACTTAACACCCAAACAGAGAACAAACACCTCAAGTCTTGGCGCATAATACAGGATAACTCCATCGGGTTCATTAAATAGATAGCGATATTGACATATAAGTCGCCAACATCAGCACAGCCATAGAACATCCACTTGAACATAGACCCCCTAAATTTCCAATAGGATTCTTCATTATGGATTTTCCTTTACTATAATAATAAATTCCCACAACATCTCATACATTGACCTGACTCCGTGGTAAGTCGCTTAAAGCACTTGTGTTACGGACGCCAGACAACAGAGGAATCACAAATATACTACTTAAATACATATATTTTACACCCATACACAGAGCAAACACAAATATCATCATATAAATATTTGCTCTGGGTGGGAATCGAACCCACGACCCCTGGTGCACAAGACAGGATCACTACCATCTGCGCCATCGGGCCCGTCAATATGTATGCTTACATTTTAAAAATATCGCAAGCAATTTAGATACATTTTCGATAGATAGATAGGTACACTTATAATTTTAGTATTTTCTAATGTGATGTAAATAAACACATTTTTTTACGATTATATCGCATTCGCTGGCTGAACCCGACGAGTGTAACCATAGTATTGTAACACCTTAAAAAGACCTACAATAAAGTCCGCGTATCCGTAATAAATGGCATATGTTATCTTTGATATATAACACACAATAAACATCTCTTATCCTCATTGCTCTTGTGTGAAGCCGGGGCGGTTCGCTAGTCATATGTATACCGGAGAAAGATGGTTGCCCCTTCAGATTTTGATTTCACCTAGCCTTTCACTCTGGGTGTCATCGGATGAAGGAAATAAGTGTCTGATTACAGTAATAATGTTATCAGGTCATCACACGAGGTAAACCTCATACAAATATCGCCTGCATTGGTACCTTATCCTACCTATTTCTTCCGCCAAAGTAGTGTCCGTATTGCTATGTTCCTGTACGAAGTTTGAGAGAGACATTGAGATTACTGGATAATGTGGCATAATATCCTCAAGTCACAAGTGTGGCAACGCGCTAGTGATATCCTTGTGATATTACGAGCGTCTACAGGCGGCGGTGACACTTCCTATTACGCGGATTGTATGCTTGTTTGTCCATCTGGTCAACAAAAAAACCAAGTAGACAAGCGCGCTGATTTAGCTACTGCATCAAGTCACAACGTATCGGACAAACATACAGTCTGCGACTGTTTTCTTGTAAAAACTTAAAAACAACACAATTACACAATCGTCGTTATCTATTCGCAAATTGCATATGGCACTGTTAATACGACACAAACAAATATATAAGGCTACAATAAAAAGGCATACAACTAAAATGACCTGTGACCCTGATAACCTGAAAGTTCAAATGACATAAGTCATCTGAACATATAGGTCATAGAATGGTCACATCTAAGTGCACCTATTAATATAGACCTATCTGATTTTGTTTATTTTGTTGATATGTATCCTTACTTGCTTGTACTTATCCATGTTTCTGTGTAATAGAAACACGAACGCTAACACATGTATAATAGGGTATATAATTGTTTGCAGTTGGTACTTCCGCGAGTTGTCGCGGGCAGAGGCCACAAAGTTGCTGCTCAACGAGGCGGAGAGTGGAGTCTTTCTAGTGCGTGACTCGAAGACCATACAGGGAGATTATGTACTGTGCGTCAGGTACGTTATTTTTAATTAATTAATTCTTAAAAGAATTCATATATTGACCTGATTCCGTTATAAGTCGCTTAAATCACTTGTGTTACGGACATTAGACAAATTGCAAATATACTACTTTAGTAGATATATTTAACACCCAGACATAAAACAAATATACATATCATCATATAAATATTTGTCTAGGGTGGAAATCGAACGACCTTTGTAGCACAAGACAGGATTACTACATCTGCGCCATCGGGCATGTCATTTCGCTGTAAATAATTAATTTCAGTCTATTAGATATAATAGTTAATAAGGACACATTGCCTGTTTGTAATATTAAAATAACCGCTTTCTACTACATACCTACATATGAAAGTATATATGGTATATGGTACACATACCAAAATATATTTTTCTACAATTGTCTGCCTGTCTGTTTGTTCCTGCCAATCTCTAGAACGGCTGGACCGATTTGGACGGGACTATCACTAGCAGATAGTTTACGTAATAAGTAGGAACTAGGGCTATATTACATCACGCTACGTCCGAAATAGCGGAGCGTCGGTACATAATTATTTTTAGAATAGTAACAATTACTGGTTTACCAATCCCTACTTTATAAATGCAAAAGTAACTCTGTCTGCTACTTTTTCCCGCTTAAACTTCTCAACCGATTTTGATGAAATTAGGCACTGACAATCTTTAGACCCTGAGAAAGGATAAAGGCTATTTTTAATTCGAAATAAGGGTTGTAAGGGGTCGAAAAGCAGGATAAAAAAAACTATTCTGCGCGGGCGAAGTCGCGGGCACAGCTATAAATAAATATGTGCTTGTCTGTCTGCAGAGAAGATGACCGGGTCTCCCACTACATCATCAACCGCGTGGTCTCCGCCGACGGCTCGGTCCGTTTCCGAATCGGCGACCAGCTCTTCGCCGACATGCCCTCGCTGCTCTCGTTCTACAGGCTGCACTACCTGGACACGACGCCTTTGGTGCGGCCACTGCCGCAAGCGAAGGCCCAGGCCGCCGCCCCGCCGCCGGCGCAGCCCCATCAGGTTTTGGAGCTGGTGATAGCGAAGTTCGACTTCGATGGTAGTGTGAGTATCACTCATGTTTGGACTAGACTATAAAATTCTCGTGTCGAAATGTTAGTGACTACACTCCTCCGAAGCGGCTTGACCGATTTTAATGAAATTTTATGTGTATGTTCATTAGGTCTGAGAATTGGCTACTTTTCATACCCCTAAGTGATAAGGGTTGACCACCCCTAACCTATTTTTTTATATTTTCAATATGGCATTAAAAATACATACATCCCTGAATTTTCACCCTTATATCACCACCCCCATGTTTTAATAGCGATATGAGTAGTTGAATCATTTTTTATAATTTATTTGGCAGAACAACGTTTCCCAGGGCAGCCAGTATTTTTATATATGACACAGCTTTCCGCCCACGACTTTGCCCGCTCCGATTTAGTATATAATTCATCCCTTTATTATTCCGGGAAGAAGTCTAAATTGGACAAAAATCGTGTCGTTTCCACAAAAAAAATTGACAGGTCTATCACACCAAAGCTAGTTTTTGACATAAAAATTGCTTACAGACTATAGGAAGATATATTTTTTGCCGCCTGGCAGATACAAACATCATCAATCCAGAGATTTAGTACATTATGTTTTTTTTTTTTTCGGACGAACCTAGTGCTTGACTACTATTGGATAGTCTACATGTTGTGCTGATGTTTATTTTATTTTGTTTCAAATATCCTTGAGGTATCGATCATTCTTCCATCAAACATCACAAATATTCGTACTTCTTGAACTGACTCTAATAGGCGGTTGATATAAGTATATAAGTTTTGCGTCTCTATGTATATCGACAAGTATGTCTGTCACTAAGACACTCATGATTTTTTTGTATAAATTCCCAAAACACTCATATATTGACCTGAATCCGTGTTAAGTCGCTTAAAGCACTTGTGTTACGGACATCAGACATTAGAGGCATCACAAATATACTACTTAAATACATATATTTAACACACAGACACAAAACACCCATCGAGTCCACGTCAAAAAAATATTATAAAAGCTATGGCCATGATCAATTCACCAGTAGGACGTCCACTGCTGGACACAGGCTCCCTTATCCTGGGGCGATATTGCTAGACAAGTAGATCTCTGCATTTTTTAATATTAATAAATTGACCCGTGAGGTATCGGCAGAGTAGAATAATACCTCTCTCTGTACCAAGTGTCTTAAGAGGCGACTAAGGTACCAGACCCGACAGATGGCGGTATATCCATCCGAGACAGTGTAGTTTAAATGCACAGGGTGGAGATGGGCAGCAGCATGCGAAAGCTGCGCTTTGCGACTGCCAACACGCTAGCCCAGCGCGGCAATTATGGGCAAAATTCCCCCTTTCTTGGGGAGGGCAATTATACAGCAGTGTACTTCCAATAGCTGTAATGATGATGATAATGAATAAATTAGTAGTTGCTTATGTTTTGTTGCCGTAATTTTAATGTCTGTAATAAGTCTCCCACTGTTGGACATAGGCCTACACAAAAAAGGGGGACTTTTTTCCCATACCTTCCCAACGGGACCACAACAGTCCATTCCAGCCACGTGCATTTTAGCTATACTATTTCGGATGGATTTCTTAATCGCCTCTTACGACACCTGGTAAAAGTGATAAAGCGATGAAGTGGTGGTCTGTGCTGGTATTCCACAAGAAAATAAATGAATCTTACTTTAATGTTATTATTACCATGTGAGATATATATATTAAATCACATCATACTTCATTTTCTTTTTATTTCAACCGATAACAACTTTTCATGTAATTAATCGTCTTGTACATACATTCTTATTTTGTTGACCCGGGGTAATCTTTAATTGACCACATCGTGGTGTACAACTGCGACATCTGTGGGACACCCCGCCCAGTCTTCCAACGGAGAATAAGCGGTATACCCACTAAACACCCCAGATTCTGCATTCTGCAGCTCAAATGGCGAGAGATGATGATGAGATCTCCAGGCTAGTCCGGTTGCTATGGTTTCAAACACACTCCTACCCCTTACGCATTCATCATATCAGCCATTGGAATTCCACATCGGACATCGGCCCCCCCAAGAAAAGGGGAATTTTGCTCATAATTGCCGCGCTGGGCAAGCTTGTTGGCAATCGCAGAACGTAACGCGACGGGGATGTTGCTGAAGATATCTTATGTCTTTGAGCTATAATTTTGCGGATTTATATCCCGCCTTTTGCCGGTTCTGGTACCTCAGTCGCCTCTTTCGACACCTGGTACAGGGGGAGACACCAAACCATCTTAACATACATCTTTCAATCGTTCATTTCTCTGAATGTGTTTGTGATTTGTGAATGAAGAATTGACTAATTGTGCGATATTCCAGCGATGTGGTCTATTATTAGACTTCCTGGTCGGGTGACTTACGCGCCTAAACGCTGGTATTCTTTTAGTCGCCGGTATAAATATAACTGTTTTTAGGGCAGGTCGGGGAGCGGACAACTCACACTTTTTTGGGTTAACTATATACTAGCTTGCGGCTTTGCGTCGAATTAGTATGTTTGTTGACACCTGTTTAAATAATATTTCGTCCAACTTTTCCTAGGCTTATTAAACATGACTTTGGGCTGAATATTCTCCTCCCCTCCTTGTTTTTGCCACATATTTTTATTTATGCTTCGCTCCTATTAGTTTTAGCGTGATGTTATATAGCCTAAGTTACTCTTTATTATATCAGCTATCTACCAGTGATCAAAAGTCTAATCAAAATCGGTCAAGCTGTTTCAGAGATTCCCTTAAACCAACAAACAGTCAGATAAAACATTTATAAATATTATTTTGTTATATGTACCGTGTATACATCCATATGCATTTAGTAAAAAACAGTTTTTTTATATTACAAACAGACATTCAAATTCTATTTATATGTATTGAAAATGTAACTAATTCGCGTTGAACATCCACTGATGGACATAGGCCTACCCAAGAAAGGAGAAATATGGATCCATGTCCATCCCAGCCTTGTTGTATTTAAATTACGCTGTTTCGGATGGATATAACGCCATCTGTAAACTCTAGTTCCTCAATCGTCTCTTACGACACCTGATGCAGGGAGAGGTACTATTCTATTTTGCCGGTACCACACGACTATTATTGCTGACTATTTGGGCACGCGTGTTGGTTAGCGCAGAGCGTAGCTTTGCGACAGGGATATCACTGTCCATCCCAGCCCTGTGCATTTGAGCTACACTGTTACGGATGGATATATCGCTGTCTATCGGTTCTGGTTCCTTAATGGCGTCCTACGACACCTGGTGCAGTGGGAGGTACTATTACTGCCGGTACCTCACGGCACACGATACTGTATAACAAATTTAAAACCCATCTGAACGAAAGCCCATTGCAATATTTATATTTTAGTATCTATAAAATCTATTTTCACTTTACAGAATACTTAGTTTTATTTATTAGTACAGCTTGATTAGCCGTGTCGAACCGGTTCGTGAGACAGACGAAGCGTAGTTAATTGAAACGTAAAAGGTGGAAATAAATCGTGTTTTACAGTCGTTGTAGTGATTTTATTGTATCGTGAATGTAGTTAAGAATAATGTATTCGTAATTTGTTGGCGGGTGATTTATAAAGATCGTTCATGTAACAGAACAACCAATCTGACAAAATCTAAATATTTTGTTTATTGTATGTTTTTTATTACCAAAATAACATTTAATAGGTATATGAAAGTATGTTCGGTACTTATAATGAAAGCTAGCTTTTTATTTTATTTGTCTGCCTGTCTGTCATTTAGGTGTCATTATTTATTGTCCTGGCGGGAATACGAACTACGCGGGTTAATCTACAGGGCGGTGCTTGTCCATATTATCCTTTAAGCGATAGTTATTAAGTTCCAAATTGGTTTTGGGAATATTATCAGTTTTGTAGGTACATCTGTTGCTTTCTTTACGTTTAATAAGGCATTTGATTCAAAACCCGCTCCGACCCCGTGAACCCTGCGGGACATGCATGAACTATTGGTCAAAACTATCGCCCCCGAAAAATATTTCACTAATTTAGACTTATTATTAGCAAGTAACATACACACACACACATGCACACACGCACGCACGCACGCATGCATGCATGCATGCACAAGCACACATTGAATTCATTCAATCGTAGGGCTGTCTGATGCTATCTAAATAATCATAACACTTTTATTGCACCCTACAATTTTGTATATTTCAGTTTTCTTCTATTTTTACTTTCTGCAATAATTAATTTTGTTCTTTTGTTACCATGTTAAGGAGGAGAGATCTCACTCTGGGCCAAATGGTCTTCCATTGAAAAGGACTACCAACATATATTTGTAGTTGTGGCTTAATAAAAACAAGCTATATTTTATCCCATATTTTCCCAAAAAACACATGAGATACAGCATAGCGCTTCTAGTGTGTATACAAAAATACATTATTTACTCTGCACTGCTACTTGATTCTGTTCGATGAGTTTGTTCGTGCCGGACATGAGGTAGACTTCATAAAATGTCGCCTGCGTCGGTACCTCACTCTCAACTATTTCTATCGAAAAATAGCAGTGTTTGCATTGCTGTGAAGGGCGAGAGAGACAGTGAAATTACAGAGTAATGTGTCATAATATCCTTAAGTCAAAAGGTTGATAACGCGCTAGTGATATCCTTGTGATATTGCGAGCAACTATGATCTGCGTTAGTGTTTAATATCACGTGGACTGTATGCTTGTTTGTTAAAGTGGTCTAATAAAAAAATGTCAAGAAATAAAACTTCCCAAAACAAGGTCAAGTCAAGGTCTTTGAAAATAATTGACTTTAAAATATTCCAGGACCCCGACGACCTGCCGTTCCGCCGCGGCGAGCGGCTGATGGTGATCAACAGAGACGAGGAACAATGGTGGACGGCGCGCAACAGTTTAGGCAGGACTGGCTCTATCCCTGTGCCTTACGTGCAAAGGGTCGGTATACCACCAGATATGTTCTTACAACCAAATCTTTAATTTGAAAATCAAAATAATCTGTAAAAAACTATGTAATAGATTTGATAATACATTTGTAGTATTTACAAAAAAGATTATTGTGCTAAAGAAATGATAACATGAATTTTTTCAAATTGATTCATGGTATTAAAGAAGGTACAGATCAAAAGTACCAAGAATAAACGAACGTGTATGGAAGTACTCACATTATAGTCGTAAGGGAAGCCAGAGAGGCATGCCAAGATCGTAACAAGTGGGGATCCATAGTCTCTGCCTAACACAGACGTCACACAGACGTGATTTATGTATTAATTTTACAATATGGCAGAAATGTCAATAAACTGGTCACACTATGGTTACGGAATTCTTTAAACGCGGGAAAATGTGTAGAAGCGCGTGCTTTGCGTGCGTGCGAGATGGAGATAGGGAACTGTTCGTCACGTGATAGAGATAAATACAGTAACTATAAAATGGTGGCATAGATGATTATAACTTTGTATAATATAAAATAAGTATAAGGATCGGCATAAATACATTATAATAAAAATTATTAAATAAATATATTGAAATGAAATAATAAAATAAATCAATGATGCAAAAAAGTTGAAACATTACAAGTTGGAGGAAATTTGGCCCTGGGATTTTATTGATAGTCTGGAGTAACACTTAACCATAACACATTTTATACCGAAAAGCTTATTCTATAGAAACGGCACGAGTTTTTGTACAAGAGATTCTTAGGGTAGGAAAATATAAAAATAGCAGTCATCATTCAAGCCATTAGAAGTCCACTGCTGGATATAGGCTTCTCCAAGAAAGGAGGTTTTTTGCCCATAATTGCCGCGCTGGGCAAGCGTGTTGGCAATCGCAGAGCGAAGCTTTCGCGATTCCATCTTTGCTCTGTGCATTTGATGGATTTACCGCTATCTGTCGGTTCTGGTACCTTAGTCGCCTCTTACGACACTTGGTGCAGTGGGAGGTACTATTGTACTCTGCCGGTACCTCGCGACAACAGTAATAGGATTATATACATTGAGAAGCAGCATTAGTAAGCGAAAACGGAGAAAGCGTTTATTTCTTTTTTTGGGGATTAATTATAGATAGATATTATACATTAATTTAATTTATATACATATGTTTGTTTTCAGCTTTTAGACTCGTCAGGCGCTCCATATCCCGCGGCTGAGGCTAAGAACCAACTCGGCTCGCCGCACTCGCCGCCCGCTCCTGACCAGCAACACCCCGCCACTAATTTACAGGTTAATATTATTGTATTTGTGTGTTATTGATTTTCTGTTTTTTTTCAATAGTATATTATTTATGAATTTTAAAAGCGTGTTTTTTAGTTTTTTTAAGTATTTAATAATTATTAGAAGAATTTATATTAAAAAATCTATCTACCCCAGTATTATCGTCGCTTCAGAATCTATCAGCTATCTTCCATGTCCGCTTCAGAAGGACTATTTAGACATCAATTCAAGCGCCAATGAAAATATAGGCCATGGACGTTCATTAATGAATGGTCCCGCGGGGGCGGAGCCCCCACCAAGGTTGGATCGTTATCCTCTGGCGTTGTCATTCCAAAAGAAACACTATATATAAAAAGCTTGACGGAATTACTATCGAGAATGATCTGTTTAATAATCCGTTTAGCCGTTTTGTAGAATATATAGTATTAATAAATTCCCATAACATCTCATATTCTTAGTGATACGTCGCTTGAAGCACTGTGTTACGGACATCAGACAACAGAGAAATCACAAATATACTACTTATACTAGGGAATTACGTGTTGATTTTATATATTTGTCTGTCCGTGCAGCGCGCACTGCCGGCGTTGGCGCGCGTGCGGCAGACGCGCGTGCCCAACGCGTACGACAAGACCGCGCTCAAACTGGAGGAGGGGGACATCGTTAAGGTCAGTGGCAGCGCTTCTTCTCGGTCGTCGCCGTCATCATCGTCGCGCGAGTTCATGACGCGGGTCAGAACGTGCAAGAGAGACTGGTGGTCATAAATCGTCGCTTAAGTTCTAACACCGCGTATGTCAGAGTCGGCAACTTAATAATTAAGCCCAATGATAACACGATATTACATTTCTAACGCTGCTTTTGCTTTTAAACGAAATCTATTTTACACCAACTCACTGCACAAGCAATTAGTTTTAAAATGATTTTATGAAACGTGAGCAATGTTTTCCCAATTGTTACAAAGTGTCAACATTTTGACTTACGCGGTGTTAGAACTTAAACGACGAAATGTTCTATTAAATCAGTAACTAAGTTAATTAAATGTATTAAATTCACACGACATCTCATGCTTTAAGCACTAGCGTAAAGCATTTATGTTACGGTTTAAGTGCAGCAGAGGTATTATAAATATAATACAATATAATATAAATAATACCCAGACACAGAACAAATTTATATGATATGATATTCATTTATTTATATGATCAATATTTGTCCTCGGTGAGGATCGAACCTACGAACCTTATAGCACATGATAGGATCACTACTGGCGCAGGTAGCGCCATCGGGCCCGTCATTGGTCTCAGGAAACCTACAAACTTCGGTAATGAACCTTTGTATTAATGTTAGTTGCTTCTAAGTGACCATTTACTAATACGACAGCCTTGCCTAATTCAGGGATAGACAGTTTAAGATACAATTAGCCGTTTTCTTTAGGTAGACCTTGTACAAAGGCAAATAGCAGTGTTCGCAATGCTGTGTGCCGGTCTGAAGGGTGAGAGAGGCAGTGAATTAACTGGGTAATGTGGCATAATATCGTCAAGTCACGCGGTTGGCAATGTGTTAGTGATATCCGGATATCACCAGCGTCTATAGGCTGCGGTAAGGCTTACTATCACGCGGACTGGCGTAATTAAAAAAAAAATCACGGGTTCTCACAGAGAGAAACAGAATTCTCTGCAAAAGAAACTGCTAACTTATTAGTGTTATCTGCAGGTACTAAAAATCAACATGAACGGCCAGTGGGAGGGTGAACTGAATGGGAAGCGGGGACACTTCCCCTTCACGTACGTGGAGTTCCTCGACGACAACGTCGCCAGCTAAGTCCGACGGATGACGGACTGACGGGTGACGGAATGACTAAGTGTCGCATTGACAGTCGATTGACATCGAAAGTCGCTCGAGCGGTTTGGAACTACTGTGAGTTTTTCTACGTTATATGCTCTGGATAAAGCAATATGTTTCGATTGAGTAATTAATTTTACAATTAATAAATTTTAAATCAGTTTGGTATCAGTCTGGTGTGTGTGTCGTCTCGTGGCACACTTTTATTAAGAGACGCATTTTTAACTTTTATTAGAAATTTACATCTATTTATGTCGTTAACTACCCAAACCAAATATTTGGATTTGTAATGGACACATATTGTCCTAGGTGGGTCATTCATTGCTACATCGCACCAACTAACCGTAGGTGCAGCTAGAAAAAGCTATATAGAAACGACAATCGTTCAACAACAGATTGACTCTTACTACGTAGCGGGAACACGGCCTATTGGCTCATAAAACTATATTTAATTTTAGCGTTCCGTCACCCACCTAGGACAATCGGTATATAGCAATGATAATTAAAGTTGATTTATCCTGAACAATTTATCTATAAGAAATACTGTTTATGTCAATCCATCATCTCAAACTGTATAATTATAGACCCCTGGTCGTAAAGGTGGTTGAAAACCACCAATGTCAAAAGGACAAGTAGTTCCGACGCCGCTCAGTGAGCTGCGAAGCCTTAGAGGCAAGGACTCTGACGCCCACCGGGCCTGTACATTGCTTGTATTTTATAGCGTATGCTGGTTTATGTCGTTAACGAGCGCCATAAGGAATAGTTTTGATTGCATTTAGTTTGATGTTATTGATTCTGTATATATATACCGAATTTTTAAGAAATTGATGTATATATATGCCGTCCAGAAGCGGTCTTATTAAGTTGATATTGCGTGTCACGACTTGCTGATAGTGTTTGATATGTTTAACAGATATATATTTTTATAGGTATGAAGGTTTGTATTGCCTTATGGGACACTGCTGAAGGCATAGTTTATTTACTCGTATATCTGTCAGTATGGACATGGGCAATGTGTACAAACGGACAATTAGAATTGAGTGAGGCAAGGCTTCAAAACAGTCTCAAACCACACAATTGATTATTTGAAGATTTACTATATATATATTGGTGCAATAATGTATATATATATCTTGAAATCTTAAGTAAATAGATGGGGATGAAATTGGTAAGTTTGAGGACCGTTGCCATTGAACAAAGCTCTAGAAACAGCCTTATCTGCATTTGGTCAGCACAAATATAAACCAATGCACGTTGTTATATTTAGCACAAACTTAGTACAAATTATTTGTCCAAATGCATTTAATTTAAAATCGCATTATTCCTGTTGACGCTCGTATACCCATATATGCATATAAATGCAGTTTTAATTGTAAACGCTGCTCATATCGTGTACCACCACCTTAATTATTGCAGATAAAATGTATTGTACCATTTTTCTTTTGGGTGACTCGTGGGTCTGCTTTATTGAAAATTAACTTGTGATTAATATAATTGGGATAAAGATGTATAAACTTCACGTCTATTAATTATCTGAGTTGTTTTTTGTTAGAGACCATTGGGGGGTTACCATATACGTAATACAAGACACTAACCCTTGCCTCACCCTATGAGGTCATAAGTGTCATCAACAAAAAATCTATAAGTTGAATCAACATTTGTGATAACTTACATATTTAGTCTATTTGGGTCTATGGAATACAGTTTGAGAACTTCTGTATTAAACTTGTATAATGAATAGACGATTCTCACGCCATCACACTCATGAGTGCAATCTAAAATAATGGTACATTATATTTTTCTATGTAATGATATATAAATAATCATCGCTTAATTACTTCGGATGTGTTGTTTAATATAGAAATTGTCTCGACATGCGATATTTTGTGAGACGTGCGGTATCTGATTTTGGTTTGCTAAATCATATATTTTTTTCTACATATATATATATATTCTTCATATATATATATATGAAGAAAATATATATTTGTGAAGTGTTTTGGTCTTGTCCAATAAGAGATCTGAAGGTGAATTAAATATTGTTTTTTCAAAATCCTTAATCTACCAAAGAACCTAAATAAGAGTGTATATAAATATGTTTTAGTGAGTAAATATTTTTACTGCGTATTTACATTGTTACAAATTAATTGACTAAATTTCAAAAATATAAGTTTGTCCGTTCGTACATAACTGTATTGATTAGTCCAAAGTTTCCTATCATTTTAATCTGGTCTTCATATGAGAAGATATTTTCTCTTTCTTCATGAGGCTGAAATGGATTCTGAGACATTTCTAATATATACAGAGAGATAGGAGGTTATGTTATTTTTATTTCAATCTTCTTGAGCTTATTCTTAAAATTTTACTAATAAATATAATCAAAAATATTTTTATTAGTTATTAAATTAAGTGATGTACCGACGGACAACATAACTCTTTATAGTAACATTTTTTTATATTTACTTTAATACAAAATCAGATACTGATTTGTCTTCCATGTAGATAATTGACATCAATGCAAGTGTGAATGAAGGATTTAAATAAATAATTGATGGAGATTAAAATGAATCATATATGTAGGTACTTTAAGTTTAATTTTGGTGTCTCTTTACTTATACATATTAAATATTTTATGATAATATACCTTAAATCTGGGTAACTTTACCACTAAGTGCTAACTTTGTCTGATCACTACAAAGCTACTAATACATTACAATACAAAAGCAAGAATACAAACTGGATATGTTCACTTATATGAATATAAAGAATTTTAAGTATCGCTGTAATTTTTACTGTAAGCCAGTTTCCGCTATAGGTCAAAGTTACCCGAATTTGATTTACATATTGTATTTTTTTTATTTATTACAAACTGCTAGTCCATATAATGATATTTCACGGCATTCCTAAAGTATTATATATATGGAATATATTGGACAGTCAGTTATTCTGTCATATTTGTTTGTTTTATTGCCATTTGATTGTTTTGTAAACTGTTCTTGCATTGACGCTAGTACAACATTGAAAATATTTTGGTGACTTGAATCTAATATCGCGTTTGCTTATTTTAAACTGTATTTAGTTAATCCAATTTTTATTGCAGAAATAAATATTTATTTGTAGATGTAGATGCTTAAACATAGTAAATTTAAAAATAACCCTGATGACCCGTGTCGTAAACCATATACGACATCGAAAGATATTGACCCTGGCCTGACCCTATGAGGTCACAAGTGTCATCTACTAATAAATAAAAAAACTATAAGTTGATGTTGGTACGTTTTTATACTAGTCTTCCAACACTAACACTAAGTTTATATCAAGTTCATATGTGGTGTAGAAACGACATATAATTGCGTCCACTACTGTGCTATTTACTGTCTGCCAATTGAAATTGAACCGTATCTGCAATGTATACGTTTCATATTTGTTCGTTCTATTAAATGTTTTTTTTTTTAATTTTATTTATTAGGACAACTAACGAGGTTACACACCTTAAAAGCTAAAGAAATACAAAGATGTGGTGTACATTTCTAGGTGTCGCTTTCATTATGGTTGCCACGGAAAGCTTGTAAATGTGAAATTGGAAGCGTAACGCACCCCTTAACCTATGTATAATTAAACTTAAATAAATAACCTATACAAGAAGTGCTTGAGTGAGAGTGATTAAATAAGCAAATCGCGATCAAGTCATATTTTCATATTATTTGTGAGACTCGAACCCGCACCTCTCCTATACTCGGACACTGCTGGTTCAAATCTCGCCCGGTACCTTATTTTCTAGTAAAAATTGACTTAGCATACGATGTTCTTTGTACATATACCCAATTATTTGTTATTACTATATATAATGACGATTTGTTCTATATATAAAACAATGGCGCTGAAATCTCTATAGTATATATTAGATGTTCAGTATATAATTATTTTTTTATACATACATGTAGTGCTATTTATATACGAATAACCAAATGATGCATTAGAAACCAATAATCGCTATGTAAACTTAAAAGGAATTGTTATGTGACACTAGTACATCGAATAGGTGTTAACCGATATATTTTACAATTTTATACCTTAACACGTAAGCAATAAAGCTCATTTTGTCTAAGGCGAAATAATTTTATAACGTTAGCGTACAGTTGCACTTGATATTATAAAACAGTGTTTTTACAATTTTGTAATTAACGTATTTTCTCGTTTAACTATTTGGGTGTTTATTATTTAAAATTCATTTAACATTTAATTTATATCACTAATATTCACATTCGTATATCAAAATTAGGATTTAATATTAAACAAATATTTAAGTAACAAAAACACGCAGACTATGTTTTTTGACATTAACAAGTGTAAATGAGAGAGGGCATTACAAGCGTGTGTTAGAGTAGGACAGACAGTTCACGTGAAACGTGTACTTAGAAAAAGTTTATATATTCGTATAATAATATAATACAATACTCTTAAATTCTTTCTGGGTAATTTACCATATGTTTGATGTATTCCTACTGAATATCACTTAATTCTATAATACCTTGTGGGGCACTTGAACGGATAGATGGCTCTAGATGCATCCAACCAGTCCTGATGGATATCCGCTTCTTAACAAATGAACGGCGTTCATTTGTTAAGAAATCGTCATCATATCACCCGCATAATGTCCAATCTTACTTAATTGGCTATTTAGGTTCCTGCCGGAAATGCTGCTGCCCATCCCTGCCCGGTTCCGGTGCCTCAGTCGCTCGTGAAGCCACCTGGTACTGAGTTAGGTACTTCTCTGTCGGTACAATCTTGTTATTGGCCTGATACTCTTAAATTTACTTCGAATCTCAAATTTACATGGATTTCCATTGTCGCGCGACCTTTCTCCGATGGTCTACTAGCAGTGGCTGTATTGATTTCCATTTGCATTGACCCTGACAAACTATTCTTTAACTACCTTCATCAACCTATTCATAATATATCCTTGGTTGATGTGACCGTTATGTCCTTGACAACGCCTAGGCAAGCGCAATGCAGAACGTCCACCCACAAGGTGAACAGTGATCTGACTGTCTGTCTGATCTAATTATCGCGTTGGACACAGGCCGCATAGAACTGGTCATATTGGAAATTTCTTGAGGACGTCTATGTCCAGTGGTATCGAGGTCTACTTCTAACAACCGCTCCAATATCTTTGCAGGAGTATATTTAAAAATATGGTATTATATTGTGGTATTTATTGGGAATAGATTGTTTAAAATTCTGAATGTAAACATTGTTTTATTTGCTTTTTTTATATATATAGAAATAAAATAAAATTTCAAAAAATAAATACATGTTATTAAAACTATATGTCTTTATAACGCTTGCATTAATATTGTGAGTTGTCGTTTTAACTCACCAAATATTTGAGGGCCTATGTTTGGAACACGTCGAGTGTGGAGTTGACTGATTGCTTCTTTCTTTGTATTGCGACCTGTAGGTCTTAATGTAGTCTTATTTCGGGAACGAACGCGAACTACAGGATCATGTTGGACAAAGATCACGCACTAGACCGTTCAAATCTCTGGAGTCATTTCCACCAGTAGACATCCCGCGTCGTGATTAATTAGCAATCTATTCGAAGTAAACATTTTCCACTAGAAAAGGATGCAAGATGTGAACCGTGACGTCACAGTCACGTGATTCGCGTGCGAGCGAGTTGGCGATACTCTCTCCACTTGCTGTCGCTTCTCGTATAAATGTTAGATGTTATGTACATCTGAACATTTATATGAGAAGCGACAAGATCTATAGACATCTGACTCTTTAAAATTCGACCAGGCTCGAGCCGTGGTAGATGCATTAGGGGTGCCCTTGAGTGAGAGGGCCCTAGATACCCGAATGGGGGCTAGGTGACATTTGAACAGTGCATTAGGTGCTGATGGTATTTCATAACGACCGACATATAGCATCAGTTGTATAACTGCCTCCCGATTGGACTCTATATTTATAAACACTACGAACATTCATAATTTCTTTGAGGTAGTACACCGCGGTTGACGAATGCGTTCAGTCCTGTTCACGATGGCCCCTCGAAGTCTGCGTATTCCAGCATCAGGTTAATTCGAAGAAAAGGTGTTTAATCAATATCGCAGTAGGCGGAGAAGCAACTAGGCCGACATTTGACGTGTTTCGCGTAGGCCAAAGTCTTTGTATAGAGTACATATTATAAATATTATTTGAGATCGAGTGTCATAATTATTATAATTGTACATTTTATAAGTCATATACTTTGGTAATTTGTTTTACATTAAGTTATCTGTAATGGTTTAGTAATAAACTTTAGGGAGAAATTCAAGTCATGTTTTATTTCAGTATCTAGTAGTCCTTAAAATGGCTTGGTTATAATGGCAGATGTCAGCAAAAGTAATGACGTAACTTTTTAGTAACGTCACAAGATCTTGGATTAATAAAATACATTATTTACAAAGCAATAGTTTCACATATAAAACATATTATATAAAGTTTCTAAAATTAAAACAACAAATCATTAAAATGATTAATTTTTATTCAGGCAAAAATAAACTCTAATTATTTAAAACGTCATTACAAGGTTTTATGATGGTTAAAAGATATTAGAGACACGGCAAATCTATAAACGTTAATCGCTGATTAGGTTTGTGATCTTCACGCTTTATTTACTTAGCCAATCTTCTAAAATTTTGCATACATATAGTTGGGAGTACAGAGAAGGACATTGACTACCTTTCGTCACCAAAAACATACTATTTCTACGGTATTTACGATAAACAACAATTTTATTACTTCAAAAACAACAGATGGCGCCACTCGGTGTTGAAACTTGCTATCGGGTAAAAAAGATCATATAATCAGAATATCAAATTAAAATATTTTGATTTTAACTAGCTAATATTATATAATATAAATGTTAGAGTTTGCTTATTACCTTTATCTAATAAATTGATCTTCGTGAAATTTCACAAGGAAGTATATGCAGTTTTTATCATCTCCTAAAGAATTTAGTCATAAAATTTATTGTCTGAAAACCCAAGTATCAAGGTCATTGCCACCTATCTGGGCCGCGACAGTCGAATGTCCTATTGCTATGATAAATTTAAGAAGAAAATTCATCTCATACTTACACCATATACATACTACAAAGTGCTCAAATTTCAACAGCATTTATTCTACTCGCGTGCTTCTGCCATACCCAACATTCACTACCATAAGTGCCAATCAAATGCCAGTCGTGCCCTTTTTGACGCGTTTTGGCAGTCCATAAAAGCATGTAAGGCTTCTTTAACTCTATTTGTAGCTTTCACAATCCGTTCAATATCTCCTTAATATTTCCCATCTTCATGAACACTTCCTAAATACACAAACTCTTTCACCTGTTCAACTTTCATGTCAGCGATCACAATATCGCAATTTCTTACGTTCCTTCCTTTTAATCACCATCACTTTCGTCTTAATTACATTCACTTTCATACCTTTCCTTTGAAAAGGTTTACCATCTTTTGCATTTCTTCAGCTGACGATGTTAAAACGACTTGATCATCAGTATAATCACAGGCATCATTTGACAAGTACTTTATCAGACCGACAGTTGTCTATCAATGAGTTCAATATCCTAGGTAATGCTGCAAGGTAATCCCCATCCGTTCTCTCCCTGAGACCTTTATGGGTGTCAAAACATTCAGTGTAAGCACCGATTGTTCGCAGCTCAATTTTTGTAAAGAAACTTACTTTCCATCCATACTTTCTCACTTCCGCTGCTTTCATTTATCACTTCTCCCTTCTTCTTCGTCATTCTGTGGGTCATTTATTACAAACTTCCAAAATATTCCTTCCATCGCTTGAGAGTTCCTTATTTATCTATCACAATCTCACCTACGTGGTCTCTGATAACACTAAGCCGGAAATAAATGTATGTTGCCCTTGCTAGTAGCACTGACTTCTAGAATAGCTTAATATTATTATTGGTAACCTCGTCTCTTCACTTCTTTTAACGTCCTCATTTTATATTATTTCTTCGGCCCGCGGATGAATAGAAGGCAGATTTAGAGTTTCTAAATTTGATTTATCGGGATCAGAACCGGAGGCGGAGGCAAGGTCAGAAGTGGTTGCAGGAGAGAGATTTTTAATTTAAGGATAAATAAAACTTTATTCAATAATTTGTTTTTCAATAGATTTTTTTCAATGATAACATAATAAATAAACTAATGAAAAAATATTGGCATATAATTTTCAAAAAAAAAAGAAATTAAATTAAATGGATTGATTCCAAAAGTAGCATAGTATATTATGTTAAATTGCATAAGCTTTAAAATATAGACTAAATTGATGATTAAATTAATTGAATCCAAACGCATTTTATTATACTTCACGAATAGCTTTGAGGATTTGTGTCCTTCCAATCTTTTTCCGAACGAGTTACATCTTCAGCTCTACTGAAAAGTTGTTCGCTGCCGGGCCTAGTAGACACGAAATATTGAGCGACGACAAGTAATTGATTAAAGGAGCTGGAATTTTCCAATTACTTTCCACCATAATAAGTGATCATTATTTAATCTTATACATTTTCTTTATTTTACTCATTTAGTATACATTTCATCGTCGAAAAATTGTCTGAAGCTACACTAATATCAGATTTGGTATTATCGTCTTGATCGCTACTTAACAGTGTATTCGACAAAACTGTTTGGACATTACTATGGGTAGTGTCTGCTGGTAATTCCATTCTTGCTCATTTTTCTACAGGAACGTTAATATTTTTAGCCCCATTTTTAGATGTATCTGCATCATCAAGTACATACAATAATTTGTTTGTTTCATTATTATCTTTAATGACTTCATTAAATAATTTCTCGTATAGCTTATTATAGTATATATATGTTGCTATATTGAAAATAAATTATTTGATTGAAGGTCGTCAAATCTTGAATTTAATTCGACGACGATATATTTTATTATACTTTAAAAATTTTCAGTGTGTAATGTATGATTTAGTATAAGTACAGGTGGCATTACTGATGAGATGCTGGTGTTATTGTCACTCATATTTCCGGTAATTTCTTCAAAAGGTTGAATAGTGAAGTACAGTCACTATTTTTTAAGCTGCAGCTAATCTTCAGAAGACAACTGTTATGATTTTTTCAACTTACTGAATTTACATGCGTTCAGACATAGAAAATTCTGTATTTGAATCATTCTTTCTAATATATAAAATGTACTATTCTGCCTGTAACAATTTAATTCAACTAATTAACGCTTGTAATTGAATGCAATTATCATATCAGCCATATGACGTCCACTGCTGGACATAGGCCTCCCCAAGTAATCTCCAATAGAACCGGTTGTATGCGGCCCGTGTCCAGCGTGATCCTGCGGTTTTAGTCAGATCGTCTGTCCATCTTGCGGGTGGACGGCCTACGCTGCGCTTGCCGGTACGTGGTCTCCATTCCAGAACCTTACAACTCTATCGGCCATCGGTTCCAAGGTACCAAATGCCACTTCAACTTACTAATCCGCTGAGATAGGTCGGAAACTTTGGTTCTGTTACAAATCTCCTCATCCCTGATTCGATCACGCAAAGAAACTCCGAGCATTGCCCTTTCAATAGCTCGTTGAGCTGCTTTCAGTTGGCCAATAAGGCCAATGGTAAGATACCAGGCTTTACCATTGCATATAATAATAATAATAAATTCCCACTTCATCTCATACATTAACCTGATTCCGCGAGAGACTTATTCTCTTAAAGCACTTACGTGTGTGTAACACGTGTTACGGACATCAGACAACTGAGGGATCACAAATATACTACTTAAATACATATATTTAACACTTAGACACAGAACAAACATGAAAATCAACATATAAATATTTGTCTTGGTGGGAATCGAACCCACGACCTTTGGAGAAGAATACGAGATCACTACCATCTGCGCCATCGGGCCCGTAAAATTGATCACAAATATTTTAAGCAAAAAAATGTTCTCTTAAGTGATAATTCGGCACAGTGAACCGTTTAAGTCACCGAAATCCTGAACCTTCCACAAAATTGAAGGGTAGCTCCTGTAAAGTAATCATTTCATAAATCAATCTGTGAATTTACATAGATTTAGATGGAAGTACGTACACCATTATTGATTCTTCAGAAAGTTTCTTTTAAAGTAATTTGTTTTTTAGTATCCTGAAGAGACGCCGAAGGCGAAAGTTGACCGTTATTATTCTTTTCAGTTTCTAATTTTATTAATCAGTAACTCCCTCTTTAATTTTTCTATTTCAACGGATATTTTAAATACACAGAGTTAGTAAGGAGGAGTCCTTACCTATACCATCAGTAGTTAGTTTATGATCTTAACATGTAAGTAAATATTCCTCATTGTTATTCGCTTTTAATAATAAAACTACTTTTTAACGGCTATAAAGCGCGGTTTATATAACTTTTTTAATTATTCTTTTATACCAAAGATGAACATTAACAATTTATCAATCTTGAGAACGCAAGGTATGAAAAATAAACACTGTTTTAAAACCTTTAAAAGGGTAAATTATTGTAAAGAAAACATTTTTTTATTAAAATAAACAAAGAGATTAATTTAACTTATCTAGTATAATTCTTAGACTGATATCAGATAATTCATACGTATTTGTTTTTTCAGATTATAATGAAACAATCGCGTTTTTGAGCTATCTACGGATAAAATACGATGACTTGCGAAAAACTTAAGTGCATTTGTCCGAAACTATATATAATATAATATCCAAGCCTTAACAGGTTCTCTGTCCCCCATATTATTTTCCCATCTTCATGTACTTATATCATACTTCTATATTAAAGCAACAATAAATATTATGAGTTCTGGCGGAGTCGAGGACCTGTCACTATGAAAAAACACGACTCACTATATACAAGTTGTGAACTTGTATCGACCCACACGACTCTTTATGGAGTCACACGAATGTTAAGTATCAAATTGTCTATGACAACTGCGACACAAATCACAAGTAAAGAAGGAAATTTTAGTCAGTTGTCCTGACGGTTTAGGTTTTTGTTTTTATTATAGTCGAAAGCTTTTAAACAACGTGAATAACCTCCTATTGTGTAAAGTTTATTGATTTATAAATATGTGGTACAATATTAGTGCAGCGAACAAAAGAACCTACTTGATGGATGACTACTAGGAGTAAACCTCATACGAAGGTCGATTGCATGAATACCTCACTTTCAACTATTTCTACCGCCAAATAACAGCTTGCCCCTGACGTGTTCCAGTTTAAGGGTGAAAGAGGTAATGCAATTATCGGGCATTGTGACAAAATATCTCCAAATTTCAAGCAAATAGTATCTCCCTCTGTAACAGGTGTCATAAGAGTCGACTTTGGTACCGGAATATAAAGCGGTATATTCATCTGAAACAACGCAACCTAATTGCTACAAGATGGGATTGGGCGGCAGCATCCTTATCGCTCGAAGAGGTAATTATGGATGAAAGTCACTCTATCTCGGGGAGACCTATGTACAAAAATAGACTTTCTATGGCTGATATGTTGATGATGACAAGGTTGGCAACGCATTAGTGACAACCTTACATAATATGTAGGCCGCATTGAGGCTTGCTATCACGCAAACCGTATAATGGTTTATCAATTTAGTATATAAAAGAAGTATAACGCAAGATATTAATAACTTCCCAATTGTATTTTTTTTATTAGACCTGTTCAACAAACAATTATACATTCCCACTATAATAATATATAGAAATATCACAAGGATAGCGTTATAAGATAAGATAGTAAGAAGATATTTATAATTTCACTGACTTTCTCGCCCTTCAACCGGACAGACCGGAACACTGCTTTAGGCCGTAGAAATGTCTACCTCATGTAAATTCTTGTCACAAATCGTTATTAACATCGTGTGTTTTCCTTTTAAAGTGTTGAATTCTTCAATTAAATGATTGATTGGCAAAGGGTAAACTCCTAGAGGTCCTAGAATTTTAATAGCTTGTCTGTCATTTTTTTAATACAGAACTCGTCCATTATCGCACTGTTAATTTAGTCGAGGGCTTAGGTTTAGGATTTTTGCACATGAAATGCATTATCTCGACAAAAGTTTCTAGTTCAATATCTACTACAGCTTTATGTAATCTACCCGGTTTTTTTTGTTTTAATTAGGATTTTGTGTATGCATATCTATTATTGTTAAGTATTATTTTCTCAGAAAGTGAATTGATTTAAATTCTTTATAAACAAAATATAGTTTTAAAAAACATCATAATAAAAAGTAAAAAGTATTTTTCTAACAAAGTGAAAATAATGATGAACAAAAAATACCAGTATCTAGTGTTCTGAAGTAGAATAGATTTTTTAAACTTTATTTAATATTTCACTTTATTGTTCGATTTATTGTTTATTAATACACGGGGTAGCGATAGTTACAGCGGGCGCCTTTTAGCCAATTAAATTAGGCGTGGGGGCAGGGCGAGATCAAGCAATGACTAATACCAGTTTCCGTACTTAGCTGTCTATACAAAAATCATACAATAATAATAATAACTTTATTCAACAACAAAAAGGAAACTTAAACTAAACTACATTTTGATACTTAAGTACCTAAACTAGGTCTAGCCTGTTCTTATAGGCACCTGTAGTGTGCATGTAGGTGTGGATGTGTGTGTATATGATCTAATATAATACAAGGTTTGTTAAAACAACACATTATTTACGCACATATTACATTAATACACAGATTATGAAGCTATACTGTGTATATACAGTATAGGTACATAAACAATAATAATAACAATAAATATAGTCCAGTCTAGCATAATATTGTTAGCAATTCCTCTGTCTTGTTGTAGTCCAATGTCAAAAGCCATTCCCTTACTGTTGTTTTGCAATTAATGTCATTAATATCTATTTCATGGGTAATTTTATTATAATTAAATGGTCTGTAAAATTTAGTAATCGCTGTGCGAACCGTGTACGACATGGCTGATGTATATTTTGGAAATCCACATACCTTCGTCTACAAGCAGTTTATTTTCAGGTTTACATAGTTTATGCTGTTTGAGAATAAGTTCCTGGTAGTACAATTGTCTCACTGTTAAAACTTTGCTATGGATATAGAGTTTTGCGGTAGGGTATTTAAAGGGTAAGATGTACATAACTATTAGCACAGATCTCTGTGCCCTTTCTAGCGGTAACATATTCGTTTTAGTAGCACCCCTCCAAATAGTTATACAGTACGACAAGAGAGACTGACACAGAGTTACGAATAATGTTTTTAAAAAATTCTGTAGCAATTTGTGTTATATTTTTAAAAACTGCAGTTAATTTCCGAATTCTTTGCGTTTAAATATTTATGTGAGGGTTAAAAGTTAAAAAGGAATCTAATGTTATGCCCAGAATTATATGTTGACACATTTTCTAATTTTGGACAATCACAAGTACTTTTTTTAAATTTACAATTTATACGGTGGGCGAAGAGTTGCAAAGAATTTGTAGGTGGTTGAGTTGTTTTTATTAATCGAAAAAGTTAAAAAGTTTGTTTTATCTGCATTTAAAGTAGGCTTCCATTCAATTTTTGTTGTATGTCAGTAAAGCCAATTTCGGCATTTGCAGTGAAATCTTTTCACTCACTACCACCAAGCACTAGAGCAGTATCATCTGCAAATGCAATTATTCTACCATTTTTCAGGGTAGTATGAATTATGTCGTTAATGTAGATGATAAATAACGTAGGTCCCAACTCACTCCCTTGAGGTACTCCATATTTTACTTCACAGTGTTCACTAATAAAGCTACTTATTTTAACTGTTTGTTGTCTATGGCTCAGATAACTTTTGAAAAGATTGAGTTGTTCCCCTCTTACGCCAACAGACTCAAGTCTCCGAAGCAGAAGAGGAATGGATACGGTATCGAAAGCTTTTGCAAGGTCAAGGAATATTCCAATACATTTTGTTCATAATTCAGTTCACTGATCAAGAAATGAGTGAGCTCCGACACCGCATCACTAGTAGATCTTCCTCCCCGAAAACCAAACTGAGAGATAAGATTTTTGTCCTCAAGATATTTAACAAGCCTTTTATTAATCAGTTTTCTAAAATTTTTGATAAAGAATTTAATAGAGATATTAGTCGGTAATTTTGAAGAGTTTTAAGGTCACCTGTTTTGTGTATTGGTATAATTCTTGAAAGTATAAGTGCTGTTAGTATAGTAGAGGATGCAGAACATATATTGGTTATATGCGTAATCAGTGGACCAATATCAATGCGTTATCCTTTATTATTTTGTTAGAAATGTTATCCCAACCAGGAGCACAATTAGATTTGAGACTGTTTATAATACCTTCAACCTCTTTGTAATCAGTGTTCAGTAATACAAAAGAACTTTCGGTTTTAAATTTTATTGAGGGAGTAGTATTTTGTGATCGTAATTGTTCTTTTATTTTATCTGCCAGTGTCTTTCCTACTTCACAGAAGTACTTGTTTGTCATCCACAGATTTTTTTGGGTCATTCTGCTGTTTTGTAATGTGTTATTTTATTTATGACTTCCCAAGTATTTTGACACTAGTAGAACTAGCTAAATCAAGTTGTGCTTTTTCATAACTAATTATATTTTTTTATGATTTTAGTGAGATAATTTCGGTATCGATTGTAAGTTATTTTAACAATTTCATTGTCTCGTGATTTCTTTTATTTTGAATGCAGTTTATCTTTGTGTTTTACACATCTTAACAAACCATTTGTTATCCATGGTTTCCATGGAGTTTTGCGTTTAGAATAAGTTTTATATTCTGTATTTTGTGCTATGATATTGCTTATTATAGTGATTAAATTGTTGATAGCCTGTTCAGGATCATTCGTTTGGAAGATTGATGATAAATTTACTTCCTTTAGTGGAACTGTAATGGGTTGGTTTATTTATTTAGGTGTCTTATTTATGGCAAGTAAAACTGGGTAATGATCCGTGATATTACTTTGTATCACTTATGTGTTAAAGGGGTGGGATGTTTTAACTTTTGTGTGGTCCAAGCAACTATCAATACGCCTTGGCAAGTGATGTGTGGGAGTAAGACCGAATATTGCTAATAGGTTCAGATATACTAATGCTTGTTTATTGATAGAATTAGGGTTCATGTTAATGTTAATATCTCCAATTAAAATTATATTGGAATATCTATTTAGAGTATGCAGAAGTGTCTCTAAAGTATTTAAGTAAGGTTCTATGTGTGTGTGAGATGGTGATCTATAGATAGATATAATAGCAACAGTGTTATTCAAAATAGTAACTAAACAATTGGCATCTGATTTATCTGGTTCGTATGTTTGTGTATCTAGTTTATTATTGAGGAAAACAACAACACCATCACTTTGGTTATGTAGATTTTTTGTAGCAAGTAGGGAAAATTTTTTTAGGTGTTTCGTCACCTGCAAGCCAACATTCAGTGAGAGTAATTATATCCGGAATAAAATTATTTTAATAAAGTCTTATTAGTAAAATGATCAAATTCTTTGAAATTTCTTTTAATACTTCTAATATTTTGTGAATTCATGGTGAGTTTTTGTTTGTACTGTTTATTATTATTGTTTTATTTAATATTATTGTTTGCAACAAATCAGGCGTATATGTACATGCCGTGTTAGATTCCTTGTTATCCAAATCAATGATAAAATTGTCGTGCATATCTATTCTTTAATCAATATTATTATTACAAGGAGGTTGTATTTCGTTAATTTTAAATAAAAATTATTGTATTTCATAAAAATGGCAAGGTCGTAGTATTTCAACTCAAGTGTCGTGTTAAAAATTGACAGAACAGAAGTACTTATATTCGGTTTATATAAAGGTATGATGCGTATTGCATGTATAGTGTTTATGTAAAGTGTATAATTTAAATAGTGGATAAGGACACTGCATGCAATACACGGCGAGTTACTACTTAGGTTACATAATGACAACAACAACGAAGAGATAAGTAAGTGGAGCGCTATTTGACTTCTAACATCAATAATAAATTTTTGACGGTAGTAATAATAAAAGTATAAGGTTAGGTTAAGTATAGTTTATATTACATATTAGTTTTAGATTAAATTTAAATATTTCATATTGCGTGTGTGTTTTGAGTAATGTTTAAGAGAGGTAACAATTAACTTATTTATCTTATATTAGTCCCATGGAAAATACTAAGTCCTACAATATTAGAGTTTGTTGACAGATAAATATTTAAGTTACCATAATTATATGTAAACAAAACTAGCATCAGTCATGCCAGAAAAGTAACATTCATGTCACTCTCGTTGTGAATACGTTTCAGCGGCGAGCCCTCGTTCTTCCTCAGACAGACCGTCCCTCTGAATATCCAGCAAAAATTATAGTTATTAGTCTTAGCATATTCTCTTGCCAAGTAATATAGTCGTTTATTTTACTTAGTTAGGCTCTCTGAAATATACACTGGCTTATTTGAAGAGTCAATCTTTAATTTTTTAGTACTAAGTTTACTTTCTTTATGCTGCCTATTATATATTTTTACAGACCCCAAAATCTCTTCTTTAAGAAACGTGCTTGTAAATACTACGATGATTGGCTTAATCCTTTTTGGGTGTTTCCAGGCGGATATATGATGTGTCTTTTATATCTCTTGGTAAAACTGGTACATCTAGAGTATTGCTTAGACTTTCCATGAGCATTGTAAGGTCTGTTTTTGATTTCATGTGTTTTCGCGGCACATTTCTGATTTCAATGCTTGAATTTCGCATTTTTCTATCTAGCTGTTCAATTTTTGCTACTAGTTGCGTAATGTATTGCCGATCTGATTTCTTTTCAGCTTCAAGACTAGTTACTTTTTTGATGATGTCCTCATATTTTTGTGATAGAAAGTTCATGGAGTCGCGAATATCGTTGTTTTGTTGATTTATGTCTCGCATTGTGTCAGGCAAAGTGTCGAGTTTCTTTTCTTGCTCTGTTTTGTTATTTGCAAGTATGTCAAGAATATCACTTTTATTTAAAAATTCGTTCTCTCTTTTGTGTTTACGTAACGTAAATTAAGCTGCGTGTTTAAATGTCGCTGCGCACTCAAGTTCGGCTCTGAGTCATGACGCGGCAGCGCGCTCGCTAGCGGCGCCGTAGTAAGCGGCATAGGCAGCGGTGAGGAAGGGTTGGGCGGCGGGGTACGGCGCAGTGACATCGTGATCCGTTCAACGTATACCACTGTCATAGTTAATGTGGTTATTCATAATGATTTTATTTTAATGTGTAATTTATATCTGCTTTTTAAATTAGGTAGATAGTAGATATTTAACGATAATCTTTTTAAATTAGTAAAAATCTAATAAATGGTTAGTAGAAATATGGTTTAAATTTTTGCACTTACTAAAATTTTACCATTTATTAAAGTATTTAAGTATTTACATTATTTTCTCTTTTGCCAAAGAGCCGCGCACTAAATCTACAAAAAGTAAAAAGGGGGGCCACACGTCAAGAAACACTGGTATACTGGTATACAACAACCACTGGTTCTTGTTTTCCCAAGAAAAAATTTCAATCATTTTATCTAAAATTTGATCTCTTGGATTAGCTGCTCCAACTGGGTGGATGAATGCGGAACTTATTATTCAAGTAAGGAAGCATTTTATTAAACACACGTCTGCAAGCCTGGAGAACCCTGCTCTATTGATCATGGACAATCATGAATCGCACCTCAGTATTGAGGCATTAGATCCACTGCAAAGATGCAGCCACTTGATGTGGGATTGTATAGTCCATTCAAAATCTATCACAACAGCGCTGTGGATTCATGGTTGATGAGGAACCCTGGAAAACCGATGAGTATCTACAATATCGCAGAGTGCGTAGGTCAAGCATATGCGAAATCCATGACCCAAACAAATATTTTATCTGCCTTCAGAAAATGCGGAATTTATCCGTATGATGAAGACATATTTACGGAATCGGACTTCATGCCATTATAAGTCACAGATAGATATCAACCAGGGCCATCTGTATCTACTGCCACTCCTGAGGAACTACAAGACTTGTGGAATAGAGAGACTTGTGGAAGTCCTTTATCGGATGTGACATGTGCTGAGAGTCCGTCTTTACTGGTAGCCGATGAGAATTTCGGAAAGCCTTTAGAGGAGCTACACAAACTAGACTCTAATTAACTTAAAGGAACCACAACATCACTAGTCCTGGAAATTCTGGCAGGTGTGACTCCTGAACCAGGATCTAATTCTCCAAATATAGCGATGACATCGCGTTCCGAAGAAATTTCTGGGAGTGAACTGAACAGAGACTCGAACCCGCCACCCGTTGAAGCAAAACCTGGAAGTTCTGGTATTCAATCTCAATTTGTAACTCCTGAGAAGTTTATGCCTGCTTGAATGCTGGGCCACAGACTGGAAAGCGTAAACCAAGAAAGCTTGGTAAAAGCATGATTGCAACGGATTTCCTAGACCATATCCAAGACCAGATAGCTGAAGATCATAAAAGGGCACAAAAAAATCTGCAGCAAAAGCAATCAAGCGACCGGTTTTATCTGACAAAAAGGGAAAAAGGAAATCCAAAAAAGCTAAGACTGAACCAGTTCCTAAACAAGTACCGAGAAAGATGAGCCAGAAAATAAGTGCTTAAATGAAACTGATTTGAGTGGACTTGACGATGAAGAAGAACTTGATGAGGATAAGTTGCCTTTAATTACAGAAAATTTAAAAAAACTTAATTTGGAACCTGTGGAAAATGATTACGTGCTGGTTATATTGGATGCTACAAAACTAAATGTTTATTACATCGCAAAGATTATTGAAGTACTTGGTTCTAATAAATTTGGGGTTTCGTTTATGAGACTTAAAGTGGAAGACATGATGCAATTCCACACGCCATTGGAACCTGATCTTTCAGAAATTGATAATAATGATTCTTCCGCATCCGCAAATCAATGGTACTAAAATCCGAAACTCAACCTTTGCTTTTCCTGTCCGTGTATCACCAAACATAAAGTTGCGTTAAGTGGATTCGTTGTATTTTTATCTCGCAGTAATTTATAACTACTAGGCACCTACTTGGTTCTAAGTGCCATTAGTTGCATATTTATTACGATATTTGTTACTTTGAGACTATTTTCACTATTAAATGTTTATACTTAACGTAGGTGTGTGCCTACAGCTTAATGTGATTTTTATAACTGAAGACTTATAAATCTTAGTAACTAAGTATTTAAATTGTTAACTAATTATTTAAGTGTATTTTTAACACCAGAGTCTAATTAAAGAGTGCCATAAGAGATTATTGTTTTGTTGTGACTAAAGGTCTGAAAAATATTATGTTACCTTTTCTGATTTATAATTAAATGTTTCGTATCATTTACTTGTTCAAACGTCAACATTAAATTCAAAACAATTAGTAAAAAATACTGTTTGTAGGCGGGCGTTTCACTGTGTACAGTACTGGTACCAGGTGGACACAAATTTTCCATTTAAAAAAAATCCTTTTTGTGTGTTTTGAATTTAATAATTATGAAAACGATTAATGCAATTTTATAACTAATCAAATAAGCTATCTTCCTGTAAAAAACTTAGGTCCATATCTAAAGAAATGAAATTAATGTGTAACTTGGACACTTGTCCAACAATGAAACACCAAAAATTCAACCTACTTTATCTAATGGTTCACGCGATAAAAATACCTCAAGGAAGGCTACAGTACTATACCTCCCAAAGTCACTATTCCACGAGGACGAAGTCGCGGGCACTGCTCGTAATTTATTTTAATAGTAATTAATATGTATATATAAATATAAATATATATATATATATATATCGATAGTGTAGTATGTGCTGAATCAGTCTTTTAAAGGATTAGAATGATAAAACTGTATCAATGTTACACGTGTGTATTTACGCATATAATAATTAGAAATCGAAGGTGATAGGCAAATTTACAACAACAGATATTAATTACTAAGGCATAATCGTAACGAAGATTAAATAGAATAAGTTTAAACAGTACAAGTTCATATGGATGTCAAGCACTTTTCTTTCGCTCCTTAAAAACAAGAGGTATGCCACCATCGATGCATTGTACCACGTCGAATTTGCTTTCCACGGGTAGCACTCGCTTCGACTGCGGCGCCGGCTCCACCGTGAACATCGACAGTATTGCTGCCAACCCTGCTATGGACTGCATCAGACCTAGGCGTTCACCTGGAATTCACAAGAAAAGTTGCAGCAATCCAGAAGTAGAAGTGGACTAGCGGGGGGTGGAAGGTGTGGCCTCCGGTTGGGGAGGAAGAGGGGGGTCATTATTTATCAAGATCAAAACACCGCCACAGCCATCTAGACTTTTTATGCAGTAATAACATTCTTATATGCTAAAGGCGTCCAATACGCTGAGGGAATTCCCTTGTTTATGGCGTGTACTTGCCTGAACTTGGACTAAATAAAAAAAGCTAGTACTAAATCTACACTAATATTATAAAGAGGAAAGATTTGTGTTTTTGTATGTAGCGAATAAACTTAAAAAGTACTAGACCGATTTTAATATTATTTTTTTATTAGAAAACTACATTATCATTGAGTAACATAGGCTATATTTAGTACTAGATTACTTTAGAAATTCCTATAAAAACCAATCAAAGGTTAAAAAAATTAGCCATAAAATGTCTTTCATCGCATACGCTACGAAGAATATTAATGATAGGACAAAAATTGTTTGACAATATTATAGAATATATCAATATCTACAAAAAACTTCGCGAGACCAAATGTCTAACTATTTTAGTTACGTCACTATAACTACTTTTTTACATTTAACAAATAGAAATGCAAATCAAAATCAGACCGTGTTATCCATACCATTTAATTTTTTTTATCCAAATAAATAATTTAATATTCAAAACTGTCTTAATACCTGATGATTACTTTTTAAGTTATTGAAATCGGACATTCCATTCAAAAGATATCATGAAATTAAAATAAAAATACATGCCGGCGGCGGCCGCCACGCAGCGCATCGAGTAACCAACTAGACGAGAGCAATTGTATTTAGCACTTAATCGAGAAGGATCTCCTGAAAATCAATACACTTCGTTGCCACCAACAAATACCACAGCCAACGTAGTGTACAGGGAGGCTTTAAGATAAGCATAAAATTTTCCAAATTAGGGATTCATGGTCGTTTTAATTAGCATGCTTATCACTTAAATATACCTATTTATGTCTAACCGTGCGAAGCCGGGACGGGCCGCTAGTAATAAATAAAGAGCTATAAATCTATTTTTTTTTTAGATTTGGGGACCTCTTTCGGCCGCTCCGTCCCTCTGACGGGCTTAGACCTTAGCTATCCAGAAATTAAGTAGAAATTACTTCATCATCATCGTTTCAGCTGGAGGAAGTCACTGGTCACCCCAATAAATAGGACCAGCTACGGTTCTAGTAAGATTGTTGAAAGTAAATATAAACATACCTAGTTTGAAAGTGTATCTAATCATCGGAATAGAATATTACAAAAAATATATCTTTAATTTGTGATAAGATCCAATAATAAGTTTACCAAGTTGCTTATGCCTGGAATCTTCTCACTATCTTTACTTGCGAAGCTGAGTCAAGCTTCCTACAAAACCCTCATACAAAAGTCATCTGCATTAGTACCTCTCTTATTTCTACCATCAAATAGAAGTGTTCGCATTCCTGTGTTCCGGTTGAGAGTGTGAGAGTGGCATTGAAATACTGGATATTGTGACATAATATCTACAAATCACAAAGTTGGCAACGCGCTAGCGATATCGGATATGAGTTTCTGTAAGCTGCAGTGACGCTTGTTTATCGACGTAGCGTAAAAAATACATTTGATGCAAACCTTTATCATCAAAAATTCATCATTGGTATTATCAGAATACAACATCAGCAAAAAGTTAAGATCCTAGTTGTATAAAAGTCGTAGAAACTCACCTATGCAAGCTCGTGGGCCCTCCCCAAATGGTAAGAAGATGTACTTATTTATTTTACCGACGTTTTCCGGACTGAATCGTTCAGGTCTAAATTCCTTCGGATTATCAAAGTACTGTGGATCCATATGCAAGCCTTGGACCGGAATTGTTACAAGTGTGCCTTCGTCAATGGTCAAGTTCAGTTCAGGGAATGTGTAATTCCTCGTGCACTTGCGTGCCAAATATCCCAGAGACGGGAACATCCTCATGCCTTCTCTAAAAGTCCATTCTAAGTACTTCATGTCTTTAACTGCATCATAACTTAACTTATTATCGTGCCTGCTCAACACTAAATCTATCTCGTTCTGGGCCTTTGTCTGCACCTGAGGGTTGTACGCGAGTTGGTGCAGCGTGTAGCTGGTGGCGGAAGAGGAAGTCTCGAAACCGGCAGCAAAGAATACAAATACTTGGGCCGTAATCAGCTGCTCTGTCAGTTCTAAAGTAGCGCGTTCAGGAGTCCCGTCTTTTTTGAAGTTCTCCAATGACTCTACTTCTATCGTTCCTTTCTCTTTGCATTCCAGCAGTAGATCTATAAAATCGTTCCTAGGTGACGGCTTGAAGTTCCTCTGCTTCTGGATTTCGTGCACCAGTGTAAAAACTTCGTGTTCAAGCCTGTCTAAGTATTTAAGGTTCCTGAACATTTTAGGAAACGAGTCTTTTAGAAGGGTAATTAAAGCTTCCTTAAACCCAAATTTGAAGATATCTTTGCCTAATCTACGGAAAGCAGAGTCTTCCTCGTTGAGGGAGCCAGCGTCTAGGCCGAATCCGCAGGCGCCAATAAAGTCGGTGGTGTACCGGGCCATCAAGTCCCGGGCGTCTATTGCGCGGCTCTCTCGGACAGCTTTTAATGCCCGCTCTTGGAGACCTTCAGCGCGCTCCACTATCAAAGGAAACATCGCTTTCAGCTTCCCACTAGTGAAAGCAGGCGTCATTCGTTGCCGAATCAACCTCCACAGATCGCCCTCCACGAAAAAGAGATTTTGCAGAAGAGGTTCGATCGCATCCTTATCCGGGTGAAGACCGCGCTGGTAAAAATGTACAAAGTCCGTTATCAGCACACGCTTCACTAACTCCGGATCCCTGATCACGAGGCCGGGAACAGTCGCCCGATAATACCCCACCACCTTCTCGTTCGGATACTTCTGGTATAATTCAGTGGTCGCCTCTGTGATACTCTTCCTCATAAGGAAGGTGTCCAAGAAACTACCGAAGAGCACAATAGGTTTCTCATATTTCACTCCCCTCTTTTTCCAATAATCGTAAGTTCTTGTACTATACAAGTAAATTATTAAAGCGAGCAATAATATAATTATTAATGTTATCATTTTCGTAGGCTGCCTATACTGACAACTTCCCGCATAACTAGTACCTTAGCGGATTGTTCAACTGAATGATTGTCGTTATCGTTTATATGTTTATTTTATTATTATCTTATCGACGCTTAATATAATAATTATATACACACAACAGTCAATCTTGGATTAGCGTAACTGTCATTGGCCACATGAGATCAGATAACAGTCCGCATAACATACTACACAAAGCAACAGAAATCAAACTTCAGAAATCAATCAACATTTCACAGTCAATTTCGTACTCAATAGAACGTTGATCTGTGGCTTTATACACTTCACTGATCACTTGTTATGATACGACTTAATTTAACTAACACTTACACATTCAATATTAAGAGTTAGTATAGTAGAATTGATGAATGAATTTCTTTTTTTTCGGACGAAGCTATTGCTGGCCTACTCAGAATTCAATTCCAGCACCACCGAGCGATAGGGCGCAGTTTGACCCGATACCATTATTTGAATGAATTAAAAACAAAGGAATTTTTAACAAGTCCCAGATCTCTTACTATGTTTGTCCGCATTGGTTCCTCACTTTCACCTATTTATACCGACAAATAGCAATGTTCGCATTGCTGTGTTACTGTTTACGAGTAAATGGTATCTTCGTTCACAGTTCTAGTACCTATTTTCAGTTTACAGGGTTGACACTAGGCGTCTATAGGCTGCGGTCACGTTCGCCTTCAAGCGAATCATATGCTTGTTTGCTAACTTCGTAATATAAAAAAAATATTAATAAAAAAGATAGGACGATGATATACCTAATGTGGGTGGACCATGAAAGGCCATGCACCTTTGAGGGCCAACTATAAAATAGTCATATTTATAGTCACGTGGTAATTCCTTCCACATAGACACGCGGCGGCGAGTCCCACGCATTTCTGTTTTGTAAGTCCGCTCCGGTCCCCCTCGCTGCGAAGACAACGCTCGGTGACGTTAAAATTGTATTTCATACGCTCAGGTAATGGTAAGTTGTAAGTAACCTATGTATTACATATGTATAAATTATCATCATACCAGTCATTGGAAATCCACTGCTGAACATAGGCCTCCCCAAGATAGGGGGCATGTTGCCGCACTGGGTGCACAAGTTGGCAATCGCAGAGCGCAGCTTTCGCGATGGGGATACTGCCGCCCATCTCCGCCCTGTGCATTTGAGCTGTAATGTTTTGGATGGATATACCGCCATTAGTCGGTTCTAATACCTTAGTCGCCTCTTACGACACCTGGTACAGGGGAAGGTACTACTCTACTCTGCCGGTACCTCACAGCAGTCTAGTCTAGTAACTATCAAATTCTGACAAAACATCTTTTGCCAGTCTTAAGAACGATTGCCGATAAATAACCGATACGTTGAAGTAAAAAGTAAAATAAATCGAGTTGAAAGCCGTTAAAAAAATGTTCTATTTATTACTAGCTGTGCTCGCGACTTCGACCGCGTGGAATAATTTTTTTTTTGGGTACCATACCTATTTACGTTAACTTATATAAACTTTAAATGTCATGTTTATTTATATCGAATCAATGGCTTGAAAAATAAGTTTTAAGTTTCTAGCTCCAAAAATAGCGATAATTCTATACAACTTTTCATCCCCACTTTCAACCTCACAACCCTTTTTTCGAGTTAAAAATAGCCTATTCTCAGGGTCTTAAGACTGTCTGTGCCAAATTTCATCAAAATCGGTTTAGAGGTTTAAGCGAGAGAGCGTAACAGACAGACAGATAGACAGAGTTACTTTCGCATTTATTATATTACTAGGGAAAAATGACAAAGAAAAAGAAAGGAAATTCTACAACTAAGAAAAAATGGGGGTATATCCATCTGTGATAGCGTAACTCAAATACAACAGGGCGGGGATGGGCAGCAGCATTCCCGTCGCGGAGCTACTCTCAGCAAATGCCACGACGCCTGCCTATCGCAGTAAGTAAGGGCAAAATTCCCTTTCACGGGGAAGTTATGTCCAGCAGTGGACATGCTAAGACTGCTACCATAATCTGTAGCTTTGTGTACCAAGATAATTTTGCTTGGAAGTTTACTGTACGTGCACCTCCCCTCCACTGTCACGTGTGCTGACGACTCGTGCCGATGTTTATACAAAATTAATGAGTGCTAATCACAAGCATAATGACCTGTTGTGTCTGAATGAATGATTATTCCTCAATTAATAGATTGTGATATTTTGATTTAAATTACTTGATTGATAATATTGTAGAATCACACCAGTGATTTGTTACAAACATTGACGTCAACTAAAGGATGATTTGTCTTAGATTCTTAAATATATTTATATTCCGGTATTGTCATATCAGCCGTCGGTCGTCCACTGCTGGACACAGGCTTCCCCAAGAAAGGGGGAATTTTCCCATGAGTTACGCCATTTTGGGTACCGCCATCTCTCGGTTCCGGTACATCCGTCGCCACTTTAGACATCTATAGCAAGAGGCGGTACTATTCTACACCGCCGGTACCGATACTAACTAAATACAATAACTATTGAAGTGGCTTGAAGGTGTCCAGGCGAATTTTGTAATTAAATAACGTAACTGCACGCATTATTGCAGCAAAGGACTTTCAAAACCATTTGAAATATGCGTAAAAACTCGAAAAGTACACAATTACAAGTACATACTTATAAGTTTAGTGAACGAGGCCATTGAATACTTAGCATATGATAGTTTGGCCCTACTTTCAGGTAGCACTACGGGTAGTGTTGCCCAAATTCAGTCTTGGTCTTGTTCTTGCGTTTTTGCAAGACCAAGACCAAGAACAAGACCGCGTATTTTTAGCAAGACCAAGACCAAGACTGACCGTGCAAGACTTGAGCAAGAACAAGACATAGCCTGCAAGACTCTTGCGTCTTGCAGCTAGGACTTAGCGCTATTTCACGGAGTAGTTCGGTGTAACAGTTCGGTGTATAGGTACGCTTAGGAATTCTATGAGACGCAAAAAACTGTATCAAAGAATATGAAAAACTGGACCTATGCGCATTACGACTAATACCATTAACCTACCTACATAGCGATTAAAAAAATATCCATTAAAATCAAACTGAGTGCATGCATAGTTATGTCATCGGCACTTTGATAATGCGGCATCAAAGGTTTTGTACTTACTTCTCAAAGAAATTTGCCGCTTTTCGGAAGTACATGGTTATGAAACACGCGCCGGATTCTTTTGAAATCATATACAACAATCGTTGCCGCCGCGCCGAAATCACAACATTTGACACTATTTTCGGGGCGTTGGTATACTCATGCAAAATAATTTCGAATGTTAAGAGTACCTACAGGTGTTCCAAAGAATAAATAAATGATAAATCGTAAAATTCTTTTATTAAATTTCATATAAGTTGAGGGTTCAACCTTTCTAGACAGATATTGTTCTTTAAAATACAGTCAAGTTATTGTAATTAATTTGTTTATTATATGTTTTAGCAAATGTAAGCTTATTTGCTAAGACATGTAGAAAAACAAATTGGAATGTGGAATTAACTGTTTCTTAATTATAAGATATTATTATTAAGAAACAGTTACTTCCATGAAGAACGACATATAGGTCAGTTGATTTTTCAAATTTCTTATCAAATCTTCAGTAATTTATTAATCTGCTTGATCTTTAATATGGCTATGTTAATTCAAGCTCACAATGTTCCAATTCTAATACGTTTTACTAAGATATAAAATAAAATTTAATAAATAGTAATAGACTAATAGGTAATTGCAAGACTTGCAAGATTTTTGCTGCAAGACAAAGACCAAGACCAGGTGTATTGGCGCAAGACCAAGACCAAAACTGGCTAAGTCTCGTCTTGTTCTTGCATTTGGGCAACACTAACTACGAGCAGGTTGACAGAAGAAATCAGCGAAACTTATTGGTATTTTTTTAATAGTTGAACAACTTGACGTTTAAAATGTATAATTAGTGAACAAAAGAGTTGATTGTAAACTCAAGGATAGTAGTATTCGCGGTATCGTTGACTCGGTGCCGGGACGCGGTAAAGGAGCGGCGGGTGCTTCGTGCCGGGATACAATACGATCAATCTTACTATGTCTAATATATTACGTCTTTCTTGTATATCTGCGTTTAACTACAATGGGTTACTCGCCAATTGCCGCATACGGTACCTACAGCATGTGCTTAACTGATGTTTTCTCTTGGAATGACCAAATTGGGCTAGCATTTTTTATAATGCTACGTCCGTAAGCAATATAAAGGGATTTCGTAGGATTTTGTATGACTTAGTAATGTTAAAATTTATATATTCTAACAATATAAACTTCTTATATAAATGTATGCATAAGTTAAAATAAATTTAAAAATAATTTTTATTTGCTTATATTAGTTGAATACTGATATAGAAACAACATGGATGTCCACTGAAGCAAAACCATATGAAAGGCTGTGTAAGTATTAGTTCCTTGCATCATATCAAAATTTGTAAATTTAAACACTTAAATACTGTCAATGTCATTTAGAATGTCATAGTTGACATTATAAGTACCCAAGATAAAAGTCTGATGTTTAAGAATTGATTTTTGTTTGTTCTTTCAATGATACTTTAAAATGTTTTAAACTACCCAAAGATTATCTATCTTTATATAGGTTTAGTTCATTATTAGATTAAATTACAATGGACATTAAGGTTAAACTAGAACCAACCGATACTTTATCATCTGAATATGAGGAGGAACTGTCATATCCGGAAAATCAGCAATTCGAACAGCTCAATATAAAATCTGAAATTATTGAAGATTACTCAGACAGCGAAGACGATGCGCCTTTAGCACAGACAATTAAAAAAGAAATTGTGGTTGAAATTAAAGTAGAAAATGGTATCTGCAATACTCGGTAAACTTTTCATGTTTTCTTTTATTAAAACAAAATGTTGTTACAGTATTGGTTTTATTTTCAGATGTGAATTTTCCCGAGGAATCTGAACCTCCTCTACCTCTTAAAAAACAGAAACTGCAAGTAAGTTTCCTTCTCCATGTTTTTTTATATCCACATACTCTTTTGTTAATAATTTTTCTCTGTATTAAAGGAATATCTAAGAGAATATTAATAAACGGGAAAAGCTTCTTGTAAACTATAATTAATAACTAATGTAATTGATGTATTATCCTTATTAGACTTGTATTGGCATTGTTTTATTTAATTTACTACCTTTAAAAAATGTATACTTGAGTCCTTGATTATGCCTATCTATACAAAAATTATAAATCGAAAGAGTTTGTTTGTTTGTTTGTTTGTTTGAACTCGCTAATCTCAGGATCTACTGGTCCGATTTGGATTATTCTTTTTTTGTTGGATAGTCCATTTGTAGAGGAAGGCTTTAGGCTATATAACATTACGCTGAGATCAATAGGAGCGAAGCGTCGGTGAGAAATGTTCCAAAAACAGGGAAAATTATTCACATTTGAGGTCTTTCGTCGCATGTGCTGCATAAACGGCCTAAGTTATTCAAAAACTATGTATGAAAGAATTTTTCCTTTTTAATAATAAAAAAAAGAGTCCGCGACAGTATATGTCTATCTCTCAAGATTTACTCATAATATCATTATTGGTCGAAGAAGGCTTGCTACCATTGTAATGTGCAAGCAGGCCGCGCGGCGGCGGGTGAGGGGGAGGTGGGCCTCGCCCCACCGCTGTGCTTGCCACTACCACTCACGAGTGTATTTTCGCGAGGTACCATGCCGCGCGGCTCAGACGCGTGGTCGGCTCCCTACGGAACGGTTGAATACAGCGTGCTTTATTTTAATAAAAGTAAAAATATAATTTATGCTGAAGTACTTCGACCCATTATTTTTTACATATTATTTATATTTTATTTACGATTATACAATAACATAATCTAGGAATATTAAAATTTGGCATATAATAACAATGATTCTGCTATTTTTTATGTTTTTATATTTATATATATATGTGTTTATTTATATATATATTTGTTTTATGTAAGATTGTTGTCATTGGAATACCTATATAGCAAATATAAGTATCAAAAGTAATAAAGTATGCAAAATAAATACAAAGAATACTAATACCCGTAACACAAAACAATTAAGTTTGTATGTATTATATCTGAACAGATTTAGATACATAATTAAATAAATAAATAAATACATTAATTTAATATTTATTTAAAAAAGTATTTTTTCAGAAAAGCAAAAAATCAACAAAGACGTCTAATAAAAAAATCACAGGTATTATTTTTTTTATAATAAATAGATACATTTACATTTTACAATTTATATTTGAATGTTATATTTTAAGCAGGAGACTGTGGTTTTTTACCTGTTTAGTTTCTGTTACTGGAATGGACGGGTAGTTGGAATTCAGTTAATAAATAGCTTATACTATTTGATGATAATGTAGCTGCTAATAGTAGAATATTTTTTTCAAATTAGTCTATTCAAGTTTTGAGTGTATTTGTTGCAAACTCACAATAAAATAAATCTTGCCTCACTACATTCCATTTAAGGAGTTTATCTTTTGATTTAAAGAATTATAATATAGCCTATGTTACTTGGTGAAAATGTTGCTTTCTAATGGTGAGAGAATGTAACAATGAAAATATTTCCTTTTCATTATATTAGTATAGATAATTAACAATCATTTTCCTCAGTTAATCTTTTTTTTTGTTTGACAGCTAAAATTGATGGAGTGGAAAGAGTCAAGAAAGCACTCACAAGAAAGAAAGAGATAAAATATGAAGTAAGCATTGTATATAGGTACAGTAAAATATCGAAGAAGTTCCATTCATATAATTAATATCTATTGTTTGGGTTTTTTTATTACTCAATAATAGGTTAAAATGGGTGTAGAAAATTATTATATGCTTTATAATTTAATTTTCAGAATAATCCTGAGGCATACTACACAAACATCGTCAAAAGTGAGTAATAAATGTGCATGTATTAAAAAAATATATTTTCAATGTCACCATTTATTCCTTTTTATCACAAAATTCTGGGTTAACATTCGATTGTCTTGTGCATTAGATTTGTTTTTCTTTACTAGCATTTGTTTATCTCGATAGTAATCTCTTATTACTTTAGAGAAGATACAATGTGTAAACATCGAAAAATGCTGAATTTTAAATTGAAGATTCAATCGTCTGCTTGCAGGAATTTTTTATTAAGTAAATATTATCTTTTTTTGTAATATTACTTTAGAGGCAGAAAGGTTACTTGAGTCCGAAGAGATCACGCAGCACATTGAGGTAGTGACATTAACGGAAGAGGAGAGGCAGATCGAACACCGCGCGGCGTTCAACGCGCGCAAGCACATGAAGTACCTGTGCGAGGGCTGCGGGCTCGGATTCGTGGTGCAGCGCGTGTACCTGACCCACATGCGGACGCACGCCCCGGTCAGTGCTGCCCACTTCTATTTCTCAATTTGGGAATCAACTATAGATTTCCCTTAGCCATAGAGAAGAGTATAATAGTACCTGCACCAGGTGTCGTAAGGTACCAGAACCGACTGATAACGGTATATCCATTCGAAACAGTATCGCTCAAATGTACATGGGGAGATGGGCAGCAGCTTCCCCGTCGCAAAAATTACGATCTGCGATGGCCACCACGCTTGCCTGGTCCACCGGTAGACTTTCAATGGCTTATATAATGAATTTTCTGGCGCCCTGGATGGTTAATATTCCCAAATCAGCTCAGCAGATAACGCTGCATTCGCCTTATAAGGATAAAGGCGTCGGGTCCACTTGGAAATGTGTAAATGTCTCTCGAGCGTGTGCGGTCTCTGCCCCTAAAGTGAATACCCACCGCTCACTCAGACTCGGGGTCCGACCTCAGGGGCGCCATCGAGTGATCCGTCGGTCATTAATCAATGGCCTCACCTATCACTCCTATGGCGATTAAATTTACCTATGGCCTCAGCATTAAGTCAGTCTAAAAAAAGCCACATCTTCTGTATGTAATCACCATAACAACTTTTGCAAGTCCACTGCTGTGCATAGGCCTCCCCAAGAAAGAGGGAATTTAGCCAATAAATGCCGCCCTGGGCAAGCGTGTTGGCATCGCAGAGCGCAACTTTCGCGACGGGAATGCTGCTGCCCATCCCCGGCCTGTGTATTTGAGCTGCATTATCTCGGATGGATATACCGCTATCTGTCGGTCCTTAGTCGTCTCTGCTGGTACCTCACGGCAACAATAAAAAGTTAATGTCACTCAATCAGCTGGTGGTGCAATCATAGTTCAGACTCACGTGCACGCGCAGTGAACACGTTGCATTAATCTAAACAAATTGATATACAGGAAGCGGGCCACCTGAGCTGCGAGATGTGCGGGATGCGATTCAAGAGCGAGGACACGTTCAGCCAACACCGCTGGCGGCACTACCGCCGGTACCGCTGCGCGCTGTGCCACCTGCGCATCAAGTGCCGCGCCTCGCTCGCCTGCCACGTCGCGCTCGAGCACAAGGGCCACGTTTTCTCCTGCCCCGACTGCCACAAGGTGTTCCGGTGAGTACCGCCGGCAGGTAACTACCGCTGCGCGTTGTGCCACCTGTGCATCAAGTGCCGCGCCTCGCTCGCTCACTTCTATTAGGTAGATACTTTGCCTGGCATCGGTTTTGACGTCTGATTGGTGTATCGGCCGCACGCATTAGGTTCGTCCGAAAGAATATTTTAGACGCTCGTCATATCACAAGAATATCACTTACACATCTACTATATTAGTATGGTAGTGCTAGTATGCTCCATTGGTCCTCACGTTTAGATTTATGTTGCGACTTCGAGTTCGAGCGACTTTACAACTCCGGTACCTCTCTGGACACTGATCTGGTCGTTAATATGATGGGCCCTGGTCAGCGATAAGACCTGCGAAATCTGGTGCTTGTACTGCACGTAGGGATGGCTGCGCTTTCATATATAACAAAGGTTGATGAGGAGGAACTAAGGTGATTTACGAGCTGTCTACGAGAGACGAGGGTTTGTGGTCCTCACTTCTATAAATATCTTTCTAAAATGAGTTATAGTTCATTCAATAATCACTTTATAAGATTTTATGTTATGCAAATGATGCCTTGAAACGCTTGAGTAAAATTTTTTTCAGGCGTCCAAGTTGCCTCAAGGGCCACATAGAGCAGTTTCACGCCAAGACCGAGGTGTTCGAGTGCCCCATCTGCAAGCGGGTCATGCACGGCCGGAAGAGCTTCTCCTGCCATGTCAGGTAACTAGTGGCATCTAGGCCCGCGGTCACTAATATAAATTTTGTATTGCGCTTAGAAGAATCCTGAATAAAATATCCTTGAGCAATAATGCCGTCAGTCCTGGTCTGCTCAAAACCTGGGGGGGGGGGGGGGGGGGAATATACAGGAACGTTCCGGACTGAAGAGCTCGCATCAGCAAGAACGGTGTATGACAAATAACAAGTCAAATTGATAGATCTGGGATTCTAGTATACCTTGGTTAATTTTTGGTATACCCACCAAAAATTAACCTTTCTACGTATTTAACAACGTTCATCAGATCTTATCAAGAGATCAGTAAAAGAATAACAAACATCCTGACATGCAATTATCGTGTTTTAAATATAAGCATATTTTATTTAAATAAGAAATACATTCGATGGTGTCCGTGGGCAGTTTACGTTAAACGCAATTGCTTTTGTTTGATAAAAAAAAGAATCTCCCACGCAGAAGTCACAACGAAGAAGCTCGCCATAGCAAGCAGTTGAAGGCTACGTGCGACATCTGCGTGCGCGACTTCAAAAACAAAACTGCCCTCAAGAAACACATGCTCACTCACCAGTCAGCGGCCAAGTGCGAGTTGTGCGGACAAACCGCGAAGAACCCGCTGGCTCTCACCATTCATATGAAAAAGCATCGACAAAAGTTCAGGTACAACGTCGTTTGGTGACGCACGAGTCGCTCCGTGGTCCGAGCATGTAACGATAGATGATTAGTAGAGATGTACTATCTACGACCTTAGTAGACTAGCCGCCTAGTTAGCCCAACCAGGTTCCTTTTGCAGTTATTTACCGATCATGTTGCAGCCGCCTAAATCTTTTGCGATTTCTGGCTGTCCAGAGTAGAGCATTAGTGACGTTAACATATAAGACTTTATTTATTTATCCAGTTTACCAACAGCTACATTCATTACTTCATCATATCAGCCACAAGACGTCCACTGCTGAACATAGGCCTCCCCAAGTAATCTCCAATAGGACCGGTTGTATGCGACCTGTGTCCAGCGCGATCCTACGGTGGTAGATCATCTGTCCATCTTGCGGGTGGACGCCCTACGCCGGTACGTGGTGTCCATTCCAGAACCTAACGACTCCGTCGGCCATTGGTTCTGCGTACCATATGCCCTGCCCACTGCTACTTCAACTTACTAATCCGCCGGGCTATGCTGGTAACTTTGGTTCTGTTAAGAATCTCTGGATTTCTGATTCGTTCGTTCCACTTTTGGCTGCCATAGGTCATAGCAGATAATATGAATTGATCGAAAACTTTCGTCCTAATACACTGAGGTATGTCGGATGAGAAGATGTTTCGCAGTGTTACGAACGTTGCCCAGCCGAGTTCGATTCGGCGATCGACCTCTTTCTTGAAGTTGGACTTACCTAATTGGACTATTTGTCCTAGGAATACCTACGAGTCAACAACTTCAAGAAGCGAGCTCTCAACAAAAAAACCGGGATGGACACAACATGGGCATTACACATTACTTTAGTCTCCATGTTCATTCGTAAACCCGCCTGTTGAGAAACTCGATTGATGTCTTCAAACGTTTCATCCGCCTTCAGAGGCTCAGATGTGATTCCGTCATTATCCGGCGCCTTGGTGTTCCTAAGTTGATTCGGGGGTAATCTCGCTCAGGATGATTTCTGGTATATCCTGGGAGTAGTGTCGCATTGACTCGGCTCTTGGGTCTTTTGCCGAGCTGCTAGCAGGCTATATGCTATAGGCCGAGGCGTATAACTCTCCATAGAACCTCTCGATCTCCTCCAGTACCTCGGCCTTGATCGATGCTAAACTACCATCTTCTCTCTTCAGCTTAGTCATCAGACTTTGTTTAATAGACATATTTCTTGCGAACACTTTGGTGCCCGTATTCTCTCTTCTCTCTCTCTCTTTAATATTTTCAGTATTAAAGAGACGGATGTCGTGTCGCATTGATTTTGAAATATGTATATAGCCGCCTTTATGACATCGCGTCGCTCGAAGACTGCAGTTTCATCGAGCGTCGTTCGGCCGTAATGTTGAGAGTGAGGTCGGAGAGTTTCTGATCCGGGATTGAGGGCCTGGTAAATTTGACAATTATCACTTGGGGTGGTTATGGCCTATATGCTGGGCAGCGTGGTGGCAATCGCAGGCCGTGAGTTTGTGACGAGGATGCTGCTGTCCATCCTTGCCCTTTGCATTCGAGTCACGCTTGTAGGATGGGTATACCGCCATCTGCCGGTTCCGGTACCTCAGTCGCCTCTGACTACACCTGGCACAAAGGGAGATACTATTCTATCCTGCCTCACGGCATTCATTCATTATAATAATAATAATAATTCCCACAACATGGTAAGTCCCGTGGTAAGTCGCTTAAAGCACTTGTGTTACGGACGCCAGACAACAGAGGAATCACAAATATACTACTTAAATACATATATTTTACACCCATACACAAAGCAAACACAAATATCATCATATAAATATTTGCTCTGGGTGGGAATCGAAGCCACGACCCCTGGTGCACAAGACAGGATCACTACCATCTGCGCCATCGGGCCCGTCACATTACTTGCTATAGTCAAACTGAATGATGCTAAATGCACAACCAATTACAGATAAACACTTTTCACCAGGATAGACCTGCCACCAACCTTATGCACTACTTCATCATCATCATCGTTACCATAACAGCCATCAGAAGTCCAATGCTGGACATAAGCCTCCTTGTTAGGTACCTCCTAAGGTTCTGGTACCGTAGTCGCCTTTTACGACACCTGGGACAGGAGGAGGTACTATTCTACACTGCCGGTACCTCACGGCTAATGCACTACTTATATAAATATATTATTGATTTTCCAGATTTCATTTCAATTGGTTCTTAGAATTGTCTTGATTAATGCATTATTGTAAAATACTTCTGAAAATGCCATGATCATTTAACTGCAAGCGACGTGCGTATATTCTTAAAAACATAAAAAGTGGAAAGCAACATTCTGTCTACATAATGTAATATGTATATGTCAGCGGAAAATAACTAGAACCGCAAGTTTATAAATTTCCTAGGAAATTTATAAACCTTCGTAGGATTCAAAACGACAGTTGAATTGTATTATTTTACGCTCACATTTTCGCAAACTTACGGAATTAACGCATAAAATAATTAGTAAGTAATAACCAAACGCCTTGCGCGCTCTGATTGGTTGATTAAGTCACGTGTCTTTCTACCTCTCCACCGCCATTGTTCGCCACGGAACATAAACAAACCGGTAGCTCGTGTGTTTTTGTAGAGTTTTTAAAATTGTAACTGTGTTGGAACTGTTAAAATAGTTCTATTCTGCTAAGATTACTTAATTAGACAATAATGATTTTTTTTTAGATTTAAAGATTTAAGCGGGACCGACGGCGTGTCCGAGGGCGCCTCTAGAGGCTCGACCTAGGCTCGGCCGCCGTCGTTACTATGGATGAATTAAAGCAAAAGAGGACGGACAGATTGAGCCCGACAGCCCTAGGGCTGTCGGTTATCGCTCGTAGGTGTAGGGACTTCACGCGTTCGCCGGCGAACGCGGTGTACCGCTCTGTTGTACGAGTGCATGTGTAGTGTTAGTGATCGTGTTGTGGTGCCAGTGAGAGGGCGAGAAAGGACTGCGATTTTCGCGGTTGTGCTATCGGGCGGGACAATAATGAGGGACATACAAGCTGTATATAGCCAAAATGCTGAAGATAGTGCGGTAAATCCTAGAAAAGTTGTTGACGAAGTGAAATTTACCACAGAGCTACGAAAGTTTTACAGTAGCTATGATTAAAATAGTAAGAAGTCAGAATGGACAGAGGCAAAAATTAAAAATGTAATTAAAATTATAGAAGATTTTAATAAAGCTCACGTCGACGGCCCACAGACAAAGAATACTATCACGCCGAAAAGTGTGATATTATGGCTTAGTGACTAAAAAGTGTTGATCTTGAAAAGGAAGTCTCAGCAAGATCCAGTGGTACAAATAGAACCAAGCAGTCATTACTATCAACGAATTCACGATACATATTTTGCTACAGGTCACGGACGGCGTGACAAAATTGTTTACGCCTTGAAAGACAAGTACATGGTTCCAGTATTTGCCATAAATATTTTTCTCCAATTATGCAAAACTTGTCTTTTCAAGAAATGTTTCCTTAAAACTGGGATAGTCGTAAAACCACTAATTTTAGATGACTTTAATAGAAGAGGACAGGTAGATCTTGTGGATTATCAATCATTGCCTGATGGCGAGTACAAATGGATGCTTCAGTACCAAGATCATTTAACCAAATTTTGCTTATGAGTTAAGAAGCAAAAGAAGTCGCAATAGAGGTTTTGAATCCTCCAAAGCGACAACGGACGGGTTCACAGCATTAGTGTTGAAAGAAATGTAAACTTATGGCTAGCTTGCAAAATTGTGAATGGTAGACCTAGATATCCCCAAAGCCAGGGTAGTGTAGAACACTCAAACCAAGACGTGAAAAATATGATTAGGGCTTGGATATTGGATAACAATTCCAATAACTGGTCAATAGGCTGTTACTTCGCTCAATTCCAGAAAAAATCATTACACCATTCTACGATTGTAAGGACACCGTTTAAAGCCCTGTTTGAAGATGATCCAAGATGCGGTCTAATTTCCACGCATTTGTCTAAGAATATAATTTCTCAGTTTGGAATGGAAGAGAATTTAGAGAAATTTTTAGAAACTATAAATGACAATGAACATAAGACCGTAAATGATGATAAAAATATAACTTTCGATAGAGAAAATCTTTGTAAAGCGCTTGATATTGCCACTGAGTCAACTATTATGCCAAAAACCATAGCTGAGACTGAGCGAGTCAACGTATTCACAGTTGGCAGTGAAAGCACGGTCTTAATACAAACAATATTTTGCACGATTTAGACATTTTGATTGCACAGGAAATTGAGAATTCTAAAAAGTTGGCGAATTGGATACATTATTCTGTCACATATGTAACAAGGAATCATCTGGGGCCCATACATGTATTAAATGTAAACGTATCACTCACGTAATCTGTGGAGAGTCAACAGAAAACAATGACGAAGGATATGGTTCGCTGTTGATATGTAATTTGTGCACAAACGAAATAAACATCCTGAGAGAAAGGAAGGACTCGCACTAAAATTTTAAAAGAGCAGCAGAAAAAATGACAGTGCATTCATCTAAGAAATTCGAAAGTATTGATGTTTGTGCTACTGTATTACTGTGAATGCCATAAATCTTTGACATGTTGCAATTTTACGTTTGTTTATTTTGCAAAAGGCCAGTTTTAAGATTATTGACTGTTTTTTCTTTTAAATTTTTTATTTCATTTCATATTGTAGAATAAGATTACTGTTGTTTTATTTTGGCATAGTGAAGTAATGGTATTTTGTAAAAAGTAACTCTGTATTACCAGTTTAGTAGGTACTAATTTTATAATAAAAATATTGTTAGTCTAATCATACTTAAGTCTATGGACACAAGCATTGGCGCTGTCAACATCTACCAATCAGAGAGCAGTGTGTTATTTGCCGTATTTAAAAGAAGCGTAAAAATGAAACCTCTTCTGTGATTGGTCGAGCCGTTTAGAATCTTCGAATGGATATCCGTTAGTTAATAAATTTCCCACGTGACGTCGAAAATTGATAAATTTGCGAAAATGTGAGCGCAAAATAACAATTTCCAAGGGAATTTATGTCCGCAATTTTCTAAATTTCAAAGATTCTAAACGGCAATTTAGAAACTTTATGAAATGTTTTTTCTTCACTAAAGTTGTCGACGGTATACATATTCAGAAATTCGCATTCGAGTTCATACTGACGCTCCGAATCCGGTCTAGGTATGAAAATATTTGTATGTGTCAATGTTTGTGATAGGAAGCAGACGCCGGTGCCGTGTCCGGAGTGCGGGCGAACGTTTACGTCGCCCTACATGCTCAAGCGGCACGCGGAGCGCATACACGCACTCGAGAAGCACAAGCGGTAATATCTTCATATGTTCTATATATTTAATTAGCGACCCGACATATACCATCGTGGACTTTTATAAGGTGTACAATACTATAGTGCAGTATTTTGATCTATCTCGTGGGGTGCAGCCATCGGTTGCAATTTAATCGCATTTTTTTTATTTACTGATGTAAATAAAAAATATTTCATTAGAAACTTCTAAAATCATTAGATTCTCTATTTATTTTGCGTCATATTTTGAAAAAGACGATAATTTTCAAACTTCACGCTATTCGGTAATGTAATTAACTAATAATTTTCGGTATTAATACTGGAAATTATTATACATAATTAATTAGCAGTGCCCTGCCTTTTCACCCTCGTTAAATTGTAGAACTTACTTACTTTGCATAAACCTTTTACCCCCTTAAGGAATGATTTTCGAAAAAATATTTTATACGTGTTTCTTGACTTCAACGAATAACCTTTATACTGAATTTCCTTTGAATATATATAACTTTATAAGTAGCAAAGTTTCATACTAACTTGGCACCCCTTTTATACCATTCTAGGGGGTGAATTTTCAAAAATTCTTTCTTACTGCTCCCTTACGTTACAGAAAGAAACCCCAGTGCAAAATTTCAAGGGTCAAACCCTTATAGTGTAGGCCCCGCGTCGATATGTCAGGCACACAATCGACTTCTCCAATTATATATATAGATTTGCGTTCAGCGGTACATTCAGTCCGGATCCGATAGTGGTAATGTCCCGACTGCCGGGCGGCGCGCAGGTTCGAGTGCGACTACTGCGGCGCGCGGTTCATGAGCAAGGGCGAGGTGCGCGAACACATCATGTGGTCGCACCTCGGCGCCGCGCGCGCGCACGCGTGCGCCTGCGGCCGCGTGTTCCGCACGCCGGGCCGCCTGCGCGCGCACGTCGCCTCCGCGCACCTCAAGCTGCAGCCGCCCAAGAACCACGCCTGCGACGTGTGCCAGAAGGCCTTCCCGGTGAGTCCGCTCTCGGCGTTGTTCCCGTATTCCCGCCTCCTATTTGCGGCGAATTCAGGTGGCGACGAGAAAAGTCGAGGTGCCCGTGAGGGGAAACGATCGAGAAGTCTTTCCGATGGGATGGGGGGATTCCGGTGGACTCTTGAAAGAAATTCGAAGAAGCGATTCCGTTGTGAAAAAAATTAGGAGGGATCATATTTTTTCTTTTAATATTCGAACTGTATCTAGTTTTTGTGACCGAGATTACTTAAAGCCACGCTATATCATAAATGTACCATATAATATATTCTAAAATTTACTCGCTCCCTTCTCATATGAAAACTACTATTTTACCGACTATTCAACCAGTTTTGTTTTTGTTTTTCCATTTTTAGTTTGACGATTCGGTTACCTTGCAGCAACCCTTCTCAAGATTAACAAAAGATGTTGTCTCAGGATTTTAAAACTACAATTACTAGCCTCACAGTTTTTTTATATATCTTTGGTTTTTAATTATGTACGTAAGCGTTCCCATCTGCGCGGTAGGTGTTAACAGTATCTTGTAATCTAGCAGGGCTATGATGTTGGCCTTAGTGCACTGATTTCAAAAAGGCTTTAGATATAGTGGATCACATCAATTTTTTGGAGGAGATTGCCTTGAGTGCCATCTGTGAAAGTGATTAATTATGCATAATAAATCAGATACAAAAAATATATATTTATCGAACACTATCCGGAATAATCGCGGGAGTACCGCAGGAGCCTATTCTTGTCCCTTCCTATTTGTATTGCTAATGCTCGTACAATTGTGTTCTTTACGAGCTTCACACATTTGTTTTCGTCTAATCAATTTGTCTTTCTCTGTCGCAGACCAACGCCCTAATGAATCGACACAAGAGAAGTCACACAGAACAACGGTACCCCTGCGAGGAGTGCGGCGAATCATTCAAAACTCAGACCTATGTCAAGGTACACTACAAGCTAAAACACCTTAACATGACCAGAGAACAAATCAAGGCGCAGAACAGTGAAAAAAGACAACAGAGAATGAGGGAGATTGCGATGGCGCACGAGGACATACACAAGAAATTTTTCAAACACAACATCACTAAGATTAAGGTATCTAGAAGGAAGGAGGTCGATGACCCCTTGGATTTGACGTGCGCAGATTTTCTACAGAACAACGTTGGCAGTAGCATTGGTACGCCTATGTTTGATACTTTTATTCAAATTCAGAGTTCGCAAGACAGTTAATTAAATGGTGAACGAATTGAAGACGTCTTCATCACAAGCCTGCGTGTAAACAAAGTGGAGTATGGGATGGAATATGCAATAGCGACTTACTCCGCTGGGTTATAACGCTAGTCTATATATGTACCAGTAATTATACACTTTGGTCCAATCAAGGTGAAAAGCCAAATTACTATTAAATCTTCTAATTCTAGTACATAAGGATCAGCCTATACGAATCTGTCAAAAAATTTCCAATTAATAATGAACCTTGTATATAGTTATCCTAATACAAATGTCATTTGAGATAACTTAAGACAGATTTATAAATGTTATCTGAAGAAAACAAAACGCAATCTGCACTAGATTGTGTTCTGTCTTTACGGGTCAGTGACTCGTCTAAATAGATTTTGTGCTTATATCGTCTAAATCTAAGCACAAAATTAAAAAATATATATCATACAGAGTCTCATATATTGACCTGACTCTGTGATAAATACATCAAAACACATGTGTTACAGATTACAAACAAGATAACTGAGATAATACAAAAAAATTACATATATTTAACACCCAGACACAGAACAAGCGAATATTTGTTCTGGGCGAAGGTAGGAAGGCTACCTAAGGAGCTATCAGAGCCGTCATTTTTGAAGCGTGCTCAAGTTGACACGAAACTGCCCAAAGCAATAATAAAATCTTGTAAAAATTAATTAGAAAATAAGTCTTAACTCTAGTCCTTTTCTTTACTTGACCAGTTTCATGTAGAGCAAAAGTTAGCTGTGTATAAATGTTTAAATATAAAATTGTTATGCCTTTAGATCTCCTAAAGTTGCTGTCGAATACAATGATTAGGCTAATCAGAACTCGGAATGTATAACCTCAGACACTTAATTCTTAGAATTCTATAATATCTTTCTTTTATATAATATATAGATGTCCCAATTCCTTTACTATTGTTTTAGGAAGTCTACAGTACTACATTTGTAGATTTAATACTTAATGTGTATCATCTATTTATATATTTCATATAACTTAATTTGTTTTTATTAAAAGATTTAATGCATGTGCTATATTTGTCACAGCTCAAAAAAAAATAAGACCTGGTACTTCTTTCGCTTTTATTTGTATGGATTCAGAAAAATAAGTCAGAGTTAATATGATCACAATAATCACAATGAAAGTTTTAATATAGTAAGAATTAAATTATGAAAATGAGAAAGGAAGGAAGTGGCAAACAATTCGGAATCTATATTAATATTATAAAAGCAAACGAAAATTTCCCTATTTTGCTTTCACAGGATATTACGTAACTGATTTTGAGTAAATCTGGCGAGTCTAGTTGATCTAAGGGAATGACTTACACGTGAAGTACACAGAGCGACAGATTTAGGTTGCTAAATGCAATCTGTCAAAATTATGCAAAAATTATTTAAAATTTTTAGATTGAGGTACATAGAAGAATTTTAAAGTGGTTGTAAAACTTGATTTGTTTAGGTTGATCTTTTGCTTTGTGTACATGCAGATGGAGCGAATGGAAAGCTAGTAGTAGATTTTTAAAACTGTTTTACTTATTTACTAATGAGTTATGGCAATTTTTAATTGAATGTGCATTGTGTACTGTTCTACATTATAATAAAAATAATGCAAATAATATTGAATAATAATAGTTGTTAAAACAATCTGGTGCTATTTTTATACCCAAGGACATGAAGAAAAAAGTACATAAGTCCAGAAACCCGCAAGCATACACTTTTTGTATTGTTTTGTAAGATTATTCTTATGTGTACATATGTTAGTAAAGTAATTGTTATGTTTATATTTCAATAATATCACAACCCTAGATAAAGACTGACTTGTTACTCAAAACAGTAATGGATGTATACTTTTCGGAAGTAACAATAATAGATAGATAGTGTTAGGCTCAATGTTTTACATACTCATTTGGAAAGAAACTTATCTGAATATGTTGTCTGTTGAAATCTACCTAGAGGAAATCAACATAGCCTTTATGTAAAGCACGATATTAGAAATATCGTGTGAATTGTAGGAAATATATGATTTTTTGAGTTGATGCAGTTTATATCTAGGGGTGAAAATATGTAATTTAGTTAAAAACATGATCTCAATTTTTTTAAAATATATGTTATGTATTGTACTTAGGTCAAATAAAAGTGATTGTAATTTCATTATTTCTTTTTATTTAAAAATATAAATACATAATTCAGAACAACTACATAAATACATGTAATATATATGGTTAAGTGCCAATGTGCTTATAAACTTTGTACATCAACCATATCACAGATCATAATTGATAATAGTTTTTTAAGGCATCTCTGAAAATCGCTTGGGCCAACACCATTTCATTTATTAAACTGATTACAATAAAAACTAAATAATTGTCAGTTGCATTATTCAAATATCAGGCTATGGCCCATAGTGAATATGATCTATATCTGTAATTTGAGCCTTAGATTACTTTATTAGTATACTTCTGCAGGTTTTTCCCCATTCCAATCCACCACTTGGTTATTGAACCAGATGTACTTCCCTTTCATGGTGTCGGGAGCATCTAGTGCGAGATAGAGTGGGGCAGCTGCACCTTCATCAATGGTGAGTGGACCTTTGTGCGATGACATGTCTGTATCAACATAGCCAGGGTGTACGGCATTCACTTTGATATCTGTAAAATATATTTCTAGCTAGAGGAAAGAAAGCTCATAAAAGTACCTCCTAAAAGAATCCGTAGACATACGAAAGGTTTCTTTACAACTAAAATTTGTTTGGTTATTTTGCAATTTTTAGTAGGAAAATAATTTTAAGACAATTCGAGATTAATATATACCACAAGAGAAAGTGCTCCATTTTTGTGGTTATATGGCGGTAACAAACTTATCAATAAATTAACACCTCATGTACACCCTTGTCTTGGACCCAATATTCCATGGTACATACATGTACAAGTATGTAGTCAGAGCATAATCAACCTATGAGGTAGGCAGCAAAATTATATGACTCATGTACTGAATTCTAGTAGATTAACAGATTAGCAAGATTTACTGGTTTTTTTCACAGATATGTATAACAAGATTGCCACTAAGCAGTGGCACTCTTGTTATACACATCTGGCAATTCCCACAGCTTATGGATGCTTACTCTAAGTTGTTGTCAATCCATGACAATAAGTAAATGCCGTCTTGGAGTAAGCATCCATAAGCTGTGGGAATTTAAAAACCTTTTAATTCTAAATTATTCCATTAAAAACCTATTGAAAATTCCCATACTGTAGTCCTCTAAGAAAAACCTCCAAAGTTAGCTCATCTTATTTTTTTACTGCACACTAATTACAACTCACACAGATATACGCTTACCTCTATTATTGTCATTCATCATTTTCTGTTGAATCATGGTAAGTGCAGTCAGACCAACTTTTGACACAACATAGGTAGAGTTACCCCACTCATTAGCATGAGTGCCCTGTTTGGCAGCCTCGATGTACTGGTTCATCAACGCGGACAACTCGTCAATGGTTAGATTTGGATCGCACAGTTTCTTTCTTAACTCCATACTCGGTATCCAACTCAAGTGGCCAGCAGAGCTTGACAGATTCACCACTCTCCCGCCATTTCTGACAATAGGCAGAAGTATTGCACATGAAGATAGAACTGAGAAGTAATTGATACCCACAGTTTGTTCGGCCTGCACACCTACCGGCTCTGGGGCGTTGTTTTTGAATGCAAAGCCGGCATTATTAACCAAAACATCGATGCCTCCATATTTGTTCACGATGAAGTCGCGAAATGTTTCTACACTCTTGTTGTCCGATATATCCAGTTGGTGGTAACTTGGGTTCAAACCTTCCTTCTGGAGATCAGACACAGCTTTCTGACCGCGATCGATATCGCGTGATGTGAGGTATACAACTCCCTCAAAGCGTTTGCACAAGCCACGCACGATCGCAAACCCTATTCCTTTGTTTGCACCAGTAACTACAGCAACCTTTGTTGCCATTTTAGCGAAATTTATCTCTTTTTGATATTAGAAAATTGACGGCAGCAGAATAGGTATCTCCAATCAAATGCAAACAAACAAGCAGCGTTATGTCACTGTCAACTAAAAATATTTCTCTTGTTGGCAAACGATTGATTTATATTCAGCTTCAAGAAATTAGAACATAGAATGAAAATGTAATCTTATCAAGTACCTACTACTTCTAGTTATTGATAAAGAAGATATAACAAACAAATTACGATACTCATAATGATAGCACTAGCATCTTATGTTAATCGATACGTAGAAATTAATAATACGATATAATCAATATCAGCAAGCATCTAATACATTAGATAAGTATCATAATGATGATAAAAACATTTTTGTGTACATACACAAAATAATTGATCAACTCATACAAATCAATCACGATTCTACATTCAACATTAATATTAAATAGCAAGTCGTAAAGTTCAAAATTAAAAGTTTTGCACAGGTTCTGAAACGGGTCACAGTTTTAATTTTCAATTCAAGTTAAAGATGTTGATTGCTGGTTTTTGAAAGATTTCGGTACGTTATTTTTGTTTGAATTTTGCGACGATCACGAATAGGAAGCAAGTCGAGAAGAGAACGGTGATGGGAAATATGATCGTATTTACGCAAGCCGAAAATGAAACGAAGACAGTTGTTTAATAGACGATCCTATTATCAACCTATATAAATATCGGAAATTCACTAGACTCATTGTGTGTAATATAACTGCCTCTCGATTTACGCATAGGTACCAACCAACACATGACAGACATACTAAAACAAAACAAGTAAGACAAAAAAGAAAAGGAGCATTGCTGACACCACATAGTCTTGTGTACCCTACCTTCCCCTACCATTTCCTTCAGCCTTCAGAGCCACATAGACCCGGGGGTGGGCTGAGGAACAGGCGGCCGTGACAGATATTCTTATGGAGTACCGGTAATTCTAGGATTTAGTTATCGTAATGGGAGTTTTAACAATATCTTATAGATATATACAAGTAAAAAAAAATTGGTTGTGAAATTTTTTTGATCAGGAGAGGTTGATCTGTCGCTTTGTATTAATATTGAACAGTAAATATTTTCGTTTAAAATTTACTGTGACAGGTTAAGGAGGAAAAATAAAAGCAAATGCGAGATGTCATATGTATTTATTCTAATGTTATTTGTAAATTGATAAAGTCACTTAGATATACATAATAATAATTAATTCTTACATTCATACACCTTAAAGCTTAAATGAGCGGGCACATTTTTTATCATTCTGACTATGTATATACTACATAAATAAAGTATACGATAGACAATAATTTAACGATAAGTCACTACATTTGATTTTATATTTATTATATTATTATAATATTCTAAATTATTAATCGCTGGGTTTTGGTTTTTTAACTGATGCCAGAAAAATAAACAGTCAATTTATTCGTGCATCCATAAAAGCATTAACAAAGCCTTGAGGTACCAGCAGAGTAAAATGGTACAGTAAGCAACAGTAAAATCTACACAAATTTGTCAAATTTTTGACAATATTATAGATTAATATCGATTGCGAAATATTGACAGATTTGGGTTAGTTCATCAGTTGCTGCCTGTACCATACTCTGTACGTGTTGAAATGCGATTGACGTACCGAAACCGACGGTTGGCGGTATAATCGCCGGAAGCAGCGTAGCTCAAATGCAATAAGGTCGAGAATGGATATTTCAATTATAGGCCTAACCGTCTTTCGGGAGGGGGGCGGGAGGTTTGCAAGCAGTACCTAGACGTTGTACTGCTGCTATGATAAAAATAAGAAAAATAGATTACAAACTAGGCAGGTAAAAAGTAAACAGTCATAAAAGTTCACCATAATAACAAACCATAAATGTTGCTTCAAACAAATGTCGTAATACTGTTAATTCAAGCCAGTATTGGAGCAAAAAGAAGCAAAGCCGTCTGCCTTAAGTAAAACCAACAAAGCAAACCTATAGCTGCCAACACGTGCTTGCGCTTAAAAACCAACATTAAAAAATAAACTGACCCATTTTATGTAAGTATTTAGTAATAAATAATATCCATATGTTACACTTCTATACGTTCACTTTGCGGAAGGCATACTTGAAGTCGATTTTGTATAAGACGAGTGTTTTTTTTTTCGGACGAACCTAGCGCTAGACTACTCAGACGTCAATTCCAGCGCCACCGAAAAAGAGGGCGGGGCCTCTCATAGATGAGAGGTCCGATGCCCGTATTCATCCTGCGTGCCCCGCGGCCGCGACCGCGCGTTTAGCGCGGTCGCGCCCGCAATGGCTCGCGAGATTTGAGCGGGACCGACGGCGAGACCGAGGGCGCCTCTAGAGGCTCGACCTAGGCTCGGTCGCCGTCGTTGGGGTTGAATTTACTATGAATGAATTAAATTGAAAACAAGAGAGGACGGACAGATTGAGCCCGACAGCCCTAGGGCTGTCGGTTATCGCTCGTAGGGGCAGGGACTTCACGCGTTCGCCGGCGAACGCGGTGTACTGCTCTGTTATACGAGTGCATGTGGAGTGTCAATGGTTGAGTTGTGCCAGTGAGAGGGCGAGAAAGGGCTGCGAGTTTCACGGTTATTTTGTCGGGAGGGTCGTCTAAGACGTGACGCGGTCTACGAGATCGGACGTAGACGTTTTTCCTAGCGACGTATTTCGCGGACTTGGAAATTAAGGGGTTAGTGTGATTTGAGGCCCCGTCGAGGAAGCGGCGCGATGCTTCTTTCATGAACTCGCGAATCGTGGGAAGATCGAGATCGTGATGGAGGCTCACATTACGGACGTACCACGGGGCATCGGTCGCCCTACGCATGAATTTGTTTTGTACCACTTGGAGGGACTTTATATGAGACGGGGCCGCGTGAGCGAACACGGGGCTCGCGTAAGTCATTACTGTACGGATACAGGCCTTGTAGATAGTCCTCTTGTGGCGAAGGGACATCTTACTTTCATGGCCGATGTAGTAGTTTAATCTACCTAAAATATAGGAGGCCCTATTCCTGACTGTTTTGATATGAGGTCCGAACGTCATGTAGCGATCCAATATGACGCCTAGGTACTTTACTTTGTCTACCCAGGGGATGGGTAAGACGAGTGTGCTGATAACGGCAAAAATACCAGAATGGTCAAATTGACTCCAGTTTTTGAGATAAACGCTTCTAACATTTTCCATAAAATGCTTCAATAAATGGGCCAAAAAATGTATTTAAATTGTTTATCTTTACAAAAATACACAAAAATAATAATAGTTTGGGGTACCTTTAACTAGAATAAATAAATGAAGATCACGAAAAACTTTTTCTTTGGGATTTTCTCTTATTTACTTTGTCAGGACAAAGCCAAATAGTCAGCCAATATGGCTGTCCCATCGACCTTGATATCTTTCTTCCATTATCCTGATGGAACCTTTCTCCTTGTTCCACACTGTAATCACCCAGGTTCTGCGGGAATCGGTCCAAATGGCTGTGTAAGAAATGCAATTTTATGCTCATGTTGACTCCTACTCTGTTAAAATTTTGTAGCAGGTGTCTTAGAAACATCTTCTTCGAACTCACTTCCACTACTGCTCGACTGACCGCTTGATCCCTCTAACATTTTAAAATCATCACAATTTGATGTAGATGGTCTTGAAACCACTGGAATTGGCAAATCATCTCTGTGAGATACTGGGGTTGTAACCGATTTCACACTCTGGTAAACCCAAGTACGTTTTTTGTACCGGTTCATACCTCTAACATTTACGGAACAAAAGTAACAGTCGTTTAAGTGATTACTTGGCTCATCCCACATCATCGGCACTCCAAATTGTAACCCTTTACGTCCTCCTTGGCTCCAGTAATGCAGTAATCCCAATATTTATTCCTTTTCACTGGTGGTATCCCGAAATATTCTCGGTAGACTGTTTTTACAAACTCTGTGATATCTTTTCTTTGCATAGGATCGTTTAAACAAGATTTACGTGGAATACACATGTTTTTGAAAGGAAAAATGCACTTTAACACAGAACAACCGATTTATAACTGATAACTACAGTGCCTGATAGCTATAAAGTTAAGTTGTTGCAAATAAATCCGTAAAATGATAACAAACGTAAGTGAAAACAAATCAATGAACCACAATGTTTGTAGGGTAGTTTGAAATTTTCAATTATTTCTTAGTTCCGTTTATCTCAATAACCAGAGCGAATCAAAAATAAATAAGCATGCAGCGAGGAGGAGGAATACGAGTATTAAAAAAAACCATTAACAAAATCCCTGCCGCAGATTTTTTTATTCATTCTGTACAGCAGTGTTATTTATGATCCATATACTTCCCTGTATATTTATTTTAGTTACTTATATACCTAGTCATAACATAACAATAAGAAAAATAGATTACAAACTAAGCATGTAAAAAGTAAACTGTCACTAAAGTTCACTTATAAATGCTGCTTCAAACAAGTTTAGTAATACTGTTAATTCAAGCCACTATTGGAGCGAAAAGAAGCAAATCGCGCTTAAAAGCCGACATAAAAAAATAAACTGACCCATTTTAAGTAACTATTTAATTATAAACAATATCCATATACTATTTATAATCTATATAGTTCACTGAATATTTATTTTAGTTACCTACTTATCGGGTATATTCAGAAACATACGTATTTTAACTGTTAAATTAGTCATAATTATTTGTATACTATTTAGTCTATATATAACACTATATCATATAAATGTATCTAGGTTAGATGTATGTTATAATTGTAATATACAGTGTATACTCTTTATAACAATAAACTTTCTATAACATAGAAAAGATCACAATGTGATTTTGGTTTATTGGTTGGATTGAAAAGAGAGAAAAGAAAAGAGATGTTGGAACACGCTTTAAACTGAGCCCAATCTACTATTGCTACCATTTGGAAAATAAGGAAACAATTCTGCAGAAGGCGAATGAAAAATCTCTAAAAAAAAATAAGGAAGTCAAAATTCGAAGACTTCTATAAAGTAATGTTGTCGTGGTTTAACAATCAGCGTCTGAATAATGTATCTTTCTCGGGTCCAATTGTTAAAGAAAGGCTGAGAAGTTTGCCGAACAACTTGGCGTAATTAACTTTGAAGCATCAGAAGGTTGGCTCGGAAAATTTAAGCAACTTCACTAAAAACTAACGGAGAAGAGCGAGATGTTGAAATGAATGTGACTAATCATTAGATAAATAAAGTGTATTCTAAATTAAAGAAGAATTTTCGGCAAATGACATTTTGAATGTTGATAAAACTGGACTTTTTTTTAAACTGACACCCGACAAAACTTAAACGACTTTAAAATTTGAAGGAGAAAATCTTTCCAAAGAGCGCATTACTGTTCATAAGATAGAATACATAAGAAAATACAAATCAAGTACAGTAAAAGCTCCTTATTCGCGCTTCCTTTATTCGCGTTTTCACTATTCGCGGATTAAAAAAATGCGACCCAATTTCTATATTCGCGACTAAAAATTTCTTTATTCCCGGATCTAATAAGTACATACATAATAATAGAATTATTCCAATAGGTATCCAATCCAATATCCTTGTCAAATGGACTAATAAAAAAGTAAAATAGATCTTATTACAAGTTAGTCTAAAGTATGTTGTTAAATGACACCGCCGTGAAATTTATTGAACCGGAAGGTTGGTTCAATAAATTTAAGGTGAGACAATCATTGCATAACATCAAAATCGTTGGAGAAGCAGCATCTGCAGACACTGCTGCAGCCGGTCGATATCCAGAAAAATTTGCAAACCTAGTAGCAGATCGAGGATACAAACCTGAGCAAGTATTTAATGCAGACGAAACTGCACTGTTTTGGAAGAGAATGCCAAACAAAACATTCATTTCTAAAAGCGAAAAGTCTGCTCCTGGATTTAAGGCAGCAAAGGATAGAATTACATACACTGCTGCTATGTTCTAATGCACCTGGAGATTGTGTCATTAAGCCACTGATGCTTTACAGATCGCTTAATCCTCGGGCTTTAAAAAATCAAAACAAGGACAACCTGCCAGTGTTTTGGCGTGCTAATAAGAAAGCGTGGGTTACAAGCGCAATTTTTTGTGACTGGTTCCGAAATTGTTTTGTTTCTGAAGTTGAAACTTATTTAAAAAAACAGAATTTAGACTTTAAAGCGCTCCTAGTTTTGGACAATGCACCAGATCATCCTCGCGAACTTGAAACTATGCATCCAAATATAAAAGTGACATTTTTACCTCCCAACACGACGGATTTGCTTCAACCTATAGACCAAGGAATAATCCAGGCCTTTAAGCTCTATTACATTAGACGAACCTTCAGAATAATATTGGATAATATTGAATGTAATCCTAATATGAATGTTATGGAATGCTGGAAGAAATTTGACATAGCAAAATGCATCGCAAACATAAAAGAATCGTTGGACGAACTGAAGCCACACACATTGAAGTCATGTTGGAAAAAACTGTGGCCTGCTCTGACTGCGGAAAATGTCGAAGAATCTATGCAAGCTCAAATTTTGACTGCACACAGCCGAAATCGCGAATGGAATAGGACGAGATGGGTTCGAACAGATAGAATCAAGTGACATTCAGGAATTGCTTGAATCGCAAGATGAAGATATGACTGAAACCGACTTGGAGGAAATGTTAAATTCACAGCCCATTGAGGAAGAGGCTTCAACAAGCACTGGAAACGTGACATTTAATTTGAAAAATCTTAGTGCAGGTTTAAGAATGGCAAATGAGCTTTGCAATTTCTTTATGGACATTGATCCGTCTAACGAACGAAGTCTTATTTTTAAGCGGCAAATTGCTAATGCGACTGCTGTGTATCAGTCTGAATTGAAGGAGCTTTTGAAAACAGCCAAGCAAGAAAAAATTACATACAAAGTTCTTCAAACCATTGCCTAAGTCTTAAAATAATTAATTAAAATGTTCAAAAACTTTGATTAAATTCATTTTTTATATATATTTTATTTTTATTTTGTCACCTAGGAACGTATCCCCTATAATCTCATACAAATTACCATTCCGTATTCGCGGTTTCTGTATTCGCGGCATATTTACATGGAACATATACCCCGCGAATAAAGAGATTTTACTGTATTGGCAAAGCAAAAAAGTCAGGCAAAATTAACTGACAGTATGAATTATTTCATCAAAAACATATTAAGGATTATTATTAATTTGATTGTTTTTCTTTCTTCACTCCGTATAATAATAAACTCTCAATAACTATAAAAAAGATCAGTCCCTTGAGTTACGTTATAAAGTTTATACTATATATCTATTCAATCTTAAGCTAAACTGGAAGGATTACTTGCTTATACATTTTTTAATATATCCCCTACGTCTAAATAAGTACTTCGTTCTGGACTCCTGTTACCTAAAATAAGGGATTTTTATTAATAGGGTCACCAATAAAAGTAGATTTATAACTTAGAATATGAGCAATCTGAACAAATCATTGTGCTAACAGCACCTAAAACTATTATAGGTTAACCACAGGAAGCGTTTACATTTTGAATTTGCGTTTAATTCTCACGGATACAAATGTGAAAATTACTATGAAAATTTAAAAAGTAAAAATCAAGTTCTTAAGCTTTCATACAGATAGAATTATGTACATCGACCTCAGTTTACCAGATGTTTTATGAATGAACGTATTGCTGGTTGGCTCTAACTTTAATTTCAGAGTTAGGAGCGAGTGCGCGGCCTCGAACGCTGGACTCCGACGTCAACGGCAGCGCCACCGAGGGCCGCTCGCTAATGAGTGCGGTTTATCCAGTGGCAGACTCAGCATCCTTTTCCGGACGAATTTGATACTGAACTGCTCATATATCGACTCCAAAACACGCGAAGGTAGCTAGTAGAAGGTAGACTGGCAGCACGAACCTATGCCAATACACTCTACCGCGACTATCGAGAAGAGCCGAGAGATGTTGACGTATAAAATTCTTTACACTCGAGCTGCAGTCAGTAAGGCGGTGGACACTCACGCGGCCACTTAGCGCTCAGCGTTGAGCAGGTAGGGCACGGTGTCGTCGATGTTGACGTCGCCCAGGAAGCCCACGAAGAATACGTCCTCCAGGAAGGTCCCCGAGAAGGTGCGCAGCACAGGCAGCTGCAGCAGCAGCGTGGACAGACGCTCGTCGTCCGCACCCGCAGCCGCGCCCGCGCCCGCGCTGGAGCCCGGCCCCGGCCCCGGCCCCGGCCCCGCCTCCGCCCCCGCACAGGCGCGCAGCGACCGCAGCGTACGCGCCTGGTAGTCTTGCAGCTTGCGGGTCAGGAACTCCGGCGCGCCGTCTGCGGGATACAGTTATTGGCACGATGGCCGGACCACAAGTACTGGGCCGATGAGACGTTAGGCCGATTCATATTATGATTGACGTATCCATTAGAAACTTTTTTAGGTAATTACGTCGATCATAATATGGATAGGCCCGATGGACTTGAGGATCGTGAGTTAAATGTTAAAACTATGAATCAAAACGTTCCCTTATGTTGGCACTACTGAAGAAAAAAGTCAGTCATTTTCTGCCCAATTTTATTTCTCGATCGACATAAAAAAGCTTAACTAGTCCTTCGAGCCGAGAGGAAAGCGATAAGACGTGATAACCCTCTTTTTAACTTATTTACCAATCACTTCACGTGCTCCTCTCATAGAATAGTAATTTAACCCTAGAAGCCCAATCTAGGTAATTTTTACCTATACGAAAACTAATAATTGCTTTCTCTTTCGCACACTCCTTTCGATCGCCGTAATTGATCGAACCAACTTAGTACAGCCAACAGAAGATGGCCGTATTGCCATGGTAAGTACCTCCATATTGTAGATATCGTAATGTTAGGCTTTGTGTAACTTTTACACTGGTTTTGAGTTTTAGAGATAGTTATTTTAGGAGGATTTAACGTTGTTTTAGTTTTTTAAATAGATATTGTTTTAGAAAAATTTTGTGGTAGAAAAACAAGATGGCGTCCTCTTGACAACTGGGAACTGACGAGACAGTCCTTTTTAGAAAATATAAGTGACTCGGAGACATGCGACTCAGACTCGGGAGAAGAAGATTGCGTGACTCATGACGAAGTCAATAGTGACGTGGAAAACGAGGTTGTGGACTATTTTGAGTGTTCAAAGGAGTCAACTAGCCAAGAAACTCTTCAAAATGATGGTACGTCTATTGAATCAACTAATACAGATATACCTCAGTCATCATTAGGTAGAATCATTGTATTACCGCAACGTACATTGCGCTCAAAAAACAAACATATTTACATACATATTCCTTTGATCAAATGTGTTCCTCTATGACTACTAATAGGAAGACGAATAGGTGGCCCATGGCTGTTTTTTACGGCATGCTTAATATATCTTCTATTCGTAAATTCTTATATTATACACTGCCATAACAAGCTATCTCACAAAGAAAACCGTTAAGTCGCAAAAACTTTATGAAAATATTGAGCACTGATTTGACTCGGCCATGGATGCAACAGCGTCTGGAAGCCCCTACCTTGAAGCGTTCAGTACGTGACAATATCACGAATATGCTTCAACAGAAGAACCAGAGCCAAAAAAGCGTCGCTATTGTGGTTATTGTTCTTATAAAAAACAGCGAAAGACAAATTCGCAGTGTACAAAATGCAAAAGAGCAATTTGTCGTGAGCACAATATTGACATGTATCAAAACTGTTTATAATGTGATAATTATTGTACGAAACTTGTTGATTGTTTTAAAACATTTTTCAATTTGTTAAGAAGAGAAGATTATGTTGACTTTTCTTTATATTTTTAATTGATAAGAAGAAAGCCGGAAGTGTCTAATTTTTTGCCAAATTTTTATATGTTTACGTATTTTTGTGTTTTCAAAGATATAATAAACAGATATTTATATAATTATGCGTTTATAAATTTCATGAATAACCAATAAAAAGAAATATCCTATACGTGTATTTATTTGTGTAGGTAAATTTGACCTATGATTGGGCTTGTTAGATAGCAAAATATGATTGGGCTTCTAGGGTTAAATGAGTCTACATGTACCTAGGTTGTGTACGTTTTAAATGTACTGTGGGAATACTTAATTTTTTATTTATTTATTAACTTTGTATGCATAATTCGATGTAAATATGGCTTCATGCCAAGTAGTTATTATCTACCAGCCAATCATCGGGCAAAGCAGAAAAAGGAATAAGAACTAGTTCCCACTTGTCGGGTGACGGATCCGTATATTAATCGGAGGTTGTAGTGGCAGAGCATTGAGAAACCGATTTTGTGTCGGCTCTGACAAGAAATGTCGGGTGTTTTGTTGTGTTTTCAACTCTGCCGATATACCACACGGCGTTGGCTAAGTTTAGAGGTTAAGTATATTCCGTGGCTGCAGGCCCCCCCCCCCGTACCTGGCGAGAACAGGCACAGGGCGCGCAGGTGCGCGTGCTCGCGCTCGGACACGCGCAGCTGCTCCATGCCGGCCACGAACTGCTGCAGCCGCGTCAGCGCGCCCGCCACCTCCACGATGCGCTCGTCCGAGTAGTCCGCCACCGTGACCTGCCGGGCCAATAGCCAACCTGGCGTACAGTCCGAGCGGTAGCACGCGTGGGCAGCCTGCACGCGCTCGTAGTACCACAAGGATATCACTAGCGCGTTGACAACCTTGTGACTTGATATCTCACGTCACCATTCAAACCGGAATCCAGCAATACGAACACAGCTATTAGGTACGTAAAAAAAATTGGGAGTGAGGTAGCCATTCAGACGACTTTGGTATGAGATCAAATGCACTTGTTTTTAATACAAATTATTCTTTCAAATCCACCGGATCGCATCACTTCTATAAATCTTTCCCACTCCCATTCTCTCCTCGGTAATAAAACTAATGCTAATATCCCCAGGCGCCCTCGAGTGGCTGTCGCCGATTTCGCTCCCTAGCGTGTCGTTACCAATCTGTCACATTTAACCTTCCTATTCCCGAACACGTGTCGGTGAGACCGACGTAACAGTTTTTCGTAAATATTTTTTCCAAGAACTCCGCGCGCCCGCCGCCCGCCGCCCGCCGCCCGCGCTCGCTTCAGGTTGTCGCGTGCCGCTCCGCCGTGCGAGCGGGACGTACAGGCCTGCTACGGTCTGATCGGTCTGTGACCCCGACGCGGGTATACGGTCAACTTTTTGCGTAAGTAATATTTTTTTGATTATGAGTAATTATGTGTTATTTGTTTTTATGTATTTCTATGAATTGCATTTTATTTGTTTACAACTACTGCACCAATTTATGACACTTTTAGGTTATAAATAATTCAAAATGAATGATGAACGTATTCGATGGTGGTTGTAGGAGAAAAGTTGAGACTCCGATTACGACGATAAATTTGATAGCGCAGTTGAAAATGGTCTTCTGATAGAGAGGATGGTTCTCAATCGGAGTCAGAAAATTATGAAATTAACAGAGATTATTACATCGGAAAAGACAAGCGTACGCGGTGGAATAAAACTTTTGGATCAAATCAGGTTAGGCGCCGTATGAGAAATCTCGTGACTCAACTTCCAGGTCCTAAGGGTGACGCTAGAAACACGAAAGAGCCGCTAGAAATATGGAAATAAAATTCTAGCGGCTCTTCGACGAGCTTTCACTCTTTCTCTGCCAAGCAGACTGAGGTTAAGACCTAATGAAATATGCAAACTAGATGGCCCTGAATCTGCAGCTGTATCTAACAACAATATAATTGGGAGATGTGGAGGTTGTGCCTCAAAGAAAAACGCGGTACAACTGCGCTGCTTGTGCGAAATATTTTTGTTTAAAGCATGCTGTTATGGTATTATCTGATTGCTTTGAAAACATTAATAATTAACTAAATTTATGTTACAATGGTCTCAAGATGTGTGATTTTAGGAACTTAAAGATATTTTATGTTTGTTTTCAGAATATAAAGTTTTATGTTTGTTTTTCCTAGAATATAAGAAAAAAAAAATCACTTTTTTAGGCTGTTTTGGAAAGACTGATAGTCCTTACAGTAATAAATAATTTAGGCTAACAATTGATATTTTTTGTTTTATTACATCGTATAGTTCCTATAAAATAAAAAAATATAGACGGTTTTATAGAAAAAAAAACCAGGTGAGAGGAGTCAAATCTGTCACACCGGGTGCCGGGTATAGTAGGTGTTAAAACATTTGGCGCGGGAATAGGAAGGTCTGTTATATTGTATGTAAATAAATGATCTCAAGAAAAACTTTCTAATGATGTCCTGAATACATTTTTTCTATATGTAACAAATGTATAAGTATATGTTTTCCGTCATTTTCATACATTTGAAACGACAAAATTTAATATTCAGGGAAAAAAAATTATTACGGAATTTCTTTATTATTTTTTTTATTGAACTTTATTGCACAAAATATGACAGAATGTACAAATGGCGGACTTAATGCCAGTTGGCATTATCTCCCAGTCAACCATTATACGAAACAGAAAAATAATATATATATATACTGGTGCAAACAGTATATACACAAAAAAGACAAACGTTACTTACACATTTGTATAAATACAAATATACATCAGAAATAGAGTTATAAAGTTAGAGAAGCAGCATCAGTAAATAAAGTACGGAGAAAGCGTTTCAGGATAAATTTGTTTGGGGATTGTTTAATATTCAACGGAAGCTCGTTCCAGAGTCGTATAGCTGTCACTGTAAAAGAGTTTGTCAAAAAACTAGAGTGACGAGAAGGAGTTAAAAGCGAGGGAGTATTAGAAGAACGGAGATTACGTTCGTGAGAGGAAGATAGGAATTGGAAGATAGGAATCATTTAGGTAAGTTGTACGAATCAAAAAGTATTGAAAATAATATGGTTAGAACTCGAATTTCGCGACGTTCACGAATAGGAAGCCAGCCGAGAAGAGAACGGAGGAATGTCTATATCAATGTGTACTTTAACTGCTGGTACGCAGAACGCCCAACATTTTTTTTGGCAGCACCAATTTTATAACACATTATCATATCTTAGTAAACATGGCCAGTTTAGGCGTCTAAATCTTTTTCATAGATTAATAATAATAACTATTTTGGTACTGCCATCTTATAAATGTGATAAAACAAATGTAGACCAGTGTGGATCTATCAAGTGGCAGACCAGACCAACTGGCAACAAATAAGACCAGTTGGTCTGGTGTGAGAGTATTGCTAGTTTGTCGTTTTTTTTTAGTCCAGATCGTCAAAGAACACAGCCCGATAGTAAGCGTAAGTACTACACGCAATAGTAATATTATCAATTTTACTGCCTCTCTGATCCTTTAAACCGGAGACATCAATGCGAACACTGCGGTTTGGCAGTAGAAATAGGTGAGAGTGAGGTACCAGGCGACCTTTGTGTGAGGTCTACCTCTTATAATATGTGTCATACACTACCTCTGCTTGCGCAAGTGGTTCCTGCAGATCGTGGTTCTCGTTGGAGGCCCGGTCTCTTAGCTCTGTCTGTAAACACAATAAACAATTAAACCTCGCTTATATTTCCCCTAATATTAACAGTATTGGACATTCAAGTTATTATATATATTTAAGATGATGTTTTAGATGATGTTACTAATGATGATGACGATGATCTTTCCAATACCAGGGGACTGCACTATCGTTATGCTATCGAGACTTTAACAAACATGTCAAATTATTCCTTGTGTTCTCTCTGTGCTGAGATGTCAGCGTCTAAGACAAGCTGATTTTTTTTATAGAAAATAACATCTTAAATACAATTCAGCATTTTCTATACATAAAAGATTATCCCTACTAATATTATGAATGTGAAAGAAACTGTCTGTCTGTTACGCTTTTCCGCTTAAACCCTCTCAACCGATTTTGATGAAATTTGGCACAGACAATCATTAGACCCAGAGAAAGGACATTGGCTATTTTATAATTCGAAATAAGGGTTGCAAAAGGGGGATGAGAAGTTGTATGGAAGTATCGCTGTTTTTATTCCACGCGGAAAGTCGCGGGCTCAGCTAGTTCTATATATTTTTTGTATAAATTCACACAATGGCTAATACATGACTTGACTCTGAGATAAGTCGCTTAAAGATTTGTATTACAAATGAATCACAAGTATAATGCATAAAACGCATATATACAACACCCAGACGCAGAACAAACAAGAATAACTTTCACATAAATACTTTCTGGCTGAGAATCGAACCCAGAACCTTTAGCGTTTAAGATTATTGATTGTACGCAAACTGAATAATAGGCTCTGCGAAGTTCTGTCTGTCACATACTGGAGAGAGTGAAGTACCTATGATTACCTTAAAGCCAACCCCCCCCCCCCCCCCAATTAATGTCAAGACAATAACTGCTTACCTGGAGGTGGCTGATCATGTTTGGTAGAAGGGTGGGCAAGAATAGCGCCTGCGAAAATTTACACAGACCAAGGACTAACAGCTCCGGCCAGCACTTCTTGAGCAGGGTCACTTGGATGTCGAATCTAAAGAACGTAAAATAATTAAACATAATGTATATTTATTTAAACCACAACACATTATAATACGCGATATGCAACCAAATTGCAGCGCGAGTGTTTAAATTACCGTAAGAGTATTTATTTACTGTGGGAGTTTTAATTACCGAGAAAGATTTTAAACACCGTGGCAGTATTTAATTACCGTGGGAGTTTTTAATTACCGTTGGAGTTTTAATTACCGTGTAAGTATTTAATTACCGTTATAGCTTTAATAACCGTGGGAGCTTTAATTACCGCGGGAGTTCTATTAACCGTGGGAGCTTTAATTACCGCGGGAGTTCTATTAACCGTGACAGTTTTAATTACCGTAAGATGTTTTATTAGCGTGGGAGTTTTAAATTACCGTGAGAGATTTTTATTACCGTAGAAGTTTTAATGACCGTTAAAGTTTTAATTACCGTGCAAGATTACCACAAGATAGACCACACGGCTACTTCTCCACCGGTACCACACGGCCACTTCTACGCCGGTACCACACGGCTTCCTCTCCGCCGGTAACACGGCTACTTCTCTGCCGGAACCACACGGCTACTTCTTTGCCGGAACCACACGGCTACTTCTCCGCCGATACCACGGCTACTTCTCCGCCGGTACCACACGGCTACTTCTCCGCCGGTA
>JACJUM010005600.1:10227938-10369466 GCA_020976665.1 Heortia vitessoides | reverse complement strand
CTCCGCCGGTACCACACGGCTACTTCTCCGCCGGTACCACACGGCTAATTCTCCACCTTGCCTGTGAACGTCAGTATCCGACATGTCACCAGCGCATACGTACGGCAGTTGGGCGGCGACGGGCACGGCGCGCAGCCAGCGCGCGTTGGCGGCCAGCAGGCGCGAGCCCGCCTCGCACAGGGCGTGCAGGCGCAGGTGCGGCGGCGCCGGCCCGGGCAGCGTCACCTGCAGCTGCTGCGACTCCGGCGTGCACAAGATGCCCGGCTCCTCGCCTGCGCAGGTCACGCGGTCACTTCGGAGGTCACTCCGAGGGATGGGAAAAGAGGGTTTACACATATAATGGGTAAACTTTGTTCAGTCAGGTCGGAAGTAAAGCCCCAGGTTTAGGTCTCAACCCCTCATGTGAATTAGGATATTACAGTTATTGTGGTTAAATAGCTATTATACATAATTACTAGTCACATATAAAAACAAAATTGTCTACACGATGTGAACTAACTGTGATTAATTCTGTTTCACAAACAATCATTTCACAAACAACATTTGTAAAATTAAGAATTTGACAAACTTGTTGTTGTTCTTGTGAAAAATATGTTGGCATTGTGATGAATTCTGTGTCATTTATCAATATATCTAATTTGAGTAGACATTAATAATGGCTGGATAATATATAATTGTATATGGATTTATTATTTTGGATGTACATCTATTATATATCTATTATATACTGAAGGGTTGTGAATAACAACAGTCCTTTTTAGCAATGCTAATTATTATATTTAATAACAAAAAGTATTGGGAGGCAATCTTAAGTGCTCAGAGCCCGCATCGCGACAGCGCTCACGTATACGTTTGTTTTTAGTAACCACATATAATTTAACATAAGTGGAGCTGACGAGATCGCATTGTATTATTTCGACATATAGGTACCTTCAGCTTGCTGCGTGTCGGCCTGTTGCAATGCGGACATAGGTACGTCTGGCGGGGTCGCACCGAAAGCGGACTGGAGGTAATCGTTTATCGCTCCTATGGGATAAACCACTCATACAATTGATCATTCATAATAAAATTTACAATACTGGCATAGATTAAAAATAATATAATCTATAACATAAATAAATATAACAGTATCTATAATATAAAGTAATATCTTCTCAGGCAATGACCTGACTCCAAGATAAGTAGCTTCAGACATATAAAATCCTGTTGTCTGATAAGTAGTACCGGACAACACAGGAATAACAAAAACATTATATTTGTTAGACGCATTACATACAAATAATAACCAGACACGGGACAAATACAAACATTTGTTCAGGGTGGGGATCGAACCCACGGCAGTATACAAATATTCATCAGTTCACTATCACTATCGGATCACTAGAACAAATATATTTTATAAATTAAATATGTTTAATGTAAGACGCTTAGCGACTGTTTCAATCTCCAATGACCCTGTCAATTATGTTAAATATTTTAACATTATTTTAAAAACCTATGTATAACGAACACAGGCAATAAATATAGGAATATGACAATATGCCACTGATTTCCAAACTTGTCACGTTCACTAATGTTGGGTTGCCAACCGTCCGGGTCTTCCCCCGGATTTATCATAGTTTAGAGGGCATCCGGGGAACGTCCAGGGAGAGTAGTCCGCTTAAAAAATAATTGTTTTTAGGTTTCATATTTTAACAAAAAATTGTTTTCATATCAAAATATTTGAAATGTAATTTACAAATTACATTTAGAATAATAATAAAAAAATTACTAAATTTAATTATAGGATTGGAAAATAAATGAAAGTCACCTTTTAAAAAATCTATCAGCATGTTTGGGTTCTGAACTCTAAAATCTGGGGTTTTCACATGTCTTGTCCTGGTATCTAAATTTTAGAGATGGTAACCCTATACTGGTTTTAAGTTTATACTTGGAAAATTAAAATTATCAAGGTATCTAACTACAGTGGACCCCCGGCAAATGTCTAATCCGACGCCCCCTGTAATTCGACATGGTCTACAAGTATGATTTGTACTTCAGAGTACATATATGTACATATATATATATATATATGATATTATAAAGAATCTTATCATTGGATCTGTAATTTGTCGGATTACAAAGTACACTTTTGTAAAAAAATCCGGACTAAAGGGGGTCTCAGGCAGTACTCTATAATCCGAAGAATTCGATAGTTCGACACTGCACTGCAAAATGTTTGTCGGACTACCACTGTATATATAATAAATGACACCGAGTCTCTCTTAAAAGTGTAAGGTTACCGAAACGATAAATATAAACGTTAAAAAAAATCGAGTTTTGAAACTTCCAACTGTAACATTTATTAATTGAAAATAAAAATATATGATTACATCTGACCTGTTGCCGTCCTTTATGTTCCGTTGCATGTAAAATATTTCTATGTTGATTAATTTAGTTAAAATATATGTACATCTTTAATTTGCACAAAAACATGGGTAAAATGATGACAAAAAACACAATTAAAGGACCTCATTGTTCACTCATAGAATAGCAAGCAAACCATTAACAAATTCACTGTAAATTTTAATAGTAATTTATAAGAAAAATAAGCGACATTTACTCGACTAATTCCTTAAAACTGTAATTTATTTTGTCATATAGCTTTTTTTAATGTCCTATTAATCAGTGTTAATTCATTCTTAATCTTGATCATTCTTTCACTTTAATCGTTCAATTTTGATACAGAAAATGATCATAGACGGGTAGTACAAAAAAAATAACACCGAGTTAAGTCGCTTAAAGCACTTGTGTTACTGACATTAGGGCTTGTCATGTATCGTATCGCATAAAACGACATTTCAATGGACGAAAGACAATAAAGAAGTAAACTCACCAAAATGTCCCAATTTGAAGAGGTTCTTGGCGAGTTGCGTTTGAAGCATGAGTTGCTGCCGGCGCGCGCCCTCTATGTCGCCCGTGGTACCCGCGGTCAGGTATGGCGACACTGCGGCGATTTATACACATACATACACACCTATATAATAGACTAGCCCTGTCTGTTAAGAAAGCCGGAATACAGCGAACTAAAAAATTGCTATTTGGCGGTAGAAATAGGTGAGTGTAAGGTACCATTCACTCTTTTTTTTTCTCTATTACCTCATGAAAATTAATAAAAGATCTTTTGGAATCGATCCGATTGTTATTGATTACAAACGTACAGAAATAGAAATAATGCATCCTCAGATTTCATTTTAGCTAGAGAAATTAAATTTAAGTATAATAAACCATATTATTTCTGCAGTGGATAAATTTTACTACTATTTTATAGTCAGAAATAAAAGATTCATATTCTATTCTCTAAAAAAAAATATATAGTTTTTGGAAATCGTAACAAACGAAATATCAAATCCGTTTTGACGTGACGTTAGAGTGACGCCTACATTTGCTTTTTTAATATGGCGGCGAAATTGCGACATTTTTCAAATAACCTACTATTTAAAATTTGTGATATCTTTCGAATGCAATGGCCAAATTTAATAAAACAAAGAACTATTTAATGGTATTGAAGCAGACTTAATTGTGAAAGTAGCAAGTAGTATTTTTTTGATAATAGTGCTTCTGTGGTGTGTCGATTAAATATATTTTTCGAAATGAAAAAACACTTATTGTGACTTAATTATAATACTTAAACATATGCTGTCACGACATTTTTTTTAGATAATTATATGTTCTGCAATGTTGTATATTATTTTGTTCTATAATCAATAATATAATATTTGCAGCGTACGCAATGTAAGATTTTTTTTGGGCATTTTTTCACACATTGTTTTACATTATTGTAGTTTTAGTACGGATCTCAAACTTAAAAGAATTTTTCAAATCGGTCAAGTAGTTTCGGAGCCTATTCCCGTCAAACAAACAATCAAATCTTTCCTCTTTATTAATATTATTATGGATAATTGCCGCGCTGAAAACGCGTAGTTGCGTAGCTTTGCAACAAGTCGCCTCTTACATCTGGTACAGAGAGTCCTAACCCCCCGGGCCCCCCCCCCCCCCCCCCCCCCCCCCCCCGTGACTACCAGTAACTTACCTGGGTTATTCTTGTTGAAAGCCACCGCGGCAGCGAGAGCGAAATTGATGGCGGGCGCGGCGGGTGACACAGCTCCAAATGCATCCACCGGCTCCTCCTTAGGATTGATCTGTGCCAACATACTCAATACAGTACGCAGTAGAGGTAACCTTATACAACGTTCGTATGCATCGGTACTGTCTATTTGTACCGCCAAACAGCAGTGTACGCAAAAATAAGTGGTAAGTAAATATTTTTTATTCAATTAGGCCTAATCATAGGCACTTTTGAATAGACAAAAATAATACAATCTCACTCAGTAGTGAGATTGTATTATTTTTGTCTTTACGATGCTGCAATGCGCAAACGGACATAATCACTTAGTATTCAGTCTATAAATCTCTAATAATAGCATCATAATCGCGCAAGCCAATCTTGGTACTAGACTGACATCACTGGACGGGTCTTAGAACTAAGTTTACTGCAAGTTCATTACGCGATCCTTCCTGATGGATGATCCTGAAGGTTCGCAAGAAAAATTAATGGTGAAGAGTCACTTAGTCAGGTCGACGGAACCTCCATCAGCGACGGCGCTTACCAAAACTTTGTCTTTGCCTTTTTATTTTATAGAAAACCAAGACAAACAAGCATGCAGTCTCTCTCACCCTTCAAACTGGAACACAGCAATACTGTTTAGCGGTAGAAATAGAGAGAGTAAGGTACCAACGCAGACATTTGTATGAGGTCTACCCTTTGTAAAAAGTAGTACGATGGTAGCATGACTAACTATAGGAACTATACAAAATAAGATTATCTAAGCTACGACAGCACAATACAATGTATTTGGAAAACTATGTTTTGAGAGTGAAAGAGTTAGTGAAATTACTGGGTAATGTGAAAGCATCAAGTCACAAGGTTAACTACGCGACAGTTGTGTTCCTGCGTTATAGTCCGAGCGTCCATAAATGATGCAGTTTGAAGCTGCATCGACTAAGATGCGGAATGCCCACTTTGCCTTAGCGTTTACTAAATAACATCATTTTATTAGAAGTAGACTTAGATGGAGGTAGAAAAAGTTCATCTGCATGGATAGCTGACTCTCACCTATTTCAACCGCCACATATCAGTGGTTGTATTCTGGTTTTTATTGTTACGACGGCCAGTTTCGAACACGAGAAAATAATCGAGAACGACGCTCATTCGTCATATTGAACTTGGCAACACTATAGTTTTGGATAGATTAATAAAAATAACTTGTATATGTATTAATTCAAATTCAATTGCTTTTGTGTTCATTGATGATTTCTTTAAACATTTCTGCTTTTTAAGCTTAAAAGTATAAATCGAAAACTTCAACATTTCAAAAAGATATATTGCGCACAATTCTATAAACATTACCATTAATTTGTAATTTAAACGTCTTGAACGAAATGTCGAATTCCTTTAGGAGAATTTCAACGGAGGACATGTTCTGAACAGGTTTCAGAACTTATTCGAATGTTTAGGCGAATCATGGACCCTTAATGCTTCAATTGCGTCAATTTTGAAATGTCTACATAATTTTACAGTTTTGAGTTTGAAGTCTCCATCTAGGGGTGCGATATATAGAGATAAATAAATCGAACATTAAATAGGCGGCCTTATCCCTTAGGGGATTTTCTTTTGAAAACAACTAGTTTAATACTAATATTCTTTATTTAAGATTCACGAATTGGCCCAATGAATATTGTTCCTATTAATTAAATATCTATTATTTAATTTCAAGTTGGCTGTTGTTATTATTTTCAATAATATAAATGAGTGGCCATATGTGAATGGTTCACAGCTGGTCATAGGCCAAGTGATTTCCAATAGGCCCGGCGGTACGCAGGTTGCATGATCCTGCGAACTCAGACACTGCATTCACACTAACAGGTATCCTACACGGCGTTGGCCGGTGCGCGGTCTCTATTCCAGAACCTTACAGCTTCATCGGCCATGGCGGCTGCGTGTTACGTGCTAACCTTCAACTTGCTAATCCGCCATTCCCGATTGGATCGTGCTCCAAGACTCCAAGAGGCTCCAAGCTACACCCTCTCACAGAATAATTATATTTAAATTGTAGAATTTATTATTTAACTACCCAAACACTTAAATACTACCCAGTCTTACCCGTCACACTGGAAAAAAGCAATGCTACTTCAACTTACTAATCCGCTACGCTATATCAGACATTCCTGATTGACGCAAAGAGACGTCAAGCTAAACCAGCTTACAAAATAATTTATTGTCATGATTGTAAGCCATTTTAATCTCAAACTTATTCTAAAACATACAGAATACCCAGTAACTCTACTACCTCTCTCTCTCTCTTCAAACTGGAACAAAGCAAGATACTTACAGGCCCCTGTTGCCCCAACCCCAGCAGCTTGGAGTACGCGGCCTGCCTGTCTTGAAGTCCATCCCTCTGGTCGCCCTTTGACTTGTCGACGATCGGCTTCCTCTCGTGCTGAACCGCTGTCGATAATATGCAAGAATTACTGCTCATCGCGTTTTACCATCATATGGACCGAGAACACCGCTTTAAGCTTTATCTAGCGGGAAACTAACGCGTTGCGGCGCTGCATGGGGCGTTACAGAGAATGCTGATATTATGATCAAACATTTGAAGATGTTACGGTTTAACAACAAAACGGTTGAAAGATATTGCCAAAAATTCCCGTCGCAAAGCTAAGCTCTGCGCTTGCCATTATGCCTGGCCTACACAACAATTCTAGGCATACTTCCCCCATTGATGATTATGATAAAATCTATTGTCAGACTATGAGTGGCATTGCAATGAGCTATTAATGATTGAAACAAAGACAATATACCAATACGCAGTTTATGAGGCAAACCGCTGGCAATAAATAATTATATATTATATTATTAACGAATTCATGCAACATCCCACACATTGACCGTATTATTTAAGTCGTTTTAAGCATTGTGTTACGGACGTCAGACAACAGAAGAATCACAAATATAATACTTAAATACATATATTCATCACGCAGATACATAAAAATATAGATATCATCATATAAATATTTGTCCTGGATGGGGATCGAACTCACAACCTCAGGCGAACAAGGTAGGATTACTACCAAATTCCATGCTTAATATATTTTGCAATGGGTGGTGCTAGGTGTTATTCTCTGAGGTATAATAAAATACATTTCTATACCACTATATATATATTTTTTTTCAGTTTTGTGTAATGGTTGACTGGGAGATAATGCCATCTGGCATTAAGTCCGCCATTTGTACATTTTGTGCAATAAAGTAAAATAAATAAATAATACATCTATATAAATTGAAATGAATCGTCAAAATGTATGTGCACACATAACTCAAGAACGGCTGTGTTAAATTGGATAATTCTGTTTTTGTTGTTTTTATAATTGTCAGGACTAAGTTTGTATAGGATCAAAGGGATTGGGTAGGCCTAAGTCACACCCCAACCGGGTTAATAGTATAAAATGTTATTACAATGTTTTTTTACAAATAAATGATTTATTTGTAACGGACGTAAGGCTTAAGAGATTATTAGAAAATGTGAAACTTCGCGACAAAATACGGTTGTCTATCCCGATTCTATTTTATATGATCACAGCTATTGCAGTATACTATAATAATGAAGAAATCACAGTAAGAAACCTTAGACTTGGCACGATTTTGTCTAGATTTCATTACTTTTTAGAGAGACTTGGCTAGTTTTTTTACAGAATGCTTTTGGTGGGATTGGAGTATACATACAGCTATTGCTCGGTATTGGTACTTTGGTCACCTCTTAGGTCACCAGGTACAAAGCACCAAGTGAGATCCCACAATTTGTCTAATTCCTATACTCCCAGATATTTTGTGGTTCCATCTATCTTACAATCGTCCAAGTTTAAGCAATCGAATATAATAGTCACTCACAGTCACTCCTCATGCCGCAGGCTAAGCACTTCTGCAGGCGGCAGTACTGGCATCGGTTTCGGTGGTGCTTGGTGACCTCGCAGTTGTTGGAGCTCCGGCAGTGGTACCCCAGCTTCTTGCGGATGGACCGCTTGAAGAAACCCTTGCACCCTAGATTAGATTATTTCAAATTAGAACACTTTATGAATGTGTTAATTTCACTGACTGAAGGTTATAATTAAAAATATATTTTTGAAGTGGATGTTCCATATTTCAAGAAATCTCCAGTCTGTAAAAACATTATGCTACATTCCATATGAAAGGAGCAATGCTACTAGGTAAAAATTAAAAGAAAAGAAAGATTTTTTTATTTCTAACAGCTTCCCTAACATGACTATGTGATGGAAATTTACATCACTATGCAGTAACTTCACTTTTTATGTTGTTTTTTGGAAAACTTGAATGAAAGAGATATTGAAGATTATCTTAGTAAGTTACAAGGAGGTTGACTCTCAGAAGATGGCCTTGATGACCAAGATTCCGATAGAGAAAACCGCGATGCTGATGAAGTTATGAGTGTTACAGGAGGAGAATGATGATGATGATGATGATGATGGTGATAATGTGGATGAAACTGCTGACATTGCCTCTTCCTCTAGTAGAACCAGAAGATCAAAAACCTCTCACCCATCAACTTCATCCAATTTGCAGTCTTCATACCATGTTTCATTTGACAAAAGAGGCTTGATTTAGAAAAAAAGGAATCTGGTGTATGACCCAGATAAAATCCGCCCTGTCATCTCAATGAGAGGTTTGCCACAGTGCAAAAGAATCAAAGATTTTTTGTGGATGAACAGATATGTTCTACCAAAATAAGGCATTTTTTAAAACAGAATCTGCCTAATAAGCCCCATAAATGGGGCTTCAAATTATATGTTCTCTGTGATTTGATGAGATATGCTCACAAGTTTGAGGTATATTCTGGACAAGAAAATACAGAGAAACTTCCAGATGAGCCAGATCTTGGTGCAATAGGAAATGTAGTTTGTTAGCTTCGAGGAGTGCCAAGAAAGCAAAACCACATCATATACTTTGAAATTAATTTTTATACCTCTTTGCCATTGGTAGTTTTTTAGCTACTGATTTAGCTTACTGAAGTTTCACACAGAAGTTCACAAGAACTGTTCACCTAAAAAGAGTCTGCTTACAATGGACCAATTCAGAAATGAATTGGCCTTTGTGCTTTGCAACAGAGGAACCACCAAAGAAGCAAAAAGAGGTGGTACCAGTTTACTAGAAGAAGAATTACAATCAAAAAAAGAAAGGTTCTCCAGCTCCACCACCTCCAAAAGATATAAGAAAATATTGATCTAAATATTGGCCAAAAGTAGGTCAAATGTAAAGGCTATTCCACAATTTGGTGTAGTAAATGTGGTGTCAATTTGTGCTGATTGAGTATATCATATTTTTTTATTTATTTAGTACTAGGCTTGATATGTGACAATGCATAATGATGTAAATATCCAACATATTGTTTTTTACATAATACATATTTATATTTACACTAGGATTTTTTAAATATTCTTCCTTTAATCTTATATTTACCGGATTTATTTCAAAAAAATTTAAAACCTCATGTAAAGAAGGGTTAATAAAAAGATAGGAGCTGCCAGTTATATTTTTAGGATTAAATATTTGAAAAAGTGATATTATTTCTTGAAAGAAAGAAATTTATCACAACCAATTAATACAACTCTATATGGACAGCACATATTGCCAGTTGTAAATTCAATAGGGATAGTGTGCAGATTTACAAGAAAAACAATAAAGAAAATAAAAACAATTCTGTAGTTTAAAAAGAAATTGTAAGACTTTGTAAGAGTCTACAAAGCTGCCTCTAAATTAAATAAAACAGTGTTCAATGTTACCTTCACAGCTGATAGCACCATAGTGTCTGCCAGAAGCCCTGTCTCCACACACAATGCATAGCTCAAGTCCTCCCACTTCCGCCCCTCCACTATATGTTATCTCCATCTGGTCTTGACTATCCATTTTAATTCTATAGAAAAATAAAGATTATCCATTTTATGTTTCAGTTGATCAAAACAAATTGTTTGACTGCTTAAAACTAAAGTATAAAAGTTTAAATTATTTGTATTAACTTACTTGTTAATGGCTATGGAAAAACTATTATCCTATTGACAAAAGATCAACACGTGGGTGTAGCATTATCTCAAAATAATCTTGAAAACAAACAAAGCGATGTGCCTTTCACTTTTATGTACTCCGTATTTTATTAAAAGATTTAACAGAAATCAGGAGAGAATATGTACAAAAGATACTGCTAATATCTGGGAAAACAAATATGCATTCTCAAGTTGACTGAGCTCGTGATCATTGGAGTGAAAAGTAATTAGCAAGCCACGATGTACAGTTATGGACGCTCTTTCATTATCTCGTACCTTACTTACCTTATCGACGTCAATTATGATGAAAACAATATCCAAATACGTAATAATAATAGGGGAATGTTAAAATTAGGAGAATGCGATGAAATTTTGCTTGCTATCTGTTCATTTGTTGAAATTTAATTTAAAAAAATACCAATGGATAAGGTTTTGTGATAATACTAGGCGAATTTAGTGATGGGATTAGAATCGCAATTGAATCGAATAGTATGTGTCATTTCGTTAGATCTCGTCTCGAATGAAATTTTATGCTAATTCGAATCAGCGTCTGATTCGAATCGGGTGCTACTAAAACCAATATGTTATCGCTAGAAAGGGCACAGAGAGTTGTGCTTAAGGTTATGTACATTTTACTCTTTAAATACCCTACCTCAAAACTCTACATCCATAGCAAAGTTTTAACAGTGAGACAATTTTACTACCAAGAACTTATTCTCAAACAGCATAAACTATGTAAACCTGAAAATAAACCAACTCATAGTAGACGAAAGTATGTAAATTTCCAAAATATTCATCAGCCATATCATACACGGTTCGCATAACGATTTCCAAATTTTGCAGGACCATTTATTTATAATAGGTTTAACCATGAAATAAATATTCATAAACAAACACATATGTAAAACAACATTAGGGGAATGGCTCTTGACATTGGACTACAACAAGACAGAGTCATTATTATGCTCTACAATATTATGCTAGACTGGATTATATTTATTATTACTATTATTGTTTATATATATTATATATACACAGTATAGCTTCAAATTCTATGTATTAATGTAGTATATACGTAAATAATATGTTGTATTAACAAATATTGTATTATATTAGACCATATACACACGCATTCACACCTACATGCACATTACAGAGCATAGGTGCCTATAAGAACACGCTAAACCTAGTTTAGGTACTTAAGCAACAAAATATATTTTAGTTTAAGTTTCCTTTTGTTCAATAAAGTTAGTTCTTATATCTGAATCAGAGCCAGAACCGTCTACCAGTGCAGAAAATGATGAAGTTCCAAAAAAGAAGTCACCGACAACGTAGTTCCAGTTAACTTTCTAATTGTCAAGAGCCGAAAAACGTAAGATAGACAAAGCTTTATTAAATTTGATTATCTGGGACCATCGACCTCTGAACATTGTTAAAAACAAGGGCTTTGTAGCATATTCCAAAATGCTGAATTCTATCTACCAACTCACGTCACGTAAAACAATTTTCACAAACATGCTCGACGAACATTATAAGGTAAGTCGAGCCGCTGCCCAAGAAAAACTAAAAGGCGTGGATTACATTTCCTGTATCACTGACATGTGGTCCAGTCACAGCAATCGTAGTTACATTACATAAACCGCTCATTTTATCGTTAGTGGCAAACAGCAAGCTATAACTATCAGCACAAAAGAAGCAGATTTTAATCATGATGGAACTAATATAGCGCGCTCCATTAAAGAAAGCCTTGACGCTAATGCTGGAAGCTAATGCGGTAAATATGAAGAAAGATTTCGATGAACATTTAAATAAAATAAACCAGTATCGTATATAGTATATAGTATAGCGCTTACCCTCGATTTGGTGATTGAAGATTGCTTGAAAGACAAGAATCCTGATACTAATATGGGTATTAATGTTGATGAACTCCAAACCGAACTTACCGAATTTCCAAAGTTTGCTCAGTAAATGTCGTACTATTGTTGCCCATTTTAAACACAGTGACAAATCCTCACATAAGCTGCGTCAAATACAAAAGCAGATGGAGTTACCAGAGTTAAAGGTTGTACAGGATGTTCAAACTAGATGGAACTCGCAGCATTACATGATACCAAGGCTTCTCGAACTCAAAGTCCCACTAAGTGCTGCCATTGTTTCTATATCAAACCCTCCCGATAACCTTTCCCATGAAGAATGGACTACTGTTAAAGAAGTTGTTAAAATGTTGAAACTAGCAGAGCAAGCGACTCGAACCCTTTCAGGATAAAAGTACCCGACGCTTTCTTCAACCATTCCGCTAGTAAATTCAATGAAAGACTAAATTAGATGCAAAAACCCTGAATCAGAAGTCGGAAAAAAGCTAAAAAACCTTTTGCTTTCTATGCTGGATAAAAGATTTTTGGATCATGGATAATGGATTTTTGGAAGATGCAAAATTAGTTTTTTGGATCCACGCTTTAAAAAAGAAGGATTTTGTACAAATTTTGTTGCGGTTAGAGTACAACAATGGTGCTTAACTGAGTAAACTCATACAATTTCAGAAATCAGATCCAGAGATGAACAACTGTTTACAAACGAAAACCTTCAAGAAAATTTAAGTATTACACAGTCAGTTGATCTAGCTAATAACACAATAAATGACTATGATGACGATCTTTGGTCGAGTTTTGATGAAACGATGAAAAATCTATCTGATTGCGCTTCTATCACTAATGATGCAGTTTCTGTAAAGCAATATGTGGAAAGTAGTAGTTATGTAGACTGGAAGAGTGGTCCATTAAAATTTTGGGAAGACAGGAAAACCACAACCTTAGTTATGTACAAAATGGCCATAAAATATCTATGTATACCAGCAACTTCTGTTCCATCAGAAAAAGTATTTTTGGAAGCTGGACTGTTGTGTAACCAGCGGCGTAATAGACTAGATCCTGAAAAAGTTGATCAAATTCTGTTTTTAAATAGTTTTTCTTAGATTGCAGTAAGATTGCGCGGTTTTTTTTATTAATCATTTTTCGTAATATTAGTAACGTTTGTAATTTAGAGTAGATTGATATATCTTTTTTTCTTTATTTGATTATTATAAGCAACATCTTATTAGTTTGTATTACTTTTTTTCTAAGAACTATTAAGTTTTGTTTGATTTCAGGTTAAAATAGGTATATCTTTGTAACTTTCTTTAATATTGTATAAAATACCTGTTATGCATTTATTTAATGTTATACCTACTTTATTTCACCAACGTTATATTTTTATGTAATAATTTCATATTGATACGAATAATTGCACCGATTCGAACTTTCATATTGGTTCGAATTAATTCGACTCAATATTAAATACGTATCAAAGACACCTAAACCAACATTCGCAAGAAACACAGCAGTACAGTACTCCTCGACATGGAGAAGGCGTTCGATAAGGTGTGGCACCAGGGTCTGCTTTATAAACTATATATAAACACACGAGTGGTAGCTTCCTTCATCGATAATAGACATTTTCGAGTGAAAGTAGAAAACGTTCTATAAACAGAACGAGCCGCTGAGGCCGGTGCACCTCAGGGCAGCTGCATCTCGTCCGCGCTGTACAGCTTTTATACGGACGACATCCAGGTAGGAGAAGGCACACATCTGGTACTATACGCAGATGACGCCGCCTACTACGCATCCTCGGTCAACTTAAAACATGCAGCTAAAAAATTACAGAACACCCTCGACCTACTGCCCGAGTGGCTAAGCAGATGGAGACTGCAGGTGAGCGTAATCAAGACACAGGCTGCAGTCATTGGCCGCCACTCCCTTCTACCGAAACCACTAATGCTAATAGGGCAAGAAGTCACGTGGTCCCACAAGGTCAAATACCTGGGGATCTCAATAGACAGCCACCTGTGCATGAACCACATCGAACACGTGATAAATAAGATCAGGTCGGTCGCGCATCTACTCCGCCCGGTATTCGCCTCCAAACTCCGGCTCAGAACGAAGCTGGGAATTTACAAAACATACGTTCGACCTCATCTCACATATGCAGCCCCGGCATGGTACGCACTAACCAGCCGGACCAACAGAGGCCGCCTTCAATCCCAACAATCCCGCGTTCTACGCACAATAGTCGGAGCACCGCGCATGGTACGAAACGCGACGATACACCGTGACCTGAGAACAGAATACATCAAAGATTTCACTCGCAGACTGTCGAGCGCAATGTTCGCGCGCGCCGACAAAGCCTCCCTGGCGAACTTGCACCTGCGCAACATAGCGCCGCTGCACGCCAGACCACCGGACTCCAAGGCCTACCAGCGAGAACTCACGGTCGGTGAGGTTGAACATGACTCGGGCACGAGCCCGAGACCGCAACCCCCTGAAGGGCAACGATAAACTGTTGTTCACCGCAACCCTATGACCCACCGATATTAATCAGCGGCGTTTGATACTGCGACGAAGGCGCCGAGCGCCGCAGTCGCCTCCGCGCAGCCTACGGCTGCGCGTCGAAGACCAACTTGGGAAATACCAACTCGAATCATGATTCTAATATTTTAAAAATGAATTGAATTCATAAATTTTTATTTTCGATTCGAGTCCCATCACTAGCGCATACACTTGCTTGACGTTTTACTTTTTATTTTACAATTTTAAAACGTTTCAGTTCTCTGTACTAGTGTAATTTTTGTGTTACTGCGAGAAATTAAAAAATATATGATAAAAAATATATAATATGAAATATCTTGCAAAACAGCTTGTCTTGGTAGAAAATTAAACTGTTAAAATAGAGGACATCAATTTAGTAATAATCTTCAGTCATTTCGTATTGTTATGAATAAAACATCATCAATAATCTACATAATTGCAGAATTATTGTTTATGTATTAGAATTATTGTTTAAAATATTTTGTTTATTTATAAATAGTGGGGACATGGGATGAGCGTAGAGTACGACGACCGAGTTAACGACTTATATTTATGTTAATTTAAGGATTATTCCAAGATATCAGTAAAAGACAATTTTGCTTTTTATGTCCATAACTATAGTCCTCACATCACTATTTATTTGGAAAATGATTATTGTCGAATAGAAGTAAATAGCGTCGTGAAAGTAACTCGTAATTTATAACTACAGTTTATGTCTATGAATATGTAGACAAAAGTATGCTGTTACGAAGTTTTCTTTAACAGACAAACTTTGGTTTTTCTTCATATACCAGCTGAATGATAGCGTTATAATACAAAATGAATAATGTATATAACCAATTTAAAACAAAAGCTTAGTATCAATTTGAATAAGTTGCTTTATGCACGTTATTGCTGTTTTCACGTACACACAGCAACAAATCAACCTACCTAAATCTGTCAAACCTTGCAATCGACATTAATCTATAACACCAGAAAATTGAGTTCAAAATTGACTGTAAAAATTAGGAAAATTTGAGTGAGTGATCTGTTGCCCACCGTACTAAAACATGGGTAAGTCAGAAAAGCATGTTTCTAGTTGTCAATGTCAAATATTATAACCATACCGCGTGCATTTTGTTTTGTAGGCTATTTCTCTTATGGAAAACAATATAAAATAAATGTTCAAGTTTACTATGTAGTAAACTCACAATGGCTAAAATTGAAGATATATTAAGTAAATTTGAATCTTTTACTGATAAACCTGTAAACTATCTCACAGTACAGAGTGGTGTTAAAGATGGCTTAAAAAACTTAGTGAAATCTGTGTACGATTATACAAAGTCTGAAGAGCGTCATGATAAGAAGTTAAAAAAGAGTGCCTTGTCTGAATTGCTAGTTCAAGACTTTGATGAGGAGCAGGTTTGGCAACAGATTGAACTGCAAAACACAGAATGTTGGGACCAACTTGTTTGGGAAGTTGCGAACTGTATGTCCACCAAACAGGACTTAGTTTTTCCTGTTAATACCCAGTCAGAAGAAGAAATTGATGAGGATGAATCTTCCGAAAACGAAGATGCAGAAATGTCCGACGACACTGAAACACCACACGAAAAACTTAAAGGGAACAAAAAGAAAAAGAACACTGTGAAGAAAAACACAAAAACGTCCGTTGTTGATGATAAGTTTTTCAAACTGCAAGAGATGGAGAAATTTCTTATTGATGAAGAGAAAAAGGACGGAAAAGAGTTTAAAAGAGTTGAGGCGGATAGTGATGAAGAATCAATTGACATGTTTGAAGATATTGATGATGAAGATTCTGAAAACGAAAAAGGCAGTAAAGACATGATGTATTCTGACTTTTTCGATGGACCAAATGATCATGGTGATGATGAACATTTTGATGAAGTACATGAAGATATTAATGATATTGGAAATGGTGATTACAATCAAGAGAGTGGAGAGGATGACCAAAGCATAGATTATGACATGGAATCAAAAGACAAGTCTAATAAAAAGAAGAAAGTTAAATTTGCTGACGAATCATCAGATGATGAATCAGACAACAGTTCCGAAGATGAAAAGAGTATGGTAAATGGAAAAGTAAACAAAGATGAAAAAAAATCTGATTTCGAGTTGCGTCAGCATCGGTTGCAGCAACAGATATCCAGGTTAGAAGAAAAGCAATTGACAGATGCTCCTTGGCAGTTGAAAGGTGAGGTTGACGCTTCAAAACGTCCTCAAAACTCATTGTTACAAGAAGTAGTTGATTTTGACCTAACTAGTAGACCTCCACCTGTCATCACTGAGCAAACTACAGTTACTTTAGAAGACATAATAAAACGTAGAGTTAAAGACAAAGCATGGGATGATGTAGTCAGAAAAGAAAAACCAATAGATGATCAATTGTCTTTCCGTAAAAATGAAATTATTGATCAGTCTAAGAGTAAATTGAGTTTAGCCCAAGTCTATGAGGCAGAGTATTTAAAGCAAAAGCAGAAAATGTCTGGGGAAGTTGAAGATGAAAAGGAACCTGAAAGTCATACACAAATAAAAGAAGCAATGAATAAATTGTTTTCTAAGCTTGATGCTTTGTGTCATTACCATTACACCCCTAAAGCTCCACAGGCTGAGGTCAAGATAATCAGTAATACTCCAGCTATATCTATGGAAGAAGTAGCTCCAGTTGCAACCAGCGACGCTGCTTTATTAGCTCCTGAAGAAGTCAAGAGGAAACGTAGAGGCGAACTTATAAGTAAAGAGGAAAGAACACAAACAGACAAAAATAGAGAAAGAAGGAAAAAGAAGAAGATACAGAGAAAGAAGGGACCTGTTGAGAAAGTCACTGACAACAGGAACACTAAGAAGGCAGTGGAATCCAGTGACAAATCATTAAAAACGTCCAAAGCTTTCTTCCAGCAACTGAATGATGATTCAACTAGTGTAATTAAACATAAGAAAAATTTGAAAAATAAAGGTCAATAAATGAATATTTAACTTGGCAACATTTTTTTATTACATAATTCTCTTGTTTCCAATTCAAATTTTTGAAGTGTAATACTTGTTTCTAATGTTTATTGTTGATTACAAAATGATGACAGATTTATCATTGTGTTTACTGCATTTTATATTATATGCTCAATTAAAACAATATTAATTACATTTTTACTAACAATCAGTTAATAGTTTTACCAATAGATAGAATGATTCAATAAGATTTACATAATTTTAACAAACATATTTTTCTGTGCTTAAATTTTAAAGTCTGGGTAAACCGTACTAAACTATAACTTAAAATCGTTAAAGTCCACATGTCTGTTTTTTATTTATAATATTACAAAATAGATATGAGTTATTTGGCAAGCTATTTTATAAAATACAGAATAAATCTTTATCGTATTAAATACACTACATGTAATGTAAATCAAATTTCCCAGTATCACAGTACATCAATCAATAGGATATTTTAGAATGTATCAGATTATTTTCCTGAAATATCTCATCATAAAGCCTCAGATTCATGAAAAAAGAGAAATGAGATGAAAAAAGTAATATATGTACATACATATATTAAAGGAGACTGATGACTTGACTGAGAAACTTGAAATTTAGCACAGTGGTTCATTTTACAAAGCAAGGGAGAACCAAGAGAGGTTTATTAAAAATCCTGTGTAAAGTGAGTATGAAACTTATATGTTTTTGAAGTTATTTGCATGTAATTCCATCTGAAATATTAAGTTAAAGTCATGAAAGAAGCATAAAATATATTTTTCGAAAATCATCAATAACTCAAAAAAAAAAATAACGGAAAAGAAAAGATTATCAATTACCTCATGTTTTGTATTAATATTGATTTCAACTAATATTAATAATGCGAAAGGAAGTTTATTTGTTACACTTTTACGGTCTTTTTGTTGTTTTTATCTATAGTATAGGGTGTACAGAAAAAGACTTGGGCCTTTCTTTCCAAAAAACTTACACTTCCCGTGAGATTTGCTACAAACTATTTTAGTTACTACAAAAAATCGATAATCTAACGCTATCGGGTAAAAGCTAATCTAATAGGAATATTCGAAACCGACTTAAATATTTCAATCTTAAGTAGCTGGTATTAAAAACGTTAAATATTTGTGTATTATCACCACGTCTTATCCACTCAACCAATATTCGTGAAATTTTAGAAGGGAGGTTGTAGTAGGTACGTTTTATCACAAAAAATATTGGTAATATTGGTTGAGTAGATAAAAACCAATTTACTTTTAAATAAACTTATAAATAATTTATAATTTTTAAAATGGCCTAAAAACATTTTCATTTCTAGACTTACAAAAATATACATCTTGCTTACAGTGTTCCATATTAGATAACATCTTTCTTATTATAATATGAACTATGTTACTCGGTGAGGTTAAATCGTAACAGAAAAACAAAAGAATAAATCTATCCTGTTTATAATAAAAGTAGACTAGATAGATTTGTAAATAATATATTACCATGTCAAACGCAAACTAAAATGATCTCTTTCCAAATAAGCCACAGCAAAGATTAGAATGAACCGTCGGCCGGAAATGGGCGCGAGCGGGAACCGAACCGCGATGGCGTCCTGGCTGCGAGCGGCTGTAATTAGCCAGGGAAAAACTGCGCGATATGGCGCGAGACGGCGCGTGGGCTACGAAGGCAGTTAGCAAGGATATGGCACGACCTTAGAAGGTCAAAAATGTCCGGCAACACTTTATCCATTGAGGTATGATGTTTGGATAAATTAAATTACTTTAACCCCAGATAAGCCTACTGTCCTATATTTAGGACAGTAGAAATAAAAAAAAATATCAGAATACCCTCTTTATCTAAGATTATTTAGTCTTATGATTTGCAGTAAGAAACGTGTCAGCTTTATTAGAAAAAATAAAAAGACAGTTATTTTAACAGTTTTTACCTTATATTTTACCTTATAAGTGTGTAATAAAAGTGCGTTGCAGACATGGCAAATGACAGGTATGTATAAAAAGTTATATTTTACTCGTGAGTTGTTTTTTTCTGTGTTAATATAGATATAGATCAACTAGAGTTGATAACCTTAACTTTTGTACTAAATAAATATTCTAGCAAAATAATATAAATAAATTACGTATAACTTGTTACAAATACTAACGTACTATATATAGGACAGTAGGATAATACACATGGTTTTAGTACAATAATACAACTTTTTCTTTACAGACCGTTAGCTGCGCATGAAATTTTTGATGCTTTAGAAAATGTTTCTGATAATGAAGAAGATTATAGAGAACGACTGATATGTATTCTACCTCCTCCTGTTGATCCTGACTGTCTCACTGACGAAGATTCGGGTGAAGAAGATAATGTAACTTTGAATAATTTGCCACGAAACATTCTGCTTCAACCGGCTGAAGTAATGATTCAAGGACAGATTATGGTGAGTAATACAGAAGAAGAACCTTCTGATTCTACAGGTCGAACTAAACGTAGGCGTACCTACGCATGGAGAAAACGGGACTTGGCAAAAAATTCCGTGAATTGGCCAAATGTTCAAGGCGCTTGCCAATATAAGCGCACAATTGAGTGGTTCGAAAACTTCTTAGATGAAGATGTTATTTCGTTGTTGGTGTCAGAGAGCAATAAATATGCTGTCAAAAAGAATTTGCCTGGAGACATAACCACTGAAGATATGAAATGTTTCATCGGCATATTGTTGGTTAGTGGTTATTCATGGCTCCCCCGTAGAAGAATGTGTTGGGAAAACTCCCCTGATACAAAGAATGAATTGATCAGCTCGGCTATGACTAGGGATAGATTTGACTTTATTTTTCGCCACCTTCATGTCAATGATAATCTGGATTTGCAAGACAAATACACAAAAGTACGCCTCCTAGTTACACTTCTAAATAAAAAGTTCTTAGAGTTTTGTCCTCTTGAAAAGCATTACAGTGTAGATAAGGCCATGATCCCCTACTATGGTAGACATGGCTGCAAACAGCACATAAAAGGTAAACCTATTAGGTACGGGTTCAAAGCTTGGGTTGGTGCTACACGGTTAGGGTATGTTTTATGGATAGAACCATACCAAGGTGCTACAATTATGTGCAATCCAATATATAAAGTATTGGGGCTGGGTGCAAGCGTTGTTCTCACTTTTTGCGATGTGCTGATTTCACGTGGCTTCGACCTTCCTTACCACGTAGCTTTTGATAATTTTTTTACTGGGACGCCCTTGCTGGAAGAGATAACAAAGAAAGGCCTTCGTTGAACTGGGACAGTTCGAGAAAACAGGACATCTAGTTGTCCTCTGATTACATCGAAGTTACTGAAAAAAAAGGAACGTGGTGCTGTCGATTACAGAACAACACAATGACACACAACACAATGACAATAATATATTCAGTATTGCTTCTAATGCTGTAGGAATAAATCGTAAAAAATCTGCCAAACGCTTCTCAAAAAGTGAAAAGAGAAACATTGTCATAGAAGAACCACATATGGTGTCCATCTATAACAAATATATGGGAGGAGTGGATCGGTCTGATGAAAATATTTCACATTACCGAATTGGTACACGAGGTAAGAAATGGTACATGCCGTTGCTCACACACATGATTGATCTTGCCGAACATAATGCATGGCAGTTATATAAAATAAATCATGGAAAACTGGATCATCTTGGCTTCGCAGAAGGGTAGCAATTGCTTTGATTGAATCAAACAGAAAAAATGCCAAAAGAGGGCCTAGCCGACCCTCCCATCATGAACATGCTGATAGTCGTAAAGACCAAATAAATCATCATGTTATTCCTCAATCGAAGCAAACACACTGTCGTCAATGTCACAAAAAATGTTTGACACGTTGCAAGAAATGTGATGTTGGAGTGTGTGTCAAGTGTTTTGAAACATATCATTCATAAATAGGGTTAATCTAGTAAATTACATATAACAATGGGTAATATAATCAATAGTTATCTAATAAACTACACTTTTTGATTACATTATGTTTTGTCATAAATGGTCTTTCATTTCCTCTTATTATTCTACTGTCCTACATATAGGACGGCTGTTTCCCCGAAAGCCATACACTTAATTTTTTTTCATATTTTTTTTATGTTGCATAAGATCTAACTAATAAAATATGTATACTAAATAACTGTGTAATAAATAATGTAACTTATTTCAAAATTTTCAGAAAATTTTAGTTTCAGGCTTATCTGGGTTAAAAATAAATATGGTTCATTTTATTTTTATCTTAGACTTTGTTAATAAACTCAAAGACAACTCATCGGAATACTATGAGGATGGTAAAGTACTTTTTTAAGATGAATTTCTTAAGTCTAAACTACGAAACTGCTACGATATTACCATGTTACGAATGGTCACATGTCATCAACGCTCACTACGGATTTTGTAGCCATATGTAGTTATGGGAGGAAATTTATACTGGATGCTACGAAATATGTCATCTTTATTTGTAAGTAGGAGTCTATCCATCTCCTTTGTCAGTTTCTATTTAACTGCATCGTATAGCTAGGACACTGAAAATAATTCAAAATTACTGAACATCTTAGAACGTCACCGCCGAAGATATTATGTATCTATTGCAAGTGAAACTGATTTTCAATGGCAGACAGTCTGACTAGGAATATGCCGGCAACGTATCCGTGTTTCTTGAACTGATAACTTAGCATCAGGTAACTCGTTAGCTCGTTTGCACCCCTATAATATATATATATATTACATATATATTTAGACTCTTTAGGTGGACAAACAAGTATACAGTCCGCGTGACAGTAAGTGTTACTGCAGCCTATAGACGTTCGTAATATCAAAAGGATATCTCTTATCAACGCTTTAACAGACACAGCCAAACGCGTGTCATCCTAACATCCTAGTATCTTACTTTATTTTCTATATCATAAAGATGGCCGGCTAGTTGGCAGGTGGTCACTGTAGCCTATAGACGTAAACAATACGCGCGCGCGCATGTCGACCCTGCAAAAACCTCTTTAATTCCTAGTTCCTGAAAACTTCTGCAGGTAATACATTCCACAACCTCATGATACGGAGGAAATGCCTCTGAAACCGTTGGGTATGCGACTTTTTGGTTTGGTGGGTAAATAATAATAATAATAATAATAAATTCCCACAACATCTCATACATTGACCTGACTCCATGGTAAGTCGCTTAAAGCACTTGTGTTACGGACGCCAGACAACAGAGGAATCACAAATATACTACTTAAATACATATATTTTACACCCGTACACAGAGCAAACACAAATATCATCATATAAATATTTGCTCTGGGTGGGAATCGAACCCACGACCCCTCGTGCACAAGACAGGATCACTACCATCTGCGCCATCGGGCCCGTATACTGTCGATGGCTAGCGGTGAGATGATAAAAAGTAGACTTTGGTATCATGTCGAACAATTCCTCAGAACAAAACCCATTGTACAATCGGGAGTAACACATAGGTAAGGAGGCGAAGTCTCTCCTTAAAAATAAGGGCTCAGTATCACTAGTTAGCCTGGCATCGTCGACAATTGTCACAGTGCGTTTCTGGACCTTTTCAAAAGGTCCAAACTGGTACATTGGTGCACTTGGCTAGAGATGGCTGCAGTATGTGGTTGGACTTGCGACTTATCAGTCTTTGCCGCAGTATTTGCCTTGCAGTGAAGTACTGCTTTGCCCTGTTGAGGACACCGATTAGAGAATTAAACATTGCTGGAATATCGACGGAATGGTGCCTAGACTTTTAAAGATATATAACATTCCGAGGGTTTGGGAAATTACTATTTGTACTCCAGTTCACCAGCGATAAGGTGAACCAGTTTTAAGGAGCTAATATTGATAAAAGCAGCCTATTTTGTTATATAAGCTATAAGCTTTAAAACTATAAGCATTTTATTTGTCTGTGGTTGATCTGTCAAAATCAGTCAAGCCGTTCCAGAGATTAGCTGGATTAAACAAACAGTCACAAAAATTAGGAAATATAAATTATATAATTATGTCTTGTATATGTTTGCATATAGTATACAGACAGTATATACATATAAAATTATTGGTATGGATGTCCGCGTGTTCGTAGCTCCGCGTGTGTTGTGTCTATTGCAGTTAGCTTTGGGTGGAAGTTACGTAACATGACTATTAGTTTTAAGGTTCGCCGTTTAACATTTAGGAGTACAACATTTAAAGTCTGTCTGTACTCTTTCGGTGAACACTGTTTTGATTCTTCGTTTACACATTGATACTCAATGATTTTATTTAAAAAGGTTTTTTTTGATGGTGCGTGACAATACTAAAACTGATTATAAGAAATTGTGGTGTGTACCACACAATAGCTCTAAAAATCATCGTCATTTTCATTGATATAAGACCATACCATCCCCGCCCTATGCATTTGAGCTGCACTGTTTCGGATGGATATACCGCCATCTGTTGGTTCTGGTACCTTAGTCGCCTCTTACGACACCTGGTGCAGTGGAAGGTACTATTCTACTCCGCCGATACCTCAAGAGTGCTCTAAGAATCATTTCTCAAAAATGATGATACAAATTTTATTAAAAAAGGTTTTTATGTTTAGTGACATTTCTAAACATATATGATAATTAATTTGTGGCTGAAGTTTAGTGTTACTAGCGTTTATATCTTATATCAAGCTAGAAAATTATTTGTAGCACACTATAGCTCTAAGAATAATAATAAACAATTATTTCCTCTTTACTAATGATACAAAAATGTATATTATTCGTGAGATACTGCCATCAAAACTGATATCTAACTAACACTCTTTGAGTTAATATAAAAATACCAATTATATTTTAAAAGATTTTCTACCGTAGTGGGTGACAATTTTAAAAACTAATAACAAATTTGTGTTTTATAAAGTATCATATCATAGACTTCCGAAGTTGGTATGCATCACTCAAGAGCTCTAAGAATTATAGCGCAAAAATAATAATATTAATTTTCAGATCACACACTACCATGTTGAGGACGCCATATTATTACATATTATTCATTTTTACATTTTTTAAACTTAAAGAGCTTTTGTAATTAGGTATTTACCTATATAATTTAACGGTTTATTATGCTTTGTTCTACATTGTTCTGATTAAAAAAAATAAAAAATAAAATTGATTCTTCTTTCGAACCAAATAAAAACAATAAACATCGACGCGAATTAGAACTATAATTATAATAAGCAGCAAATGTAAGCGACGTCTTCTGAATTACATATAACAACGATAATACAAAAAAAGCCAACCTATGTCTGTTATATTAATTTCTGCTTTATTGAGCTCTAATTCATAGGTCGAGCATAATATGTTTTATAACAATTATGCATTCATTACGAATTTGTAACGCTATTAATTAATATATTCCTTTTGATGATTGACGTCACGATTATCTTGAGAAAAATACATTAGATGTAAAAGTTAAATGAGCTAAGTTTTGAAGCTGTCGAGAAGTGTCAACCATTCATGCGTATTACCTATTTCATATTGGTAGACAGTAAAAACAAAAATTAAAATACAAACCGTCCACTCAAGCGACCATGTCTAAAGTTGCAGAGCGCCTAATGCCGCGCAGTTGCACCCGACGCTGCTACAAATTGCCGCTACTTTTTTTGTAGGAAACGCGAAAAATTTAATTTTGTTCACCATATTAGCGCGTTTGGAAGCGTCGGTACTTATTATGTGTGGTCGTTTGGGGATTTTGTGTTTTTGTTTAATTAAAAGATTCATTCTCGTTGCTTTAAATAAGAAGGTTTTACGAGAGCTATAATATATTCTTTGTCAAAATCCATGATCGAGTTGCTGAATGCTCGTCAATTAATATTCGAATTTCGATAAGCACTTAGCTGTCGCTGCTGCACTTTCTTCCATTATTATGTTGTACTTATATTTCAATCAAGATTCTACTGACGTCCACTACCCTAGACAAATATTTATACGCTGAATCTTCGCTTCTTATATTCGTTCTATGTCTGGGTATTACAAATTTGTATTTAAGTTTCATATTTGTAATTTCTCTGTTGTCTGATGTCCGTAACATAAGTGCAGATGTTGTGTGAACATTACATCACCAAACTTGTTTTTCCTTTCTAATATTAGAATGAATATCTACAAACTTACCAAAGACACAGAATACAACCTCAATAACTCAAAGACATATAAACAAACGCGGTAATTACAAAAATATCGTTGAAAGATAACGCAATCGAGTGCAACATCGGGAAAGGAATAACGCGCGCGCCCACGGGCAGCAGTAATTCTCCGCCGATAGGCGCCGTTTATGGCGATATATTGCGCCCGCACCGTGTGCTCGAAGCTTTATATTCACTGATAACTTTTTTGACTATCGATTTTACTAAATATCTTGATTGATTCACTAGCTCACTCGCCGCGACTTGTCTGCTTCGTCTTTATTAAAATTGGTGTTACCTTATTATTCTTTATCATGATTATAACAACTGTAAAAAGTCTGCTGCTGGATAAACGCCTCCCAAAGAAAGGGGGAATTTCTACGTAATTGCTGCACTGGGCAGATGTAGTGGAATTCGGCTGCCGTTTTTTTTTTTAACTAAATCAATAAACAAGCATACGGTCCACTAGTTGAGGATATTATGTCACAGTACCCAGTAATTTTAATTGTCAAAATCAGTCATGCCGTTCCAGAGATTGAAAGGTTTGCCTGTAAGAAATTGCGTTTAGCGATAAGGTAGCCTCTTGTACCTACTATTCCATGTTTATGTGATGTTCTTGTGTTGTTTTCATTGGTGTACAATAAAGAGTCTATTATTATTGTTAATTTCACTAATCCCTTCAAAGCAGAACAATATAATGCAAACAAGGTTGTTTGGTGTTAGAAAAGACAACCTTTGTAAGAGATTTACCTCATTTGGTCACCAACCATGTGGTGCCTATTCTTTCCGTTGGTGACGCTGGAATTGACGCCAGCGTCAAACAGTATTATGTTCGTTAAAAATACCGAGGTTTACACCACACTTGCACAGCGTAGCAATTGTGAGTAATATTCCCCCTTTTCTTAGGGAGGTCTATGTTTAGCAGTGGACATGCTAGAACAGCTTTGATGATGATGGGTGGCAAATGCTGGCTGAACCCGACAAGATAGTGTAGTACCTGCTCCTATATCTGGTGTCGTAAGGCTTGATCGAGGTACTGAAACCGACAGATGGCGGTATAAACGTATGAAACGTCGTGCTTAAATGCAAAAGGGTGGTATTAGGAAGCAGCATTTCCGTCTTAGATCTTCGGTCTGCGATCGCTACCTCGTCTTCCCAGCGCAGTAGTAACGGCAAAATTGTGTTCTATGGGGAGGCCATGTCCAGCAGTGGACATTCTACGGCCATTATAATGCCAACTGGCATTTAGTCCGCCATTTGTACATTTTGTAATATTTTGTGCAATAAAGTTAAATAAATAAAAAAAAAATATAATGATAATGACATGATCTGCAGTTAATATTATTTCATAATATTTTTCAATATGTAATAATAGTAAACTTCTCATACATTGGTCAGACTCCGAGATAAGTCGCCTAAAGCACTTGTGTTACTGAATTCAGATAATAGAGGAATTGCACAATAATAGCACTTAAATACGTATTATAACACCCAGACACAAAAAATATATATCATATAAATATGAGTTATGTCCTGGGTGGGCATGCGCCATAGGGTTCATCGTGAATGTTATGTTATCGTGATTTAATTATTTCTCTGTAGCAAGTTTAGCATCCTCAAGGTCTGAACTCTGAAAACGTTTCAAAAATACTTCCTCGCCACATATCGGGCAAGAGTGCTAACGCCTTGGTGCTAACATGAAATGATAATCCAACTAGCGTAGACTTACAAACGTACAGACAGAACATTTTGAAATCATATTTAGTTAACTGCATTATAAATAACGTAAAGAACGGATGGTTATATATTGATGGAAACAATTCACATGACATCTAATACGTTGACCGTAATAAGTAGCTTAAAGTGTTTGAGTTATAAATATCAGGGAAACAGAAGAATCACAAATATCATCATTACAGCCATTAGAAGTCCACTGCTGTACTTAGGCCTCCTCAAGAAAGGGGGAATTTCGCCCATAATTGCCTAGCTAGGCAAGCGTGTTGACAATCGTAGAGCGCAGCTTTTGCGTCGGAAATGCTGCTGCCCAACCCTACCCTTTTAGCTACACTATTTCGGATGGATATACCGCCAACTATCGGTTCTGGTACTTTAGTCGCCTCCTACGACACCTGGTACAGAGAGAGTTACTATTCTACTCTGCCGGTACCTCTACCTCGGTAAACATTATATATATATTACACATAAATAGCACCAAGACACAAAAAATAAACGTTTGTTTTGTTTGGGGATCGAATAAACGACCTTTGGCGCACACGACAAGATCTCTACCATCACCGCGCTTGGGTCTGTCAAAATTATGATTTCCGCAAAGAAAGCAAAACGTCTAACGATTTTATTTTATATTCCTCAGCAGACAAACAAGCAAACGGTCCGTGTGATACTGAGGGTCACTGCAGCCTATAGACGGAGGATAGGATGGTACAAGCGTGTTGCCAACCTTGTCACTTGAAGACATTATCTCCAGTAACTTCACTGCCTCTCCTACCCTCCTAATCGGTACACAGCAATGCAAACACTACTCTATGTCGGTAGAAATAATTGAGAGTGGGGCACCAATGCAGAAGATCTTTATACGAGGTCTACCTCTGTTAAACAAACAGCGTTGTAAGGCCATTAAAAACAATTTTTCGGCTTGGTTGGTTAAGTAAGTATAGCCAAGAGGTACCGGCAAAATAAAATAGTAAGTACTCTATACCAGGTGTCGTGAAAGGTGACTAAGCTACCAGAACCGACAGATGACGGTTTATGCAGATGGCGGGGATGGGCAGCAGTATACCCGTGGCGAAAGCTGCGATTACCAACACGCTTGCCCAGCGCAGCTATTATGGGCACATTTTCCCCTTTCTTGGGGAGGCTTATGTCTGTAGTGGATCATCAATGGCTGTAATGATGATGATACTCCGTGAGGTTCCTGCAATGTGGAATAGCACATAAAACATTTATACGTCAGCTTAAATCCAACAGGGCGGGGATGGGCAGCTCAATCCCTCTCACTTTGTAACTACCGGCAAAATATCAAACATTTATAAAAATCACTTATATTTGATTCTGCTACAGACATATTAGAAAGGTCGATGGCCAGTGGATATAGCTTTACTCTCACCTATTTCTACCACTTGACATTGGTACTCGCATTATTGTGTTCAGGTTTGAAGAAGGCAGTAAAATAACAGGGCAATGTGATATTATATTTCTAGGTCGCAGCTGGCGACGCGCTAGTGATATCTTCGTGATAACTCGAACGTGAAAGGCTGCGGTGTCGCTTCATGCAGACCGCATTTTTGTTTGTTGAAATGGTCACATAAAAAAGGAACGTCTTTTGATTAGACAAATAAAAAGATTTTGTAACTAATCATTACCAAAAATGAAACAATTTGGTGTTGTAGTTACTTAAGTACCTATCATCTACATTATGTTACATTACCTAGTAATTTCACTGACGGTTTCACGTTTCAAACCGGAACCCAACAAAGCAAACACTGCAGTTTGCCGGTGAAAATATGTCAGAGTGAGGTACCAATGCAGACGATTTTTCTATGATTTTTCTGATTTATGGACTAAAATGTAATGTGCGTGATAAATCACGTCACATATATTTCTTCTAACTGTCACCTATACTATGACGTCAATTCTAGTCGCTTCTAAGCGCCTTTTCCCCACGGTATCACGTTATATAAATTCCTATCCAATATTCACAAATTCCGGCGGCACATTTTAATGGTCGCCGGCAAATTGCAATCTCGTTGCCGTTTAACCCTGCCGCTGCTCCGCCGTAAAACATTTAAGGAATAACACTGGCGTTTTACGGGTTAACTAATAAAAATGCATTCAATGTGTTCCACGTGATAGAAACTAATGGGTTGTTTTTTTTAATAATTATTAAGGAAAAGAGTAAATATTTTGTTTGCTTGATTGTGTTTGTTACTATGTTCGGCGGCTTCATTCATGTCTTATGTCTTCTTCTCAAGTCGAAAGTATTTGACTAATGTGTTATAAGTAATGACAACGAAAGTGGTCTCTTACTATTGTTCTCATTGGCCAACTGAAAGTAGTTCAACGATCTATGGAGTGGGCTATGATCGATGATAGGGCTATGATATCGGACTTTTTTGCGTGATCGAATCAGGAGTAAGGAGATCCCTAACAGAACCAAAGTTACCAACATTGCCCGGCGGATTAGTAAGTTGAAGTGGCAGTGGGCAGGGCATTTGGTACGCAGAACCGATGCTCGATGGAGTGGTAAGGTTCTGGAATGGAGACCACGTATCAGCAAGCGCAACGTAGGGCGTCCACCCGCAAGATGGACAGGCGTTCTGACTAAAACCGCAGGATCGCGCTGGTCGCTGGCCGCTTACAAGCAGTCCTATTGAAAGTCAATTGGAGAGCTTTATGTCCAGCAGTGGACGTCCTACGGCTAATATGATGATGATGATGATGAATGCATCTTATGGACATGGGCCTTTCCTAGATATATGTGTATAGCCTGCATCTAGCGCGATTCTACGGTTTTAGTCAGATCGTCCATGGTATAGATAGAGGAAGATTATCACATTGTATATACTGATTATACTGCCTACGTAAATAATGTATTAAATGGTTATCAATATAAAATAATCATATGATAATTCACAAAACATTCCATACATTGACCTGACTACGAGCTAATACATAAACACATATGTAACAAATAAATACATAATACATACTCGTATAACACCCAGAAACAGAACAAACACAAATTTGACCATATAAATATTTGTCCTGGGTCGGCATCGAACCCACGACTCTTAGCTCATAAGATAGGATCAATACCATTAGCTCCATCAGGCAAAAAATAAAAAGTGATACAATGAGGTCACTTTTATACTAATTTAACTTTTGAAAGGCTTTTTAAACGTTGTTTCCATCTCAGCTGCTCATAAATATTAACAATGTAAACGCGAGATATATAGCTTTTAAAAGCCTTTGAAATGTGGTATTTATCACGAACAATGAAGATATAAATATCGGAATGCACACCATTATAACTAGAAATAAGAATTAGTGAAAAGAGTTCACAGAAACGCGCCGCGGGATCGTTAAAGTTAAGCAATTCACGCAACGGCTGGTTTCGGGATGGGTGACCCAAAATTAATTACATCGAGCCAAGTGCTCGGAAGGCATGCAAAGTCGTTGATCCCGGCTAATTCTGCTGCCGAAAACCCCATAGTAGATTCTTAATAACCCTGTAGTTGGGGCACCATGGTTAATATATTTATACTAGCTCTTTTCTCATACAACGGTAGATCTCTCGTCATCATCATATTAGCCATTGCAAGTTCACTGCCAGAGGCCTATATATGGATGGAATCAATTCAAATGACGTCTCATACGTTGCTCGAGATATGGGGCCATCACTAAACGTGCCATCCGTGTGACGTTCTCACACGATTTTCATGATTTTTTAGCCCCCCGCCCCGTCCTTGTCACAGGTGGTCACATTTCTTAGATCCCCCTCTCATGTGTGACGACACATGTTTTTGTACTCTGCAATTTTATATTGAAAAATTATAAAATAAAAACAGCAATTAGTTTTATTTCTATTAAAATTAAGTAGAAAAAGAAAGAAACTAAATCATCTTCATTACATGGACTAGAACCAAGGAAACAAGGAACATTTGTGGTGTCAACATCTTCATGTGGCTAGACATGCCATGAACTCGTTAACAAAACAATTTAAACCGAATTTTATAACTATAGTGTTGGTAATATTTTTTTAGATTAATTAATATTTCAAATACGCGATTTAATACCCCTAGATTTATTAGATTTTAAAAAGTAATGTCACAAAACTTAAGAACCCTCCCACCCCTTGACACACCATGACACATCTTGTCGATCCCCTCCCCCCTTTACGTGTGACGTACTTTATGGATGACCCCTAAGTAACTTAACCGCTTGATTTACCGATATCAGACAACAGCGTAATCACATATATAATTATTATCGTTACAGCCATCGGAAGTCCACTGCTGGATATAGGCCTCCCCAAGAAAGGGGGAATTTTGCCCATAATTGCCGCGCTGGGCAAGCATGCTGGCAATCGCAGAGTGCAACTTTCGCGACTGGGATGCTACTGCCCATGCCCGACCTGTGCATTTTAGCTACACTAATGCGGATGGATATACCATCTGTCGATTCTGGTTCCTTAGACGACTATTACGACACGTGGTACTGGGGGAGGTACTATTCTACTCTGCCGGTACCTCACCATCCAAGATAGTGTACCTCAAATAGAACAAAGCGGAGATGAATTGCAACCTGCAGCATCATACTTACGTAGCTACGCTCTGCTATTGCCACCACGTGGCTTTTTGGGGAAGAAATCCCGCAAAGTAATAAAAAAACTCTCATGGTAAGAAAGCTAACGTTAAATACTTCTAGGGGCTAACTGCACGATGACCGTCGACGTCTACATAAAACTCTGGAAACGAACGAAGGCAATAATAAAAAGCTTTCCAAACCTTAACTTAACTGAAGTAAAATCCCTTAAAACGTAACTTTATTAGAATTAGAACTGTCAAACCAACAGGTGTCTATATGATTTTTTTCTTAATTTAGGGTTAATTTTATATAATTACGGGTCCGATTGCGCAGATGGTAGTTGATACTACTTGTGCGCCAAAGGTCGTGGGTTCGATCCACGACGATTTCACGATTTTACACGGGCGAAATATATGATAAAATTTGATTGTTCTGTGTCTGGGTGTTGAATATTTGTATTTAAGTATTGTAATTGTGATTCCTGTGTTGTCTGATGTTGTTTCAAGCGACATATCACGTCGATACAGTAATGCCAATAAAAATAACTGATGCACGGCTACTACATTGACATCTGTCATTCTAATCAAGTTAAGTTTAAATGAGTATAGTGATTTAAAAGTGTGATTGTAATCCTGTCTCTGTTACAGCGATACAATTAACAGAAGATGAAAAGAGACGCCCAATCGATCACCGGCGCATCCAGCGCACAGGCTAACGCGCGCAGATTAAAGCGCGGCGCAGTTTCTTCTGTGCGGAGCCGGCTCTGATTTATAGGCCGCTTATCGCGCGGCTGAATTATTTGTCTACCAGCTCCTACCCGCCGATGCGGCCCTGGTACTTACGCCTAGGAAACTGTAGAACTACTTTTAGTAAATACTTTTAATTTGTATTATATATTTGATGGCGCTGATAGTAGTGATCCTATCTTGTGCGCCAAACGTCATGGGTTCAATTCCCACCCAGAGCAAATATTTATGCGACGATATTTGTGTTTGATCTGTGTCTGGGTGTTAAGTATTTGAGTAGCATATTTGTGATTCCAAGGTTATCTGGCGTCCGTAACGCAAGTGCTTTAAGCGACTTACTACGGAGTCAGGTCAATGTTGTGGGAATTTATTATTATTATAATATTTGCATTGCCCCGGGTTGCAGCCGCGTTAAAATGTACTTTTATACTAACTCTGCACTCCCCTTTTACCCCCTTCCCATAGGGATGATTTTTTGTTCTAGTGTTTTATGACTTTCAATGAAAAACTTTTACACTGAATTTCATTTTAATAACTTAAAAATCAGCCAAGTTTTATTCTCACTCTGTTAGGGGGTGAATATTTAAAAATCCTTTCTTAGTGTTCCCCTACGTTATAAAACAATCTTCACAATTTCGGGAAGCTCGAATGCATCAATGAAAAATAATCCACAGAATTGAAACTTCAGAACCACTGCAAAGGCATTTTCTAGTTGTTGTATTTATTGGAAAGTTGGTGAAATTATTGTAAGCGATAAAGTCACGAGGTTCGCAACGCGCTAGTGATATCCTTGTGATATTACAAGCGTCCATAGGCTGCAGTAATGATTACTATCACGCGGACTGTATGATTGTCGACCTGGTCTATGGTCTGATAAAACATGTGTTACGTCTATGTCTATGTCTATAAAAAAGCAATCTATTTACACATATATGACAATAGTATTTTAATGGGGGATATTGACTTCTGTATTTACTGTGATTTTTTTAAAGATTTGTGGAGGCTGATTGCTTTGTGTACGTACATATGTGTAAAGCAATTGCCACGCATCTTTGTGCCTGACAACCATCTGCGCATTCGATCTGGACGAGGACATCGCCTGTTTGCGCCTCTGCCATATCGTACTGTAACGCGTGCGCACCTTTATGTCTCACCCGGACTTTGACGTATTTGTCGACAACGCTCGATGTATTAATTGTTATAGTAAAATAATTAATTAAATTTCTGTTAAAACTTCATAATTTTTGATTTGAGATTGGGATAACCTGTATAATTATGTTAATAATAAATAAATATGTTCTACGATTATTACTGACAGTCTCTGGAAACACTACAATTTCTTGCAAGCGAAGTCAAAGTAAAATATATCTTTATTAAAATAAGTCTGTCATATCACTTTTAATCGTCAAAAAATATATATTACATAATTAAAATTTTACACAATTGAACAATGACCTTATAACCAGTTTTATAAGAGTAATTTACACAAATAGGTCATTGAGTGATATACTTTAAAGACTGCCGGTCTTTAACTAAGTTTATAGCAGGTTAATTACGCAAGCCACCAGAAAAGAACTTGCAAGGAAAACTGATGGTGGTATGGGTTCCAATAACACCTAAGCCATCTAATATAATCAAATTAGCCGTGTGGTACCGACAGAGTAAAATAGTACCTCCACTTGTACCAGGTGTCGTGAGAGAAGACTGAGATACCGGAATCGATAGATGGCGGTTTATCCATCCGAAGCAGTGTATCTCAAATGTCATGATTGCCATCGCGCTTGCGCAGCGCGGCAATTATGGGCAAATTCCCCTTTTTCTTGGGGAGGCCTATGTCCAGCAATAGACGTTATGCGGCGGCTATGACAATGATGTCGATCAAATTTAACTTGTTTCTATTTTACGCCATTTTTCACATATCTAACTTTAATGACAATGAAAACAGTAGTAAAAAGTATTGACTACAGAAGGTTGCAGGTTGTACCTGAGACAGGTTAAATTTTTTTTATAGTAATATGTTATTATTAATATAAAGTTCAGCATTTTCAATGTAAAGAAACTTATAAAATATTTTTTTAATTATGGATGTTTTTTAGACTTGTAAAATGCTGGCTTTCAAATGTTAGGTTTCGTTAAATATTGTAAAGATAGCGCTAATTTCTCAGCACAAGAGGAACACTAGGGAAAAATCAACTTGAGGTCACGGTAGCACAATGGTAGTGCAGTCTTCCGGAAGCGGCAAGATGCAGGTTCGATTCCTAACACCTGAGATAAGATGAATTTATTCTAGTAAGTTATAGCTAGGTATTATCTTTAAAAAATACTCGAAAATATATGATTAAGCTAGCGAATGGTCTGTATTGTAACAAATTAGCAATAGATTTTTTTAAGGACTAGTTATTGCAGGATATGTCAACATCTTAAGGTGTTCAGCTAATTATATTGGAGACACACATTACATCTGAAATATTGATTTGACTCCAAGATAAGTCGCTTAAAACACTCATGTTACGGACACCAGACAACAGAGGAATCACGAATGTAATATTTATATATATTTCTTTAACACCCAGACACAGGACAAACACAAATATCATCATATAAATATTTGTCTTGGGTGGGGATCGTGGTTAACTAAACTGAAATATCCAGACACAAAATAAACACAATTATTTATCATGTATATTGTATTATTGTGTGATATTATTGTAAAACATAGGCTTTCTAATGGAATCATTCAAATGAAGGCCCGATGGCGCAGATGGTAATGATCCTGTCTTGTGTGGCAAAGGTTGTGGGTTCCCCACCCTGGACAAATATTTATGTGATAATATTTATAATTGTTCTGTGTCTGGGTGGTAACATTTTAGAAGTATATTTGTGATTCCTCGGTTATCTGATGTCCGTAACACAAGTGCTTTAAGCGACTTATCACGGAATCAATGTATGAGATGTTGAATGAATTAATTATATACAAAAGAGAATGTAGTGCCGATTCTACAAATGCAAAACTCTACACACAATGTCTCGGGGCGCTGGTAATTGTACAAATTACGAATTTGTGACCGAGTGCCGTTGGATTATTGCGGTGCGGGCTAACAGGCGCGGAGCACTGCGCGCCGCTGCGACCCAGCGCATATGACAACTCGTTTCTTTACAACGCTTCTACTATATTGACATTACTATATATATATATATATATACCCTTCTACTGGCTGTATATTTATACAGTGAGATGTTGAACCTTCTGCAGCAGTATGAAGCGCTTTCTTATTAATCTGTAATACAATGTAAATAACGGACTAACTGACTTGTCGACGTAGTGTCTAAACTGTAAGGGTTAGGAACATGAAATTTTGCATTGGAGTTCCGTCTATAACGTAGGTACTAAGTGGTAGTGTACTAAATAAGGAGTTTTGAAAATTCATCCCTTTGAGATGTGTGTTCATTTAATATTAACTAGCAACTACCCGCGGTCTCACCCGCGTTATTCTGTAGAACTTTCATACTTACTTTCCACCACTCTTTTACCCCTTGTAAAAGAGGGGTGCAAAGTTAGTGAGAACATTAAAAAAACAGTACCTACTGTTTTCTTAAATTATTTGAATGAAATTAATTATAAGGGTTTTTCATTCTAAGTCATGTACCTAACAAGAGTATTTTTTTGTTTGAAAATCATTCTTTCCCACCCAGGAGGTAAGGGGGGGGGGGGAAGGCGCAAAGTTTGTATGAAAGTTCTACAACTTAACGTGGTTGAAATTGCGGGGAGTTGCTAGTTAATAATAGATTAACACACATCCCATACATTGACCGACAACGAGATAAGTCGCTTAAAGCACTTGTGTTACGAACATCAGACAACGGAAGAATCTCAAATATAATACTAAATACATATATAACACCAAGACACAGAACAAATACGAATATTTATCATATAAATATTTGTCCCAAGTGGGGATTGAACCCTAGGATCGATAAGGCATAGGCATGTTTGAAAAATCTGTGACCTACATAACGTTAATACGAGAAATAATTATATGCTCGCGGTGCCACCACACGGCCTGTAATTGAATTGCTTTATCCTAGCTTTAAGATAACGGTTTGTTAGCGCCAATACTAACGATTTAATATTGATGGAACCTTTATCACCATGAGTTTTTCTTGGTTCCTTTCTGGTGGCGTGCATTACACGAAACGCCACCAGAAAGGAACCACGAACTTTGCACATAATTACCACGCTGGCCAAGCGTGTTGACAATTGCAGAGCGCAGCTTTCGCTACGGGGAATACTGATGCTTATCCTCACCCTGTGTATTTGAGTTGCACTGTTTCGGATGGATATAACGCCATCTATCGGTTTTGGTATCTAGTCTACTCTGCCGGTACTTCACGGCAATCACTTTGTCTGTAATATATATAAGAATGAGGTTGACAATCGCGTCGGAAATGAACATCCTTGTCTTGTGCATTTGAGCTGCATTGTATTCGATGGATATACCGCCATCTGCCGTTTCTGTTACCTTAGTCGCCTCTTACGACATCAGGTACTGATGATTTAATACCTGGTAAAGTTATTAAATAAAGCTGTTGAAAAAACAAAGTCCTCTAATGAAAAAAAACCCAAACGTTTCACATGGGCCTCATTTCAGACTACACCATCCACCCAAACAGAACCCAATATCAAAAGCCTATAGTTCCAGACAAAATAGATTAATAGATTCAATCAAACGGATCGAATCTTCATACGATAAACCCAATTGGATGGGTAAGGCTGCAGTCAGACTTGCGACAGGCGGCGGCGGCGGCGCACTTCTGTTCCCGCCCTAATATAATTTACGGGCCCGGATTTTGAGAGTAGTTGTGCTGTATTAGATTTACTACACTCTGATTATTTACAGAGTAGATACGTTCAGAGAGTAGCCACGTTTGGTGTGTCCTTAAGATTATAAATATAATTAATATAAATCTAATTCTAGAGAATTATGCAGATAAAATATAATATTTCATCATATCAGCCCTAAGACGTCCGCTGCTGAACATAGGCCTCCACAAGTAATCTCAATAGGACCGGTTGTATGCGGTCTGTGTCCAGCACAATCCTGCAGTTTTACTCAGATCATTTAGCGGATGGACGCCCTACGCTGCGCTTGCCGGTACATAGTCTACATTCCAGTACCTTACGACTACATCGGCCATCGGTTCTTTGTATCAAATGCCCTACCCACTGCCACTTCAATTTACTAATCCGCCGGGCCATGTCGGTATCTTTGGTTCTGTTATGAATCTCTTCATTCCTGATTCGATCGCACAAAGAAACTCTGAGCATTGCCCTCTCCATAGATCGTCGAGCTACTTTCAGTTGGCTAATAAGGCCTATGGTTAGAGACCACGTTTCACTTGAGGCACTGAGGTATGTTGGACGAGATGTTTCGCGGTTTTCCGAACGGTGCCCAGCCGATTTGCACCCGGCGATGGACCTTTTTCTTAAAGTTGGACTTACCTAATTGGATTATTTGTTTTAGGTATACATTCGAGTCAAGAACATTAAGAAGCAAGCTCTTAACTAAAACTCAGGTGGGTACAACATGGGCATTACACATTGCTTTAGTTTCTCCGTGTTCATTTTAAGACCCACCTGTTGTGAAAAACGATTGAGATCTTCGAGTGCTTAAATCTTCCATCGAATCTGCCATGACTACAATATCGTCGGCAAATGAATGGTGAGTGATGTATTCGCTGTTAATGTTGATGCCAAATCCTTGCCATTCCAGGAGCTTGAAGGCGTGTTCAAAAGTTGCATTAAACAGTTGTGGAGAAATGACGTCTCCCTGCCCAACACCTCTTTTGAGAAGAATAGACTTCGAACTCTGCTCCTGTACTCGGGCCGACATAGAGGCGTTGTCATACAAACACAGGTGACACCTGAAGCCTGGCTTTCTCATAGTCGACAAATGTCAAGCATAATGGCCTGTTATACTCTTCCGTCTTCTGTATAACTAGCCGCAGCGTAAATATGTCTATGGTACTATAGCATTTTCAAAAAACCGGCTTGTTCAGAAGTTTTGAAGTCGTCAACCTGCATTCGAGACGGATCGTAATAATCCTAGAAAACAGCTTATAAACATGGCTCATAAGTGAGATGAGGCGTTAATTCTTAAACAAAGTTTTATGATCTTATTAAAGAACAGCACCACCACGCTCTTGTTTCATGCTTCTGGCGTTATGCCTTCGAATACGACGATGTAAAAGACCTTCTGAAGGATTTAAGTACCGGTGCTCCACCCGCCTTCAGAAGCTCAGATGTGATTCCGTCATCACCCGGCGCCTTGTTGTTCTTCAGCTGATTCAGAGATAATCTAATCTTGCTCAGGCTGTAGTCCGGGATATTCTGGGAGTAGTATCGGATAAATTCGGCTCCTGGGTCTTTTGTCGAACTGCTAACAGACTTAGACACGGAAGCGTTTAACTCTCCATATCCTACTGAAATTAATTAAACTTGTCTCAAGCTTTAGACAAGGCTCGAACCTGCGTCTTTCTCTAAAAGGAACGGGAGGGGAATGCAAAAGTAATGCAGGCCACATTATCGTTGTGCTATTGAGAACGGAAGGCGACGGAGGAACGTCGATTTCCTTCTGTTTTATTTGAGCTCAGAAATCTGCGCCATCGAGAGTTAGAGTAAAATTATATTATTTTATATCCTATTAGCCATGTTGGAAGTCAACTGCTGGTCATATGTCTACTGGTCAAATTCAGAAAAACATTTGCCCGTTATTGCCGCGCTGGGCAAACGTTTGGCTATCGCAGAGCGCAGCTCATTCAACGTCTGTCTAAACAAACCAAATCAAGCCTTGCAACGTAATAGGATCAACAAAGATAAACAAATAAAACTTGGACACAGAAAAATCATTGACGTTCAGCACATACATGTTTGTATCGAACCCGTGACCCTTACCTAATAAGAAAGCGGCGTAATGCCGCTCTTCTTCCGGCCTCACCATGGTCATTATCAACATATCAGGCTCCCCAAAAAGGGAGGTAATTTGCCGATAATTGCCGCGCTGGGCAAGCGTGTTGACAATCGCAGAGCGCAGCATTCCCGACGGAGATGCTGCTGCCCATCTCCGTCATGTGCACATGAGCTGCACTGTTTACCTTATTCGTAGCCTTTTACGATACCTGGTTTAGGGGGAAGTACTATTCTACTCATGATCATCCAACATTTATGCCTCTACATTTGCACTGCACTGTGAAACTCTGCAATAATATTACACTGTGCCTCGCATAACGTCGCTAATACTAATGATATATACTATGTTCTGTGCATGCACGTACTGTATATACATATATGTTTGTATACGTGCACATTATGTATGTGCGAGCTTTTGAATTCAGCGCGTGTTTTAATCGGGCTCACAATGATTAATCGGGCGAATTAGTCAGTGGTTGTAAGGAGCTTTTACGTGAAACCGTGTTATGTACACACAGTAACAGAACAACCTATCTAAATCTATTAAAACATTGCAATCGATATTAATCTATATAAGCAAGGCATTGAGTTCAAAATTGACTGTATACATTTTACAGATTTGCCCATATTTCGTCTCAGAACTCAACATCATCTTCAATTGCTCAAACAGTTTTTATTCAATTCTTTTATAAGCAAACACACGCTCCCCGTGACACTAAGATTCACCGCAGTCTATAGACGCTCGTATTATCAGAAGGATATCACGAACGAGTTGCCAATCTCATGACTTGAAGGTGATATGTCACATTACCTAGTAATTACATTGCCTCTCTCACCTTTCAAACCATATCACAGCAATGCGGACACTGCTGTTTGGCGGTAAAAATGGATATGAGCGTAAACCCATGCAGTCGGTATTTGTATTAGGTTTACCTTTAGTAGATTTTATTTGTTTATTTAGGTCTTTTCATATTTTCTAGCATTTGATATGCAAGAGAGTCTAGTGTCTTTTTATAGGCCGGCAATCTGGCTGTAATTCCTCTGGTGTGGCAGATGTTCTTGAGCGACGCTGATCGTTCGCCATCAGGACACGCCAGCTCGTTTCTCACCTATAACAATAAAAAAAATTTTTTTTTGGACGTTTAATTATTTTCAAGTAATCAAGTAATATTGGAAAAGATCCTGACTGATTTGAAAGTTTACAATCATCATACCAGCCATTGTTATTCGACTGCTGAACATAGGCTTCCCTAAAAAGGGGGGAATTGCCCATAATTGCCGCGCTAGGCGAGCGTGTTGGCAATCGCAGAGCCTAGCTTGTGCAACGGGGAAGCTGCTGCCCACTCTCGCCCTGTGTATTTAAGCTACACTGTTTCGGACAGATAGACATCTGTCGGTTCCGATACCTCAATTGCAAAAGTTTACAATAAAAACCCTTAATTAAAAGCCTAATATCGTAGCACTGCTAGATTTAAAAATACCGTCAGCACCTACTGCATGGACAGGAACGTTAAAGTATAACATTAAAAAGAAATAAAAATAAGTGAGGGTCTTCAAATCTTTGGAAATCCTGAGAACTCAGGTCACTGTGAAACTAACAGAAAGATATATTTTAGCTATCTATAAATAAATTATAAATTCACAGAACATCTCATACATTACCTGACTCCGTGAAAAGTAGTTATAAAGCACGTGTTATTAACATCAAACAACAGAGTAATCACAAATATAATATGTACTAACCCAAATATAATTATATAAATTTGTAACGGGTGGGAATCGAACACGACCTTTGGTGTACAAAATAGGATCACTACCTATTGCGCCATTGGGTCCGTTAATAAAAGGCATAGGCCTCTCCAACTGAGGATGTTTTTGCGCATAATTTGCGCGCTGGGCAAGTTGGCAATCGTAGAGCATAGATTTCGGAACGGGCATGCTGCTGCCCATCATCGTCCTGTACATTTGATACTGTCGGTTTTCGTACCTTCGTCGCCTCTTACGACACCTAATACAGAAGGAGCTAGTATCTTAATCACCCAGTACCTCACGGCCATATAATACTTCAATACATATTTAGACATTGAAACAACCCTAAAATTCATCACATAAATGTTCTTCCTGAAGATCGAACTCACGCCATTAGCGCACAAGACAGAACACTGCCGAATGCGCCATCGGACCCGCCCCAATGCACAATTAACTCTGTCTGTTACGCTTTGCTAGTTGATATAGACTAAGTAACAATTCAGGTTTTATCACATTTAGGATACCCACATACCAAATTGCTTATACATTAGAAGTGCCCGGCGGTTTCAATCGCGTTTAGTTGTTATCTCTCTCATACCAACTTTGTACTAATATTTGATAATTTTTCAAAACAATACTTTACACGTGCTCTATAATTTTCAATAGTTTTCAAAACTTTAATACTAAATTTCATTTGATTACCTTTGAAAACAAGCAAGTTTTTACACATACTTTGCACCCCTGTTTTACCCCTATAGAGGGTGAATTGCAAAAATCCTCTCTTAGTGCTCCCTTATATTATAAAAGGAATACCTGTGCTAAATTTCAAGTTTCTAACCCTTATAGTTTAGATCCTGCTGACATAATAGAGTCAGTCAGTCAGCTTTTCCTTTTAAGCTATATAAAAGGGGCGGCTTAGGTACCAGAACCGACAGATAGCGGTATATCCTTCCGAAACAGTGCATCTCAAATGCACAGGGTTGGGATAAGCAGCAGCATCCCCGTCGCGAAAGCTGCGCTCTTCGATTGCCAACACGCTTGCCCAGCGCGGCAAGTATGGGCAAAAAGCCTCCTCACTTGGAAAGGCCTATGTCCAGCAGTGGACTTTTAACGGCTGGTATGATTATATAATGAGGGTCAGGTTTGTCTAAGATTGGGAAGTTTGTATAAAAAATATATATTCTAGTTTAACTAAGCCGATAAATTCAGTAAGGATAATTCAGTAAGTTCTTTCCATACTGTATAAATAGGTCGTTGTTTAGTCGTATTTTTGTTATCACCATATCAGCTGTAGGTCATCCTCTGCTGAACTTAGGCTTCCCTAGATATTTCTTATAGGACGGATTGTAAGCGACTAGCACGATACTGTAAATCTAGTCATATCCACCATGTGGGTGGACATCCTACGCTAGACGGTGCGTGGCTTGCGTACCTGTCCGTCCTGCTCATTGCAAATTCAATTTGCTGGATCGCTGTCATATGTCGGTAACTTTAGTAATTAAATAATGTAATTATTTATAATTAAATAATAAGAGATCTAGGTAATTTTATGGATCTCCTTATTCCTGATTCGATCTCTAATAATATGCATTAAATAAATATTTTTAATTGCTCCACTTAGAACGCCATCTGTCGAGATAACGTCACGACATCAAATTATGATACATACGATTAAATGTATATGCCCGTGAGTCACGGCGCTTCTAAAATTATAGCATCTATTTATAGAAAGTTTGAAAAATGTCTATTTCGAACCTATCATTTGACCCTCGTGTCATTCAGATGTATCACTGTCGGCAAATATCTCCGGAGTTTCTTGCTTCAACTAATGTATAAAAATATATGAAAAGTGTACCACTATCACTACATTCTATATTGTAAAATACGCTTCGCCAAATACTCGAACGAACATAGCCGATATTCTGCAAAACCGCAAAACGAAACTCGAAATTATAATAATCGCAGAAAAAAATCTGCCTAAAATCTCCGCCCAAGATGTGTTTTCAACACACACGCAACCACGCACGCACACACGCACGCACGATGTGACTTTTATAGACGCGTCAGCTGAAAAATCACGCCAAACGAAAACCACGCTTAAATTCAATGCATTAAAGCACATTTACCTCTCAGCAAAAAGCCAGCTAAATTAGGATATTTCAAAAGTCAAATACAACACTTGAACTTTTAGTGGAACGTTCCAAATTCGACCTTAAAATTGGTGTGTAAGGTCGAAAAATGTGGTGGAATGTAAAAGAGATATGTCATGCCTGCGTTCCGAATTTGAAAGAGCTTTCCGAACGGCCCCGAGCGCGTACCGATCGAGCCCGAGCGGCGCCGAGACGCAGCGAGTGCCGAATGCATTACGGCGTAGTGGCTTAGGGCTGCCGATTAGGAAAAACTAGTCATTTTCTTTTTTTTTGTTAATTATTACATTTATTTAACAAAATTTTTCTTAATTTATAGATGTAGAGAGATTTTGTTAGAGGTTGCAATACTCAATTATAATTTGAAAAAGAATAAAAAAAAAATTTTTATATTTAGTCTTTTTTTGGTACCTACCAAAAAGTTGATTCTATTTGATATATTTTCTAATTTAAGTAAACACTACTTTTTTAATAAAATGCAGTCGTTCTAGTGGTGTCATTAATTGTATACGAATTATTATACTGACGAAGAAACGCACATTCAATTGGAAATGTATACCTAATGAAAATACTATATTTAATACAGAGCACGTTTCATAACCTTAAAACTTCTAAAAACGCAGCACTAAACGGCAACACAAAAAAGTCATCATTGGAAAATTCGGAAAAGCTCAAAGCGCAGCCCTTCTATGGGCGGGGCGAGGCGGGCGGGGCGGGGGAGGCGCGGGGCGAGCTCGTCAGTGTGACGCGGGGCGCCGCGCCGGCCGCACGCGACATGCGCGCCCTCTAGCGTATTATGTTCCTCCCCGACCTTCCGCGAGCCTGCATGGTGGACGACGTAGCGACGTACCTCCAAGCGCCCTCAACGGGACAGGTGGCTACAATATATTAACAACAACCCATATGTAATTAACAATGATCATATTAACAGATGTTGTGAGCTAACTGTCGCTTACTTAAGCGTGTGCCGCCTGGGTATTTTAGGGACGCACCGATTTCGCCTCGCGATCGATGGTAGCACGTGATTCTCGAACTCTTTTCGTGTTCCAAATTCAAACTTTTCTTGTGGCAGAAGATTGAAGAAAAGAGTACGAACTTCTTGGAGGAGTAAAAAAACCACCGTCGCGTAAAAAGTGTTCAAAACAAACCGCGTAAACAGATCAATAGTACGTAATAAACACCACTGTCAGCTCCCGATGTCCTGACATAATATCCCAAACTGATATTAAATGTTATTCTTGCTGTGAAAAAGAGACAAACAATTCTTGCAAGTCGTTTGACAAAATGAGTGGTGCTAAATCTTTCGTTATGAGTTAAGTTTAGCCGAGTTTCCAATTGGAATCATAAATTTTTGAATTCAGTAATGAAAATCTATGGTGGTTTTATCAAAACTTGAGTTTTCCGCAACAAACACAGTTTAATTTATCTTGAGTGGCATTAATATCAAATATAACAAAATTAACTATTAAATTATAGCTAATTTAGACGAGTATAATGATTTTGAATATTTTTAAATTGTTTAATTGAAGTGGTAAATAAGTATAACTTGAAAGGCTCGTTATATTCAAATACAAATTAATACTTCAAATTTCCGTAAATATTATATACCTTATTTTTTTACTAGTTCTAATAGTAATAGTATTCTTTTCGTTCTATTAAATTATTTTTATTTTGCAAAATATTTATCGTAATTACTCAAAACACGCTACAATTAATCACTAAAAGCAAGTCTAAAACCATATGAAAATTTCAAAAAACATATTAACGTAGAGCTAGTTGTGTTACAATCCATTGCGCATACATATATCGTGCATTAGCCGTATTTATAAAAAATAATCTAATCCGTATTTTTATAGCGAAGAGTATGGTAAATCGATATGGTGTGGCGAAGATGTAAGCTAACTGCAGGCAAACTACGGCATTGGGCAAGCATAACGCCCATTCACGTCCGCAGTTCCAATGTTCGTTTTTTAAATTTAAAACAACCAAAGAGTTTCGGTTTGTTATCCGTACTACTTTTTGAGTCTTATTTTTATTTATTTATTTAGACGTTGTTCTTTATTTAAACTTGGGTATTTTTTTCATGCTGTATGTGTTTTGTATTCGTCCTTTTTTTATACGATTGTGTTTATCGTTTACGTGAAGCATATAAGTACTATTTTGTTTGTTTTCAAGAGATATTTACGCTTTTGTTTTATTAAACTTACACGTTGCCAAGACATGATTAGGAGTCCGTACAGAAAGTTCGTAAGACCACAGAAATATTTTAATGGCTTCTAATATTTCATGAGCTTAAATTGGCTTTTAATAATTATTTAAAAATCACTTAATATTCTTTAATGTCAGATTTGAAACGACGGAATTGTGATATTGAGCCTGTGGGTTATAAAAAAGTGTCTGTTGTAAATTAAGAATTTTAAAACTTTTATATAATAAATAAATTCAATGGATTATTACTTATCTAAACCATTATATAAGAATTACTTAAACGTAAGAAAAACATATTATACCTAGTTTATAAAGAAGAGCAGACTACAGTTGCGAGTAATGACGCAATTTCCGGGAAAATGTTTACACTCGTAAAATGTGGTTTCACCAGCAGAATATCATAAAGCGGGTCTCCTATTAATGTATAGAGTCTTTATATTATACTGAATAATACTCTCAAAATAGTACTTACTCAAAAGAGGACTGTGTTAAAAAATACTTTTTTTAAACCAAAAATTTGGTTTAAAAAAAGTATTTAAAAACATTTGATCATAGTACTTTTTATTAATTTTCATCAAGCGTCTCTTTAATATGTATATAAAGAAGCAATTTGTGGATTTAAAAGAAATTAATTAAATTATTGCATTTATTAAAAAATATTACAATTAATAAGTGAAGATATTAATTTTTGAGAATATCAATTTTTTAATTATAAATTTAAAATAATAACTCAAAATAAATTAATATATTTTAAAGAGTCTGTCTAACAGTGTCTTAATTAAATTTTTTTTTGTTTGTTTTTGTAATACCTAAAACCGACAACATCTTCTTGAGAACTGTACCCCGCTATATTTTAGGATTTGAGTTGAGCACTTTTATAGTAAAAAAAATAACTTTCTTTCGATAGAGTAATTTTTTGACATAAGATACAATTTGAGCGGGAAGTCCAGATATGTTGCCAGAAAAAAAATGTCAGAAAACCCTTCAACATACGAAGCAAGTTTGCCATCATCAATAATTAATTATAAATTTACTATATTGACAACGCGGCACTATTATAACTATTCATTTATCTATTTCATTTCGTAAGATACCACCAGCATTACAATACGTAACCAAATGCCAAAATTCACTTAACCTAACGCAAGCACAACTAAAATTAGCGTAGAATAATTGGGCACGAAAACGAAAAGCTCTCAAGAGCTAGAGCTTAATCGGAAAGCGTCTACGTTATCACAATTTTGCCTGCAAAAGCTTACCGAAGCTAGGCGGGGCGGCCGCGCTGAACCGTTCCATTTACACTCGAAGGAAACACAGACAAGCATATTTATATTATTGCTAGATTTTGTTTTATTTATATTGTATCAGTTTATATACATATACATAAATTAATTGAATCGTGATGTCTGTTTGTAAAGTAATAATTCATACAAATGTACGTATCCGATAATTATAATATATATTTTTTGGTTATTTTTTTGTTTAGACATGTTTGGAACACTTTTCGGCTGATTCTGGTAGAACGCTACCATTTTTTAATATAATAATTAATTTTTATTAGGATATTTGTTAAAGCTTCATCTTTTTAGTTTTAGTTTTTAAGCCGAATATTTTCTTTTTTTTAATTAATAATTCACACTACATTCGATACTTATATTTTAACTATTAACTACTAAATTTTATTCAAAATCGATCTAGCTGCATTGGAGCTTCATCGCAACAGACACAAACATATCAATAGGCTTGTATACTTTCATATGTATTTAAAAAAAACTTGTAATTTGCTTATTACAAATAGACATCAATAACAAAATATATATAACAATAGTGATACATACATTTTTTTGTTACACACAAACGAGCCACTCATTCATACTTGTTCCGATTAAATAAATTAACGATCGAAATGCGTAATAATAATGATGGCAGTGTAAAAGCCACCTGAAGAAAAAATGGCGACTACCCATTGATCATGGAGTCGTGAAAAACAAAAGAGGGCCACGATAGTAATGTCGCGACGGAAATGAAGGTCCCGGCTTGAACGCTAATATGGGGGGCTTTGCGTAATCACCGGGATACATCACGCTAGGATAAAAACAACATGGCAAAAATATGTCCTGAATACCGGTTTTTAAATATGCCAAAGAGAAAAAAAGCCTTAATTACTCGTTTTTGAACATGCCACAAAATTATGATGTGATGATTAAGTTTGGTGTTCGAACATAAGCTTAAATGTATGTTTTGAATCATCCTTGCTTGAGCAATTACTCAAAAAAAATATATAGAGAGAAATTCCAGTATGATATTGACTCAATTCAAAGAAATTTATTTAAAAAATCTATTTAATTAGCAATGAATAGTAATCTTAAAACACCCAAGCTGAAGAAAAACTGGAAAAACTTAAAAATATTCAATATAAAGTTATAGTTTGTTTTCCCTTATTGTCATAGGTTTGTTTTCTAGGGATATATACCGTTGTGCCAAATGTATTAAAAACTAAGTTCAGTTTATATATACATGAAAGTATATAGAACAGATATATATAAAGAAGGATAACTGTGTTAAAAAATGGAATTAAACTAATTATAATATGACAAAGTCGCTCACAATTTGCTTGTAAATAAAATAAATAAATTAGTCTTAATATAAACCGAAATAAATGCAAGAAAACCTCTGTGCAATTAAATTAAGAACAACATAAAATTCTACCGACTAAAAGTGAAAAAAAAACAAGTCACAATTTGCTGATTAATATCAAACGAGATAACGTATAAGCGAAAAACGGAACGTACACAAAAGAAGTTGACGAAAAAAAATGACCAAAAATACCCGGCCGGCTGCGCGGTGCGCATTCGGTGTTCTACAAAATATACTCGATGTTTTCTATCCCCCTCGTGTGTTTCTTTCTCTTTCTATCACTTTTTCTTGCCACTCGGTGTTTGAATGTTTTCACTAACTGTTAATGTTGATATTTAACCCTTGTATCTGATATGTAATTAGAATTTGCTAGTTGCGTGTGTTGTTGTGAGGAAATCCAATGCATGAAAATTAAAAAATAAAACGTAATTCAACGTTCAGTTTCACTGATTGCTCTCATAACACCATCACGCAATAACTGTACATTTTATTTATATTTCAATGTTATTATTTATCAGAAAAATACAAATCAAAATAATAGTTCATAGGTTATGATTTCAAAAATATTCTTATGGAACTTTTTAATCTCAAGTTTAATTCTTTTGTATTTTTCGTATTTCCACATTTGTTCTTGTACTTTTCTGGTAATATCTGTTAGTTCGATAATCTGTAAATGTGCATGTATCCCGAATGCACTACCCCAAAGCAAGAATGTATATGCACGTTTCCATCTCCTATTTTTTTATTATTTTTTAAAACTTTTTTAATTTTCGTTTTTGGAAGGCAAAGGGAGTCCATTAGCAGATTGGTTTTGTATATCGATGGTCGGTCGTTAGATGTAAGATTGAAAAGGTTTTTTTTTAAAAATTGCTCGTTTTTATATTTCGTGTACTTTAAAATTTCAGGGCTTCCATCAAATTATTGATAATGGGTGTTGTAGATTTGTCTCCATCGTTTTTTAGGAACAAATTCGAAGTGGGTTTTATCTAATAAATGTTAGGTATTTACAAACGTCTAAATAACCAATTGGTTATTGACTAATAATAAATCTATTAATACATACGGATACAAATAATATCCTAACAAAAAAAGTACCTACTGATTTATAGTACAGAAAAATCCTTTTAGTCGCCAGACTGTATGCTATGCGACGTCTTTTTAAATTAAAACAACAAAATCGTCTAAAAACAATACCGCATCATATACCCAGCCACAAAACATTTAAATATTCGAACAAAACATCTAATGACTGTGAAAGAGACGCCCCAGACGACATTACACTACAAAATTCTTCGTAGATCCATTAAAAGCCATAACAATTGAATTTCTACACCATACAGACGCTCGCAATATCCACTGCAATTGCGTCTGTCCCTGTCTATAAATTGCTCTCTCTCACTCCTATCGTCTTATTTATAGGCTTTTCCGCTTTCTTTTTATTGTTTTTATTGCCTTCGGCTAAATGAGAACAGACTTATAGGTCCTAGGGTAGGAGACTATTAGTTTTGTGAGCGTATGAATATGCCGGTTTAATGTTGTGTGTTTGCTGCATTATTTTCTTTGATAACGAGGGAATTTGACGCTCCTCATACCGCTTTAAACACGAGTTTAGGCACAATTAGACGCATTAGATAAATCGAAATAAAGAACACATTTTCGAATGTCTTTATTCTGTATTTATTTTAGAAAAAATTAATGTGTTTATCCGGGATGAACTTCTAAAGTAGTGAACCGATTTTAATTAATGTTTGCTTACTGTTTTCAGTTCGATCCGACCTGAGAAATAAGATAGTCTACATCTCTATTTAATATTTTGTTAATGTTAAGCATATAAAGTTTGTCAGGACAACGTCTGTCAAGTCCGATACTTAGTAAATAAAGACTAATCTCAAATATGTGTTTATGAGTTTTGCATATATGTTATTCTAATATACAAGTCTTTACATGACATACTGTAAAATTACACTTTAAATATGAGTTATATTACATTTCATTTAATATACATAACGAATTAAATAAAGTAACAATATACAAGTAGTCTGTAGTAATTTTGTGAGCTTTTAGACTTGTATCGGAACTATATTCGATTCTGATATAAATTTATAAATATGTTTAAGTATTAATTGCTCAATAAACTGCTAATAAGTGTATGATAACCTAGAAAAATATCTATAAACCATGATATATTTCGACATTCTAAGCACTCAAATGCCCAGTATAGAGAGTTAGGTGCAGAGACTTGTTCTTTAATAATTCAGTCCAGCGAACTGGTTGACCTATGATCCTTTAAATATACATTGATTTAATTCACAGATATCAATGTAGTGGCGTCACACGGTTTATTTTTTTGGCTTTATGACTCAAATGCAGGGCGGGGATGAGCAGCAGCATCCCCGTCGCGATAACTGCGCACTGCGATTGCCAACACGTTTGCCCAGCAATTATTGCCAAATACCCACTTTCTTGGGGAGGTCTATCACCAGCAACGGACTTTCAATGACTGATGATAAGATTAAGAAAAAAATCTTAAAATAATTAAAAGTAGTAAATTCAAGAGCAGTAATTTCAGTCACGCTCGAAGGACTATCAGTATGTTCAAAAATATCGTGTCACGTTTTTCACTGAACCAGTGAAACTAATTGAATCAATATTTGCTTTCAGTGCACAGTTGGATCTAATTTAATAGATCGGATGGATATATATCTCAATATGTGATAGTCGCAAATTTTTTTTCATCATAAACATATATAGTCTAGACAGGACAGTACAACAGGCCAGTATTATACTTCTAAACAAAAAACAAATGAATTACGAAAAAACAAAAGCAAAATTTTCCGTTATATTTTGTCGGAGTGTTTTGTTTTCAACGTTGGTGCATCGTGTCAGCGTCGCTGTATGTAATGTGATATAGTCGTCATTATTCAAGAAGTCGGCGTCGAATTTCACCGTGCTTTCTCATACGTAGAGGAGATTTGCTTGAGCTTGTCGATATTTCAGGTGTATATTGTCTATGGTTTAGGAAGTTTGTTTCTTTGTTTAAACGCGTTAATCTCAGGAGCCGCTGGTCCGATTTCAAAAATTCCTTCAGTGTTGGATAGTCTATTTATCGAGGAAGGCCGCCCAAAGTCATTATTCCACTGCTAGTACAAAATAAATCTAAAAACTAGTTTTATCTGTCACATATGTACTAAGGTTGTGTTTAGTAATACGCTTGATGTATGCTAACTACTACTAACGTAGTAAAAAAAGGTATTCTACGGAGTCAAAACTAAAAGTTGTGTACAACCCAAATTAGTTGCGTTTGCTCCGAGTTCCTTTCTGCTCGTAAAGTTTCGGTGTATAGTTTTGGAAGTCAGATTTAATACCGATTTATAGATGTTATCAATATTAATTGAATAAAAAGTAATTACTCAACATTTCGTACTACTGATATTGATGAACTCCTTGAGTTTAAGACTTGTGTTACGGATATCAGACAACAGAGGCATTAATACATATTCTCTTTGTATTATAACTATATATATACATAAAATAAAATAACGAATTTTTTAATTTATTGTCTATCTGTTTGAGGTAATCTCTGCACACAATAATTTGCAAAAAATCTCCTGTATTGGAAAGGGTTATGTCCAGCAGTGGACTTCCAATGGCTGGTATGATGATGATAATGATACGCTGCAGTGATGAAGGTGGATCGTATGTAAAAAAAATATTATTTAACAGCTAAAATGCATTGAAGCCAAGCACGGCGCATCACTAAAAGCCAATTAAACTTCCGCAACCGTACTAAGGGAACATCAAAACTCGCCAAGCCAAGGTCATCGGCGCCAGTGATGCGAGTTGGCACCCCCCACTTGGCACCCTACTGCTGACACTCGGCGCTAACGTTTATTTCTTAACATTAACAGTTGAACTTTCCAACTCTCGACCCGTGTATTTTCATGTTTTTAACTTCGCACTAACGATTCTCGGTTAATGTTATTTGAATTACAACACTTCATCATATCGGCCATATTAAGGCCACTGTTGGACATAGGCCTCTCATGATAGGGGGATTTATGCCGCTTACTGCGCTGGGCGGGCATGGAAGTAATTGCAAAGCGCAACTTCGCGACGGGGATGCTGCTGCCCATACCCACCATCTAGTGTTTAAGAATGACAAAATGCCATCTGTCGTTTCTGGCACCTTCATTATTCTAGCCATTGGAAGTCTACTGTTGAACATAGGCCTTCCCAAGAGAAGGAAGTTTTTGCCTGTAACTGTAACATGTTGGCGGTCGCAGAGCGCAGCTATCGCTACGGGGATGCTGCTGCCCATCCCCGCCCTGTGCATTTGAGCTGTACTGTTTCGGATGGATGTACCACCATCTGTCGGTTCCGCCATCAGGCTTTGGTACCTTAGCCGCCTCTTATGACAGCTGTTACAGGGAGTAGTACTTCCCTGTACCAGGTGTACTACGTAGCCTCAAGTACACATTTAGTTAATGTTATTTAACAATAAATAAACTAAAAATTGATAAATAAGATATCGTTTACAAAAACAAAAAAACGCGCTTTTAAAACATCTAACTAACAAGTTATTATTCTTAGTTAATCGCAAATCCGGGGATTTCTTGTTCTTTTAACTTTGAAGTACATAGACATTTGGAAACGGAACATTTGGTCGTTTACAGTATTCGTACATTTTTGAAAGTATACGTAATATTGCAGTCATAAACTATTTCATTTTCACATGGGCGCGATAATGTGACGTTTTAAAATGCTCGTTATCGCGTCGGGGCTATTAACCATCAGAACTGTCAATATCACAACACCATGGCTGGCAACACCATGGCAACACTGATGTTGTGTTTTGTTTTTTTTTAATAGGGTCCGTCATATGTACGCTGGGTAACAGAACAATTTACCTAAATCTGTCAAATGTGTACAGTCAATTTTGAAATATATGTCTCGCTTCTATAGATTAATATCGATTGCGAAGTTTTGACGGATTTGGGTAGGTTGATTGTATATATCTCCGCAAAGGTAAAATACTATTTATTGGCATTTTTCTTTGTTTGTATTAAACCTGGTCGATAAACAAGCATACATGCCTCATGATAGTAAGCGTTATTGTATATAGATGCTCGTAATATCGCAAGCATATTAGTACGTTGCCAACCTTGTGACTTGACGATGTTAAGATATATATATAATATAATCAGATAACCCTGTAATTTTACTGTCTTTCTCACCCTTCAAGACGGCTATATGTATTAAAATATAATATATATAAATATTACAGCTATTTGAACGGTTTAATTTTGCGGTAGAAATATAGGCGATACTTATTATTAAATGCGGTAATAAGAATATAGATAAAGTATGAATCGATAATTGAGATCTGATACTTTGCTCAAAAATGTGGGGCGGATGTGTCGTGAGTAAAGCTGTGTGATTTACTTAATTACCTCTATGGATACATCATAGAGAAAGTCCACTGCTGGACATAGGCCTCCCCAAGAAAGGGGAGATTCGAGCGCATAATTGCCGCGCTTTACAAGCTTGTTGGCAATCGCAGTGCGTAGCATCTCTGGGGGAGTACAATTAGTGCTCATTGCATTGTGGTATTTGAGCTAGACTTTTTTGGATATACCGCCATCTGCTGGTCTTAGGAACTATTCTACTCTGTCGGTAACTCTGACTGCTAGCCAGTGGTGCAGTTCAATAACAAATGCAGACTCTGAGATAAATTGCTTAAAAAACTTGTGTTACTGACAGATTGGACATTACAGAAATCCCAAATATTAAACTTAAATACATATTTGACATCCGGACACAATACAAATACAAAAATTAATCCCTACTATATTAATATTATAAATGCGAAAGTAACTCTGTCTGTCTGTCTGTCTGTTACGCTTTCCCGCTTATACATCTGAACCGATTTCGATGAAATTTGGCACAGACAATCTTTAGACCCTAAGAAACATAGGCTATTTTTTAATTCGAAAAAAGGGTTGTGAGGGTTCGAACGGGGGGATGAAAAGTTGTATGGGAGTATCGCTATTTTTGGGGCTAGAAACTTGAAACTTATTTTTCAAGCCATTGATTCGATATAAATAAACATGACATTCAAAGTTAATATAAGTTCAGGTAAAGAGGTATAGTGCCCAAAAAAAAACTATTCCACGCGGACGAAGTCGTGGGCACAGCTAGTTATACATATTTTTGTTAGGCTGTTTAAAGACTTATATTTGCAATTTTTATATGTTAGTCTTAGAAGGGTCGTCTGCATTGGTACCTCATTCTATCCTATTTCAAAAAAGCAGTGTCCGCATTGCTGTGTTCCGGAGAGCGGGATATACAGTGAATTTAATGGGTAAAAGTTATATAGTATCTTCAGTTCAAAGGGTTGACGACACTCTAGTGATAGCCTTGTGATGACACTAACGTCTTTAGGCTGCGATCACGTTTACCATCAAGCGGACTGTATGCTCGTTTGCTGACTTCATGATATATAAAAAATTAAAGTTTAATATCAGTTGTTTCAAGAATAACACATTTTTCTGTGCCTTTTCCACCATAAAGAATATCTCATTGTACCAAATCATAAATCAAAACCATTTGCAAAAATTATTCCCTTTTCTAGACGCTAACTATTCATTTGAAAATAGTTTTTATGAAATTCCGAACAACACGAGGCGAGTTTTATGGTATCATATTCTGTGAAACTATATTGTTAAACTTCAGTGTTTAATAGAACGATGGTAAATTAAATAAAGATTTAAAGATAATAATTTAAATTAAAATAAAGCCGATCCATTCACACGATTACGACCTTAAACCCAGGTGAACTAGAGTTCTTAAAGGACATGATATAAAATCTACACGGACGAATTCGTGGGTGGAAAGCTAGCAATAATAAGTCTCAATAATTTAAATCCTTTTAAATATCCCGTATTCATTAAAAATGTATTAACTATGAAAATGACAAAATGTTCCGTTTCCAAATGTCTATAAACTTCACATGTCAAAGAATATAGAAATAAAACTATCAAAAAAACTAAAACACGCATTTAAAATACATCAAACTAAAAATTAAAAAATATTTTTTTCTATCGAAGAAGCGGAAGACTAGAGTTCCCAAAGGATGCGATATAAGATCCACGCGGAAGAAGTCGCGGGCGGAAAGCTAGCAATGATAAGTCTCGATATTTCAAATCCTTTGCTGCAAATGTTAAAAAATAGTGTTTCCGAATCCTTTTAGAAATTTGACAGCCCCCTCTGTCAAAGTATGACATTGACATTTGGCAATGTCAGGGCATCAGGGCAGTTGGCAAGGCTCGCGGGCCACGCCGTGTCCAGAAAGGTGTGAGTTTGCGGCTGACGTCACGCTCATTAAAATATAGTTGCTAGGTGTTTGTGTGACTTATTTCCAGTTGTTTGACGCGCGAGTTATGTCTGTATTAAAGTTTATGGTTTCTAATAGTCTGGGAGGGAATATGCATGTATTTTCGCCTGATTATTTGCTAAATATGAGAAAATAGTATATCAACTGTGATGATAGATATATTTATTACTTTTATTTTGTAAGACTAATTTGACATACAAGATGTCACATCACCTTGCAATTTCACTGCCTCTCTCACTCTTCAAACTTTTAGAACACGGTTGTTTGACGGTAGAAATAGGTGAGAGTGAGTACCAATGCAGACGACCTTTGCACGTTTATATTTTACACAAAAAATACATTTTTCTATGAAATTAGCAGGGTTGCGTGTTCTCTGACGTCACTGATCATGTTGCATTTGTATGTCTGACCAGCTTAGTGCTCGTAACACAGTAATGAAGATACTAAAACATATTATATGTTTCGCTGTCCTAGAAAGGTCGAAGTAAATAAAAAACATGCATATACTAATAACTCCGTCATCGTTTCGCTTTTAAGATAGTTCCCTTCCTACAACAGACTTAATAATGAATAAGTACACAAAAAATCTAATTCACTGACCTGACTCAGAAATAAGTCGCATAAATATAATTTGTCTTACAGATATCAGACAGTAGAGGAATCAGAATTATTATGCCTAAGTACCTATTTTATACATAAAACATAGCCATTGAAAGTCCACTGCTGGACATAAGCTTCCCCAAGAAAGGGGGCATTTTGCCCATAATAGCCGCGCTGGACAAGCGCGTTGGCAATTGCAGAGCCCTGCATTTGAGCTGCACTGTTTTAAATTGATATACCGCTATCTGTCGGTTCTGACACATTGGTCGCCTTTTACGACACCTGGTGCAGGGGGAGGTACTATTCTACTCTGTCGTAACCTAACGGCCATTAGAAATATTTATCATAGAAATAGTTAGACAGCTGTCATTCTGATCAAGCGATATTTATTGGATTAAAAGTACTGAAAGAGAAAAATAGTAACTTATTCCGCATCAAGTGTCGTATCCGACTACGGTACATACAGATGGCGTTATACCTATCCGAATCAGCGGAAGTTGCGAAGCTTTATTCTGTCGTTGTCACCACTTCTGTCCCAATTTATGGTTATTGGCAAAGTCCTTATTTTCTGGGGCTATGTCCACCAGTGGCTGTCCTACGGCTAATATAATGATGAGAAAAAACACCTTATATACTAATATTTCTAAGGTTAAAATTTCTAAAATGTCTTTTTGTCCTTCCTTAAGTGTAATACACGCTTCAATAGATTTCAGTCAAAACAAACTAAAGAGACCGCTATTTCTCAAAACATTTCCAGACCCGTATATTTTAAAAACGATGACAAATAAAGTGGGGAGACAATCGGCCCGCACCCGACGATATAATCGGCAGCAGTATCTTGTCAAGAGCAGAATCGATAAATTCTTACCGGGAAAAACTTAAATTTCTTACCTTATCTCGTTCTTTGATGTTGCATCTGCGGAGATATCCAGTGAGAACTTGTAAGGTAGTAAGTTTTATCTCTTACATTTTGCGGATGAAATTTGATTATGGTAGTTGTACTAATAAACGTGTTTGTGTTTTAATTTATATATTAAACAGCTGATCCAACTGGCGTTGTCATGTTTTAAATATATATTTTTATCATGAAAATAATATTGCGACTATAAATTGAAATATGAACCAGTCAGTCTATCTCTCGAGTTGGATCAAACTGTACAGTATGCAAAAAACTATTGGAAACGGTTCACGGTAGTTTACAAGTTCATGCCAGACAAACACCGTGACACATATCTTTATATATAAATATCCGTGAAGCGAAAATTTTGTACCCTTGTGTAAAAAGCATGCGTGAACGGATGGTCGTGAAATTTGACACAGTCAAAGTCAATGCGGAAAAGCGCATAAAGCATGCTTTTTTATACAAAATGCACTTGAAAACATAAAACTCATTAAAAATAACAATACACTCACTATTGTTTGAAAAAACAAAATCCTTAGTTTAATAAATTATTCTTTGTCTGTGTAATGTCAAGCATATACAAAAAAAAAGAATTATGGTCCAATTTCGACTACCGTATGACCGCTAGTATTAAATGCGAATGTTTGTATGTATCTTAGGTAAATATAGCTTGGACAGTAAGCAACTGATCAACCTACCAGAATCTGTCAAATATTTTCAGTCAATTTGGAACTCAATGAATCTCTTTTGTAAATTAATAGCGATTCCGAAGTTGAACTGCTGCTGTGTGGACTTTAGGAAAAGGCAGAAAGTATTTTAGATACCAAGATATCTTTTTTGACAGCCTAAAGCTGTAAGACTCTGGACATCAGTTTCAGCGTAACAAGAAAAAGAGGTTAAGCCCATAAAGACGCGGGAGGGAAGCTAGCTTTATATATATATAAACATTAATGAATTGTATATGTAATGATGTTGGTTTGTTCTTCCACAACTTCTATTATAAATAAATTACGTATCTACGCTTGGTCTTTTTTTGTTCTTGTATCGGATGCAATTTTTAGGTTAATATCATCTAGCTTTCTTTATTCTATATCGCATTTGGCGGAAACTTTTCCTAAAACTCAATTGGCCTATATCTTCCCCTAGGCTTCCGATTCCCTTCAAAATCATAATACACAGATGGATTCCCAATTTTGTACTTTTATTCTCTACTAGCTGTGCCCGCGACTTCGTCCGCGTGGAATAGTTTTTTGGGTACCATACCTATTTACTTCAAATTATATAAACTTTGAATGTCACGTTTATTTATATCGAATCAATGGCCTGAAAAATAAGTTTTAAGTTTCTAGCTCAAAAAATAGCGATCCATGCAAACAACTTTTCATCCCCCCTTGCAACCCCTTACAACCCTTATTTCGAGTTCAAAAATAGCCTATGTCCTTTCTTAAGGTCTAAAGATTGTCTATGCCAGATTTCATCAAAATCGGTTGAGAGGTTTAAACGGGAAAGCGTAACAAAAAGACAGACAGACAGACAGACAGACAGACAGAGTTACTTTCGCATTTATAATATTAGTAGGGATTCACAACTTAAAAGGTTTTATTAGTTTTTGTAGAATCAAATATGAAGCAAGTTTCGCATTGCTTATATGAAGAATTTACTTCGCACAAGACTCTAAATCGCAATAAAATTTCATCGCCGCCAGCTATGAATCGATACGAACAAGAATTTAAATCTGTGTCAATCCAACTGCATCGATTCGTCCAAAAACCCGGATACTATTTGTTTTATTTTGAAATAAGAGATAAAATCTTTCAAGAGCCGAGCGGTCTTCCATACAAAAGGCACTCGCATAAAATCCGAATGGCCAAAGTTCGGGGCGAAATCTATGGGAGTGTTCCACCTCGAGCGATTAAAGCCGCAATCTCGACTCCCGATGCCCCAACGTCCACCATTTTTTCCGATAATAGAACATGCCGTCTCACTCTCGCGGATCCGACTCGTTGCGCAAACGACAGCCCCAGAACTAAAATAGGGACTCAGCCACACTAAATTTAGTTCTGCAACACTGCATCGGATCGTGTCGTGCCCATAGAAAACATTAACACCGTTATAACCGAGGATATATGGAGACCGCATATTACCGCGGATTCCAGCCAGATTTTCGGCAACACAAATTGCTGTATAATATTCAATTAGGCCGGCGATATTGATGGCAGCGTTCGCCGCCCGGCAATTTTGGTTAGAGCATCTGCCGCGTGCACGCGTCGCTTTGATATATACGATTAGTTTTCGGCGTGCGAGATCCGATTATCTCGGTTTCTAGTCGATTCGGCTCGTCCCAAGGTGCGTCGTGGGGACGCGCTATTTTTACCCGCACACGAGTCTCGTCTGAACGATTTTTCCTCCGGCTAGTACGGGCGGCAAGCTGCCAGCGCTACGTCACCGCGTCCGTTACCTCACGAGCGCTCAACTTTAAGAAAGGACTTTAAAATTAGCAAGGACGCAGGTTCACCGCCGCCCGCCGCCGCGCACTAGCGCCACTAATTACGCAACGCAACATGGCCGCCGCAAAAGACGCGGGAGATGGCTGTCACGGGATATTTATGAAATTCGAACTAAAATAGATTCGGTAGTAGCTTCGGAGTCACCTTGACGGGCGCGCGTTATGTAACGTCGCGAATTGAATCTACTCCGTTCAAAAAATGTCAAATCCGTGACGTCCATCGGTGACGTGTCGATGAGTGACGTAAGTTTAGTGTTGCCACTCCTCCGTTCGACTAATAAATTTATTGTTTGGCATGTAAACGGATGCGTTTGAGCCAAGAAATTACAGCGTTCGGCAAAAAAAATATTGAATGAACGGAATGATGGCGAAGTAATCTGGACGAGATGCAGGTGCCAACGCAATGTTTGTAGTTCAACAGTTGCAGGTTTTGATCGTTCAATATTTACTACACCTTCCGGAAAGCTTTCTCTTTTTGGACCGGGACCATTGTTCTAGAGATTTTTTTTATCTGACTTTTAATTACTCTTTTCTCTTCCTAATGATGTCTGCCCATTGAAACGGACCACTTAAACTGAGGGGTCGACGTGACTTCCTATTATTTCCTGAGTCGGCAATAAACATTTTTCATTGGAGAGTTCGTAATGATAGTTTTTGTGATTCTATAGGAACTCCACTAAGAATATAGTTTTGGTGTTAACTCAATTATAGATTGGACCTTGGTGTAAATATATTTAAAGGTTGAGCTGTTGTTTTGTGACAAATCGTATGTTTGTAACATTGTTGTGAATGTTTGGCACGTTCAATCAGCATTAATAAACTTTAACGAAATGAAAGCTAGAACAGATCTGAGACTGATTTCAAATGCTCGCATAAGCTTTCACAGTGAACGGTTGGAACCTTTTTTGGATGTTTTTAGGACTATTTATTTACCTTTCTAATTTTCTACATATTGCAGTATTCAGTGTGCGAATAAATGCAGCGAGAATGTAAAGTGTTTTCTCTATCAGCGATCTTAGCGATAGTGTTTAAGATGTGCGAGGCGTTGGCGCCATGCGGGTAGCTATTTCATCGTTATGTATTCAACGTATTACTTATTAGAATACGTGTAGACATACATCTGGAATAGTAAACTGGACTGTTTGTCCAGTTTACTATTCCAGATGTAATAAAACTAAGTGTTTTTTTGTTACATTTAGAAAATAAATAAAATAACGGCAAGTTTATATAACTCTATCTGACCTTAAAGATGTACTGTCTCCACTGTGACCATTGCATTTGAATCGGTGTAATATATATCAGAAAATAACTCCAATTGCAATATCTGTATTATGTCAACTGTCAAACGTTTCAATTAGTCGCCACTAGGTTGCATTCGAAAAGTTAAGTTTTTTAATGTTCACGCATCTTTTTTATTTTTTGTTTTTATGAGTACTTTCGTTTGGAAGTATAGCAATTTCAACAAAAATGTCTTAACGGAATCAGTTAACGAAGCTGTGAGCAATGAAAATAAAGATGTATTTATATATCTCTATCTATCTATATATAGTTTTGCGATAGCCACCGCGCCTGTCTACCCCTGCAAATATGGCAAAATGTCCTATTTTTAGGAAGGCCTATGTCCAGCAGTGGGCGTCATATGGCTCTTATATTTATACCATTATATTCTACCATTGTAAAACCACAAGGAACTTTGTTTGTGACGGTGGAGGTGGTTCCTCAATGCATGCGAAATTACTAAGCCTACAAAAGTTTCGTATCCTTATTCGAGGTTAAAACGAGGTTTATTTTACTTTTTTGTTTGAAGTTTACGTTATCTTAATCAGAATGACAGCTGTCAAATTGACGTTTATGAAAAATGATTTGAATTGTTTTTTCGTCTTATCTTTTACGTTGATTTTATATAATACTTTTTCATGTGATTGCTTTGTAAATAATTATTATATAATAACAAATTAGAATGCCAAATACCATAAATTCACATTTGTACTGTAACTGTAGAGCAGTGACATCTGTCATTCTAATCAAGCTATATTTAAATGTGTGTAGCTAAGTCGATGTTAGAAAATACTATACGGATATAGGTTGGTCTACCTTGTTTTAACCGGGTAGGTAAAGTATTTTTGGCCAGCATGGCAACTTTCGGTTTCAGCGCACAGATCTGCATCTAGGCTACCTAGATCAGGCTGTTGTCGTTGATTGACAGCCCGTAAATACAATGCAGCGAGCTCCGGCGCGAATTTTAAATCTGACTTGATATTCTGTCCAGCTTCGTACTAACTCGGACTTTATGTCCCGCGTGAGGGGACAATGAGAATAGTATGTGGTGAACACTGTTTGAGTCATCTTACTCTTTTTTATATATATTTACAAACTTGTATGTAATATTTTATGGTCTGGATAGCGCAGATGGTAAGGATCTTATGCACCAAGGGTCGTAGGTTCAATCCCCATTCAGGACAAATATTTATACACAAACAGATATCACGCCTGTATCCCATCCGGGTAGGCAGAGATTATGGATCTCTACTTGTAACGATTTTGGCATACCTTTTTCGCTTTCCTTACTCGCATCAGTTCTTTCATACACGCTCGTTTATTCTTGGTACTTCAAACCTGGCTTCGTTAATGTCTCTTCTACCTGGTTAGGGTATGTTTGCCTAGGTCGTCCTATACCAACTCTTCTATTCATTTCCGCTCTATATATTTGTGCAGTCATACTTCTTCCATCCATCTTTTATACAAGTCCAAACAATCTCAACATTACTTTCTCTATTGTTGTCACAACATCATCTTTTAGACCACATTCATCTTTAATCACACTATTCTTTAATCTACATTACATTGAATTCAAGTGCTTTAAGCGACTTAACTCGGATTCCTGTCAAGGTATAATATGTGCTATGGATATATATAAATGCACTATTCTTTATTCTATCCCTCAAACCACACCAGCTACTTCGTGAAACCAACCTTCAAAATGAGCCCCACACCAAATCACGATGCGCACACACATATCTCTCAACCAAACTTACACCGTAGTCATTTCTCGTTATCACAGCGTTCGAACTGTACAAATCGTAAACAGCTTGTGCGCAAGAAAACATCGTAAACCAACTGCATGGCCGCGCCGCACCGAAGCATAACTCCCGCGATCAAACAGGCAAACCTAGTGATGGCACACAATACAAATCCCAGGGTAGCGTCACGTCAAAACTCCATTACTGCACCAAACATATTGCACCAATATCTTACGCTAAGCCGTCGACAGTGTAAGCTAAGCTAACTTACACAGGATTAGAGGTGTTCCCTGTAATCCCGCGGCGTGGGACAACACCCATTTGCATACGAACCCCGTTAAATGTCATCTACGGGATTTGAGGCCGCCGTCTTAGAATCCCGGAGTGCGGAATTATTCGGAGTGTGTTTGATATAAGTTTTTATTGGTGCGGTATGTAAACTAGGTGGGGATTTGGCTACCATGCGGTATTTGCTGGTAATTGTATGTATTGTTGTTGCATTATTTATATTGGATTTGTATTGAATTTTAATTGTTTTAATTCGACTTAGGAATGTGTACAAACTGTCTTTTAAAAAATGATCAAAAGACATATCTAAAATTATTGTTCAGGTTTAATTTAAACACAGTAAAAAACACTAATAAACTATCCTTTCGCAATAGTCACAGAGCTAAAGAAACGCAGTCGTCTAAAATGATATAAGATAACTTTAATTATAATTAATCTGAATACTTTAATAATTACGTAGGATATCCTCTACACTATAGCATACATATCCCACGATCTTTCCAATAGGACAAACTGAAAACAGGCCGCATACAACCGGTCCTATTGGAGATTCCTTGGGGAGGCCTATGTCTAGCAGTGGACGTCTTATGGCTGATATGATGAAAGACGCGAAGCTACTTTCTAGATGCTTCCGCGTCTGCCCATCGCGTAAGTTATCGGCAGTATTACCCCAAATTTTTACACCCTTAGGCTGTGTTTGAAACAAAGCAACGCTGGTTTGAAGGGTGAGGTCACTAGGCTGGCGACGTACCAGTGGTATCATTGTGGTAATTTACCATGCGTACCGTATATTTGTTTACTAACTTTTTCATCTTAATATATAAGACGGGATGGATCCCGAACTCGGACAAATATTTATGTTTTATGATTATATTTATGTTTGTTCTGTGTCTGATTGTTAAATATATGGATTTGAGTAGTATATTTGTGATTTCTATGTGGAAATTTGTTTATTATATAAAAAGTTTTGTGTCACATTGTTTGTCCGGGGTGAACTTATAAACAACTTTTTTCAGATCGTTATTTCCATTCCACAGTGTTTTGTTCGGACACTTTCTTGCTTGAATGTGACCTATGTCACATCCTCATTGTACATATATTAGTTATTCTACTATGATTGAATTTAGTCTTCAGGTATTTTACGCTTTCATCTTCACTTTGTTGTGATTTTCCATTAAAAGTCGTGCCAGTGTTTGGATACAATCCGTTCTTTGTAGGATTTAGTATGTCGTACAATTTAACTTCTGAATTACTAAGACGATTCCAATTAATGTTTACTTACTGTGTACTGTTCGATTTAACTTGAATGGTAAAATATTTTTTATCTTAACTTCATCACCATTGGAAGTCTAGTACTGTCCATTTTGTCTATAATTGCCGCGTCAGGCGTGTTTTCTGCGTCGGCAATCGCAGAGCGCAGCTTTCGCTGGCCATCCCCACCCTGTGCATTTGAGCTGCACTGTTTCGGATGGATACATCGCCATCTGTCTGTTCTGGTACCTTAGTCACTTTTTACGACACCTGGTACAGGGGGAGATACTATTCTACTCTGCCGTTGCTAGTAATTTATCGTCGCAATATTTTTTTCATTCATAAACAGTTAATACAGTTAAATGGAAAAGCTCGCGCCAAATGAATTCATCTCAACATAGTCAAGCTAAGAAAACACAAGGAAATCCTGGACGATACTAGGTTACGCAACTATGACGAACATCGGACAATACTTACAATACGAATTAGCATACATTATACAACAACGTCAAACAATCCCGGGCCATTGTAAAAAAAGGTGCGTGATTAGAATTTAATACGCGTATTTGCAAATAATTGTGACGGTGCATCGGCCTCAGTTCACCTTGTATTACGTATATGGAATCTGAAATGAGTGCACATTGGAATTGTGCGATTTTGTTGTGCGGGATTAGTGTACGTTGCGGGATTCCTGACACGTTGTCCGGGATTAGGCATGATTTTTATCTTTTATATGGAATTTTGTGATCGTGTAGTAATTTTGAATAGAAAATAAGATGGTATAATAATGTATAATTATATATAAATAACTAATGTTTACACTCAGTTATAGTAACATTATTTAAATTTTCATTTAAATTTTATACGACACTTGCTCACCAAATTAAAGTTTGGAAAAATTGGATAGGTGAACTGGTTCATGAAGTCTCTCGTTCATTAAAATTAGCAAGGAAAGTATGACAGGTTTGAACCAAGAAGGCAGTTTTGTTTATTAACCCTGATGATAAATTTATGTATGTATTACCAATTAACATTAAAAAGATACTTAAAAAGAAACAATAGTTGTCACTCACAATAAAATGCGCGGTTTCTCAAACGGGATCGTCCCAGGTGACACATCTCTTTGGAAATAGCCTTTGGAAAAATTTAAAGTCTTGGAAGGTTGCTTGACAAGGGAACTTTTTACAAAAGAATCTAACATTAGTTTTCATTGATTGTTCTAAAGAATATAATCGTTTATTGTCTGCTTCATCTGATTTTTTTTATATTACTTGTAAAAAAAGTGTTCCGGTTTGAAGGGTGAGAGAGACAGGGTGAAATTACTGGATAAATGTGACATAGTATCTCTAGTTCACAGAGTTGGCCACACGTATATGATATCCTTGTGATAACATGAACTGCTGCCACCAGTTTACCATCACTCGAAGCGTACGCTTGATTGCTGAATTCATTATATAAAAATATATTGAAAATAGAATGTTCAATCAGCTGGATGGGTACTTTTTTATTTATTATGCAATAGTTATTTATAGCAATCTTCTATTCCGTTTTATGTATTTAAAGGTATTATTAGTAATGATATTTAAAATAATGATTGCTTTGTGATTAGGCTACGTACTAACTTTATATTCTTACTAATATTATTAATGCGAAAGTTTGTCAGTATAAATGTCGACGTATGGATATATGTTTGTTTGTAACTCTTTGACGGCGGAACGTCTGAACAAATTTAAATAAAATTTGGCACAAGGATTACCTATAGTCTGAAGTCTATACGTGTTACGTAGGCATTTTTTTTATTCCGGAAACAACTTCCCGTGGGAGGGATCTGGCTTTTAATTTTTCTTATAGAATCGATACGACATTTTGCACAGTTTAGTTGTCAGTGAGCGGCAGGCTTCTTCCCGTAAAAACAAAACTTTAATGTGTATTTTAGCTGCAAGTCTTAATAGTTTAAAATCGTAAAATAAAATATTAGCCGTACGGTACCGGTAGAATTAAATAGTATCTCCCCTTGTAACACGTGTCGTAAGAGACGACTGAGGTACCGGAACGAACAGATGGCGGTATATCCACCCGCAACAGCATTCTCATTGCTACCACGCTTGCTCAGAGCGGCAATTATGTGCAATCCTCCCTTTCCAGATGAGAACATTTTTCGGCTGCTATAATGATAAAATAATAAAAAATGGCAGTATAGTGTACTTTCTTCACGTGGACTCGGTGTTACCATTTATTTAAAAAACCACCACTTCAGAATTTGCATATTTAAATTGACAGTTGTTAAAATATTATCACCGATAGTACCTAACCTTTTTAAATGACAGAGAAAAATAAATCCTTACTATGTCTACTTGCATGTGTAACCTTGAAAATGTTGAACGTAATCATCAGTTTGAGTGGGTGCCAAATAAAATATTAGCTCGCTACCAGCCGGTTGAGTTATGATTCATAAAGTTGGAGCAATCTGATGAGAGGCGGTGAAGTATCACCCCTTCGATTCTGGCTCGAAATTGGTTACACTTTCAGGGAAGTTTCAGAGTAATTAGATGTTATTGAAGACAAGATACCCATGGTTTTACTATATAACCGTTGATATGCTTCTATGCAACGCCAACCTTCCATTTTTACCAGTCGGTTATAGCTGATCTTAGAAGGGGAGCGACGGGAATCATCATTAATATACCATTAAAGTATGCCATTAAAAGTCCACTGCTGGTCATAGGCTTCTCCAAGAAATGAGGTGTTTTGCCTAAAAGTGTCGCACTGAGTATGTATGTTAGCAATCACAGAGCGCAGCTTTCGCGACGGGAATGCTACTGCCCCCCCCCCCCCCCCCCTTGTGCATTTGAGCTACACTATTGTGGATGGACATAACGCTATCTATCGGTTCTGGTACTTTAGTCCCCTCTTGGGGCACCTGGTACAGGGGGAGGTACTATTCTACTATACCGTTACCTCACGGTTTCAAACAGTAGCGTGAGTAATGGTTATTTTGATGAATTTAATGTATTCCTAGTGCATTTTGTATAAACGAAATGGTTTTTGTTCACTTTTTCATCACATTAACTTGAACTGTGACATATTTATTTGTTTATTAATTTATTAATTTCGTTTATTTTCCTTACAAAGAGGTACACATTATCCGTTTTATCTATTGAAATATACTTCGTAATGAATTGATCAGATCTGGAACAACTTTGTCACACTGATAAATGCTCAGTCGAAGTAACATAGGTAATTTTTATTCCGAAAACCTCTTCCTGTAAGAGAGATATGGCTTTTAATTTTTCTATAGAATCGGCATGACATTTTGTTCAGTTAGGCTGTCAGTGAGCGACTTCTTCTCATAATGAGATCAGACAAGAGATCCTCTGGGATTAGATTTAGTGTGATGTCTTCGCGGAGAAAGTCGCGCGAAAGTCCTAACGAATTGATCCATCCATTCCGTGCACTGGTTAAGCTATTAAAAATACTCGATCGGTAGTTTCTATGATAGAATACTTCGACTGAGTTGGCAAACAAGCATACGGTCTGCGTGCCTACTCTATACACGCGCGTGTTATCGCAAGGATATCACTTACGCGTCATCTTGATATTTAGGGAATATCATATCGCATTACCTAGTTAATTTCTGCCTGTCTCACCCTTCTAATCAAAACGAATCTCGATCGGGAGGACAAAATAGAGAACTGATTCCAATTCAAAAGTGAGCTTGGTGTTAATAAAATAGAGTTTTTTTGTTATACTTCACTTCTCTTGTTAAATGCGGAATCTTGTCAGCTGAAAAGGTCAAAGAAATGTATGGTATTGTATATTAATAATGAGCTCCCGTTGAATATTAAGCGATCATAAAACAATTCTGAAACGCTTTCTATGTACTTTATTTACTGACGCTGCTTTTCTTACTTTATTACCTTATTTCTGATGTACGTTATTTTTCTTATCAGTGCATTTCTTGAAATATATATGTATAAAGAAAACTTCTTTGATTTACGATCATTTTTCTTAAGTTTATAGTTTATAGTCGTTTTATTGACAGAGCCACTAGATGTTACGACTGACGGTTGTGACATTTTATGGAAAAATATAATTATGATATGTTACACATCAATAAGATTAATTAAAATTTAATGGAAATATAATTTCAAGGACCTGAAGCCTTTATGGCTTTAAATGTTGTTTCTTTCATTATTACAGGTAAAGTAATAATTCGTTGAATATAAGAACTTCGTAAAATTGTTTAAATCTAAAGAAAATGTATTTTGTAAATAATTCTTTCATTATTACAGAGAAATGTAATAACGTCCTTATTTCATTTATCCCAATTATAAGAATAATATCATTATATTATATCATATGTATTTATTGCGTTTATGCATACAAATATGTATGTAACATTTATTTATATATATTATCTAATATATATAAATAAATGATTATGGCAATATATTTTTCACTGAAATTAAAATAGAATTCGGTTTTATTATTTGCACCACTAATGTTGATTGATGTAAGCGTTACGAATGATATAAAAATAATGAAAACAATTATAAATCCTCTAAACATCTTATACATTGATAAGTCCGATGGCGCAGATGGTAGTAATCCTATCTTAAGAACCAAGGGTCATGGGTTCGATTCCCACTCAGGGCCAATATTTATATAATAATATTTGTGTTCGTTCTCTGCATGTTAAATCTGTATTTAAGTAGTATATATGTGGAACTATTCTGTTGTTATCGTCAGTAATACAAGTGCTTTAAGCTCGAACGGAGTCAGGTCAATGTATTTAAATGTTGTGTGAATGTATTTATTAGATTGACTTGACTCTCCAATTAGACTCTTATAGCACTTGTGCTACGGATATCCGACAATAGGGAAATCATAAATATAATACTTATTTAACACCGAACAAACACAAAAATTTATCTTTAAAATATTTGTCCTGGGTGGGCATGGAGCCCGCAATCTTTGGTGCATAAGATAGCATCACTACCATGTTCGCCATTCGGCCCGTTGTTATTGATAATTATAATACCATTGAACCCGGTAAGGGGTCAGAGGTCACGCGCTGACCAAACTGATGACATTTTTAGAAAAAACCTAGTGCAATCTAGCCTTACAGCCATTGCTTGCGCATGAGAAAGTTAATTAACTTTGCGGAAACTAGGAAAGTATGACAGGTCCGCGTGATAGTAAGCACATATAATCTCGTGTAAACATTGTCACTGAGTAGTCGACTTTGTGACTTATAGATATTATATCACATTACCCAGTAACGTCAACACCTCTTACCCTTCAAGCTGGCCACTGACCACTGCTGTGTGCCGGTAGAAATAGGCGAGGTACCAGTTGATCAGATCCGATAGTGCATTTGGTAGTGTGCCTATCTAATGCGCCAAAGGTGATTTCTCTTTTAATATAGTCGAGGAGTACCGGCATAGTAGGACAGTACCTCGTCTAATGCCAGATACCGGAACCGACAGATGGCGGTATATTCACCCACAATTGGAAGGGCGGAAATATTTTATGTCGTGAACTTCACTCTGCGATTACTTACCCATCGCGGTAGTTATGGGCACAAATCTTCTTCCTTGGGGAGGCCTGTGTCATGCAGTGGACGTCCAACGGCTGATATTATCCATTCCTCTATTGCCTGATATCCGTAATAGCTTTAATCTTAATTCGGAGTCTTATATATTATTTCAAGCAATGAGTCTTAAAATACTTCTCACCAATTGATCAGTGCCAAAGTTCCAAGCACGAGGCGGTCAGTGAACCGTCGTACCAGGCTTCCATAAACATCCAGAAGTAAAAAGACGGGCGATCTATCAGATGAGGCGGCACATTATGCCTGGAGTTTACACGGCCTATATATCCGAGCGGACGCACAGGCACAAATATTCATTAGGGCAGTCGCGAGTTACGGAGCGGACTTGCGATGGGCGGCAAATCGGATTCTCTTGATACAGAAGGTCACATTGCTCGTGGAGCGTGGTGGTTGGGAGCGCCGGTTGTGAGGGGAAGGGCTGGGTATGTGTCGCTTCGTTTCTCGTATCAACGAGACGAGAAACCTCTTGCGAGTAGCTTTATGACTGACTGACTTTGTGACGTAATCTCGTGAGCTAGACCTCATACAATAGTCGTCTGCGTTGGTATTTCACTCTCATCTATATCTGCCGCCAAACAGCTATGTTCGACTGTCTTCCGGCTTGAAGGCTTTAGTATGACATAATAATCTTCAGGTCACATGGTTGGCTATGAGCTAGTGATTTCCTTGTAATATTACGATTTCTTTTAAAATTTAGGGAAGCACTAAGATAGGGTTCCTGAAAATTCATCCTAAAATTGGGTAAAACGGGGGGCAAAGTAAGTATTAAACTTTGAAATTTTTGAAGTTATTCCTTTGAAAATCAGTATGAAGGTTCTTCATTGAACGTTATGAAATACGTGTACAATATTTTTTCAAAAACCATCCCTTAAAGGGGTAAAGTTGGGGCGAAAAGTTAGTATGAAAGTTCACTGACGCAAAGTATATTTTACAACTGAAAGCGGGTGAAACCGAGGAAAGCTGCTGGTTTCCTTTAATAAAAGAGACGTTTGGCTGTAGTCTTTAAAGTTGTCTGTAAGAATGTTCTGATTTAGATAAATATTTAGTTTAATTAACATTAATTAATTTCTTTCTCAAAAATACATAAAGACTATTCTTTATTTAATCATCAAAAATGAAATCGATTGAGATTGAATGAGATTGATGTAATAGTAATAACAGATTTGTAAATTCGTATACACATACAATTTTCACTACATTACCTTCTATTGACTTGCGTATTGAACCTGCAATATACTTTGTTTCAGTCTCGTCTGGTGCCGGCTGACAAGTTAAAGTAGGCCACTCGATGACCTATTTGTTAAAACTACTGTATGCAATATTAGGTTATCAGGGTCATCTGTCATTTGAGTTGCAGTTTAAATTAAGTTACATAGAAAAAACATAATATTATATATTAAATATTATTATATATTATTATATATTAAACATAATATTTATATGTAAAAAATCGGAGAATACATAAGTACCCCTTATTAATCACTCAGTCCATGTATATGGCATGGTGATACATCCTTCTTCATATATAATATATAAAAAGGTGTCACGTTGATTCTTCTGAATGAATTTCTAAACTATAAAAACGATGTTGATCACTCATTGTTTGCTGTGTCGGTTCAGTTTGATCCAAATTGAAAGGAAAGTTTATATCTCGATTTATAGCCGTAATATTTTTTCATAATAAACATATATAAATTAACGCCTATCGGTTAGCCAGATTTACCAGTAATAATAATAATAAATTCCCACAACATCTCATACATTGACCTGAATCCGTGGTAAGTCGCTTAAAGCACTTGTGATACGGATGTCAGACAAGAGAGAAGTCACAAATATTCTACTTAAATACATATATTCACCACCCAAACACAGAATAAACATAAATATCATCCTGTAAATATTTGCCCTGGATGGGAATTGAACCCACGACCCTTGGCGTGCAAGATAGGATCACTACTATCTGCGGTATCCTTTGATTTAGTATATTTTAACAATTTAGAAATTTTTACTTAGTAATAGTGCCTTCAGTGGCGATTGAGTGCTAATGTTTTCAAGTTTGTTTATCGCTTTAGAGTCGGACCATCTGTACTTATTTGTTTTGGCAAGCGCATGCAAGGAAGGACTTACGTAAGAGGATGTATGTACGCATAAACTTAGTACGCTACTATCAAATAGCTTAAGGCAGTTTCGGTTTTCAGTGAAGCCTTTATCTTTGGCCTACGATTTATTATTTCAATATAAATGTTTTAATTTGCTTTTATTAGCAATCCGGCTAGGCATATTACATTATGTCTTCTCTTCCCTAATACCTCAGTTCGCCGTGAGGTACCGTAGAAAAAAAAGTACATCCCCCTGTACTTGGCTGTTGTAAGAGGTGACTACGGTACCAGAACCGACATATGGCATTATATCCATCCGATACAATCTAGTTCAAATGCACAGAGCGGAGATGGGCAGCAGCATCCCCGTCCCGAGAGCTGCGATTGCCAACACGCTTGCGCAGCGCGGTAATTATAGCAAAAGTCCCTCTTTCCTTGGGGAGGCCTATGTCCAACAGTGGTATTCCAATAGCTGGTTTCCAATGATGAAGAATACCCTAGTTTTTGAAGCCAAAAGTCTTCACGCAGTGCATGTTACCAGTAACGACTTAGGGTACTACGAATTGGCCGCAAAATATGAGCATTATAAAGAAGCTCAAACACGCTCAGCGAGCGATGGTAAACGCTATAGGGTCCCCCTACGTGACAGAAATGAGGAGATCCGTAAAAGAACAAAAGTTGTCGACAAACCGCCAAGCTGAAGTGGCATTCAGTTCGACGAACCGATGGCAAATGGGGGCGAAATATTCCCCTGATGGACAGGACGACCTGGTGAAGGTTTCGGGGAGTCGTTGGTTCCAGGTGGCATAAAACCTCACGCTGCCTCGTTTGGTGTCTGTAAGCTGATGATGATAATGATAAAATTATAAACCAAAAAAAATACATTTATTGTTAAATAAACGAGCGTGTATGATAGGACTCATGCAAGTAATGGAAGCGTGAGAGCTATGTCAAGATAGTAAGTGGAAATCTATAATATCTATCTAACCGGACAAATGCGTTATGCAAATAAGTAATAATAACGTAAATTATCTACAAGAAGTTAAAATGTATATATATTTTGTCTTAGAACTGCGAGTCATCCTTGGGGATATTTACCAGCGACGTTCGAAAGCGAAAAATTTTAAGACTTATAATTTTTTCACATATTTTAATTATAATAGTATGTATATATACATACATAATATGTATGTATATGTATATATATTTAATATGCATACATATTACTTATATATGCAGATTAACTATACTAATGCGAGTAAGGGAAGCGATGGGTATGCCAAGACATCCATGGTCTCTGCCTACTCCAATGGGACGCAGGCGTGATCACTTTATAAATCTTTTATAATTTTTAAATTTCATATTTATAATATAAAATCCAATATTTGTCGTTAGGTACCGGCAGAGTAGAATAGTACCTCCCACTTTACCAGGTGTCGTAAGAGTCGACTAAAGTACCAGAACTGACAGATGACGGAAATAGTACAGCTCAAATGTACAGGGCGGGGATGGGCAGCAGCATCATTTCATCATATCGCAAAAGCGGCGCTCTGCATTTGCTTTTTGGGCAAAATTCCCCCTTTCTTGGAGTGGCTTGTGTTCAGCAGTGGACTACCAATGGCTGTATTGATGATATTTATAATAATGTGTACTGCATTGCCTTTACTCATTTTCTTTTTCGTCCGATGGTTGGCTAGCAGATAAAGCCACTCCACCATATTTACATTCTATTTTGGATGTGCAAAAGGCTAAATAAATAAGTTTATTACGGAACATAAGTTAATGCGGTCACGTGTCATTTGGTTTCTGTTAGCAGAGAGCGCGTGGCGCGGTCATACTGCGATGCAGTAACATAAAATATGCGGTTGTAACCCGGATGCGGGTGCAGACTCGGCGTCTGCTGCTGAAATAGACAATGCTCGAATGTCCCTGATGAATTTAGGTTTTGTTATTTCTAGACGCACTCTACGGCCTTTCAATGTTAACACCGACTGCAGTACACACTCGATATAGCTTAAAACTTTCCATAATTACGGAATAAATTAAATTTAATGGTAATTCGGTGGTCGAAATTTAAACATTCAATTCAATTAATTCCTTCAACATCTCATACTGATTCCGTGGTAAGTCGTTAAAAGCACTTGTGTTACGGACGCCTGACTACAGAGGTATCACAAATATACTATTTAAATACATATATTTAACACCTAGATACAGAACAAACTTAAATATCATCATATAAATATTTGCTCTACTGTGGGACTCGAACCCACGACCTATAGCGCACATGATAGGATCACATCATAGGATAGGATTGAGTTAGATTTTTAATTTCTCGTTACTATCTTTCTCGTGAATGCGATGCATATCGCACCCCTAAATAAATATAGCTTTAATTTCAAAGCTGTAATTTCATTTAAACGGAAAAAATTAGGAAAATTATAGCATTATGAAAATTCGTCTGAACATGTTGTTTGTTGAAAATACCTGAAGAAAGCTGTGACGTGACTAAACTTGTGAGAAATATATTATTTAGAGTTAGTGTAGTCACTGTTCAGAAGCGCGGTATGTTGTGTGTCAATGTGCAAACTGTAGTGTATGTGTATGTGTGTCAATTTCAGGTTCATCCGCGCGGTCAAACTCTTTAGAAAGGGATACAAAGTTTTCTCTTTATATTATTATTATGTATTATTATTAATTTTATGAAGTCAGCAAACAAGCATACGGTCCGCTTGATGGAAAACTTGTCCGCAGCCTGTAGACGCTCATGTCATCACAAGGATATCACTAGCGTGTCGCCAACTTAGTGAACTGAAACTTGCCTTTTCTTTTTTCATTAATTCTTAAAACTTTTTAATATGTACAATACTAAAGTACATTATATTTTAATTGGTTTAATTTATCTAGTCGGGTTCAGCCAGTATGTGTCTATATATAAACGCGAAAGTATGTGTTTATAATTATATCACATTAAACAACTCTAAAATTATCAGTGTTACTCAATTACATCATGCATTTATTATGCATATTAAATTTCCTCTTGAATAACTCTATTTATTAAAAAAAACCGCATTAAAATCATTTGCGTAGTTTTAAAGATCTTAGCATACATGGGGACAGACGGCGGAAAGCCACTTTGTTTTTAACAATATATTGACAACTAAGTTTAAAATGCTGTTGTTAACTTTAAAATTCGTTCATTATATCAAGCCAATGAATTTAACAAAAGATTATTTGATGAAATTTCAGATATCTATGAAATTCCACCACATCTTTCACTTAAGTTGGAAAAGCCTTTTAGCTTGCTAATTCAGTCACATGTGTTTGAAACATCAAAATTTCGTTGTAACAGCACAATCTCATTTCGAGGAGGAGCTAAGGAGAAGCCATTAATGTTAGTCACCAAAAACTGGTGTTGCATCTCTTTAAATTATTAAAATTGTATACGAGCTGTAAAATCACAAACAACGCCATCTGTTATCGTCATCCTGTAATATTTGCTAAACATTAAAAGCAACCAACGCCGGTATGCAATACTGCACAGTCGTGATCGCTCCCGGATATATCCCGGAGCCTGCCTGTCTGTTCGTCCGTCTGTCGCCCGCACGTACGAACTGCGCTAATAAATGCGGAGCCCGCGGGAATTCTAATAGAGGCATGCGTTTTAATGGCAGTGTTAAGGCGAACGCTGCAGTGAATATGTTAAAATAACTCGAATCGAAGTAAATCCTGTTTGTTCTTCTTTAATATTTATGATACAGATTTATCAACGGCGCACCCAAATCGCTATGTTTACAATGTTTTAATTCAATGAGACTTAAAGCTAAGAATGTAAAATTCGATATAATAATAATAATAAATTCCCACAACATCTCATACATTGACCTGACTCCGTGGTAAGTCGCTTAAAGCACTTGTGTTACGGACGCCAAACAACAGAGGAATCACAAATATACTACTTAAATACATATATTTTACACCATACACAGAGCAAACACAAATATCATCATATAAATATTTGCTCTGGGTGGGAATCGAACCCACGACCCCTGGTGCACAAGACAGGATCACTACCATCTGCGCCATCGGGCCCGTCATATTAAAATAATATAATAATAATAATTCTCACAACACCTCATATATTGACATAATTCCCTTAAGCCTATTCATTCCCTAGACGGGCCCGATGGCACAGATGGTTGTGATCCTATCTTGTACGCCTAAGGTGGTGGGTTCGATTCCCACGATGATTTGTCGTTGTCGTTCGATTTTTGTACTTCCTAAATTGGTTTATTAGTTTTTGAGGTTATTAATTACAATCGAATTCACAAATCATTCCATTCCACAATATTAGTAATATATTCACGATTCCCGTGACTTGCAGCTGATTAAATTAAACAAATCAATAAACACATACCAATCAATATAAAACTCTGAATGCAAGTGATTAAGATCAAAATTCGTTATGAGATAATGACAGATAGTTCTATTCGTTGCCTTGTGTGCAGGATACATTGTATCCTGGATCGATAAATAGTATTCGAGAAAGAAGTGAGGTTTACCTCGAAGCATGAATGCGTCGTGAACCACCCACCGGCATATCTCCATGCGACGCCATTGTAATACAGATAACATCTGATTAAAACCTTCTAACTTACTGCTAAATTGACGTAATGCTGGCTGATTGATATAGTAGCGTCAACAAAGGCTACAATTATTTTTAAATGACTAAGTCGACGTCGAAGCATGCTGTCTGCGTGATGGTAATTGTCATTGCAACCTGTAGACCCGTATTATCACTAACGCGTCGCTAACTTTGCGGCTTGCGGATATTATGCCACATTACCCAGTAATTTGACTGCCATTACCACCCCGAACCGGAACCCAATGCGGAAGAAATCTGACGATCCACGTATAAGATCTACCTTTACCTCTTATTTATGTGCATAAAAACAAATCCGTATTGGCAAACAAGTAAGGTAGAGTAGAAAAATACCTCTTCCTGTACCAGACGTCATAAGATGCGACTAAGTTACAAGGACCGACAGATATATCCACCCACAACAACGTCGCTGAAATGCAACAGAACATGTGCGACGCTTTACAGCTGTTATTATGGTGATATGACTCACATCTTCAACCTGACTAGCTTTTACATATCATCACCTGATGATATCCATTGCTGGACAAAGGCCTTCCTAAGATTTTCAACCATACTTGAGTAATAAACTCTCTCCCTTTTAGCCCATTAGGTAATTCTTGCATTGCTATTTTCAAATCACGACTGCCAAAGCGTAAACACATTTGAAATTACAATGAATGAATTAACGCAAAGGATTGGACGAGACCGATGGCGCATACATTAATGTTCCTATCTCGAGTGCCGATCCCTATCAGAAGGCGTAAGTTCGATCCCCATCTAGGACAATCATTTATTTTGTGAACATTTGTGTTTGTTCTGATCAGGTATCAAAATATAAAAATATAATTGTAATATAATGTACCAGGTGTCGTTTAAGGTGACTAAGGTCATTAATCCTTAACAGTGCAGCTCAAATGCACAGAGCGGGGATAGGCAGCAGCACCCCGTCGCAAAAGCTGCGCTCTGCGATAGCCAACAACGCGCTTGTCCAGCGCGGTAATTAGGGGCAAAATTTCCCTTTTCTTGGGGAGGCAGTCCAGTATTGGACTTCTAACGGCTGGACTGACAATGATGATGATGAATTGTAATACCTCTGTTGATTGATATCCATAAAACATGTGCTATAAGCTACTTGTCATGGTGACAGGTCAATGTATTCTAAAGCTAGTTCTTCAGTTAGCACCATCATGCCAGATATTGGAAGTCCCCTGTTAGACATTGGTCTTCCCAAGTAAGAAAGATGTTTTCCTGTAATTGCTGCGCTTTAAAGGTTGTTGGTAATTACAGAGTGCAACAGCAATACTGCTGCCCATGCATCTGAGCCAGTTTCGGATGGATATACCGCCATCTAGAGGTACTATTCTACTCCGCTGGTACCTCACGGCACAGCACAGCATACATACATACGCGTCTGTAATAATACTAGAATACAGACTTTTATATTGAGCTGATCAAAGAATTTCCTTTCTTAAAGGAAACTTTATTTCTAACCAAAAGGAGTTATATTCCATATTGATAAAAATCCTTTTTTTAGTAATAAATCACAATGTTAACACCGTAGTCAATTTATATCGCCCCCTGAACAAATGGTACTTTTAAACGATGTGGATGGCAAGACTACGATCCACTAAGAATGGATTTTTGAAAATTCCTCCCCTAAGGGGTAAAACGGGGGTCCAAAGTTAATGTAACACTTTTTTGAAGTTGAGGTTTTAGTGCCGTTTTTGAAGTTATTCGAATGATATTCAGTTAGAAGATTATTTATTAAAAGTCATGAAAAACGTGCACAATATTTTTTCATACATGATCCTTTAAGAGGATTAAAAGGTGTGATTCTCTGATATTTAAAGTTATTTCCATAATATGTTACATCTATATACTTATATAAATAATATTGTTTTCAACTGCGGGGCCCTTCTAGTCCCTACTAATATTATAAATGTGAAACGATTTTGATGAAATTTAGCACAGACAATCTTTAGACCCTGAGAAAGGACATAGCCTATTTTTTTTATTCGAAATAAGGGTTAAAAGGGGTCAAAAAAGGGATGAAAAGTTGTATGGAAGTATCGCTATTTTTAGAGCTAGAAACTAGAAACTTATTTTTAAGGCCATTCATTCGAAATTAATAAACATGAAATTCAAAGTTTGTATAAGTTAAGGTAAAGAGGTATGGTACCCAAAAAATATATTCCACGCGGACGAAGTCGCGAGCACAGCTAGTATATTATATATTAAAGTCGAGAGTACCGGCAGATTAGATTCCCTCTGTACCAAGAATCGTAAGAGGCTCCTGAGGTACCAGATCACTATGTCGAATCAACCAAAATGAAGGAGAAGCAGAAAGAGTTCTCTCTTGTCTGTTACTACCGCCAAATAAAAGTACTCTGCTATGAAGGGAGAGGTAGACTGACTGACACTGAAACGTGACATAACATCCTCTGGTCACAAGGTTGACGCGTTGGTAATGTCCTTGCAATAATAGTAAATTTATAATAATAATAAATTCCCACAATATCTCATACATTGACTGGTTTCCGTGATAAGTCGCTTAAAGAACTTGTGTTACGGACACCACACAACAGAGAAATTATAATTATAATACTTTAACACATATTTTTAACACCCAGATACAGGACAAACACAAATATCATCATATAAATATTTGTCCTGGGTGGGGATCAAACCCCACGACCTTTGGCGCTAGGATCACTACCATCTGCGCCATCGGGCCCGTCATCTATTCACGTCATAACACGAGTCTATTCGTTCCGTTAACGATGGTTTAGATACAATCCTACTATTTATTAATACAGAAGTGTGTCAGTCTGTCTGCTTATTACAATTTCAAATAGAGTAGATACGAGTATCTTGAAAGATCTTGGCATAGACTTTTGATTTGAGTCTTACAAGAAAAGCAAAGTCCCGCCCACAAGCGAAGTCGCCAGAGGCCTATGACATTGATTAATATTTTTTTTATTAGACCAGATTTTTCGATTAACAAGCCAACAGTCCTAAAATCCGTAATAAAAGCGTTAGATCAGCCTATAGACGTATCGTATTATCACAAGGATATCACTACCACCTTGTGAGAACGTTCTCAACCTTGTGATTTGAAGATATTATGTCACATCACCCAGTAATTTCACTGCCTCTCTCAGCCTTCACGGAACACACCAATGCAAGCACTGCTATTTGGTATGTGGTATGTAGACATGTATATTGTACTTCAGAAGCCCTTTGCTGGGTTTTTAATAAATTAATTCGCTAAATACCACCAGGAATCCACTGCGCCACTCCGTCGCATGCCCCTGGATGACTTAATCGCACGCCACTTAATTTATACGCGTTTGTCAGCGCAATACTTGTGCTGGTTTCAACTTCCACCACTTCTGTAGGTTTTATTTATGAGGTTAGTTTAGTTAATGTCATCGTTGGGAAGTTTTGGAGTCGATTGGAGTAGTTTATGGTATTCTAGCAGCGTCCCGCGGCTTCTCCCGCTTAGTTCCCATTTCCAGACCATATCTATAAATAAAATTGGAGTTTCTGTTTGTAATATTATAATAATTCCTTTTTACTAAATGCATATGGATGTATACACGGTACATATAACAAAAGATTACATAGTTTCATATACACTTAGTGAAGAGCTTTTAATTTAGAATTATATGCATTCGAATAACGCGATGGAGATATCCATGGGGCGACATTTGTCTCCTAAGAGGTCTAACTTATGCTAATATTATAAATCCAAAAGATACTCTGTCTGTTATACAATCGAAAGGGGGGATAAAAAGTTATATGGAAATAAATCGCTATTGCTAGATCTAGAAGCTTAGAACTTATTATTTAGGGTATTGATTTGTATATATAAATAATTATAACAATTTGAGTTTGTACAAGTTAAAGTAAAAATGTGTGGTGCCCAAAGAAACCACTGCACGCGGACGATGTCGCGGGCACAGCTAGTAGGTACCCAAAATTGCCACAGCCAAACTGGGCAGACTTGTTTGCAATCGCAGTGTACAGTTTCATGACGGGTACAATGTATCCTTTTCTTACTCTTTTGCATTAAAGCTACGGTCTTTCAGATGGATGTACAATTGGTCTGTTCCTGGAACCTCTGTCTCCTCTCACGATACCTCTGTAGCAGTCTCCAAGGATTATTGTCATTATGGTTATCATCATATCGGCCGAAGGACGTCCACTGAACATTGGGTACCCAAGTGTCCGTCAAGACTAGTTGTATTGTTGACCTTAATTTAACATGATCTTGCTCTAGTCTAGTTCTAGTCAGTTCGATTGAGACGGATATACATAGAAAATGATATTACTCGAGACTATGTTTTATTAGTGCAGTGAAGTCCTGCTGCTAACTGAATGTATGTATATGTAACGGAATCGATAGATGGCGCTATATCGAAACGAATATTAATTATAAAATTGTATTCACACAACATCTCATGCATTGACCTGACTCCGTGGTAAGTCGCTTAAAGCAACTATGTTACGGACATAAGACAACAGAGGAATAACAAATATAAAACATATTGTTAAAACCCAGACACAGAACAAACACAAATATCAACATATATATATTTGTCCTGGGTTGAGATCGAATTCACGAACCAAACTGGTCAAGTAGCTCAAATCATAGGCATAGTTACTGCTTTTTTAGGAAAGCCTATGTCCAGTGGTGGACATTCGATAGCTTTTATGGTGACATGAGTTTTATAACATTGAAGATGTGTCGGTTCGTTTACATTCAGCCAAATATACTTACTATGTAATCACTAAGCAATATCTTCGATGTAACGTTGACAATATCAGAATAGTTCCATCGCTGCATTTTCCTTTGAAACTTCAAGATTTCAAATTAGCAAAGTAGTCCGCGACCTACCATCCAATTTATCGGTGCTGGTAATTCCCGGATCGACATGTTTACCTCCAATTGGAAATCTTGATCCGATTCCCCCCCCCCCCCCCCTCCCACACAAATTTCTTTGCGAAATGAAAAATGTGAGGAATTCATTTGTAAAACTTCCTTTGGGAAAATCTCCACGTTGCTTTAAGTTTGTAGGATTTGCGGAACGTTGTAGAACTTTGCAAGTTTGTCTCTGTGTGAGGTCTGTTTGGTCGGGAATTTTATCAGCAATAGGACGTCCACTGTTTATACAATTGTCCTTGTTAACTTAAGATTAAATTGTTTATCTGGAGAGACACAATAAAGTTTCTAAAATATAAGTTGAAGATGAAAGTATTTAACATGAAAAAATATGAAAAGCCAACTCAAATTTATGTTTTTAAATTTCGTAAATATTAGAGGAACTTAATATTATCATATCAAACATTAGAAGTCCACTGCTGGACATAGACCTCTCCAAAAAAGGGAAAATTCTGCCCATAATTGCCACGCTGGGCAAGCATGATGGCAATCACAGAGCGCTGCTTTCGCGACGGGGAAGCTGCTGCCCATCCCCGCCCTGTGCTTTTAAGCTACTCGGTTTCGGATGGATAAACCGTTAAATATAGCGATAATCTGTTTCCCTTCGCAAACCAAGCTTTGCATATTACAGCCAAGTATTATTTAAAATACAGTAGAATATTAAAACGTTTATAATATATTTGTATAATACAAACATTTCAACATTCAAGCAAAGATCGCGTCGTTTACAAACGCGCCGTATGCAGAAAGAATGTTCTAGATTGCATTAGCATTGGAAGTTGGAGTAAGTCGGCTGTAAGCCCAGAAGGTCGATCGGGCTGCACTGGGCGGGGCTCCACTTTCCGCGGCCAAAACCGCCAGTAGTTAAACTAAATATTTCGAATGTAGACTAAGAATAATTTTCTCGAATTAATTTCGAATTTAAAAGTTACAAAGGTCAATGACTATATTCCATTTAGTTCTATTCGCTAACCAAACAAAATTAAGGTCGTTTCACTATTTAATGAAAGGAAGGCTGAAGCGCAACAAAAGAAGAACGACAGAAATTTAAATGAAATTAAAGTGTTCGCATTGCTGTTTAAAGGGTAAAAGAGACGAGAAATGTGATGTAATATCTTTTAATATAGATATCACGTCATTCAGTCTTAGGTTTGGCAAGGAGTTAGTGATATCCTTGTCATACGAGTGACTATTGGCTGCAATAATGCTTGCCATAACATCAACTTATTCATATAAAAATAAATGTCACCAGCGCGGCTTGTTATTGACAGATGATAATGATAAGCAAGATGACATGATAAGAAAAACAAGAGGCAAAGCTGATGCAATCAATCGGTTAAGAAACCAGGAAGCCGTTAAGTTCGCTGCTCACAAAGCAGCTCCAACTTTAGTTCTTGAAACTATTTTCTATTTCTGCACAACAGTTCAGCTGTTGCTGGTCTTCAAAGTGGTTGGTGCGGTGCGATATAAATACATGCGGCACATTCGGAGATGCCCATAAAACACGCCTGTTTATATACTACTGTGTTCGCTATCTAATAGAGACGTTATCCGAAATTATCGGATATCCCTAACAAAAATCCGTTCAGATAATTAATTATCTGTCTAAATTGCAATTTCAATTTAATTCCCCCAACATCTCATACATTGACCTGATTCTGTGGTAAGTCGCTTAAAGCACTTGTGTTACGGATATCAGACAAGAGAGAAATCACAAATACATATACTTCTTAAATACAAATATTTAACACCTAGACATAGAACAAATATAAATATCATCATATAAATATCTGTCCTGGGTTGGAATCGAACCCACTACCTTTGGCGCATAAGACAGGTTCACTACCATCTGCGCCATCGGGCCTGTCAAATAAAGAGACTTCAACTAATACCTTGCAGCGTTATTCTTTAACCAACCAAATTTGATTCGGCATGAAATTGTTATGATAAAGACGTATATGCAATAAAATAAAAATAAATGCTAAAGCTAATAACCTCGGATATATTTGGAGACTAAATAAGACTCGGTAGGACACCAAGACAAATCGAATCGGTACTATCTAAAAAAAAAAAAATCTGATGACGAATTGATAAAACAATTACTCTTCTATAAAAATCCCCCGTAGAAAGCTTCAGCTACATCTTTACCGACCAACAGGTTTTATTATATTTTATAAAATTAGAAATGCAGGACCAATTTCAATTTATATTTGACTTTTGGTAAGTTACAAGTATTTGTTATTTCCTGATGTATTCCATCCCAATATTCGTACCTCACGAAAAAGGAAACCGCAGAGGCCGCAACCCAAAATAAATTTATACCTGATTATATATTGTAACCGCTTTAAAACCCTTCTATATTTTTAACGTAAAAGTTTGTGCAATACATTCACGTTAGAATAGCTATAAAAATCTAACAAAGTACACAATGGCTGAATGTATACAGGAATATGGCTACTTTTTATTCCGGAGAAAGATTTCTTTTTTTACAAAAAAATGCTTTAATCATATGCCATCTAAAGTCTACTGTTGGACATAGGTCTAGCCCAGGGATTTGGGGATTTACACTCATAATTGCTGCACTGGGCAAACGTGGTGGCAATCGTAGAACGCAACTTCGAAAGGGGGATGCTACTGCCCATCTTCTCGTTGAATTATTAAAGCTGCGGTTTTTTAGATTGACATACAGCTGTCACCGGTCAATCAACTCTTACGATTCCTAGAAAGAGAGGTACTATTCTACTCCGCCAGTACCCCAAGGCACAATCGTGCTTTACATAAGGTAAACCTCATGCAAAAGTCGCCTGCATTGGTACCTTACTCTCACCTATTTCGAACGCCAAATAGCAGTGTTCGCATAGCTGTGTTCCAGTTTGAAGGGTGAGAAAAGTAGAGAAATTACTGGGTAAAATGACATAATAATTTCAAGTTACGAGGTTGACAAAGCGTTAGGCACACAAGTTCTATAGGCTGTAGTGACGTTTACTGTCACGCGCACTGTATGTTTGTTTATCGACTTGGTGAAATACAAATGAATTCAGTGATTTTTAGGATTATTTTTAAAGTCAGACACCTAGAATGAAGATTTGGTTGAGATACAAAGTAAAGTGGCGGGTGAAAAGCTAGTTTCTAAGTTCATCGTATGTCCGAATCCAAATCCGATATTTTATATTCTCAACACTAACTAATATCCAATATGAACCTTGTTAAACTATTTCGATTTCATAACGCTAACAATGATGCCGGTTTAGTGTTTGGCAGTATAATCAAAGAGCTTAACTATGATTCGGAACAGTGTTTTGACTGTTGTTGATATTAATGTCGTTTTATTCTATATTTGATCCAAATACTATTGAGTTAGATTATGAATTCATTTACAGAATGAAAATGTATTTTGACTATTTTTACCGGATTTTATTCTCTTTGCTCTATGACTATATTTATACAAATTCATATATTATAATAGTACAATATCAGTAAATCGAATTCGTTTAAATTCCATTACTGTAAATACGTCCAAGGAGTCCGTATATTTCTTTGAACTTATTAAACTAATATAAATCAAGTTTCCCGCTTTAAAATCCGCGAAAACGATCATCGGATATTTTTCCATTTGTTGCAAACAAATTTCACACGGAAAAAGCTTATGCATCATGCATATTCATTATGATAGAAGCCATAAAACGTCCACTGCTGAACACAGCAATTCCCCTGAGTTCAGAAATTCACCCTGTACTTGCCTACAATTGCCGCTCTGGACAAGTATGGTAGTAATTGCAGATCGTAGCGTCGCGACGGGAACTTATCCACGTCCTGTTGCATTTAAGCTACACTGTTTTGAGTGGATATACCGCCATCTATCGGTTCTGGTACCACAACCGCCTCTTACGACACTTGGTACTATTCTACTCTGCCGGCACCCCTCGACATAATAATCAAGCATAACAATTAATAACAAGTAACAATATCGTATTGGATGCATCAATATGGAGGGGCCAGAACAGTTCCCTGTGGTACACCAATGGTTCATCTTCCACGCGCTCTTCAACGTGTTTCGAAATGATTGTTTTCATGACACCGTGAGCTTTACGATCTCGGACTCGTAAACTGAATCTGTGCCATTGAAGTCCCCGAATGGTACCAATATAGTATTCTGGGATGGGCTCGTGTATTTTTAGCTGTTACTCTGTGCCAATGTATAGGTACGTTAAAAATAAAAGGTTTCGGTAACTCAATTCGTATAATTTCCTGTGATAGTTACGTCAATGGAAATGTATGTCGTTCGTTCACCATAAATTATGTGATAAATATATAATATTTTAAAATATCGTACCAAATATAAAACAAGACATCTGACTACAAAGTTGTAAAGATCAGTTTATTTTAAATTTTTCATTGTGTTTTATGAAAGGTCGAAAGAGCGATTTTCCCAATTCCAGTTTTTGAGATACGTCTTGTTTTAACACTTTACATAAACAGATTCTTTGTTGATCATCGATTTTAAAACTAGTTCAGTATATGGTGATTTAAGAAAGAGAAAAATTAAAGTTAAATTCGATAAGGCATTCTATGTAAAAGTTAACAATACAATCACAGTACATACAATTACAAGGTTCTGAATCGTTTAAAGAATAATGCATTTAATTCTTCACAGAGAGTGCAACGCATCAAGAATGCATCTTCAGTAACGAAATATCAATTCAGAACGCACGCCTAAGTACCCAAATGCATATAATCGAATCATTTCGCATTCCACGCGGGGACGGGATTTATTGTAATGTTACGTGCGTTGTCCGAGAAACGCACGCGGCGTGTTAGCGCCAAAAACGCGCGTGCTCATTCTGCAAGATGGCGGCGAGCGGAATTTTTGACGTTTCTAATTACGTCACATTCCAATTCGTGCAATAAATATACACTTTTAACTAGCGGACACACGGGATTTTGCCTTTTTATAATTATGACATACTGTTCTGTTTTCTTATATTTTTTCAAAACATTACAAAGTTTTGTTTAAACAAGTCATGAACACTTATATATCGTCACGTTTGCGTATGTTATGTTTATATTTGATAGCCTCCTGATACTTTTATGCTGTTTCTCTCACTCAGAATTTTCGCTGATTTGAATAATGAAGTCAAAGCTTTTTGGCGGTAAAAATAGGTGACAATGTAAGTTAGTTGGCTATATGACAAAATTTGTAAAAAGACTTTATCAATTTCGAATTTAATTAAAAACTCCATGTGTGTGCAGCTCCATGCAGCTGCTATAAAGATTAAAATGATTCGTATTCCAGAAATAAGACTTAAAAGTTTGGGTGTTGTCTCACTCAGTAGGAGTGTAAAGTTGCTTCTACAAAAAAAGTCATAATACTCAGTGTATTATGACTTTTTTGTAGACGCAACGTTACATTGATGGGTAATAAAATTTGCATTAGTACCAGAGCTGAAACCTATACATCTGCATTTGTTATAAAAATATCCGGTTAAAGTGGTGTAGGTCTTGTTTATACCTATCCTTTTTAAACTCGTTTGTGTATATGTTAACTTGAAACAGCCGTGAGGTATCGGCAGATTAAAATAGTACCTCCCACTGTACCACTGACTGAGGTACCACAACCGACAGATGGCGGTATATCTATCCGAAACAGAGTAGATCAAATGCACAGGGCGGGGAAGGGCAGCAACATTCCAGTCGCGAAAGGTGTGCCAGTACGCGTGCCCAGCGCGGCAAATATGAGCTAAATTCCCCCTATCTTAGGTAACTTATGTCTAGCAGTACACTTTCAATATGGCTGATACGATAACCTGAAAGATCTCTCTCTTTGTAGCTATTGCAACTTTTTCACCACATCTATTGGTCTTCGCGAAAGTCTTAGCCTTAGTCTTACAACCCAATGCTAACAATACAAAAATGAAAGGAGTCCTAACTGTTAAACAATGAATAAAAGTACAATGCACCGTACTGCACGCATACTGTTCGCGCCAAAACGACGCGTGGCCGCAACAAAATGGCGTCAGTGCGTGCTTTTTTCACGGCGTCTTTCCGCGTGCGAGGTGATTTTGGCCAACTTTACGGTGACGTAGCGACCTAGTTAGGCACGCCAACCCGTACCACGGCCAAGTCCAACCGGGCATCCCCAATGAACCGGCGCCAATATCTATAAAATAAATTGGACCGACAGAAAAAAATTATAATGAAGGAAACGTCAGCATCGGATTTGCCGCCAAAATGTTCAGGGTGAACGCACTCCAGTGTTTTGGCATGGCTCAGCTGTTGGAAGTTGTCCTAATAGTTTGTTTGATTCGATAAGGTACTCTGGTTTTATTGTCTGATGCTTGTAAACACAGCTGATCTAATTCGGTTAATTTTAATCATGCATATGATGATTTATTGGGAATCTAGACAGCCGACCTACTGTTTACTTAAAGCAAATGGATGCTCGAAATGTTAACCAAATCTGCTATAATACCGATAATATCTGTACGAAAATCTAGGGAACTAATATTTGCGCAACATTATGAATAATTTTTGATATATTTAAAGGAATAACTATGTATAATTCCCACAAACTTTCCTCGTACGCTATCAAAAAATAAGGTTCCAGTTGAATGCACAACTCGAATCCACTACTCACTCTGCCAGGAAAACATAAACTTGCACACTTTTATAATTAAGATTTGTCTTCGCCAACCACCATCGCGAATTTTTCAATTATCTACAGGGGCCAAATGACATCTTAAAAACAACTATTTTCTGACCGTCTAACAGATAACTGACCTCATTACCATTATACAAAACAGATAACAAAATCTTAACACGTTAAAATTTCGGCACTATATTTAATCTGTGCACAAAGTTCAACAGTTATTACGTTATGCCGTGAAATCCATGATATCATCGAGTCTGCAGCACCTCTGCCAACAGTCTTACTATTCAGCATTTGTTGTTCTTATATTTGCCAAATATTTGCACCTTATCGCCGCGTGTTGTGATAGTTTTACGACGCCATTTTTATATTTCTCTTTCGCGCGCTTTTGGCTACGTCTGCAATATGGCGGAGTTTCTTTATTTGGTTGGGTTATGCAAATTTCCTGTGTGTGTTTTGGTTTATTTTCTCGAGCTATCTGACCGTTTCAAGATAAGTTTTTTATAAAGTTTAAATAATAGTCACATAGGGATAAGGTGTTTAAAACATAAAGCCTTCAAAATCTACATACGAAACGCTTGTTTCGTTTCCCAGTATATACAGCATTCGGTGAGGTTCAGTGAGCCAGCTTAACGCGATAACCCAAATATTTCATAGAGCGGATATTATTAGCTTACACGTAAATATGCAGCAAAAATAGAATTTATTCGGCATAATGTTGTAGTAGATCGATGGACCGGTGTTGCCGCCAGGAGAATCCGTGACGTCACATCAGGGTCCTGCCAAGCAGGTTTGGCAGCCCACACGTCTGCGAAAGCCGCCAACTCTGTGTTTTGACTGGACCCTATGTTTACGTCCGGAAAAATTCAGTTTATCGTCATGAGTCACTCGAGTTGTACGTTCTTTTTACGTGTTTCGGTGCTGCGTACGGATAGTTCGCGTTGCCTTTTGTTTGGACTATCAACGCTAGGAGCTTCAGTGAATTCTTTATCAGGCTCTTTTGCAGATTTGTATACGGTAGCTACAACTAAATGTTTTTTAAACTTGCAATTGAACCGATAGGATTCTTCAGCCGTCCTGCCATGTGATACTGCGCTGATATCGTTACCATGTTAATGAATGTGTGTTGGACTATGTAATAGCCGGGTTGTTGACCTGTTTGGACGAGATCTGGACGGTGAACGTCATGAGATTTCCGAATCCTGCCAATCTGGCTTGAGAACTAGACAGTCAGCCACGCGTCTCGGGCTCCCGCCAACTGAATGTTTGAGCTCGTTAACTTCCCATGCTTGGACACGTCAATTCATTCATAATTTGGTGACTTATAAGATGGTTAAGATCATTTGCAGTGGATGAGTTCCTTCAAACCAACATCAGATTATCTTGCAGGTTCTTTTTTGGTGGATCGCGTAATGTACCAGCTACAAATTTAGCTTAAAGACCCGTCTGGTGTCGGCAGACTAGTTTTAAAGTAGGCCACTCAATGTCCTAATTCAATGAATGATTCTTGTAACCCCATAAGGTTGACAGCCTTTTGGGTTCATCAGTAATTTATAGAAAAAAATATTATTAATTACGATTTAGAAGTGCGTATTATAGGACTATTTAAATTAAGTTCTTTAACATATGAAATAAAGTGCAGGCTCCGGATCCTGTCAAAAGTGATTTTTGTAGGATTCAGGTTAATTAGTTAAATTCAGTTGATTTTATTTTTAATTATATGTGAAGTCTTGATTTGTAAATTATGTTATATGTACTGATTGAAACTAGCTAAAGTGTTTTACAATAAAATAACTCATAAGACCAGTACAGATGATAAGGAATGGGGTGATAATATCTAAAAAGTTAATACAGCATTTTCAGTTAAAATATATTATGCAGAAGTTTTAATTCTATCCTGATTCAGATGCTTGGTTTTTTATTATTATTCAACCCCTGAATTAAGTATACCGAAAGTAAGTAGAACAAACATGATCGCAGAATTTATAAAAGCCTTAAGCACCTCAAATACTTTCACGAAAGGCGAGACAATGTCGATTCTTGCTTATATGTCCACAAATACGAATAAATCAGCCGACATCATTTGCATACATTACGCTATGATTCAACAATACTGTGTTTGTTTGGACGGGCGCGATGAATTTTGATAAGCGTTTGCATGTGTAGGACACGTTGTAAATTATATTTTTCTTTGTATACAAAAGTTAGGAGGCCGCCATTAGAATTCCAGTGATGACTTGGGTGATACTTATAAATATCCAATAGTGCTGCAGTATCCAATATTCTTTTATATAAGGTGTAATGTAGCGTTTATTTCTATTAGAGGCCTCATTAGAAAGGATTACAAAATAAAACCTCGATCAGGATGTTTATTGATATTATCAAAATATTTAAACTAGTTAGTTAAATTTATCTCGGTATTAATCTTAATGGTTTTTAGATTTTTGTTCATACTACTACATTACAAGTATACAGAATATATAGTATCACTTATAGCGTTAGATTTATTAGATTATCCTTCTTCTATAGACAATGTTTTATGAAGTTCTCATATTAGATTTAATATCTCTTTAGATTTAGATGATTTCTTTAGTCATCGTTAAGATTTAGAAATTACAATAATATACATTTCTTAGTTGTATATCTGAAGAAAGACTATTTTATATAGGTCTGTTTTAGTAGTAATAATAACTTTATTTACACCCAGACTCCTGATGGTTATCGGTTCGTAGATGCTCGCGGTATCCCAAGGTGCATAATAGCAAGTCACCAAACTTGTGACTTTGGGACATCATGTCTAAATACGCAGCGATATCACTGCTTTTCTCATCGTTCAGGCGGAAATACTATGGAACTAAAGTACAAGCGATTGGTGATAGAAATAGCTGCGAGAGACTTATGGAGACAGATTTTGAAATAACTTGTTAACCAGTACACAATTAGCAATGATTTATTTCGCATGTACAAACTCGACTCTGTAGATTTTGAGAAAAGTATTCTATAATTGGACCTGGGAAAATATTTCTTGTTGTGTTAGAGTTGACTTTAAATCTTGCGATTTTGCTTAGTTCAGTGATGAAAAAGAAATTTCAGGAAACATTCTTCCCGTTCTGGATCGCTGGAATGTACTGGAATTCACTTAATTGTATCCATTCTAGTGAGCAATCTAGTCATGTGTAAAAAATTTAGTGTCTTCTTTCAATACTTCCTTCAACATTCTCTTGACGAAACATTATTTGACATTGTTATTTTTATACGATCTAGAAAAATGATAAAGTTTTTCAACTCTGTCTATTGGGATTTCTTTGACACTGCTATATTTTTATTACAACAATTTCGTTGGTATTTCTTTTTATTAAAATTTCTCAATTTATTTTTTTCATATCAATATCAAGGAATCAGTTTTCCATTATTGGTAAAGATTGTTATGATCTGATAATGCAACTTTGGACTGGATTAACTCCCTGCATAACATGATAAGTGTTATAGTCTAAATAGTCTCTGCTAGTTTCCGTTCTACCTGGTCAACATTATCTGTATTTATTTGATCTACGTCGAAAATCCCGATGTCTAGTTTATTTTGAGCTGTACAATAATTTTGTTTATTTTCCTTTGCGAATGCTTTGTGTGCTATATTTTTAAACATTCGCACTTTAAATGTTAACTCGATGTGGATCGTTTATATGTGAGATGTATTTGTAATGCAATTGAAATGTAACTGTAAATAACTTTTTAATATAATTTATATAAGATTTTGTGTTAATTAAATTGATGTTACAGAAATTGGTACCTAATTGGATATAATTATTAATCATAGAATTTATTGTAATTCAAAGATTGAAAACATTACTAATATAAAACAAGAATATTTGAAAATCGAGGCTTTTTTTGGAGATTTTACAAACCAAATGTCGTAACTTTATTCAAAATTGTAAAAAAATATCTAATTCCTGTTGGTACCATGTTGGTCGCCAATAAAAAAAATATCCTAGTCCATTTCAATCTCGTTGGACAGTGACGAATTGTGGGTTCGATCCCCATACAATACTTCTGATTGTCATATCATATCTGTATACGAAAGATCTCGCTGGAGTGACTCCTAAAGAGGTTGTTTTGGATTGCTAAATCTGGATGATGACTGTTTTGATTTTTCAGGACGAGTTCCATCCGTTCATAGAGGCCCTGATGCCATTTGTAAAGTCCTTTTCGTACACCTGGTTCAATTTACAAGCGGCTAAACGGAAGTATTACAAAAAACACGAGAAGCGGATGAGTCTTGAAGAGGAACGGCACACTAAGTATGAGTTACAGGTAATTGATCTTGATCATTTAATGCATGTAATTTGGGATACGGTGAGGTTGTGCATGCGACGTGTATTGTATGTAGTGTTGAGTATAGATCATTTGCGTAGATGTTCCAAATATGTAAGAAGTTTCCTATAGTTATATATATATATTAAAAAAAGCGAAGCTATTCTTTCTATCTATAAATATATAAGAATTAATACCTATTTCCTTTGGTAAACAGCAGGTCTGACTTTGCCAATTCTTTGTTATCTTCTAGAAGGTTCTAATAAAAAAACATGCGTGAATGTGAATTAGAAAGTAAAATAATATAATGATAATAATAATAATAAATATATAATGAAACTTTTGTATTTTATATTTGATAATATTGTTTTCGTTTGATAGTTAACGCAATTGGCAATATGGGGGATACTTTAAGACTGACTTATAGGGTTTGAAATTTGTCATATAGATATGAATCGAGCGATTCATAGCAATGCATATCTCTAGCGAATGCTATAGTCATACTGGTGTGCAACATGTGAAACAGTTAGATAGGCACATTACAATTCCTTTCCAATTTTAGTATTGTTCAGAAAATTATTCACCATAGTTATCATATTACTCCAGGTCTTTGTGTTATAACGAATTCCGAAATAATTAAATCAATCATATTCATGCTTATCTCCAGCCTTGTATTTAGCAAAATTTTGCAAAATGAGAATACAGAGAGCTCTTAAATAAATAAATTAACTGATATTACTGTTAAATTAATATTATAATACACATTGAATATGAGAAAAACAAGAAGAACAAATAATATCTTTTAAATAGAAAAATGTGTAATTTGTAATGTAAATATTCTTGTGGAAACTGATAGTTTTCTCGTAAGGAGGAAAACTGTAGATTTGTTAAATAAGTAATTTCTAATTCGTTTCGATTTCAGTAAATTATACTTGCAGCTCTTTGATTTATTTCAACATTTAAGATCTAATGATCTCACTGACTGATTTAAAATAAGTCTTATGTCCATGCGTGGAGTGACTGTACAATTATTATTTCAACTTGAAATGTGTTCGATTTGGAATTCACAAGGATGGATACGAATCTATGTACACTGTAAAAGTTTTATATTTGATTGACGCTGTCAATGTCATCGCAAACCAAATGAAAGAGAGGTAAATGGAGGAGATAACAAAGAGTAAATGTTAGTTGTCGAAAGTGTGCGAGGGTATAGCAAAGATGTAGAAGGAATATTCCCTATCCTCTTCAAATGCTATATATTTTTCACAGCCAATGATTATATAAAATTACTCGTAAATCACTATTGTGTCAAAATGAAGATTTCAATTAAGATTCTGCCAGTTCAAGCTTATTTTTCTTATACACATTATTTTTGACTATTTATTTAAAGTATTTAAACAAAAGAAGGTGTAATATGTATTCACTAACTTTTTTGAGCGTCTGCGGTTGCTTAATTTTTCTTACAGAATTTGTAATAAATCTTTTACTATGAACCTTTTTAGTCAACTGAAAGCTTGGAATCTTTTTCCGTGATAGGATAGCTATGGTTACTGATTAGAAGAAGCTAGGAGCAGGGAGCCGATGGTCGGTGAGCCGACAAAAACCGCTTTTATTGGAAAGAAACCCTTTTGCAATTCTACTTAGCACTCGAGTGAGCACTCAAACAATTGTATAATCATTACAGAACGAAAAGGCAGAAGTGAAACAGAAATGGGCGTCACGGCTCTTAGGGAAGCTTCGGAAGGACATAACGCAGGACTGCCGCGAAGACTTCGTGCTCAGCATCACGGGGAAGAGGCCAGCGGTTTGCGTGCTCTCGAACCCGGACCAGAAAGGGAAGATGAGGAGGATAGACTGCTTAAGGCAAGCAGATAAGGTGAGATGTTATATAAACCTGGCGTGGTCTAATATTTTTTTAGTGGTATTACAGGCAGTATTTTGTTATTATATTACTGATTATATGTGTTGATGTTTGTTACTCTTTTGGGCTAATTCGCCTGATTAGATATGGATTTTTTTTAAATGACTAACTCGATGATAGCAAGAATACGGTCCGTACGATAGTAAGCGGTACCGCGACCTATAGACGCTCGAACTATGACACGCTATACAAGAAAGTCACTAGAGCGTTGCCAACTTTGTGCCTTAAAGATATTATATGGTCTGGAATAACACTTAGTTTACTTATTATGCAGGAAAAAATTACAGTGCTAGATGGAAATGTGTGGATATTTTTTTCGTAAATAACATCGGCATGACTTCTTTCATTCATGGTGGTTTCGAGGTCAGAAAGTGAGGTCGGCTTTCAAATTACTAATCAGAGAATGAAATTAAAGTGAGGGTCCTCAAAGGAACTTAACACAAAGTGAATCCTTCACCGAAGAGGGAAGCTAATAAGCTTATAAGACATACGCTAGAATTATATATATACTAGTTGTGCCCGTGATTTCGTCTGCGTGGAATAGTTTTTTTGGGTACCATACCTCTTTACCTTAACTTACATAAACTTTGTATGTCATGTTTATTTATATCGAATCAATGGCCTGAAAAATAAGTTTCAAGATTCTAAGCCTCTTACTGGCACTCCACAATCACTCAATTCTACTCCTTTGCAAACACAACTTAACTGTCCTGCTGTTAGTTGTTAGTTAGCGCTACGCTCGGCCCCGCCTCGGGGTGACACAGAACTTGTCAGAATATGTTATTGACCTTTTTGGGGTGGCGGCAGAATAGAATAAACGTGTCATCAGAAACGGTTGAGGTACCAGACCAACAAATAAGTGATAGACGAGTGTACTTAAATAAAAGAGTGCGGGAATGGGCAGCAGCCTTCCGCTAGACTGATATGATTTTGATGAAGCTTTGTCTGTCTTCCAGGTGTGGCGGCTGGACTTGGTGATGGTGATACTATTTAAAGCGATACCACTAGAGAGCACAGACGGTGAACGGTTGGAGAAGCACCCGGAGTGCACGCAGCCGGGTCTCTGCGTGAACCCATACCACATCAACGTATCAGTCAGGGAGCTTGACTTGTACCTCGCCAACTTCATCAACAGCTATGGTAATGGGAGCGACGGTCTGCCAGGTCTCTCGCTCAGTTACGTCTATTTGCTTAATATTATTTTTTTTGTAATCTGTGACTTAGTGTTGCCAGTGATCGGACGGTTTTTTTTCTGAATCTTAATTTTGGTTGTTTAATATTTTTTCTGATGTATTTGGTTGACGGTTTAACATAACCAAAGCTTATAATCAATTCAAGGTCGAGATGTGTTTGGTATTCTTGTTGAAGCTTAAACAATCCAATATGTTACGCTGTACCGCTTGCTTACATTTTAAACGAGTATATATATGTTTGTAGGACTCAAGCTTTCTCTTTACTGAAAAATTTGCTCTATTGTATCTAAGACTATATAGTAGATAGAAAAAAGTTTGGTGAAACGTGACTTTAAATGGCTGATAAAGAATTATTAGATACGGTGAGCCCGATGGCTCATTCGGTGTTACAAATAAGTCTACCCTTGTATCTGGTATCCGTAACACAAACGCATTAAGCTTATTTCATATTCAGGTCGACGTATGAGATGTTGTGAGGATATTTAACATTAGCTATAATATATTCGTTATTATATTTTATAAGTCACAGGAAAGTGGTGATGGCATATACTTTAGGCTATATTTTTAATTAGAATCATACATTCTTTGGTATGATCCAGTGATTATTGTAAATTATCAATTATCATCACCGTTGCTTACTTTCATTTGCGAATCTATATCATGGTGAAACTAAATAAGCCGGTTACTAATACAAGCAATATTTAAGCATTTCATTTGTTTTAAACTTATGAATAAATAAAAATAGCCATCGCCTAATTTACTAAACTGTTTTTTTAACTGTAATATGAAAGCAATCTTTATTATTATATATTAAGCTAAAGCTTGTTTTCATTAATAATATGGAATTACAAGTAACAGTTATTGTTAAATGCCCGCTTCGATTGTTTGTCGATAATAATCTTTTATAAATACCAGTGTTTATTTTTCTTCAATGTATGCCTTGTTATCATCCTCATACCAGCCATTTAAAGTCCACTGCTGGACATAGGCCTCCCCAAGAAAAGGGGAATGTTACCTATAATTGCCGCGCTGGGCAAGCGTGCTGGTAATAGCAGAGCGCAGCTTTCGCGACGGAGATGCTGCTGCCCATCCCCACCCTGTGCATTTGAGCTACACTGTTTTGGATGGATATACCGCTATCTATCGGTTTTGGTACTTTAGTCGCCTCTTACGACACCTGGTGCAGGGGAAGGTACTATTCTACTCTGCCGGTACCTCTCGGCTCAAGCCGTGTTATATATTACACTGGATGTGTATAAAGAAACTGGTAGCTTGTGTAATGGTACGGTGCCGGTAGAGTAGTTTATGTGTATTGTACGACATGTGTTAGGTGACTTATGATCTCCCGGGTCATTAGGATCATCAATATTGAAATTCTGAGATCACGGATTGGAGTCTTGAGATCCGGGTCTGAAGAATTTGTCTTATGGATGTACAGATCGAGCTTGGGACGGGATGTGACAACTTTTTCCTGTATTAACCATTCTCCTAATGTTACCTACATGCTTAACAAGATTCGGTCGGAGGTAAAATACCGGTAGTATTTTCCCATGGTACCCGTTGTCTTTTTTCAACATATACTTTTAAACCCGCTTTAGTAGCATATTCTTCTACAAATGCTTCCCTCGGCCGCCCTTTCACTATCAAACCTCAATCACGAACACTCATAACTAACTGAGAGTGCGTGCTGTCCCTATATACAACAACGCAAACCAACCAAACAAATGCAATCGGGCATAATTCTTCCTGTTTTATGCAAATCTTCCAAACGACGTCCTTTCAAGCCGAAGTCTGTACCTTAGTGCCCTTGAGGGCCTCGTCTAGATCTTGGGAGTTCCAGAGTGTGGAATATTTTTCTCCAACAGTACTGGAATCGATGTCAAAGTGGTCCAGAAATAGCTTTTCTAAAAAAAGGAATATATAGTAAGACGATGCCGGCCGGTTACCACGATGCCATCAGGATATATTCACTATTTTAGATTTTTGTACTCGTCATGTGAAGTTTCCGCACAAAATATGGGTTTTACAAAATCCGGTTCCAATAAAACGGAAAAATATGTATGAAGAAGCGTTTGATATTTAGCTACATTCGTACAAAATTAACATTTTGATCTCAGTAAGACACAGAGAGTTCAGGAAGACTACACAAAGATTTCTTTTGTCGGTGCGGGTATCACATAATCTTCTTAGTTCTTAACCAAAACTGGCAAGGTGGAACAAGAGTGGAATTGGCACAAAAATAGTTTTGAGTACATAGTAGAGTCTTTCATATTTATACCTAAGTTTTAAAGAGATTGTCCTTTCCATTGTTTTACTTTCTTAATCGACTTTATATCTCAAACTTAACGTTTGGAGACGCGAGGGCATCATTCCTATCTCATCGGAATATAGAATTCAATTCGTCGTTGAAATTAATACCACTGAAATGAACATAGCACTAGATCAGTGATACATCAATTAAGCGTAAGTAACATATGTAAATAAAGTACAAAATTCAATTACAAATGTTGAAATTTAGATCTTATTGGCTAAATCTACATACGCTGTTTTGCAGTATCACTGATGATACGCTGCACTCCATTTTCGAGACTCGAAAGCCACGAAGCTAACCTTAATTTAAGCAAACGTTCGCTGTTTTGTAATGCTTATTTATTAAAGTGACTAGTTTGTAAGTATTTGTAAGAAATTCTAACAATATGGTAATCTAGCCGATATGTTTCAGATATCCTAAGCGGTTCTCTCTCGCCCCACCCCCCTAGAGACAAAGAGAACGAACACGAGGCCAAGACGAAAGGTAACCGCCGCGTCTCGGTGTTGTGATGTGTCGTGTCTGCGATTTCTTTATCTGTGGTCATCAGTGTGTTGCTTGCTTATAAATTAACGCGAAGACGGAGTATTATCAGGAAAACGGCTTGCTGATAACGATTTATATATATGGATATCAGGTGTTAGTCTTCTTAAAGCCAGACCAGTGAATTATTACTTTATACATTTGAAATATTAAGGAAACATTATGTTTTTGCTTAAATGCGGTTTCGTATATTTTTTCTATCCACGGCTTTAACTGGGTATATATTGTCTTTAATATGAAAGCTTAAGTATTTAGGTGTGTTAAACTATATTATTCTAAAATCGCATTACAATCTATTTAGTATGTTTGTCGTGAAGAATGTGTGGAATCCATAAGCTCTCATTTACGTTACACAAGAGATTTATTGAGTCAAAGCGAAATGTAAGTTTAATTAATCATTAAGATCATCATTATCAGGTCAGCTACAGAAAGTCCACTGTTGAACATAGGCCTATCCAAGAAAGGAGGAATTTTGCTCTTAATTGCCGCGCTGGGTAGACAGGTGGCAACTGGAGATACTGTTGCCCATCTCCTCACTGGTGTATTTGAGATGCGCTGTTTTGAGTCGATATGCCGCCATCTATCGGTTCTGATGCTAAGTCGACTCTTACGACACCTGGCGTAAAAAGAAGTACTATTCGATTTGGGCAGTACTCTACGGCCTCTTAGTAATGCGAGAGAAAATTTAAATTTATAAGGGAACCTGCCTTTTCACTCGCACACAAAGGAATGACGTCACTTTATATCCTACGTACTCTTATTGCGCTAAAACATTTGCTGGCATAGACTAAGTTCAACGTTCCATATTCCGAAACTGACAACCTTTTCTTGTATGCCTGGGCGATTTGTAAGCTATAAGTAAAGTAACGTAAGCCAACTGAAACGTATTAAAAGTGCATACACAGACAGACGGATGTAATGAATTTAAATATTTGCTATCCTGATCGCGTCTATGTGTGCGTGCACCCGTTTTAGGGTGTTGTATTAAGAATATCTGTACATACTGTACATACATCTGTACATGATATTCTTCCCCTATTTTGTCACAATCATCCATCTACTAATTTCGTTCTTGATAAGTTTATTTTTAAATTTCCCAACTTATGTCTTCTGGTCTATCAGCACTTCTATCTTCTACGCTAATGCCATTCTAAGGCCAAAATTAAATTACTTTCGGGAAATACTGCGCATAGATTCAACCCTTTGATCCTGGATCTTCTCTTATATGACTTCTCTCTTCTTCTATATTACTCTCGTAATTCGATTTTTTGTTCCGTTCTGTATACATAAGTTGGTATCTTTGCATTCTAATTTCTAATACTGACATTAAATTTATTTCAGCTAATACTAGAACTTATTTCAAATGCATCTATCCTGCTTCTTCTGTCATACCTAACAAATCTTTACTCATATTCATTATTTCATAGAAATTGTGTGATTATTAAAGTGTGTTGCTACATTGTCGGCATTTTAACTTTACTAATAACAGACATGTTATAAATAATTTTCTCGAAAATATAAATCGAAAGCAGTACTTTAGTTATACAGGCATAGTTTAGTTTACAATTAGAAAAAAAAAACAAAATCGATTACCAAAGAAACTGGCATAATTAATCGTCTCTAATTCCATAAAGTATAGAGAAATAAATTATCTTCAGCACTGATAACCACAGTATAGTTTATAAAGAAAGATCATGTTTGATTGGTTCCGCACAAAAAAGTTTTCATGTACCTATTTTATTATTTCGATATTTGTGTATTTATTCTTTTGGAATTTTGATCTTAATCCCGCATCGGCTTGCACTCACACCTTCATGCTTTGGACGTGTACACGTAGAGAGACAATCAGGGATCCTTTAGATGCTCATAGTCGGCTCCGAGCTGCCTTTAAGAGTTGGCTGTCTGTACCAACTCGATAACCCTTTCTAATCCTTATTCTGAACAAAATATTGGCTTTCAGTTATCAATGAATTATAGAAAACGTAAAAATTAAAAATGTTTGAATACTCAAATATGTTGAGATATTTTAAATAAAGATGATACTCATAATCTAATCTAGATACTCGTAAGTAAAATATTTTACATTAAATACAAATAATGTATCAAAATGTTCAAAGTGTCCCATTTCCTGCTACTTTGTGATACATACAAAGGAAAGAAGATCCTGTATCATTTATGTGATGATATATTTTAGAAAAATTCAATAAATCCTGATTCTCTTCTTTAAAAAAATTGTTAGTGATTGATAGTAAGTGAAATCATTATTTCAAACTTTGTGGGATCTAAAAATACTGTTATATATGCCGTTCCATGACAGTAATAAATTATTAAATCCCCACTCCTTTAGACACCTGTCGGAGTCGACACCGAGAGTATAACAGCACTGTCTTCTACGCATATACGCTCATATCCAAAATTTAAATTAAACCGTATTCGTTAAAGTTTGGTCGTTTGTTGTTAAACATTTGTATTTTGTAGTCGGTGTTCCTTCTCTTTTACTCTTTTTTGTACGTTTAATGTTTTTCTAATTAACAATCCATTTTTAATTAATAAAAATGATTAGAAAAGCATTAAGTTTAGTTCATAAACTAGGACTTTTTCCACTTGTGGCTTGACAAATCACTGTAAATATTGTACGGGTCACTTAGAAAATTCGTTGTATCTAGTATGTACATACTGTAGTATATCGATGTTAGAATTAAATTCTAGATTAAAAATAACAACCTCGAATTGACTGAGTTTGTTTAAAATTAAATTACTGTTACTCATAAGACCTGATTTTATTATCCTTTACAATTGTAAGACATTTGTTAACATACGTTTTTATCTGATTGCATGTTGATATGTTTCTCTTAAGACTGACGAGTAACTTTTCAGCTTATTTGGAAAACTAAAATCAGGGCTTGATTTCGTTATACTTTACTGGTCTTTATAGTGTTTGTTTGTGTTTCCTTTCATTCAATATTTGTAATCTATATCACGAATATATTCGTATTGATATTTTAAATTTTATTGTATACTTCTTCGTATAAAATCGTTGACCTAGCATGTTGTTCTTGGCCTATATTAAATCTGCTATGAATAATTAGCTAACACACAACATATGGCAAGATAACTAAAAAAGAAATTTAATTAAATAATTATAATTACAATGAATTCAATTGTAATTGTACGTTTAAAGATAACCTATTGAGGCAACAGCATTATAATATTAAAGACAATATGTAATAAAATTTGTCTACTCGACAAAAGTTAGAGTAACAAATATCATTCTATAGCAATATTGAATGAAACGAATCATTTTTCCATAGTTAGATAGAGAGACGCCACAGCATAGAGAAATAAGATGGTAAAGTCTAACGAACTGTGTGGATATTTCCAGGCTATAGCCACAATCCGTACAACGGTGTAATTTGCAACGATATCATTCTAGCCACTGGTGTCTTCTCGTCCAAAGAACTATGGAAGTTGTCCAAAGGTATGTGGCGTTTAATACTCTAGAAACATATATTTAAAGATCACTCTGCTTTGTAATGTTCACATCGTTTTATTTGCTAATCATTAACCTGCATGCGTATGTATGTTTTTGGCATAGGAATATTTATGGTATAGTCATTTGATTTAAAAAAACATAGATTAGAGGATTTTTGGGAGTATTGAAAATGTATGGATTGCGTGGAGTACAGTAAGAGTAGAATAATACCATTCTATCCACCAGTTGTCGTAAGAGCCAATTGAGGTATCAGTAAAATTTTTACTAGTAGGCAAACGCATAAAAAGGCGGTGATGACTTTCAGTTGTGGACATCCTAATCCAGGTGATGATCGAAATCTTTGACAGGAAAAATAATAAAATTATAGAATATAGATAAATTATAAAATAAATATCTCAGTATATACTAGAGTCACCTGTGAAATGAAATATACAATTATATTAAAAAAAATATCTTACGAATGTTAAACTCAAACATAAACTGACGCAAAATGAAATTAGGCACCATTTCTTCAATATGGCTGCACGAGCGGCCATATTGGAATTCTGAAAGAACATTACCTATATTCAAAACTCCGTGAAAGATTTCCAAACAAAACTATCAAATGATTCTACTATAATCTCGATTTATAATTACTAAATGGCAGCTTTTAGGTAAATGCAAATTGTAACTACATTTCAATGGTATGCTTTTGCGGTTAATATACAAAATGGCATACGATTTCCCTTAGTCTCTAGAAAACTCAAGAAATCAAGCATTATGCTGTAAAATAACCGCTATTAAAGTTAAATATAAAAATGAATTCAAGACTATAATGTAACTCGCACTAAAGACAACATTAAGAAAAACAACAAAAAAACATTTTTTTATGTATCCTTACACAAATCTTGATCAAGCCAATAGTAGTTTTTGAAATAATGGATACAATTTTGCTTAGTTACACTTATTATTAGATAAGGAATTATTATCAGTAAAATTAGGCATTAAAAGCCACTAGGGTTTCCTATACTTCTCTATATTTTTAATACACTGGCTTCTAAAATATTTTTTTACCATCTGGCAACGGGATCTGAAAGCCGTTAAAGTTATTTTATTACCAGATTGTACTGACATCTGAAAATAAAACTAATTAAACGACCTGTTTAGGTGAGCTTCGATTTAGTTTGAGTCCAGGCAATTGCAGTGTATAGAGTCAGCTGTTTATTTTTTTAATTGTTGGGTATATGTAGTCTTGCTCGAATAAAGTATGTTTTTTTCACAAGTTGCACAAGTTTTTTTAATAATATGCTCGTTTGAACGTAAATATCATAATTTTTGCATGAATTAATTTTAAATACATTTTTTGCACGTCTTTTTTTATAACTATTTATATAATATGAATCTGTTTATTATTATAATTTATTCATTATTATGTTTCTAATATAATAAAGTAACTTTTTTATTGCAACCAAATATTGGGTATGTTGGCTTAAATAAAAAAAGGAAACAAAAACTTACAAGTTCTCTATCTAATGGAATACAATTAAATTATGCAAATTTTTCATATAAATATTAGCTCTCTGTCTGAAAGTTTCAGGATAAACTGTAAGACACAACTATATAAAAAAACCTACAAGTTTCGTTTGTCGTACATCGCGTGAATACTTTTATACAAATTTGATTAATATTATATTTTTACGTTATTTATCTATGTAGATCAAAATATGCTTTGACTTTTTAGTATATCTTAATTATTTACTATTATTAACCTCTAAATATCACTAATTCGGTTCCCAGATAAAATACCTAAGAAGTATTTAAAACCAAAGAAAGAAGTATTTAATGACAAATTAAGTAAAATCTCGTGAAAAACTTAAATAATGCGAGGTCTCTAAGATATTTATAACACAAAGCCCTTCAACCCAAACGGTGATAGGTCGTTAAAAAATGTATCGTAAATATAAACAACTATTGAATGCGCCGGCTGACCGCCGCGCGCGTGCCAAGCCAAACGAATAGTCCGGCGTTTATTACCAGCTGCCTCCAACGTTTGGCTTGCTACATCCATTTTTATCGTATCTGGTACGAATGGGTCGTTTAAACTGACCACTTTTTGCCTAAATATTGGTTATTGGTGGATTGTAAAGTCATTACTTTTTGTTGTTAAAGACCTTGTTGCATGCATGTACAGATTAAACGGACGAAAATTTTATTATAAATCTGAATAAAAGATTATAAATCGTTTATTCAAACCCATCTGAAAACGGAAAGTAAGTAGTCTTACTCTAAATCAACAGGGAGGACTAGTGTTATGTAAATCCTACATCCTGTAATATATAAAGAAATAATAAAACAAATACATAAAGAATAAAACTACTTTTATCCATATCAAAGTATCGTTTAAAAACTAAAAAAACACCCTTTTAATATATCAAACTAAAAGTAAAAACATTGTTTGTAACAAAGTGGAAATAATGATGAACAAAAAATACTATATATACATACAACTGAAGCTAAAATAAAAATGTAAAATCATTTTTTCACATCTCTAATAATTTTCATTGTAATGGGACGAGATCTTATTGCAAATGTACCATCATGGGCCAAGCATGTCTGTATAATCGAACTTGACAGCCTAATTGCATGTCATTTCAAAAACCTCCTTTTTCTATACTGTAATTTATAGTAAATAATTATTGAATTCATACGTTGAATTAACAAGTGTTATCATTACTTAGAAATATTTGTCCTTACCGGTTAGTTATTAAAAAAAAAAGTTATTTAACATGCCTTCAAAGAAATTTATATGTCACAGTAGACATCTGATATGAGAAATTATATTCTTTAGTTAAATCTGGACAATTCTAAGAATTATATTAACGGATTGATCAAGATATCACAATTTCCAGATAGGATTATATTTATATCTGAAATATACTTGTCTCCTATCACATATGACTAAAACAAACTGCCTCTTTCAGCGTCCATCCTCCAAGAGACGGGGTCGGAGTCCCCGGGCGGCTCGGGCGGCGGAATCAAGCTGGAGTCAGGCTACTACTGTGGGTACAACAGCCCAGCCCCGCCCGCCTTCGAGCCGCCTGCCGAGAGGGCGACACCGTCGATGATCGTCGGCCAGTGCTTTAGTGAGTTAGATATTCTTAGGCTTTACTATTTGAGCAGCAGTATCATGGCCAAAACGTTATTTATTTAAGTTAGGCTCCGTCATAAACACTTTTAAATCGTCAAAATATAAATATATTTTGAAATTACTAGATTCTATTATATCTACTTATAATACAGATTAATCTGATCACCATTTGGGGTCATAAGGGTCACCTAACATATGTAAATTAGGCCTGCCATACAGTAGTCTGTCGTCAGTAGATGGATTCATTACACGAGTCGCCAAAAAGGCTTCTTTGTATACATTGGTTCTAACGGATTCGAAGATTAATAAATAATATTGAATTCCATTGAAAGTTGAAAGTCCAGTGCTGGACATAGGCCTCCCCAAGAAAGGGGGAATGTTGCCCATAATTACAGCGCCGGGCAAGCGTGTTAGCAATCGCAGAGCGCAACTTTCGCGACGGGGATGCTGCTACCCTGTGCATTTGAGTTGCTATATATTGGATGTATATACCGCTTTCTGTCGGTTCTGGTATTTAGACGCCTCTTACGACACCTGGTACAGAGAAGGTACTATTCTACTCTGCCGGTACCTCACGGCCTTCTCTCCTTCGAAAACTACCTAATCGCTTTGAAATATAAACTTTGGGTATAATACACGTATCGGTAAATATCGCCGCCGGAGCAAGTTCCAAAAAAATTGCCAACTTCACCGTTAATCTGATTTTTTTTTAGATAGTTAATTCCAGAACAGCTCATACATGAACTGATTCCGTAATAAGTCTCTTAAAGCACTTGTGTTACTAACATCAGACAACAGAGAAATCACAAATATACTACTTAAATACATATATTTAACACCTAGACACAGAACAAACACAAATATCATTACATAAATATTTCTATGGTTGGAAATCGAATCCACAATCCATAGCGCTCAAGATATGATCTCTACCATCTGCGCCATCGGACCCGTCAATTCATCCACCGTAAAATAATTATCAAGGAAGTTCCCTAACTAAATTATGATTGATCTTTTTTTAGTTCTGAATAATATGTGGCTAATTGATATTCCCGGCTCGCCAGCTGTCGTGCACGTGGCCTCCGAAATATAATTAGATATATATTAATAATTTGTATTGTGCGATGATTCACGACGTATCACCGTTTGGATTGAACATTGAATACAACTATGAACTCTAATCAAATATTATTTATGTATTCATTTGTAATTTAAAAAAAGAAGTTTAATAGATTAAAACAAATGCTTGTGAAAACTAAATTTGTCTTATTGTGACAAGAAATTTATAATATTATTATTAATTGTGAAGATAATCTTTAATTCGACGGGCCCGATGTTGCAAATGAAAGTGATCTTATCATTTGAGCTAAAGGTCGCGAGTTCGGTCCCCACTGAGGACAATTTTTACATAAAAACTTCTAATATTTACGCGTTCACTACTCATAGCAATACTCTGCGTTCTAAAACTGTCAAATGTCCATTTGACAGTTTTAGAACGCGGTTTATTTAATAGTTTACATCTTTGATTCGTTTTTTAATGACGATTGTCTGACACGAAAGATGTTGTGTCGAACGAATACAACAAGTTAATCGATACCTCGCATTTTAAAGCCGTTAAAAATATATGTACATATTATATGTTTGGATTTATTGTGAGTCTATGTATTATTTATATGTATCTAAGTATTATATTTGTCATACCTCTATTGTCTGCCATCCGTAACACAAGTACTTTAAGCTACCTACTTATATCCGAGTCAGGTCAACGCATGTGATGTTGTGTAATTTTTTTTATTGTTATTATTAATTATTTGAATTACGTCAAAAGTTTGTCGTCCACTAAAGATTGTCTGGTTAGTACGATGGCTCGTCAAGTTGTCTAACTATATTAAATACACACAGTGACGTTGTCTTTAATGTATTGAATAATCTAAAACAGTGTCAACAACGTCCAGCAGAGGAGGTCCTACAGCTAATAGTTTGAATAGGTAAACTATTATAAGTACTAAACTGGTTGTATAATCATACAATGAAAATATACATTACATATATACGTATATAAACCTTGCATTATATTAGACCATATACACACAAATTCACACCTACATGCACACTACAGAGCATAGGTGCCTATAAGAACAGGCTAGACCTAGTTTAGGTACTTAAGCATAAAAGTGTATTTTAGTTTAAGTTTCCTTTTAGTTGTTGAATAAAGTTAATGTTATTATTATTATAGAATAGTTTTTTACAAATTTTTCACTGGATTCTAGTAGATGTTATAAGCAATATAGGTTTCCCGTTTCTAGAAAATAATTCGTATTCTGCGCAAAAAAAAAATTTATTTTAATTTTGTTGGGATATAAATTTATTTTAAAGAATGGGTTACCGCAACCAACAGATGGCGGTTTATCTATTCGAAACAGCGCGGGAGAGGGCGATTGCCACGCGCGCTCAACGCGATGCCAATTGTGGAATAATACAAAATTACGCGCTAATATGAATAAACGGACACGCCGTAACCCTTAGACTCCCGATAAATATAAAAATGCCTATAAAAAATTGGACCCCTTTTAATCCGGCATGGTATGCAGGTGCCGTATAAATGTGGGTCTACATTGTATGCCTCTATATGGAATTACAAATAAATTAATACATTGATCTGACTCCGAGATTAGTCACTTAAAGCACTAGTTTTTCTATCATCAAATAACATAGTAACCGCAAATATAATATTGAATATTCAACAAGCAGACAGCACAGGCACAAATATTCATTATCTAAATGTTTCTCCTGAGTGGAGAATCGAACCCGCAACCCTTGGCGCACAAGATAGGAACACCACCAACTGTGCCATTGGACCCGTGAAACTAGTACAAACTACTAAGTACTAATGTACTGTGTGCTCTGTTCCAGGCATCCCTCACAGTTCGGCCGGGCTAAGTGCATCACAACCTCCACTGGTGCCTTCAAACACCATATTCTACCAACACGCGCCCCCACCGGCCGACACACATCCTACTGGTAAGTACTTCTGGTACCTGGTACACTCCACATCAAAGTATATAATGTACTAGCGACTAGTCTCGATTGGTTGACTTCGTGGATCTCTAGGTCATAGACTGCATACTAATATGGACGATAACATTTTATATAAGGTGGACCTCACTGAAAATTACCTCCCCTATTTCTACCGCTTAACAGCAGTGTTCGCATTTCGGTGTTTCCGTTTGAAAGGTGACAATTTGCTGTTCTGGAAACAAAGACAGGTATTAACTACGAATAGCGCCATCTATTACAAATAATATGAAACTTAATTTTTATAATTTATCTCTGGCAGAGTAAAATCGTATCTTCCCCAGTACAAAGTGTCATCATCATAGGAGCCCTAGTACGTCCACTGCTGGACATATCGACGGTCATAAATTCATTGTCGTAAGGGACAGTGTGCAGTTTTACAGGGAGAACAGAAAGAAAATAAAAACAATTCATTCGTTATAACTTAATTGTCTGAAAATATATTTTTAATTAGGTTAAAGCTGTTTTTAAAAAAATCGTAATAAAATTGAATCCTCTTTGAAATTATTAAACAAAAGTTAAAAAGAAATTATAACAAAAATTTTCGCCCGTATGTCCCTTACGCCAATTGAATTTCTGCCGTCGATATTCCATTCAAGAAAAGATTTCGCTTATAGTTGTCACGCTAAGGGAACATACTGACAATCGCAGAGCGTCAGTTCGCAATGGGAATGCTGCTGTCTATCCCGCCCTCGTGTATTAGTGCTACGCAGTTCTAGGTCTTTTGAATTCGTTGTTTAGTCGTCTCTTCTCTCTGGTACCTCACGGCTTCTGCCAGTACCTCACCCATCATTGGGCATCAACGCTCTTTCCCATAAGATGTCATAGGTAGTGACTCCGGCGTCAGTTAAAATCGGTTTAGTATTTTCGAGTTTATCCATTACATCCAAATTAATGATCAGTCAAATCTTCTTTATGCTACCTGCTTGAATTTATATATATCCTTACTAATATTATAAATGCGAAAGTGACTCTGTCTGTCTGTCTGTCTGTTACGCTTTCCCGCTTAAACCTCTCAACCGATTTTAATGAAATTTGGCACAGACAATCTTTAGACCCTGAGATAGAACATAGGCTACTTTTTATTGCAAAATAGGGGTGGTAAGGGGTTGAAAAGGGGGATGGAAGTTTGTATGGGATTTCTTAATTTTAAAAGATAAAACCATGAAACTTTATATTTAAGCACTTGATAAGAAATAATAAAACATTTGTTCTAGCGTTTTTGAAATTTCGAACTGTGAGGGGATGAAATAAAGGTTGAAAGTTTGTATGAAGTTCGTAATTTTTGAAGATAAAAACATTACATTTTGTATTTAAGCACTAAATAAGATACAAAAATCGTTTGTTTTAGCATTTGCACTTTTTTACCAGTGTGGGGGTGAAATAGGGGTTAAAAGTTTGTATGGGTGTTCGTCATTTTTAAGATAAAACCATGAGACTTGGTACGTAGGTCTCTTAGGATGTGCAGAGTTTTTCTACAAACGGAATTCCGAAATTCGAACGGAACGGAACTGATTCGGAACGGGAACTACGAAACCAAACTTTTTGTATACAAAATCTTAAGCACTGAACCTAGGAACATGATATTTAGAAGTTTTGGGTGTATCAAGTTAAAAAAAAATTGGCTTTGAAGTAAAAAATCCTTCTAACGAATACTCTGCTTCACCGCCGCTGTCATTGGTCGTCGGTCGTCGTCGCGCACATTCGCCGAAGTGTGGCGGCCGGCAACGGCGCTGTCGTGTGGTGGGGGAGCGCACGAATCTACATAACTATGCCTACCCGAACGGGCAGATACGTGAGGGCAGACGACGTTGTCGGACGCATGCGATTAGAGAAATTTGCGCTACAAAGATTTAGGTACTTTTTTCGATCCATTAGGTCATTGTGTCTCTTGGACACAAGGGACCAATACATTTTCCTGAGTACTTTCTGCCACTCAATGCTATATCCAAATCTATACCGTTCCTTTAATCCATATCTAATATCTAATATTCAAATTAAAAGTACGCAGACAAAGTCACGAGTACCGGCTATCTATATATAAGAGAAAGTCGTGTTAGTTACTACACTTATAACTCAAGAACGGCTGAACTAATTTAGCTTAAAGTTTGTAGAGATGTAGCTTAGAACCGAGGGAAGGAGAAGGTTCTTATGACAGAAAAAAAATAAAGAATTGCGCGGAAACTTAGAAAATTTAGGTATCCCCTCTAAGGCGGAACGAAGTTCGCGGGGGCAGCTAGTATATATATATATATATATATATATATATAAAATATATTACACCAGTTCGACAAACAACCATACAGTCCGCCTGCTAGTAAACGTCACTGCAGCCTATAGATGCTCGTAATATCACTAAGCCGTTACCAAACTTGTTAGTTGAAGATATAATGCCACATTACCCAGTAAATTCACTGCCTCTTTCACCCTTCAGACTGGAACACAGCAATGCGAGCACTATTATTTGGCGTTAGAAATATGTGAGAGTGAGGCACCAAAGCAGACGACCTTTTGTATGAGGTCTACTCATGTGACATACATGAACTTCCCTGACGTATTATTTCGTACGAAAATCTCTACTATATAATATGGTTTATAGACTTGCAGATTCCACATACATGCATACTCGACCACTTAATTATGTATATTTAATTTTAATGAATGTAGCTATAAACTGAACATTTAGATGGAGAGAGTGAGTAGTGACTGTTCTTTCATCAACATCAACCAAGCAACCAAGAAGTCCACCCTAGAGTAGACGTTAGGACATCGCACTCCACGGCTGATGGCGCCATATCTGATCTATCATACGGGACAGCGTACTAGCCAAAAACGATTACGAACCAATAGTTATCCTTTGCTATCTTAAATATAATAATAATAAGTTCACACAATATCTCATGCATTGACCTGACTCCAAAATAATCCGCAAAATGCACTTGGACTTGAGACAATAGTAAAAACACAAATATTCAACACACAAATCTTTGTTACGGGTGAGGATCGAACCCACGACCCTTGCCCCACATGAGATCATCACCATCTGCGTCCTAGGGCCCGTCACTATATATGTCTCACTCTTTCCACTCGACATGTGTAGAAGATTTCTTACATGTTATTACATCTGGCATGTTTTATGCAGCATCAGAGCCACTGTCGTCGCAGCATTCGAGCGGGAAATATGACGGCGCGCCTCAAGACTCGCTGGGTGATTTTGTCACCTTCGTATGTCCAGAGCCGAACACGGACGTTCAACAATTACAGGTAAGATATAATTAAAGATATTTCTTTAGATTTCAATTTACTTAAACTCCTTTGAACAAAGCTTGATTAGATTGACATAATTATATTGGCGTCGTATTTGTCATTAATATTGTTTACGTTACAAAGGTTTCACAAATAAGGCATATCACATAAAATGATCCTTAAATTAATACGAAGTAAAAACATTAAAATAATTAAGAACACTTTAAATTGATAACTGTCAAGTGTTGTGTCTAATCAAGCTACAACATATAACTCTAGTAGTACAATAAGAACACACTCTAAAGATTTGTCTTGTAAAAAAGTCCAAAACAACAACCTTTTTTTCAAGTTGGAAATTGGTTTCTGTTGGTTTCTTCAGTTAAAATTCTTTTCGCGCCATGTCACCTTGCGCCCTCTATCGGTATAGTTAAAAGAAAAAAAATCTGTTTTAAACTATAGATGGCGCTGTACCGAATTGTAAAATTGAACGACAATGAAATTATACGATTAGTATGCATAATTATAACATAAATAATCGTGTTGCAGTTCAAAAATATATTTTATTTTTAAGAAACTCGCTTTGACATTGTGTTTTGTCATATTTATTTTGAGACCAATAAATAAATAGAAGACATGACATTCACAGCAATTGATTTTTCCCAAAGCTAATTTGCACATACTACGAAGTTTTACGAACACCTAAACTAGGATTTTCCCTGTTATACTAGGCAATCTCTTCGAAACAGTTATACTGGCGTTGATACTCAAGTTGATAAACGCATATATTGATTCTAGGTGCACAGTTTATCAAGGAGTCCGAAGCCTGCGTATTTCAGCAGCACGATGCTACCTCCACCACCACTCCCGCCAATGGCCAGGCCGGTCGCCATCATCAGATCAACTGGTAAGTAAACCTTGAAGTTCTCAGATGTTTAGCTTACTCATCATTGTTGTCATCCGTTGGTCGAGCACTACTGAATATAGCTCATACCAGAACCATCCGAAACAATGCAACTCAAAAGCACAGGGCGAGGATGGGCAGCAGCATACCGCGATATCTGCGCTCTGCGATTGCCAACATGCTCGCCCAGCGCGATAATTATGGGCAGAATTCCCCCTTTCTTGGGCCTATGTCCAGCTATGGACTTTCAATGGCTGGTATGATGATGATCTCCGTCTCGAAAATGCGCTCTACGACTGCCAACACACTTTCACAGCGCGGCAATTATAAGCAATATTTTCTCTTTCCTGGGCAGGTCTACGTTCAGCCGTGGACTTTCAATGGCTGGTGTGATGATGACGATAGAATAAAATGCTATAGATATATGCGTTAATATATGTCGTTTCCATTTCAGCGAGTGAGATGGTGGGCAGCGGCGGTGGATCACCCGTGTCACCAGAAGTGCGGTCACCGCCGGCGTCGCCGCGCAGGCGGTCGCCGCACGCATACCGCACGGAGTGCCATCCACCCATCTCTCACTTCAACCACTTTCATGCACAGCCGCAGCAGGTGAGTGCTGATGATGATGCAAGAGGTCACTGCAGACGCCTGTTTACATTGTATTGGTAACCTTGTGGCTTAAGGATATTATGCCACATTACCCAGGTAATTCACTGCCTCTCTCACCCTTCAAACCTGAACAGCAATGCGAACACTGCTATTTCGTGGTAGAAATAGGTGAGATTAAGTTAACAATGCAGACGACCTTATGTATGAGGTCTACCTCTTGTAAATTGAGTTTATTACCGTCACAAATTAGCTATATGTATAAATCAAAGCCCTTGCCCAGGACCCTTATCTCCATACATCTCATCCACAAACTTTCATTTTCAGGTATTCAGCTACGGTTCGTTAGTTGGTGGCGGCCTGGGAGGTACGGTTGGGAGTGTCGGCGGGGTGGGTGGCGTCGGCGGGGTGGGGGGAGGCGCGGGTGGTGGTGGCGTGTCTCCACCAGGCGGATTGGGACTGTATGCACCTAGGGCTTCTACAAGAGCGCCTCCTAGGTGAGCAAATTAGGCATAGCCTTATCATCATGTAATCCATTGCCGACCACTGTTGGACCTAGACCTTCCCCTAGACATTTCCAACAAGACCAGTTGTATGTGCCCTGCATTTATCGTTTATTCGTTTATCGGTCTCCCTATTTCTTCCACAAAACAACTCTGGAATACCTTTTATTGTCAGGTTAAAATGTTGAGGTTACGTTATTATCAAATCTGCGATAAATACGCCATTTTCTTTCTGACATTTCTTAATGTGATTGAAAGTAACTTTTGTACTACAGTTTAGTATTGTATTCATCATTATCATATTATCCATTGGAAGTCTACTGCTAAACATAGGCCTTCTCAAGAAAGGCTGCTACCTATCCCTGCTCCGTGCATTTGAGCTACAGTGTTGCGGATGGATATACCACCATCTGTCGGTTCTGGCACCATAATCGCTTCTTTTAACATCTGGAACAGGGGTACTATTCTACTACTAGTACTATTCTACTCTGTCGGTACCTTACGGCTTAGTATTTTATGTTTCCTTAAAATTCCGTTTGCCGAGGATAATTTAAAATTTATCATTGATAGCTAAGTATACATTTATTTTGATATGGACTTACGCTCCAAGTTATGTTTCACTGCCATCTATCATTTAAATATAGTACTATTAATGTTGCAATGGTTCAATAGATGTCGCTATAAAATCATTAAAGAATTTTATTGCTTTACAGATGGAATGCCCCGTTCACCACCTTGGAAGACGAATTCAACATCATGACGGCGCCTACGGGGCCTGACCATGTTGTTCTACTTGATGACGGTAAGTTTCACCGATTACTGACACTAACACCCAGACACAAAACACTATACATTCTTCTTGTCTAAAGGGGGTTCGAAATAAAATGGCACTACTATAAAGTTTTCTATGAGATTTACATTTGGATTATCGAAAGCAATACGTCTTTTTTAAACATATTATAAGACTAACTTTTGCCGTCACTTAATCGGCGTTACCAAGTTCATAATATATGTAGTTACAATACATAATTCTGTCAATGCCAGTATGCCGACCCAACGGCAAGTGCGTACAATCACCCCGCTTTGCGCATACTGGGGCCTTAACGCGTTCTATTGCGATCGAGAAGAGCCCTATCCTTAAAATCTTTTCCGTTAACGCTGAAACTGACATGAGTCATTTTGTTCGTCATAGTGACTTCATTCCTATTATACTTTTAACTCTATTAAATAAGACAGACAGACATCCACATGATAAATAAATATATATTAAAAACACTGTCCACTAATAATGGCGCTCGTTTCGGTTTTTAAATTTGATAGAACAGCGTACTTCTTTCCAGAACGTTTCTTCCAATCGAGCGTGATCACGTCGGAGCCGACGGCGATGGACACGGCCGCGTCCGTCGGGCCCGTGGTGGACGCCGATGACTGCGCGCCCGACAAGCCCGCGCCCGACCTGCACTCCCCGTGATCCGCGCCCCCCGCGCCGCCCGCGCCGCCCCCGCCGCCGCCGCACCCGCACCCGCCCGCCGACAAGGACGCCGCACACTGCGCGGCCGCCACGGTGCTGCGCTGGACGCCGGCGCCGCTGCCGCACTGGCGGCCCGTTACGCATCGGGCCGTGTAACGGTACCTATTTGACGTTCCGAGTCGCGACTCTTGTTTCTCAGTTCTCGGCTTGAATTGTTCGACCGTGTTTTGTTTTGTGCCGGTGGAAATCGTCCTGGCTTGGAGGCGGACTGTAGTTTGCTTATTTTAAAAGGCTCCATGAAAATCATTTTTACCCCCACTTTTAGGCTGTAAATATTTTAGACTAGGTTCCTATATCCGATTTCATAAAAACTTTTCGTTTTTCTGAGAAAACCATGTTCTTAACATCACTATTTTTATCTTCAAAAGATATATAAAAATAAATTATTATTAAAACTTGTCCCTAAAATATTTGCAGTCGCAAAGAAATAACTTGTATATTTGTTTCCCATGAAGAATTTTCGTCACGGCGGTGGTGAAGTAAAAGGGGCTAATTGTACATATAATTAAAGTGAACGGGATTGACCGTCGACAGGTTGTAGTTGAAATTTAGACTTAACGAATAACTTCGGTTCGGTTGGCTGTGCTTACGTTGCGGCTTTTGAAAAAAAGTTGAAACAACGCCATCTATTGACAATATTTGTGACTAAAACGTAATCGCGGCCGGCCGGCTAAGTAACCATTTACTCAATAAGGCGATTACAAGATACAATACTCCAACGATAACTATGTAAATTAAATAAAGCTACGGAAAATTAAAAACAACATATTATATTCTAATATTTTTATAGAATATAAAACGAGTATGATATGATCAAGCCTTCCAGTAATTTAGTGAAATGATAATGAGTACAGCTTGTGATTTGTTTTGCGAAGCTGTGTGTGTGGCGGAATCGATGAGAAATCGTGTGCCTCCATTATTAGCGTCAACATTAAAATTGACGAATGTGTGATATTATAAGTTGTTTTGTTTCGTTGTTGTGTGTTTTGTATTGGAAAAGTATAGATTAAGCGGTACTAGAATACATTTTTTTAATTTATTGAACGAATATTTATGAAAGACGAGCCTTGCTTATGATTAGTTTAGTTTTATAATTAGTAGCCGAGAGACTAGCGGACATATCGCTGCGTTCTCGATTGAAAATTACAATTGATTCATTGTGAGCAGGACGCGTGATGAATTTATTACTTCTGATGCATATTAGACGTACCTTAGTCTTTCAAGTTGAGGTACAAATCAGATTGATTTTCACAAACAATTTCGTGGGTTTTTGGTGAATTTATTATTATTTTATGATAAGAGCTTGTCGCTATTAATGGGATGGTGCCTTGGCGGAAAATAAAAATGAATAGAAAAGTGAAGAGTAGCTAAATCGTTAGTGTGTAAATTTCATGTTGAAAATTGTTATACAGAAGTAGATAACTACATGATCTCAAGAAGGAACTGAGCAATGTTTTTTTAATTGTAGTTTTGAATCGAGAGCTGCAACGACTCCGCACCTACTCGTAGTTCGACAACTGTCGAGTGACATTTTATAGGTGCCTTTCATAAAAAATAATTACATATTAGGTACTTGTAAATTGTAGTGTTCTTTTAATAAATCCATCCACTCATACCTGTAACTTTGGCAGTTCATGAATACTATTAACTTAAGATTCTGTAACCAAAATTAGACTAAGTCAACTTTTATTCGGGACATTGCGGTGTCCCGTTTTGGTGTCCCGGCCGTTTCATTTGTGTTATGGAATTGTCACGCTTTAAAGCTTGATCGGAATTCAAACTGTATCAGTAAGTACAGTAGTGCCATATAGCGAAAACTAAATCATTCAAAACTGTTAAAGCGTGAATGCGTCTTATTAAAAACCGATCGCACAAAAAAGTATATTTTTGGTTACAGATATAAATAAAACATAATAATTCTTATAATCTTCGAAATCCTAGCTATTACGACTAATTGAGTTCTGTCATGTTTCATTTGCAAAACCGTGGCCATACGAGAAAAGCTAGTCATTAGAGTTACATTGTAAATTTAATATAACTTAAAATTATAAAAAAATATTTACATTTATAAATACCCCTTACACTTATTAGTAAGGGGTGGAACCTAAAATTGTGGCCAAATTACAATTAATAAAATCCAAATATATATACACGATTTTTAATAGAATAGAGTAATAAGTACAATAATTTGACGGTTTTTAGCGAGAGCGGTGGCGGAACGGGCGAACTAAACGAGCAGTGTAAAGTGTTTGTGAATATTCGATCCTAGGCATACTGAAGTGACCATAGTAGAAGTATATTAAACTGATTTTCGAAACTTGAGATGAAACAATATTTACAGAAACATCAAATCTGTTGATGTCAAGACAAAGGTACAATTTAAAATTTAATGTAGACAAATCTCAGTTGTTTGCAAATTGAAATAATTGTTTGAACGGTGAACATGAGTCTATATGCGCTAACCCAGCGCCAAGACCGTCATCTACGCTGTACCGTTTACGTACTGTTGACAGTATATTTGACAGCATTGCGGTTAGACAATTGAATTGAATTAAAAACAATACTGCTCGTTGGTTGCCCTTCTTAAAACTGATTAGAAACGATTTATTTAACAACAATATTCAGGTTTTCATTTCTCATAGATATTATATAATAATAGTATATATAATCGTTACCAAAATTAAATTCAGTTGATGCCTTAAAGTTTCTTTCTAAATTAGGATATATAGATATATATATATATAGGTAACGTAGCAATAAATGACAAGCAATAATTATAAAATTAACTATAATAACAAATACAGCTTTAGTTAAGCTAGAGATGGTACTGAAAGTAGTATGATCCTATGTTAATAACAATTAACTGGCAGAATATTTTTTCTATAGAAGAGAGGTGGCTGCAGACTGGAATTCTATATGAATGGATTTAACATTAGATATGCGGTTTGGTACAATTAATAAATAGCTATTTCAAAGGAAAATAAACTATATTAGACTTATTACAGCTGTATTGTTCAACTAGGCAGAAAGGCGGGAATTAGTCAATTGCTAGCTATAGACATTAGAGGATATAAAAAAACAGTTAGACGAATAAATAGTAATGTCACATAAGGCTTGTTGATTACATTGATTCGAATTACCTACACAAGTTCGTCGCGTTATAATATCCGGACGATGTGAACTCGTAATGTGGTAAGGCAGTTAGTATGGTGACGAATTTAAAAGCTCATTGGTGCCGAAAATTCTAGACTGTGATTCAATTGTTCATTCTGAACGTGTCTTATATTGAAATAGTTGTTTTGTATAATTGGCAATATGCACAATTAGTGCTGGTGAAGACGAGATAATGAATACACTGTATTATTACGGAAGATGACAGAACATGTTGTATGAAATGCATTTGTTATAATTGTAAAAAAGATTTGTATCCATAAATGTAATGCCAAGAGGTGTAATTTAATTTTTTATTATGTGAACAGCATTAGTAGACTGGGTAGAGGTTTGTTGGTAGCTTTGCTATGGGTTCACTACTTCAGTGGCAGATACAGCAATGGTCTATAACTGTGCAATGAAACTATGTCATCAGAAACAATATTAATAGTAATAAGTGTTTGAATTTGATGGTGTTTGTATCTGTCACTGGTCGTACGTATACATTGTTTCTTTAATTAGCACCACTGTTACGATATAAAGTAATAATTGAAAGCCTAAACATTATGTGCCTTAGATACAACAATATTGTATGATATTTATGATGCGTTCTATACAACGTGCAAACTAGAAATAAAGATAAACGTTATTTTCAAAGCCTGGAACTTGATAATTATCTTCAATGTTAGATTTAATTTTTGCAGACGCCTGTGTGTATCTCCTACGGATTTTTGTGTCACCTAGATCTCCCAAACGCTATTTTCTATTTTGACCCCATTCTTGAAGCTGATGTGTAGCGAGTAAGCACGAAAAACCTTGTTATAACTTATATTTAACCCTGTTGTTTTGTCAAAATTATGAAAAACTAGGCACCCAACAGTCTGGAAGTTTATTTCGAATCCAGAGTATATTACGATTATAACCCTTATCTAATATTTATTGTACAATTAAGAAACGCTTCGATGCGTAGTTTGCTGAGAATATTAATACATACTTCTACTATATTATATAATTTTAGTAATTACCTACCTACATTGTACCCATTTAAGTACCTATCATATACTTTACTGGCATGTATATCTAATCGACGCCACAATTGAATTAGGCACGCTTTTTATTTGAAACCAATACTAGGTAATTCATTCTCGCATGGCTTTTTAATACTACCGATACTTAAATACAATTTATTATATTATTACTTATTAAATTATACTTTCGTTTCATTCAAGTTATTTTCTATTCGATATTATTAAAGTTCACGAAGGAACTCAAATCCGTCTTATCATTAAGTTTGTGGATTTCTGAAATAACATACATACGTAAATAGAAAATAATTATAAGTATAATTAACCAATAGAAGAATACTCCTAGTTACGAATTTTTAGTTGATTGTAAGTACAATCGTAATTAATTGTTTTTTTAGCGAATTTATTAATTATTTCTAGTGTACGTACTCGTGTCCACGACCATATGTCTGTAAATATGTTCCGGAGTGTATTTATAATTTCTAACTGTATAATTTGTCAGTAGAAAGCGAATCTATGTGTTACGTTTGTTATAATTCATGTCCTTACATACTGTGCTTTCGTATTATTTTATAACTTCTTCTATACATTTAATTTCGTACATAAAACAGTAAAATGGATCAAATGTTCTATTTGCGATAAACGTAACGTACGTGATCGTTACCGTCTCTCAACGAATAGTTCATTTGATTTAAATAATTACTAAAGATAGACTTGTAAAAATGTTATAACATGTATTTTTAACCTATACATAGTAAGATATTTATAGATTTTTAGTCGTTACTTATTTTGAACGACTTGTTATAAAGAAAATTGGTGCTTAAAGCTTAAACAAAATATGAAACGGTGTAATAGCGCCGTGTGTGTATTGTCATGGAGAGGTCAGAGCATTATGACATAGCATGCGTTGTTATGCCTGCGTTCGATGTGAAATCGTTTTATTTATAGCTCCCCGCGCTACAAAGTCATTGCGCGCGGGAGGCCACAGATTAAATATTCAAATGTCAATTATTCGTTCTAAATTCTGAATGTCAAAATTTGATTTTGTTATTATTTTTTTAATTAGAACTGAGTTCGGATATATATAGAGCCGTTCGGAAACAATTTCACATCCCAATGCAGGCAGTTATAATAATGTAGGTAAACTTTGCTCAATAACGAAGAAAACTGAAAGTGTTACAGTTGATGCAATACAAACAAACAAACAAACACTATTAGCGTTTCATTTCCTTTTCATCCTTTTTAATTCAATAGCGGACTTGACAGATATTGCAGCGCCACCTACACTGAAGAGCAATCATTTTTTTGTGAGACCAGGTACGACCTACAGGCATATATAGTCTGCGTGATAGTAAGCCTATTGTCGATTGTAATATCTCAAGGATATATATCACTAGTACGCCACCAACTTTGAGACTTAAAGATATTATGTCACATTACCCAGTAATTTCTCTGCCACTTTCACCGTTCAATTCGGAACACAGCAATGCGAAGATGAGGGTACAGCTATTTGACGGTAGAAATAGGTGAGGGTGAGTAGTAATGCAGAAGAACTTTGTATGTGGTCCATTTCTATCATTTATCGATCGACAGGTGGAGCAAGCCGCATCTGGCCTTTTTGGAAAATGTTGGAGTGTCCCAAAGATTTCCAAAAAGGCCGGATGTCAATAGACTTCCTACGTGTGATACTTATATATATACTAGCAAACCGGACAGATGTAGTCCCGTCTTAACTATGTATCTTTATCATGAAAAAATATTGCAACTATGAATTTAGATCTAATCTATCCTATCCCTCAAGTTAGATCGAACTGTATACAGTAAGCAAACATTGATTAAAATCGGTACTGAAGTTCATGCCGGACAAACACCGTGAAACGTCATCACCATGTCTCGTCTACTGTATAACTTGCCGTAGCGTAAATATGTGGTCTATGGTACTGTACCCCTTTTGTTTCTTTCTTTTTTAAAGAACAGCACTACCACGTTCCTGTTCCATGCTTCTGGTGTTTTCCCTCGAAGACGACGGTGTTTAACAGTTTCTGAAGGACTATAAGTATCTATGGTTATGTAGCTGAAATGTTTTGTAAAGAATTAGAGGATTAATCTTAACTTACTTATTAAGGGAAAGGAGAGGTAGCCATCCGGGCGTGATGACAATTTGACACGATGACACAAATTAACCAGAATCTTTTGGAGAGACCTGTCGCATAATTTATTAGTGGCTGGGAAGATGGCCGACGTTTCCAAACAGCTTGTAAAGCTTGTAAAGTGATATTATCGGTGAGCAATATTGACTTGTTGATCGTGATGTGTTATCGATTATCACCATCATCCTCACAGCCGTGGAAAGTCCACTGAAGGAGATAGACCATCCCAAAAGCAGATAATTTTGCCCATGCGTTGCCCAGACGTAGGTGGTAATGTGTGTGTGGAAATAGCACGTAGTGTCTCGACGGGAGTGCCGTTAACCGTCCCCGCGCTGTCGTACTTGTTTGGAGTGAATATACCGCCATTAATCAGTTACGGTAGCTTAGCGAGCCGGTGCGAGCTATCGTTTATTTTAGAGGTCTGATAATTCCATCAATAATGACATGGTGGGTTATCATTAAACCTTTTGCAAGAGTCTTGTCGTGTATTCAAAAATGATTTCCAAGATCTTACTCATAATCTAGCAAGTATAAGCTGTTAAGAATGGGATGAGTAATAACCTTAATTATAAAACTAGATTAGAGGCAGTGCTGTGATTACAGATACTGATTACAGACTATAAAATACTGTCAGTACCTACTGCGTGAATGGGAACGCGAACATACAAAATTAAAAACAAAAAAAAATGTGAAACTGTGTAACTTTCAAATCCTGACACAAAATCTTTTGTCAATTTTGAGAACGGTTGCCGAAAGGTAACCGAACCGTAGAACTAACAATGTAAAAAGTTAAATAAACCGTTTTAAAGCCGTCATAAAAATAGTCTTCTTATGAGGAATTAACGCGTAAAATGCCGAAAGGTACCGGCAAAGTAAGCCCAGAGGTACCCGCAGAGTAAAGTGGTAGCCTGTACTAGGTGTAGTAAGAGGCGACTAAGATACCATAACCGACAGATCGCGGTATATTTATCAGAAACAGTGTTACTCAAGTGCACTTGGCATGGGATGGGCAGCAGAATTCCTGTCGCGAAAGCTGCAGTCTGCGATAAGCAACACGCTTGCCCAGCGCGGCAAAAATAGACGGGCCCAAAGGCGCAGATGACAGTAATGATATCTTGTGCGCCAAGGGTCGTCAGTTCGATCACCACCCAGAACAAACATTTATATATTTTATTTATTCTGGGTGTTAAATATATGTACTTACTTAAGTAGTATATTTGTAATTCCTCTGTTGTCTGCCATCCGTAACACAAATGCTTTAAGCTACTTACCACGGGGTCAAGTCAATATGAGATATGTAAGTATGAGATGTTGTGGGAAATATTTCACAATAGTTACAAAAAAAAGAAAAAAAAAAAAAAACGACATATTTATGTCACATCTTAACGTTAAAAATATGTACTTAAGTACATTATTTGCGAGTCCCCTGTTGTCTGATGTATGTAACAAGTGCTTAAAGCGACTTACTTCGGAGTTAGGTCAATGTATGAAATGTGAGTGTTATTGTTAACGTAAACGAAAACTGTATTTATATATTTTATTTAATTCATACCACCATCTGTCGGTTTAGGTGGAGGTACTGTCGTACTCTACCGGTTATTGTATATTTGTTTCGTGTATTCACATGTACTCGTATATAATATTTAAAATTGTTCGAGATGTGTCCAATTGTCAATGTACAACAAAATAATCGTTGACTGATGTTAGCGATACAAGCTTTTTGCTTAGTGCAGACTTCGCTAGGTATGTGTATATATTGTACAATGCTTTTTTGAATTAAAAGTTATTATAAATATTACAGTTCATATAAATCATCACAATTATGTACGAGGACAGTGGCAAACAGACATACGGCCCTCCTAACAGTAAGCGTTTACGTAGCGTACCTTATCATCAATGTAACTGCAATTGGAAGTCTGCAAGAAAAACCTATTTACATAGGTACTTCTTGGAGATCCCCATTTATTATTATGCCAGGCTTAGGTTTGCTTGAAAGTATGAGTCATGGACTCAAGAAGACTGGAATAGGGTATTGTTCTCCGATGAAACCAGGATATCTCTGTTCGGTAAATATTGACGTTGGCGAGTGCTACGAAGAAGACGAAAATGCTTTGCAGAGGCTTGTTTTGAAAAAATCACACCTTATGGTGGGGGCTCTGTTATGTTTTGGGCAGGAATGAATTCAATGGATCTTACAGAGTTAGTCTTCATTAAAAACGGCTCACTGACTGGACATCGATACATAACGGTAGTTCTAAATCCTCATGTACAACCCGCATTGGCCACTTTAGGCGAAGACTAAATTTTTATGGACGACAACGCTCGCGCCCACCGATCTGGTGATGTGGAAGCGTATGTGCCAGAGGTCGGCATTCGTCGTTTGGATTGGCCAGCTCGAAGTCCTGACCTCAATGCTATAGAGCATGTCTGGGACGTTCTGAAACAACGCGTGAGGTCAGTACTACCGGCTTCGCAGACCATCAGAGAGCTGAAGAATGTGACTACCGCGGAGTGGGAACGTATTCCGCAAGCAAGTATCCGGGATCTCGCTAGCATACCCAGACGAATTCAAGCTGTGATTTCAGCTAGAGGGGGTCACACTCGATACTAAACTTTTATTTGCTTTTACTTTATTAAAGAATAAACAAACAAAAATCTTTGTTAACTTTTACTTCACGAGCATAAGCACTACTAGCGGGCGTACACTACTAGTGAACTTAAGCATTAAAACCCATAAATTTTAATAAAAAATTTATGATATAACTGATGAAAACGATTATCAGCTTATTCATTTACAAAATTGTGAAAGTAAAACTACCTATAATTATCAAAAAAACCAATAGTAACATTTGAAATGGTTCATCGTTTAGGTGCCCGTTCTTTTGCAAACAAGTGCATATCCTAGTTACTTGTAAAATGGTGAAATGGAGCCACGACAACAAACTACACATTAATTGGTCCAAATGTGCAGTGCTATTGTTCATCCGTAAGCGGCAACCGGTACTCCGGTCCGCTCAGTACCAATCTCCAAGCTAAGACCCCCTTAGCCCGAGCAATTTTTGTGGTATGCAATTAGCTTGACAGGGATGATATATTTTCAAGTAGTTTGTGTGAACTTGCAACACTAATTTTAGATATTGTTAGTTACATACATGACATACATCACGCCTTTGTCCCATCGGGGTAGGCAGAGACTATGGATCTCGACTTGTTACAATCTTGGCATACCTCTCTCGCTTCCCTTACTCGCATTAGTCCTTTCATACACGTTCGCTTATTCTTGATACTTCTGACCTGGACCGTCTTTAATACTCTTCAACCTACTTCTACTCTTATTTATTTATGTAAGTTAGTTCAATCAAATCAAATTATTCTTTTTTCAAGTAGGCTCATTACATAAGTTTATTATTACCTTCGAATCGTCCAATATGAGGTAATAAATTGTATTACATATATTGATAATACTGATGACCTTGATGACCTGACAGGATCGTAAGAGACATCTAATATTTGAATTGTACGTTTAGTGTCTGTTTGTGTTTTGTGATGTCTGTAATGCCACACTATCGTATTAGGTTTAGCCTGTAAGGATGGATGTAAGGTTTGACATATAAATGATTAAATAATTTATTTTTCTCTGATATGTTACTTTGGTACAGTTCGCGTCACCATAACCTCTACACGTCCGTGTCATCACAAATCGAACATTACTGTTTATCGGTAGAGACAGATGAGAATAAAAAACCAACGCTGACAACATATAGTTAGGTCTAATAATTGGTGATAAAGGTACTAAGCATGACAGTTTCATAACATGCCACAGCTGGACATATCCAGCAGGGGATGTTCTACGGTGCTGACGATGATGAAGTTAATAGATAAAAAAATTCTGGTTTTTCTAGCTGATAGGTCAGGCCTACTTGAACAAACGAAATAATAAAAATATATTTCACCTTGGCGTCAGCTCGTTAAACGTGAATCGTGTTTAAAGATCATTTATCATCATTAACTTGACCAAAATTGTCAAAAGCCTTAATTTAATACAATAGTAGCTTTTCGAACGAGACTTTTTTTTTGACAAACCTAATGCAGGCTGACTCTGACGTTAGTTTCATCGTCACCAGGGGAAAGAGTTCAGAAAAAAAGGCTCCTTAAGAGCGGACTTATGACTGCGCACTTCCCGCTCCGCGTACCGGAAATGCGCAGGCGGCTGTGCTCAGGTAAAGTATGCTGGATCGGAACCAGATTGGTGGTGATCACTCACACCTCTAAGGCACTTCTCTGTTTGAGTGGCCGTCATTCGGAAGGACTTCGATGAGCACGGATTCGGCCTAGTAGCACTAGTGCGTATGTACTATATTGGAGAGAATATCACGTACTCGTCGGCACGTGCAAGGGATTGCTCAAGGCCTAGAGTCAGAAGTTGACCTCTTACGAAGGTCGTTTGTATTGCCTTACTCTAGCTTTTTTCTACTGCCAAAGCATGTGAACTCGCATTGCTGTGTTCCAGTTTGAAAAACAAGGGTGGCAGTAAAATTACTGTGTAAAAATGAAATTGTCTCTTCAGTTCCCAGGGTTAGCGACACACTAGTGATATCTTTGTGATGGTACGAGTCTACAGGCTGGGCTCACATTAGTCATCAAGCAAATCATAGGCTTGTTTGCTGACTTTGTCATCATCATCATACCAGCCATTGCAAGTCCACTGCTGGACATAGGCCTCTTGAAGAAAGAAGGTTTCTTACCCAGACTTGGCCCGCTAGGCAAGCGTGTTGGCAATCGCAGAGCGCAAATTTCGCCATGGGGATGCTGCTGCCCATCCCCGCCCTGTGCATTTAAGCTGCAATGTTCCGGATGGATAAGCCGCCATCTGTCGGTTCTGGTACCTTAGTCGTCTCTTACAACACCTGGTGCAGTGGGAGGTACTATTCTACTCTGCCGGTACCTCACGGCTTCATAACAAAAAAAATGCCTATGCTAGTATGTTCTGCGCACTAAGGTAGGGGATTTGGGGATTATAAGCCGTGATGGCAACATGGCGGCCAGAAGGACATGTGTCGGCGTACGTTCACGAGCTGCTCAACGGATTATCGACACTAGAACCCACTTATAGTTCAGGCCGGAGGCGTCCTGAACTATAAGTGGGTTCGAGTGATGAGGCGCCTTGTCGAAATACCGACGAGTTACCTCAGGCAGGAACTAACTTATCGAAGGGACATCGAGGTCGCGGTGCAAATCCGCTATATTTATACCACGGCGTTCCAGGTTGCACTATTTAATAACCTATTATGAATGACCTAAAGGGTCTTAATATGTGACCGAGCCGCGTTGGCGAAAACAACGCTTGCGTTCGTCATGACGGAGCAAATGTAGGCTTTGTAAATAGTCCTTTTGTGACGGAGGAACATTTTCGCACTCACAACACTCCGCCGAACCCGACTTGAACCGCAAAAATTTTATTTATAACTCACCCCTAAGGAACTCTTGTTGTTCCGGGATAAATTGTGAAATATCGCGCTGGTTCCTTAGACAAAAAATATCAGATCTATCCTGTTTATTTTCGAGATAAAAAGTAGCCCATGTGTTATTCATCATTAGCCATTGAAAGTTTAGGCCTCCCCAATAAAGAGGGAATTTTGCCTAATTGCCGCGCCGGGTGCTGGCTGGGCTAAGCGTGATGGCAATCGCTTTTATTCATTCGCAATCGCACATTACTCGTCTTTTACGACACCTGGTACAGGAGGAGGTACTATTCCACTCTGCCGGTACCTCACATATATGTAATTACAGACTATTCATAATCTCTTTGATACGTTTCACTCGGATCTATCCTGCCGTTACGGTTTGAAAGAGTAACACACATCCATCCATCTATCGTCCTAACTCTCGCGTTTGTATTATTTGTAGAATTACTATACCAATAGCATTTACCAGCATAATCATTAAGCTTTTTTTAATTTAACGTTTGTACACTAGTTATTGATATGAGATGTATATCTGTTTGTTGTGCTTAACCGGTGGATCGATTTTAATGAAATATAGCATGCAGATAGTAATACTTCATGTAAGTTGTACCGTTCAGGAACAGTTCCTGCCGGATGCGATATAAATAAGTCTGGACTTCAATAATTTTTTTGTGGCCATTATGTGTTAGTAATATTATACTATATATTTATCTGTGATACTTATTTAGTTGCTACTGGCAGTATACTAAGTTTACAGATCCGTCTTAATTTCTGATGGCTTGTATATTGAACTTGCAGTATACTTAGTTAAAAGACCCTTCTCGGTTTCTGGTAACTCGTTTATTAAACTTGCAGTATACTTAATTTGAAGACCCGTTTCGGTTGCTTGTGGCCCGTCAGTAAAACTGACTGATGACCCCGTCATTTAAAAGAAATAAATTTTCTCCCTCTATTTCTATCTCCTAATGATCAAGAAAGAAATAAAAATAAGTCATCTAGATACCTACGCGGTATCTTAAAGACTTTTTTTTATATATATGTATTAAAAGTGACTATGTATATTTAAATTGTCGATAGTTATTATTAACTTTTTGTGATAAAGTTATTTCTTTAACATTATATTACCTTTAACGTTTGATTTATACTTTTTGGTTTTCAAATTAACAAATTAGATACCATATAGACGATATAGTTTAATAATACTTTTAATTTATGCGTTATTATTTAATTATGTTTTCATTTTGTATTTCTCATTTACTGTAAAATTTGTACGGTCAAAAACGTGTACGCCTGTTAATGACCAAAAATAAAGAAAATTTCTTTTTAATTGAAATCAATTCAGTAGTTTTTTAATTTATCTTTTACAAATAAACAAATTTTACATCTTATTAGTATTTTATCGAACAACTGATACGATCGTTTGCTATATTGTTTGTTATCTTTATTTCTAAAATCAATAGTATTTTGCTTAAGAAAGATTTTGTTATGAAATTGGATCATTTCAAATATAATATAATTATAGTTTTAAGTTAATAACAGACTTTTCGTTCTAATCTTGTAATTACATAATAGATTTACTTTGTGCCTACTGTCTAAAGTAAAGAAAGAATGTGTTGAAACTAATTGCATTGTAAAATATAAGTTGGAATATCTTTAAAATGGCGAGCAACGCTCAATTGCTCGATATTCGAATCGAATAAGTCGCATACATCTCGTGCGGATCGCAAAAATCAATAGTCGATGTTCTCTGTACCCTACAAAACTGTGCTTTCGACTCTAAAAACCTATAAACAAAAAATATTTTTTACCATTTTAACCCGTAATTTGTAAGCAATAAGGCCGTTTGTGCCTTGCAGAAGAATGACAGTTATAACTTTCCCGCCACTACGGTTAAAAGAACGGATAATCGACGAGTAGCCTTGTGCGATATCGATTTTGCTAGGGTGTACTTTCACTTAGACACAACCACATAATTTTATTTATCCCTGTCTAACTTATAAGGAAACTCGGTATGAAAAAGAGAGATGTATGCTTGGTTGTCAGCACGTCCGAGGCAGGGGTCGCTCGCCGCAGCGTTGCTATGGCAACAGGTCATATGACGAGGGTGAGATTTCCGATACGAGATCGTGGTATCAGTTTTCGATATTTTGGGTCAAACTCAAAGAATACTTAAATTTTATATTTAACTGTACTTTAGAAGCTTTAGATATTTTAATGCGCATGGAAAATAAAGAGAAATAATGAAAAATGTTGAGCAATAGGAAATGGTTGTGATATTTTTCGTTTGTCAATATTTTCGGTATCTATTACTTACTAGCTGAGTCTAATCCGATATCGTAATCGATTATTATCAAGCAATAATTTTGTTTCACGATTGATTTTATATATAGGATCACTTGAATATTTTAAATCTTTACGTAAAAGCTCCTTGACAAGCAAAAATGGTTCTTATTAATGGCTAGTATAAAGTAAATTTACATAAAAATATTTGGGATGGAGTTATAACCTTAATTATATATTATATATAATAATTTATTTATATATATAATATAATATATAATATAATATATAATATATTATATAATATATTATAATATATAATAATTTCACCCAATGAAGTTAGGAAAGGGTGCTTTAAATTGGTTCTTAAGTTCAAGTTAATTTTATATAATAAACAATAATAATAAACAATTGGTTTTATATAATGTGCTTTATATGTAAAACTTTATATGTAGACCTAATACAAAGGTTGTCTGCATTCTTACCTATTCTACCGCCAAATAGTAGTGTTCGCAATGCCGTGTTCCGATTTGAAGGGTGTGAACAGCAGTAAAATTACAGGGTAAAGTGACATAATATCTTCAAGTCACAAGGTTGGTAACGCGTTAGCAATATCCTTGTAATATTGCGAGTGCCTATAGGGTGCAGTGACGCTTACTATCAAGTACGATTGTTTGTCGAGCCGGTGTAATAAAATAAATAAATAAAATATTAATAACAAAATAGGATGATATATACCTCTGTAATATAAATCGACAGGCCTGATGGCGGAGATGGTAGTGGTCCATGTTGTGCACCAAGGTTTGTGGACACACAGGATAAATATTAGTATGATGATATTTGTTCTGTGTCTGGGTGTTTAATATTGACATTATAATTATCATTCCTTTATTGTCTGATGTCCGTAATACAAGTGCTTAATGCGTGTTATCTCAGAGTCAGGTCAATGTATGAAATGGTGTGAATACTATTTATATATTTAATGTTTACTTATGACATTACATATACATTTTATTATATTTAAAGTTTTTTATTTAAATCGTAATAAATAAACAAACAATCAAATCTTTTTTCTTTATAATATAAGTACAGGTTCATCATCATTATCATCATCACCGTAGCAGCAGTAAATGCCCACTGCTGGACATAGGCCTCAAGTAAGGGCGAATTCGGCTACATTGCTACGCGCTTAGCCAGCGTAGTGGCAATCGCAGAGCGTAGCTTCGCGACGCCAGTAGCTTGAGCTACACTGATTCGGATGGATATGGGGATAGTATTGTTCACAGACAGAGGTACTATTCTACTCTGCCGGTACCACAATACCACAGGTTCTTCCACATTATTTCATCATCATATAAGTCCTAGGACGTCCACAGGTGAATAAAAGCCTCACCAATAGGACCGGTTGTATGCCTGCATCCAGCACGACCCTGTTCTAGTCAGATCGTTTGTCCAACTTCTTACGCTGCACTTGATTTCCGCAGTCCCTATTCCATAGAAGTCCCTGTATATATTTAGTTTATATATCCATTTACTTATATTTACTAAAGGTTGCCTTTAAGAAATTGCATTTATAAGGCCGCCTCTTGTACCTACTATTCCATGTTTTTGTGATGTTCTTGTATTGTTTTTATTGGTGTACAATAAAGAGTATATTATTATTATTAATATCACTTAACAATAGTACCTACACATCTGATTGTGCAAATCTGATGTGTAAGAGTGAGCTAATAAGCGTTTCGCTCATTAGCTCGTTCAAACTAACAATCTCTTCAGCTTTATAGTATTGAAGAATTGATAAATAAAGCTTTTATAAATAAATGTCACTACCATTACAGCTATTGAAAGTCCACTGCTTAACATCAATATGCCAAAAGGGTACGACTGGCTGTTCATAGAGGTGACTTGGAACCAACACAAAATCAACACAGACATATGGTAGTGAATGTTGGGTATGGAAAAAGCACGCGAGTAGAATAAATGCTGTTAGATAGAGAGCACTATAAAATGTATATAGTGAGAGTTTGGAGATAGATTAAAGAATAGTGTTATAAGAGATCAAAGTGGTGTAATAGATGATGTAGTGTTTGATGTTTGTTTGGGATTGGACATGTAGAAAGGCTGGATGAAAGTAGAATGACTGCACAAATATATACACTCATTTGCAAAAAAAAACAGGCACCTAAGCAATGAACTATTACAAATATTACTATTGGTTTGTTTGATAATTAATGGTAGTTTTACTTTCACAATTTTGTAAATGAATAAGCAAATAATCGTTTTAGTCAGTAATATCATAAAATTTTAATAAAATTTTGTTTGGGATTTAATGCTTAAGTTCACTAGTAGTGTATGCTCGCAAATGCTCGTGAAGTAAAAGTTAACAAAGATTTTTGTCTATTTTTTCTTTAATAAAGTAAAAGCAGATAAATGTTTAGTATCCCCCCCTAGCTGAAATCACAGCTTGAATTCGTCTGGGTATGGTAGCGAGGATATCCCGGATACTTGCTTGCGGAATACGTTCCCACTCCGCGGTAATCACATTCTTCAGCTCTCTGATGGTCTGCGGAACCGGTTGTACTGATCTCACGCGTCGTTTCAGAACGTCCCAGACATATTCTATAGAACTGAGATCAGGACTTCTAGCTGGCCAATCCAAACGACGAATGTCGACCTCTTGCACATACGCTTCCACATCGCCAGACCGGAGGGCGAGCGTTGTCGTCCATAAAAATTGAGCTCTCTGTACGATCCATTGAATTTATTCCTACCCAAAAAATAAGAGAGCCCCCACTGTAAGGTGTGATTTCTTCAAAACAAGCCTCTGCAAAGCGTTCTCCTCGTCTTCTTAGCACTCGCCGACCTCGATCTTCACCGAACAGAGATATCCTGGCTTCATCGGCGTACAATACCCTATTCCAGTCTTCTTGAGTCCATGACTCACAATTTCGAGCAAACCTAAGCCTGACAACTCTGTGCTCACGGAGTAACTTACTGTGTATATTGGCCGCGAGAAGCCTCTTCCTGACCATCCATAGACTAATATGCACATTTCTTACTTCCTCGAGGTTGTTCTTAAGGTCCACATACGAAGACTTGCGATTTCTCAATGCGCGACTCACAAGGAAACGATCATCCCGTGGTTAGGTACATGATTTTCTTCCAGAACCAGGCCTTCTCTCGATGGAACCGGTGTCTTTATACCACTGCCAGGTCCTTTAAACCGTCGAGCGACTCACACTTGCCTCTGAGCCACGAGGCATTGGCTGCAACCCTCTTCGAGCAGCGCAATAATTTTGGTAGCTCTTACCACTTTCTCTAAAATTATTGAGACAACGAAACAGTAATAAATGAAGCTTTGACAATTCAAAAAAATTGACTAAAAGTTATGAAAACCGATATTATCTTTTGGAACTTCTACTAAAATGTAGGATAAAAAGTGGTTTTCTGTAAAAACGAGCATCAACGAAAATTTGAATTTAGAACGTACTGTTTTAAACACTACGGCATTTTTAAAACCGGCCATTAACATATATAAATGATTGAAATCATTTTGGTACCATATCTTTTCAAAGAAAATTTTAAATCTAAAGCGCCCGTTTTTTGCGAATGAGTGTATTACGGAGGTGAATGGAAGAGTTGGTATAGCACGACCGGCGCAAACATATTACTAACAAAACTGAGTCTTTCTACTCTGAGTACCCCAATTGGACACAGGCGTGATGTATGTATGTATGTAGAGCGATGTAGACGTCTTTCTGTATTAACAATGGCTCCTCAGGGATGAAATAAAAGGTAAAGATTTTGGGGACAATGTTGCGTGTGGAAATCTAGTACATATATATTTTTGATATCAAATAGGCAGTGAGATACCGGCTGAGTATTAGAACCGAGAGACCTCCCCCTTTACCAGGTGTCCTAAGAGGCGATTGAGGTACCATAACCGACAGATGGCGGTATATCCATCCGAAACAGTGTAGCTAAAAGCACAGTGCACTATAATGTAATTTGCATTTTCTTAGGGAATTATAAAGTTTGTTTTCTTTATTTTTATTCGACGATCAGCATACAATTTGTAAATTATCCTTTGATAAGCGATAACAGGCACAGTAATTGCACGTCAATAAAATAATTTAATATTTTTTTAAGGATATGTTATTGACCTCTTCGGCATAGGATTGACTATGAACTAAAGACTTAAACGAATTATATAATTATTGTTTAGATTTTATATATATTTTACTACAAAATTATAATTATTACTCAAAAGGCTTTTTTATGACTAAAAAATTTAGTATTTTTTTTTGAGTTGCACTCGGCAATTTACTCGAAAATATATTGTAAATGTACCGAAAATATAGATTGCAGGTAAAATATGAAAATGCACATACAAATATGCAAATGCACAAATTCTGAAAAATATATATGGCACTGCCACATACCTTATATTTTATACTAATGTTTTCTAGGTACTACCACAAGACAGCCGCAAGTCTTAAGTGATTATTTAATTAATTTACCCATGATTGCCGCGCTACGCTGACGTGCTGGTAATCTCAGTCGGTACCTGGTACAGAAGGAGTACTATTTATAATTTACATTACTTTCGAAAATGGCAGGCGTCCATAAAGCTTAAAATTATTTGTATCAAATAAGGTCGATTTCCGACGTCGTGGAAAAAAGAAGCACACAAAAAAACAAAGCAATCTGCACACATCTACACACATCTAATGAAATAATGTAATCGATATTAATCTTCGAATGCGAGCTTCCGAGTTCAAAATTGACCGTTAAATTTTGATGGATTTAAGTATGTTAATGTGTTGCTTTTTGTACCAGCTAGTTTAATCAGTACTGCACTATTTGTAGACGTTAGGATGTGGTCAAAGACACCGCAGGCAACACCCCTCTTCCTCTAATAACGGGAGGCCATACTATTTCATATCCTTAATATGGGGGCACAACATTGTAATTTATTTAAGAATGGTAACGGTTCCATTTTCAAACTTCAACGTTGTTCTAAAAGAGGTTTTATAAAAAAGGCCAGTCAAAAAAAGTTAACAGCCCAGTTCAAGTTATATTTTCTCGTACTTTAAATAGAAATGAGTTCCATTTTCCAAATTTATGTTGGCTCGAAAATAGTTCACTAAAAAATTAGAACACCGAATAGATTGTCTAGTGAATGATGGTCAAATGTGATCCGAAGTAACAATATATATATATATATATATATATTTGTAACATATCAGGTGAGATATATGTAAATTGATAGAACTAAGCATAAGGAAGAAGAAAATGTTAAGTCTGTTCAGCATTGCTATATTCAATGCGATTAGGAATAGATAAAACATATGTCTTTGCATTTTATAATAAAAATTTATATTAAAGCCGATCAAGAATTATGGCACATTTTTTTTAAATACAACAACAACAAAAATTGTAGTTACAATAATAGAATAAAATAATTTTCATTGATGATACACACATAACAGAAATAATAAGCATGAAGTAAAACCATATATTACAATTTTATTATTAACTAATGAACTCTGATAATCAAAATTAAAATGTGATATATGTACATGAAAATAAAGATTAAATTTTAAAGAGCAAAACATTTATTTGCATTTAAAAATAAACTAAATAACCATTATTCATAAATAATAATTAATGCGAAGATCCTTCTAACCATAATACTATTCAATGAAAAACATTGTTCCTTTTTCAAATATCAAGCTTGTTCGAAAATGGTTGCCTTAAAAAAAACGTAGTAAAGTTCAACGAACCCGGAAGACAGTGCCGCACGCGCGACACAGGTGTGCGGTCGATACTATCGATTGTAAAAAAAATCGATGCGTGACGTCACAACGGGGCGGCTGCGCGCGCAGCTGTCATAGACCACTATGCTAATGAGCTAGGGTAACACAAAGGGTGATTACATTTTTTTCGGCACGCAACCTCTTTGACGTTGGGCAGGATTAATGTAACAAAGGGTGCCGAATTATGTATGCATGCGCGTGCGTACTTTTTTTTTGTTATATATTGTTCGTAATATATTTTGTGTTTAATTGAGCTCTGATAAAGTCGATAATATTTTTTGATAAATATCGGTCCGTGTAACGAAATGTAAAATTGCAATTTTTTAATACTAGCACCGCTCCGCGTTTGCGACCGCTTGGTTCCCGTTTATGTAAGAATACGGAGATAAAATATAGATTATGTTAGTTGCTGTCAACGGTGTTTTTGATAACTGAAATATTTTTTATAAATTAACGAAGTCACGTATATTGTTTCATTTAATTTGGAAATCTCTATTTTTTTCTTAAATATAATATAACTTGCCTATGTTATTTAGTGAAGACAGCTTTCTTTTGATATAAAAAAATGAATCTTTCTGAAGTAGTTTTTGTGATAAAAAGTAACTAGTTAGATAAATAGTAATCGCAGGCGATGAAGAACAGTATAACTCTTGATAAATCAATCAGCAGTTCATAATTTAAAAAAGATAAATGATTACTTTTCTTAAGTCTATACATTTCTTTGATACAGATAATTAACGGCATTAAATGGCTGTACTGATTTTAACAAAACTTTCACTCCCAGAAAGCCGACACAATAAATAGTAATTAAGCACGTAGGCTAATTTTATTTTGTTATTTCATTTAAAAGAACCTTAATGGGCTGGTCAAGTAATAAAAATTTACTATTTAAAAGTATAAAAGGTCTTATACAAAACTAGGTTCAAGAACCTATACTTATAGTCGTCTTGCCCTCTAATGTTAATGTACTTGCTTATCTTTAGAACATTAGTGACGTAACGGTAGGTGTTACACGGACATGTTATAGGGGCTGAAGCGATATAGCACTAGTGATGTTAACATTATAACGATGTCGATAAATTCGATGATTTGAACACGTTGGATCTTAAGTAAGAGACGACGTTTCGCTGCTATAGGTCATCGCTGGTTACACACACTGGCCGAAATCTTTCGACTTGAGACACTGAGGTATGTCGGATGGGAAGAAGAAGCGAGAAGCGAGCTCTCAACTAAAACTAGGATAGGTACAACATGGGCATTACACATTACTTTAGTCTTCTCTATTTTCATTCTGAGACCCACCTGTTCAGAAAGTCGATTGAGGTCTTCGAGTAAGTTAATGGTGATGCCAAATCCTTGTCATTCCAGGAGCTTGAAGGCGTTTACAATGTGGCATTAAACAGTTTCGGGGATATGACATCTCCTTGTCTAACACACCTTTTAAGAGGAATAGTCTTCGAATTGTTCCTATACTCGGGCCGACATAGAGGCGTTGTCATGCAAATACTTCAACACTTCGATGAACCGATAGTCAATATGACTATCGGTTCATCGAAGTGAAGTAAAGTGAAGTGAATATCACCGCTAAAGAGATTTAAACAAAACCCACGTCTCAACCAAATTGAGGGCTTTCTTATAGTCCACAAAGGCCAAGCATAATGGCCTGTTATACTCTTCTGTCTTCTGTATAACTTGCCGCAGCGTAAATATGTGATCTATGGTACTGCAACATTTTCGGAAACCGGATTGTTAGGAAGGTTGGAATTCAACAAACCTACATTCGAGATGGTTCGTAATGACCCTAAAATACAGCTCGTAAACTTGGTTCAGGAGCAAGATGGGGCAGTAATTCTTAAACAAATTGTTGTCACTTTTCTTAAAAAACAGTATCCACACGTTCCTGTTCCATGCTTCTCGCACTATGCCCTCAAAGACGAAGTTGTTAAAGAGCTTATGAAGGACTACAGGTACCGGTGTTCCACCCGCCTTCAGAAGCTCAGCTTTCCGTCATAACCCGGCGCCTTGTTGTTCTTAAGTTGATTCAGGGTCATGCTAATCTCGCTTATGCTGATGTCCTCTATATCCTGGGAGTATTATCGGATTAAATCGACTCTTGGTATATTGCCAAACTGCTTACAGGCTTAGAAACTGAAGCGTATAACTCTCCTTAGAACTTCTCAATCTCCTCCAGAGCCTCGGCCTTGGTTGACGCTAAACTTCCGTCTTTCCTCATCAGCTTAGTCACTAGACTTAGTCCAATAGACATATCTCTTGCAAACACTTTAGTGCCCTTATTCCGCTTAATTGTCCCTTTAATGTGTTCAGTATTATAGAGACACTGTTTTTGATAGCATAAATGACAGTGCGTTGTAGGTAGACTAGAAAAGTACCTTACTATCAGATAGAGATTAAGTGGCTGATATGCTAGGCGGAATAGGCAGAATAGGTTGCAACCCCATCGCGTAGTTACTCTCTGCTATTGCTGCTAAGTCTGACCAACGTGGTAATAACGGAGAATAAGTCCGTTTTATTATGGAGGCCTATGCTAGCCAGCATCTGATGTCAATGGCTATAATAATCATATATCAGGTACGTGGGGTGGGTGCAGGTTTTGAAGACCAGGCATTGTACTATGCTTTAAAAATATTCCTGAAATTTTTCTATATGTATATATTTCAAGTATTGTAGAGGTCAAACATAAATACAATTTTCTTACTAGAAGTCTGAATTATAATTTTTACACAAAAACAAGAAATTACTTATAATTTTACGTATCTGTCTGTGGGAGTCTCGTCAAAAATTGCCCAGCCACGACTAATTAACTTGAACAAACAAACTGAAAGACCATGTAGGTACACTAAAGAGAATACTTATAACACTATTAATGTTATGACATTTGAAACATAGACTAGAATTTTATTATTTGTATTTTATTATTTCTTCTTTTGTGAATTAATATTTTTGCTTGCTTATTATATATATAAATAAAAAGTATTGTCCACAAAAATCAATTAAAATTATTAATATTATTAATAAGTGCACTTGAGGCTATGAAAAGAAAACAACGCTCCAGCAATCTCGCGTCGCGTAAGACGTCCACCCAAAAGGTCAGTCGATCTCTCTGACTTGAACCACAAGACGGTGCAGAATGTAGACCGCACACAACTAGTTCTATTGGAAATTAATTTGCGAGGCATTTGTTAATATGAAGATGGCTCTGAACCTACTAAGTATAAAACCTACAATTTTCATTAGGTATATACAGCAAACGAGGTGTATATATTTTTCATGAGATAGACATCATAGAAAGGTTGTTTGCATTGGAACCTCACACTTATCTGTTTCTGTTTCTACCGCCATATAGCGGTGTTCGCATTGCTGTGTTGCGACTTGTAGGGTGAGGGAGGCAATGAAATTATTGGGTAATAGAATGGGACATAACATCTTCAAGTCACAAGGTTGACAACGCGCTAGTGAAATTCTTCTAATATTACGTCTATAGGCTGCAGTGACGCTTACTATCACGCGGTTTATATGTTAGTAAGTTGACATAGTCAAATAAAAAAAATACAATGTGAATTATTACATAAACAAGAAAAGAAATATATTTTCCACGTTTCAAGCGATTAAAACGCCAACGGGCCTGATGGCGCCAGGTCGTGAGTTCGATCCCCACCCAGGACAAGTATATATATTATGATATTTGTATTTGTTCTGTATCTGTGTTTTAAAAATATATATTTAAGTATTATATTTGTGATTCCTCTGTTGTCTTGCGTCCGAAACCCAAGTGCTTTAAGCGACTTACCACGGAGTTAGGTCAATGTTTAAGTTGTGTGAATATTTTAAAAATAATTGTACTTCAACGCTAATATAATATAAAATAATTGTTCTCTAAGGAACAGTCGCTTCATTAATTAGCTAATTACTGGTACAATTTATTGTCCAATATAGATAGTCAAGAATGTATAACACCGAACTATATACACAGATTTTGCTATCACTGATATGCCATACAACCTTGCAGACCGCGTATCGATAAACGTTACCGTAGGAGGGCAATTAAGTAAATTTCTTATTATTTTGGTTGCTGGCATGAGTTTTTCATACATTTTGTCTACAATTACACCTTGGTAATCATCATCTTTATCATACCAGCTATTGAAAGTCCACTGTTAAACATAAATCTCTCCAAGAAAGGTTTTTTGCCCATAATTGCCGCGCTGGGCAAACGTGTTGGCAATCGCAAGTGCAGCTTTCGCGACGGGGTAGCTGCTGCCCATCGCCGCCCCGTGCGTTTCAGCGGCACTGTTTCGGATAGATATACCGCTATCTGTCGGTTCTAGTACCTTAGCCGCCTCTTACGACATCTGGTGCAGTGGGAGGTATCATACTACTCTGCCGGTACTCACGGCAAATTTGATAATCACGTTAATTTAAATATTATCGATATAAAATGATCGTGGATCGCATCACTACGTTCCCCTTGTAGCCAGCCAGGTGTTAGGGTCATTGTGGTGTCTATGTGTGCGTCACACCCACAGGCCCAGCTTTGGGGTTTCCACTGAATAATAATATGTATACATTTCTATATTGAATTACACGTTTCCAACCCTTGCCTTGCCTGTCTAACAATGCAACTACACTTGGTAAAATGACGATTTTTGTATAAAAACCGGTATCAGCATTTGCAAAGATATGCTTACATGAGCAAGATTATTGTTAGCACAGATAAATAATAATAAGAGCAAAAGTGTGCCTGTTTGTAGCCTTTTCACGACTGAACGGTTTATATTGGTATGTTACATATGTATAGGTTAAAGTCTAGGATTATGGGTAGTTCTGATTAGTTGAAAGGTCCCTCGGGACGAGGGTAGAGTCCCGGGCGGGAAGCTATTAATCATTTTAAATATCAGGTTATAACGCTCGGCTTTCTTTTAAAATGAAAGAAAACCGAGCCTCTACTTTTTAGATATTCAAAAAGGTTAGTTAAGACATGAAAAAATGAAGAGACATTGTATTTTATATGGCTTTCACAGCCAGAAGTTCCGCCATGAGGTGAGCTCAGAAGTACGTAGGTCGGAGTGACAGCAATGCTCGAACGAGGGCACTACCACTACCACGTAACGTTGAAACCCTCAAATCTTGGGACATCTACGCCATAGCTCGTTCCATTACCGCTTTTAGTAAGCTTGTAAACAAGACGCGATGCAGTTTCACGGCAGTGGAAGTACAAATCCGATTCTAAAAGCGTAGCTCGCATCGAAACGCCGCAGGGTAGGTTAAGGGTGCATTGTAGAGTGTTCACGTCAGATAGCCAGACAAAGCCGCTGTACGCGCGCGAATCTCGAGCCAAATACAAGGGGATACAGCTGAGAATGCATTACAAGTGAACTGGATAGCTCACTCGTCGACGAGGGTAAAGAAATAGGGGTGTTTGCAGGATGCGGGGTGAGGGGCCGCAGGGTGCGTCGCGCACGCGTGCTTCAGTCGCCCGCGCGACCCCGTTGCCGCCGGTCGCGCGCCATGGACGACTCCAGAGTGAGAGATCGCGCGCCGCTCACAGTCATCGTCGCCCCGAGCAACGCTTCGCCACCCAGGCTGTCTCCGGCCGACCTTCTCCCCGACGGCGATGCGGCTTTCCACCCCCTCTCCGCCGTCAACGGGCGCTTGACCCCTCCAGGGCTCGAACCAGCCTCGTACGCCACACTGACGCCTCTGCTCCCCCTGCCGCCGATCAGCACCGTCTCCGACAAGTTCGCGTACCATGCCGGAGGCACGTTTACCGTCATACAGCAGCAACAGTCATACGCATCATTATCACCAGCTCCTTACAATGAACCTCTGTCTCCACAATCCGCGTACAGCAGAAGAAGCGTATCCCCGAACTCCTTCGAGAGGAGGTCGCCCACGCCGCCTCTGCCCAGCCCTGGGCTAGACTTGAACGCGGCGTTGATGGCGAGGGAAGAGCAACAGCAGCAAGCACAGAACGACACAGAAGAAATAAACACGAAGGAGTTAGCACAGAGGATAAGCGGGGAGTTGAAACGGTATTCCATCCCGCAGGCGATATTCGCGCAGAGGGTGCTATGTAGGTCCCAAGGGACGCTCAGCGATCTGCTCAGGAATCCCAAGCCGTGGTCGAAACTCAAGTCTGGGAGGGAGACGTTCAGGCGAATGTGGAAGTGGCTTCAGGAGCCGGAGTTCCAGAGAATGTCTGCGTTGAGGCTAGCAGGTAGGACTGCATGTGCTTATGTATGTTATGTAGTTAGAAGATTTAGTGTCTGAAATAATTTGGTGCGAGATATTGTATAAGACTTGAAATGAGTTCATCGTTTGGATAATACGTTGTTCAGTTTGTTTTAAGTTAGTATTAATTTGACTAATTACGTGTCTAAATGTAAAATTAGATATCTTGTAATTTAAGTTTCATTTAAGTTAACGGTAGAATAAATTAGTGACGTTTAATACTATAACTATGTTAAAACGTAGTACAACATG
>JACJUM010005600.1:10154407-10227928 GCA_020976665.1 Heortia vitessoides | reverse complement strand
AAAATCTATATTAAGATTATTTAAAATAATAATTGCATACATAAAATATCAACTTAAGTATTGTCATTTATGTCTAATGGAAGCGATTGTATTAAAAACCTGTTAGTGTGCAATAAATAAATAAAATTAATAAATGTAAAACTGTGAACTTGTAACATTAATTTACATGTAAATGACTTTAAAACGCGGCTTAATTAACGTCTTTTAATTAACAAAAACGTCGAATAAAAATGTTAAAGTTGAAACGCGATTTAGCGCCGTTAAATACGAGTAGAAGTACCTATCATTCGTTGTTGTGAACGCGTATACTTGTATATTCGAAAACATGCATGTTGTGGGCCTATTTAATAAAGAGGTTGAGTCTGAATTATATCGCACTCAAGTCGGTACCTGTTTAGGTTAGGTTAGTTCCACTTCGATCGGCCGCTACCGTCACCACGATCGATACCGCTCCGATATTCCGTGACACGATAACGCGGTATCGCCATTCTGCTATCGTTGCCATAGTCTAGGTCTAAATAGTACATGGTGCTTTATTACCAGAATGAATCAGCCTAAGTCTTGTCTATGTTTCGGTAAATTTAATCATTCATATATGTGGATACGTAACTATACATATTTCTCGCAATTAATAATAATAAAATACACAAGATTGAGAATATTTTCTTAACAAAATTCACAATAACATGGCGCGAATGGAAAGAGATTTATATATATTATTTGGAACGAAAGAAAGGAAAGACGCCTTATAATTTTCTTTTTAAAGTATGGAATCCACAGAAATGAGAGCAGAAACTTTTGCATTATTACTTTTAGGAAGGTTAAATTTATTATTTAACTCGCATATTATCTCCTTCAACTTTGGCCTTGAGGTCTTCTCTTCCCTGAGGAACCCTTGTTATTCCGGGAAGAAGTCTATATCGCTCTCTGACTGCTGTAGGTACTGCGTAAGATCTCGCTGCACGTCTGGTGGCGCTGGTATTTACCGGCAGAGTAGAATAGTACCTCCCCATGGACCAGGTGTCGTAAAAGACTAAAGATCCGGTATCATAAGAAACAGTGTAGCACAAACGCAACTAGCTAGCAACTTTCTTGGTTTTTTATTTTATGAGAACTTTCTAATGGCAATAACAAATTAGTAAAATCGATCCAGGCTTTCACGCGAGGTGCCGTGACCAAGGGAAATATATTAATTGTTCTAAAATACTAGCAGAGCCCCGCGGTTTCGCCCGCGAGGAATTGGCGAGCTTTGATACTACCTATGCACCCTCTTTTAAGAGACGATTTTCAATCATCATTTCAGCCATTGAAAAAGTATTAATTTTGCCCATAATTGCCGGGCGGGCCAAGCGTGTTTGCAATCGCAGAGCGCAGCTTTCGCTACCGGTAATGCTGATGCTTATCCTTACCCTGTGCATTTGAGCTGCATTGTCTGGAATGGATATACCGCCATCTGTCGGTTCTGGTACCTTAGTCGCCTTTTACGACACCTGGTACAGGGAAGGTACTATTCTACTCTGCTGGTACCTCACGGCCGGATTCTATGAAGAACTTTAATTGTAAATATCATTCGAATAACTTCAAAATCGGCAAAGTTTCCTACTTTGCCCTTTCAGAGGGTGAATTTTCAAATGTTCTTTCTTAGAACTCTCCAATGTTATAAATAGAACTCCGGTGAAAAATTACATTGTTCTAATCCTTATAGTTTAGCGCGTATAAACAAACAAACAAACTCTTCTTTATGATATTAGTATAGATTTAAAGATTTAAGTTATGTCTATGGGCCGTTTATTGAAGTTTCTGATTTCCCGCGCCTCAAACTCGGAGCGTAGTGACGCGACGCGTTGCATCGACCGCGGAGAATCGATGCCGCGCAATCGATGCGACCGGCTGACGGTCGCCGCCCTAGTGAAAGTGGGCGCCGCTTGCTATATTAAATAATAACATTATGTTACGTTATTTATGTCGGTAACTACATACAAATGTAAATTATATTTTAGGAATTGTTTAAGTTTCAATTGCTGAAACATTTAACGACTCTTTTGAGTGTGTTTAAAGTATTTTATTGACGGGCCCGATGGCGCAGATGGTAGTGATCCTGTCTTGTGCACCAGGGGTCGTGGGTTCGATTCCCACCCAGAGCAAATATTTATATGATGATATTTTTGTTTGCTCTGTGTATGGGTGTAAAATATATGTATTTAAGTAGTATATTTGTGATTCCTCTGTTGTCTGGCGTCCGTAACACAAGTGCTTTAAGCGACTTACCACGGAGTCAGGTCAATGTATGAGATGTTGTGGGAATTTATTATTATTATTATTAACTTTCGCTTGTTTATATATCTTTGAATGTGAATTGTTTGTAAAATACAAGATTGGCATGTTTCAATTCAGGAAAAGTAAACGCCATGCTCAAAAACTATGTACGTTCCATTCCATGTAACACATTGTAAACAGCCCTTTTTAGTAACCGCGTTTTTTGCAACAAAAAGTAATATTTACCCTTAAAAAATATAAGAATTACAGCTACAAGAATGCTGCTATAATTTAAAAGAGTTTCTGTGTGATATCTGATGTCTCTGATGTCTGACTTTTGAGTAATACCATTGAACCCAATAACTGTCGTTACTCATATAATAATTAATACACAATACGGATGACATTTACATGCCCTATTTCTTAACAACCTTACCAACTGTGTTGACAATGAAGATTTCTGAAGTGAAACAATTAAGTTGACCATCAAACAGTGATGCTTAGCCGATTCACTTTAAATTAGGTTCATCATTACAGCCACTGGAAGTCCATTGTTGGACATAGGCCTCGCCATGAAAAGAGGAATTTCGCTCATTAATGCGGCGCTGGACAAGCCTGTTGGTTATCACAGAGCACAGCTTTCGCGATGTGGATGCTGCTGCCCATCCCCACTCTATGCATTTAAGCTACACTGTTTCGGATGGATATACTGCCATCTGTCGGTTCTGGTGCATTATACAACTAATTTTAATTCAACGAACAAATACCATCTATTATCAGTCCTCTAATTATTTTGAAGTATTACGTCAATATTTATTACACTGAGCAGTAGATGTGGCAAACACTGTGCTAGTTGTCGCATCTACATGCTGATGCCCATCCCCGCCCTGCTGAAAATTAGCCACGCTATTTCGAATCAATATACTACCACCTGTCCGTTCCGACACCTTAGTCATCTTTTGGTACAGAGTTCCAACATTAACATTTTAAAGTTTATTTTCATTAAGACCTAAATTATAATGAATGTTTACTTAAAAGCATATACTGTGTTTTTAAAATAATGTAAAAAGTCTATGTAATATTTATTTTAATTATTACATTTCTATAGCATTTTGTTCAATTAAGTTTTAGGCATATCTCCACATTCACTTTAACTATGTTACTTTTATACGATGGCGTAGATGGTGGTACTTCTATATTTGGGTCAAAGACAGAGGGTTCCCAACCAGACCAAACTTATATAAGGAATATTAGTATTTCTTCTGTGCCTGTAAGTATTATATTTGTGATTCCTCTGTCGTGAAAGCTGTGCTCTGCAGTTGCTAACACGCTTGCGCAGCGCGGAATTCATGTGCGAAATTCCCCCTTTATTGGGGAGGCCTATGTCCAGCAGTGGACTTCCAATGGCTGTTATGATCATGATGATTCCTCTGCTACCTGATATCGTAACACAAATGCTTTAAGCGACTAATCTCCAAGCCAAGTCAATGTATAAGATGTGATTTATAATGTTGTACAGGTACACGAATAACAATTACAGAAAAAAGAGGAAAAGCCAGCACAATGACTCTTATCGCGTGGAAAAATTTCTTCCAGGCAACCATTGAATGGAGAAAACGTAAAAATAAATTATGTAGATTAGGGTGTTGAAAGGTTATGAAATTTTAATAGAAACTAAGCTTTAAAGAAAAAGAAAGAGATGACTAGATAGAAATCATGACCGATATTGTATTCTGCTGGTTTTTCATGGCAACGTTTCCTATCACTTTATGATACATTTAGTTTTATTTGACCAGGCTGTATAAACTAATATTTATTTTTGTATATTATGAAGTCAGCAAACAAGCATACGATGTGCTTGATGGTAACCGTGACCGCAGCCTGTAGACGCCCGTGTCATCACAAAGATATCACTAGCGTGTCGCTTATCTAGTGAACTAAAGATATTATGTTAAAGATATACATTTCATCATCATCATCATTACAGCTATTATAAATCCATTGTTGGACATTAACCTCCCCTAGGAAAGGGGGATTTGCCCATATGTAATTGCCGCGCTGAGTGTGTTGGTAGTCGCAGAGCGCAGCTTTCGCAACCGGGATGCTGCTTCCCATTCCCAACCCTGTGTATTTGAGCTACATTGTCTCGGATGGATATACCGCCATCTGTTGTTTCCGGTACCTTATTCGCTTCCTACGACACCTGGTGCAGTGGGAGGTAGGTACTATTCTAGTCTGCCGGTACGTCACAGCAAATGATCATTACGAGTAGAACGTGTTTAACATAATTTTAGTTTATAAGTTTTTTGAGTTTTAGCTATTGGTGTGACTGTATTCGCTTTGATATAAGTTTTGTGTTCAAAAATTAAATTGATTTTTCTGAATTTAACCAAATGAAGATTGTAATGTCTATATTTTTCATACTTGTCTATTTAGAACTCCAATTATTGTTATTGAGTATAAAAATCCGCGTTTATCTGAGTTTGGTTTTATTTTGTCGATAACTACAACTTTCATTCAGTATCAAAAATGTATTTTGTTAATTAATAGTAAATGTATAAAAAAAATCATTATCGATTGATTCTTGGGTTTCTTACCACCAATTGTTTCGTCATTATATCAGATGCGTATAATAAACTTAACAAAAACAATTCCATTCAAAAACATTTCTTTAATTTATAATGGTTTATTTCTATCTAGATAAGATAATTGTACAAACTGCATTACTATATTCTTATTTAAAAGCTGACTAAAAAATCACAATTGTTTTCCGCATTAAGACGAAATAAATGTCTCTGAAACAATTTGAAATCTTTTGATAATACATTCGAAAGATTCATGGAAAGAGGTTTTCTTTGGGTACGAGGAATTCTAGCTGCATAGAAAAACAGTAATAAAAGATAAAAAAAATAAATCTGTGCAAATGATAAAAGACACGCGGTGGCGCGGCACATGGCGGCGCGTGTGACGTCACCCACCCTCCCCCCACCACGCCGCTGTATCGATCGACGCCCCTCCCCCGCCACCCGCCGCGACCTGCTACCTAGCTCTTCATACTGATATTTTCGGTCTTATTTGTGTTGTACTGTTAGAACTGCTATTTCAGGTTAAAATGTACTTCAAAGGTATTTCGAGCCTTATTTTGAATGCACAAGGTTTAAAATTACGACTATTGTTTTTAATAAAGTATGATTTATATATTTCTATTGGTTTTAGCTTCGGCGACAGCAAGTCTAACTTGAGTCAAATCAAAATTGAACTTATCATTTTAAAGAAGTATCAAAACGTCGTCAATGTATCTTATGTTTAATCTACTTATTATTATATAAATCTATAAAAACGATAACATAATATAAACTTAATTAATACTTTAATTAAAATACTAAATTAATACTTTTAAGTAAGTAAGAACTTTTTATCGGAATTGGATAAGAAGAACATTGTCAATACAAATAAGACAATTGCTTATCATATCTGCCATAGATCGTCCATTTCTGGACATAGGCCTCCCCAAAGATAGACATTCTGCCCATAATTGCCGCGCTGGGCAACCGTAGTGACAATCGCAAAAAATTTCGCGTCAAGCATGCTGCAGCCCATGCCCACCCTGTGCATTAGAGCTACACTGTTTCGGATAGACTTTCCGCTATTTGTCGGTTCCGGTACCTTAGCCGGCTCCTACGACACCCGATATAGAGGGAGGTATTATTCTACTCTGCCGGTACCTCACGCTCTTATAATGCTTAATAGGTGTTTAAATTCATCTCTGTTCATTCACGATAACTGTAGAACTCATTTAAAAAAAAAACTGCAATTGAATTTCCAGTTGCTGAAATTTATTTGACTTAACTGCTTTTTAATATTGTTGGGTTATGTATGTAGATTTTACGAAAAAAACTTTAAAAATAAAATAGTATTTATTACCATTAAAATATTAGCTTTTATCTAACTTGTAGAAAAAAGTAAATTTATAACTATGACTTCACAATTTCCTGTTAGACCTTTAATACTTGACTTAAATGAAAAAGGTAACTACGATTCAGAATTAAAACCTTCTTGAAACTTGTTCCTATAGTATTCCCTATTTATGTTTTTTAAAGTTCAATTTTAGAACACATCTAGAATATAATAAGTTTTTAATATTGAACAATAACTACACGAAAAAGATCATATGTAGCGAAAATAAAGAAGGATTTAATAAAAGCATTCTCAAGTTGATGACAGAAATACAGCTCCTGCGTAGACAATACTAAAACAAAATCGTCAAAATCACAATACTTACGAAAGAATTCATTCAAATCTAATTTCCAGATACGCCCACTCAGCAAACCGTAAAAGGCGACAATGTAAACAACACGCCGCAACAGGCATACTGCCAGCCCCGGGAGTACCAGGCCCCTGCCGGGCCCCAGGGGGCCCCAATGTACCCACCAGGGCCCCCGCACTGGGACCCGCAGGCGTATGAGCCAGCAGGGGACATTTCTTGCTTGTGAGTCCTCCCCTACTTGACTTATATCCTGGATTCCTCCAACTACCCGCATCCTTGTCAATGTTCCTAAGGACTCATTTCATCATGTTTTATCATCATTCTTTTTGGTTCAATTTTATCTGTCAAATGTATATAGATACCTATATAGATGAAATATAGGTTTTTATATGTTTTATTAATACTGTTGTTTTATATACTTTGCATTGATGATTTCTTTTTGTTACATTTGTTTTAATCATGCCCACAAATGAGCCGCTCCCCCCTTTTCTATCCCTCCCTTTGGCTGCGTAGCAGTGGACTTGGTTTCTTATAGGTGTATCATATCGTACGCATAGCTTGTCGCAAAGGTAAATTAAGTATATGATGTAACGTTACATATTTATAAATATTATATATTTATCAGTAACATGTGACTGTTTTGATTTACACAGGTCGCTTTGTGACAAGCCTTACTATAATTTCGAAGGAGATTGTGTGGATGGATAACTATTTTATTTATTATATATATATATATATTTATTTATTTGTCGGTAAAATAAAGTAAATGTGTAAACTGTATAGAAATTTGCTCTTATAGATGTTCGTTTATTTTAATTTATTTGGATAGGCAGTATCATTCCGTCTGCATTATTGAAACATGAACATGAAACGCTTGATATATTGTATGGGTGGCAAAGATACTGCCTAGACAAAACATAACTGTTAATGTCCTAGAAAATGTTTTTAAGACATTATTTTATAGCAGTAGGTAAGTGTATTTTTTTAGCTTCGAGAAGCCAAGATGAATGTTAGACTGCTACCGCGCCCCCTCCCCACCCTTTTTGTTTTCCCTCCGCCCGGGCTGCAATAGTTTTATTTGACATATGATTTTATAGGTGCCTGCGAGATTTCAGAACCCTTTGTTAATGTTGTTTACATTGTCGCCAGGTATGCATTTTTAAATAATACGTTTGGTGTCTAGATTATTATCCGAACATTTTGGAACTGTGTTCTGAACACCCATGACATTGTATATTTACAACACGATGATGTATGACTTCTTAAATTGTTTATGTTTCATTATGTTTCGCTTATGGTTCCAAGACGTCGGATGTTTTAGAATAGTGGATTTAGTATAAATAAAATTGTTTTTTTTATCTGGATTTGTGTTAGAAAGTGATTAGATACCATAAACTTGTGCTCAAAACTTCGTAACAAGAACCTTTTTAACTACATTGACTACACGAGCTTACACACAATTTAATTATTTATTGTCCAATATTGAAGTTTTGTGCTCAAAGATCCTCATTTTACATAGAAAAAGGTTTCGCCATATATATGTTTAGAAATTATAATGATCATTATAAATGTTAGATGTATATGTTCTTTGTATGTACTTTTATTTCAGTGTACTTGTATTGCCATGTTTCTTTGAATTCACATAATTATTTGGAGGGACATCAAACTAAATAAATAGATTAAAAAATGTGTCTGTTCATGAATAATGGTACATACAAAGAAACTGAGTTTAGGAGCATGATTGTTGTTTAGATGTTACAATAAATTTCAATTTTTCATAAATCATTGTTATTTTGAAATTATATCCTGAGTCTTCTCAATTTGTTTTCAAGGTTGAATTGTTTTTTATTAGTTATTTTAAACATATTTATATCTATAAGTAGATATTATTCCAAATTACTAAGTACATTTTTTTCGTTTTGTTACAGCGGCCCAGATTCCTCAGAGAGGCAGTAAGTATACTGTTATTAGAACTGGATTGTCATTGTATTTTTAATATCAAAGTCAATTTTTGTATATAGTTCAGTTGAAATTTCTTGCAATCTGGGAATTATCAAATACAGACACTAAATTTAAAAAAGCATTGAAATTATCGCTGTTTGTTTGTTTCACAATTCAATCGTTAACGCTGCAACTATGTATATAGAATGCAAATGTTTATAGAATCAATCTTTCTATTTTTATTTTTTCGTGGATACCCTAAAGGTTTATATTTTTTTCTTCGCAAGGTTGCAAGCGCAAGGAGGACCTGGGTTCGGATACTCTCCCTTCCCCGAAGAAGCCCCGTTTGGTTTTCACAGACCTCCAGCGGCGTACTCTTCAGGCTATTTTTAAGGTAATTTTTCATAATATTATGTCTTCAAACAGGCATGCCGCTGCCGTTCTTAATATTAACATAATCTGCAGTCACAGGTCCAATACCGAGTTGTAATATTCAATAATTTTATAACTCTCCACCGCACAAATTGGAACACGAGAATGCAAGCAGTCTTGGCGGTAAAAATGGGATTTCTAGTTTTAAGGTTATATTATTTAATATAACCTATATAACTATTATTTAAAGCCTCTACTCTATTTTGACATCAGGCAGATTGTATTTATCATATACCATAATTTAGTGAAGGATTGTTAAAATTACTAGCGCTTTTGATAAATGGTCGAGCATAAATGGCTCGGACATTAAAACGCTGTCGATCATGAACTGTCAAGACGACTTTAATAATGTGCTATCCCTACATTTTATCTGTATTATAAATATTAATAACAAACGCGTGTTTGTACCCGGTCAAATCAAAGCTTTTGTGCTTTCAACGAAAACATTAAACAATATAGAAGAATAAATAACAGACTATTAAACAACTATTTAATTGCGTACCTCCATAGGTATATTCTAAAAAGCCAACTGCTGCACCTTGGAGTATTAATACAAGTGCTGTGTTCATCATTATAACAGCCATTGAAAGTCCACTGCTGGATATAGGCCTCCCCAAGAAAGAGGGAATATTGCCCATAATTCCCGCGCTGGGCAAGCGTGTTGGCAAACGCAGAGCGCGGCTGTCGCGACGGCCATCCCCACCCTGTGCATTTGAGTTACACATTTTCAGATGGATATACCACCATCTGTCGGTTCTGGTACCTTAGTTGACTCTTACGATTCCTGGTACAGAGAGGTATTATTCTACTCAGCCTTGTGATTTCGACATGAAACCGTGAAACTTACAAAGAATGATATGTACCTCGTCCATTCCGGTTACCCTGTTTGACGTCTGATTAGGCCAGAATTAGTAAGTCATGTCCTATGACAGACAAGAAGTTCTCCGTAGCTATCTTAGCAGTTAGAATAACACGACAATTTCAATATTTCAGGAAACAAAACGACCTTCAAAAGAGATGCAGGTGACGATAGCGCGGCAACTTGGCTTAGAGCCGACGACAGTGGGGAACTTTTTTATGAACGCGCGGAGACGGTCCATGGATAAGTGGAAAGACGACGACGCGCCATCTACGGAGCTCGACCAGCAGCTAGAAGGCCAGGACTTGGACCACGTCCCGAGTCTGGACTCGGCCGACTCCGAGGAGGACCACGACGATCAGGACGACCACCTTTTGTGACGCCGTATCCCGCAGCACCACCTCATAGTGCTTTGAAACGGACTTGAAGTTGTCGAGCTGGAGTATGTGGGGGGTGACAAGTGAGCTATCTTCATATTCCCATCAAGGCTGTGCTCTATAAGTATAACTCTAAGTAGTAAAACTTAAGTTCATGTGACCTTTGTAATCTTAAATTTCTTTTTACTTACTTTCTGTTCGATGTTGTCCACTACATCAATCATATCGATATCTGTTTCTAGTTGATTGCTTCTTCTATTCTTTCCTTTCTTTTTTATCTGAAGTCTACCATCACCACCATTTGATACAGAATCTTCTTCATTCTCCTCACTAGATTCCTCGACATTTATTTTCTTGTCACGAAGTGCAATAGGTGCAACTGGACTGTTCCACATACGATGCTCGTTGACAACTTCAGGACAATTGTGTATAGTAACGTTAGTGTCGTTAAGTGCAAAGCCATGGTTGAGATTTTGCTGCTTTTCGCAACACCACGGAGACAAGCGGTCGAGGTGCGACTGGAACGCTAATTAGCTAAACACAGAGTTAGAATTTAATGTGACTGATAAAGGAGGCTTTTACGGAATCCATAGATAATCGTTGTATTGTTTTTTACAATGCTATTTTTTATTAAAGGAAATAACAGTAGACTTGACTGAGGTTTCAGACGGGATGTGAAAAATGTTTAGTGTTTAGTAGTACATTCCCCCGGAAAGAGAAAAATGGTTGATACAGCTCCGCCTGAAACCTGAAACAAGTTGCTCCTTTTCTCTAATAAATACATTTATCATTACATTTAAATAAATACACACGGATAGACAGTGATTACAAGGTTTTTAAAGAACATTATACATTAGTAAAATGATTTTCATACTACTTTCGTTAGTTAAATACAGATATTGAACTTGATAATCTAAAATTTAACTAAATCAAAAATGAATGTAGTGTCAGGCAATTGACATCCAGTCGCGTCTCAGTTGCCACGGCGTCAGTAGTCCAGGGCTTGGGGTTCATTGAACGTTGATCTCAAATCAACCGTTTCTAGTCAAGACATAATTACAAATAGATAATCGTAATTTAACTGTAATTGTTCTTCTATAATCTATATAGAAGGATTTATTTTATTTATTGTTAGGGTTGCCACTTGAAGCAAAAATGGATAATAAAGAATTATTGTTGCAATATTTGTTTTATCATGTAATTTATTTTCTTTAAAGATATTCAGTATGGCTTAAGGCTTAATAGCTTTTTTAATATTTTCAAGTGACATCCAAGCTTCGATAGTGGTTAGAATACCGAAAAAAAAATTCAATATAAAAGAAAAAGTTTTTATAGTTGACTGATTTAATTTTTTACCTAGACATTTTGCCTCGACGCAAATCGTTAAGTGTTTTCTATAAGATTTATAAGAGGAAAATGAAAAATGTGAAATCGGAAAACGTTTAGTCCAAATATCCGATCAAATCGGATCATCGTACATGTACAGTCAGATAGAAAAGTAGTTACAATTATAGACGTTAAATATATGGCTATTTTAATTTTTGACTGTGCTGTACGCTACAATTGAATACTTTGCTATTAATGGAAATGTTTATTTATCAACATTATTTATTTAGAAATATATTGAAAATGGTTATTTGGTATTTATTTGGTAAAATATAATAAATATCACATTGGATACGATACTACAAATGGGTGTCCTAAAATATTAGATCAGCGCAAATATACGGTATAGAAAGAACTTAGTTTCTCTCTTCGATGAATCGCTATCGCGTGCAGGAGTAATCATTATCATCACCATCATTCCAGCAGCCGGAGAACGTCCATTCTTAACCATAAGCCTCCCAAAGAAAGGGGGAATTTTGCCCATAAGACCCAGAGATGGTGACAATTGTTAAGTATATCTCTGCGACGGGAACGCTGCTACCTATCCCCCCTCTGTTTTATTTGATCTTATAAGCACATATTGAGCATGATAGGATGATTGGGTGAGTATAGTGATGATGTTCTTGCTTAAAATACTAAATAATAGGGTTTCTTTTCAAAATTGTATTTTGAAAGTGCTATCTAAATTTAAAATGGTTGTTTACAAATCCTATCTAAAATCAAGTAAACATCAACTATTGGTTAAAAATGTTTGAGCGCGCGTCTTGTACGCCAATTATAGTGGATTCTGTGGAGATCCAAGACAAACATTTTCTTAATTTATAATATTTCTAATTCCGCTTTAAGCGATTTATCTTGGAGTCAGATCAACATATGCAATGTTGTAATAATCGTATGATTGCTATCTATAGGTATATGGCGGTGTTTTGGGACACTTTGTAATCAGTAGTATTATAATCTGAACTAGTCAAATATTTGTTTACCATATAAACGGAATAGTCTCTAGACCATTGTTACGTAATACTGTATTTTTCGTACCATTACTCAAATTCGATAGACTGTCAATTTGGCTATGTCACTATTAGAACACATTAATTAGAAGTATAATGGGAAAAACATCTTGTTACATGTTTCAAATTACATAACAAATTGTATTTGTATTTTACAAAAACTGTAATAACTTTGACTTGAACCGTGTCAAATTTTATTACTTTGTTTTGTACCGCTGTTAAAGTATATAAGATTGACTGAAGGCGTTATATATTAAGCGCTCATATTTGTATTATGACATTAAGGTCGCGCATCAATGGATATTTACAAGTGATGTAGCAATCTGGAATTAAGTTATGAAATTACAATTGGAAATCGTCTGTAAACTTTATAGATTTAATTTTGACTGATGCTGGTCTTGCTTAACAACACTCATTACTGAAGTTACATTACATGTAAATGCACATTTAGTGTGTTGCCTTTAAATAATTTTTCTAGTCTGTCGATCTCACATTCCACTGAACGCGTGAGGATAACTGCGTGATATTATTACTTAAAATTGTAATAATTAGGTGTAATAATGCATTTGCTTTAAGTACTTCAGTTTATTTATAAGGGAAATAAATCTAGTCCAATTTGTGAAGGGTAGTCAATGAGTGGAAGTTTGGTGATGTAATAAGTAATATTTATAGTTTGAATATAGACAGATTAAAACCAACCACATGCCTTTTTTAATATAAACATTGTTATATGCAATGTTGCCACATATTTTGCTTACACATATTTTTCTTACGTCACTTAACGTCATAAATTCATGTCTTTTTGACGCCATTTCAAGATTTAATATCACAGTTTTATAATCTGTTATTAGAGGAATTAAGGGATAAATAAATAATAACAATTGTTGTGTGTAGTCAAACTATAAAGGGGGTGTAAAGTTTAGTGGCATACTTAATAAGTATGAAGTCATTTGCTCGTTATAGAGTTTTCTAAACATATTTTTAATTTAATATTTTCCTCTGATTACAAGTCATTTATTTTATATTAATAAACTCATTTTTATTTCACCAACATTATTAATCAATATTGTATTATATGTAATTACATTATTTGTAACAATGTTTGGTTGGAATGAGAATTGAAACTGTAAAAATGCTTTTGTTACCAAAGAAAAAATCATATGTAATGTTTCGTCATTCAAAAAATTTTTTATCAAAGTATCAATTTTACTTAAGTAAAAAATCAATGACTGTATTAAAGTAATTTAAGTTATTAGTTTAGTCTTTTGAGTGTTCCCTATTTATTTTTTTTAAATACTAGTCTTCATTTTACCACCAAAGAGGTATAAGTGCAATTCATTTAAAATTAAGTTTTGAATGTTTCTACGGCCATTTTATTTAAATTATTTTAATAATATATATAATGTCAATAAATTTTTTTTCATAATATCGAATTGTTTAATCCCGCATCAGAGTTTATATATGTATAGGTAAGCAATTGCGCACAATAAAAAGAAATATATAAAGCAATATTATATATATAAATACATATGTGTATTGAGTCAACACTTTTCTCCCCGACTGTACTCTGTATTGGCATTAGAAGTGGACATTATTTTTGTGTATGTATAGAGCGCTTTCTAATGTACATAGTAATTATTTGAATATGTAAGATTAAATGTACATTTTTCAAAGAGGATTATATTGTTTCATTTCTCAGTCACGTGGGATTTGTAGTGATTTCAGAGATACATAGTTCCCGTGGGAACTTATTTAGTGCACAATAAAGTGTAAAAATATATAATATTTTAAACTGCATTCTGTAGTTTTTAGTTCATACCGGTCAAAAACCGTAACACGATTTTTATATATAAAGATGTAAAATAATATGTATAAATTATTGCATTTTAAAACTAAAACAAAATAAAACATTAAAGTAGGTACTACGATACATTTAGTTCATTAAATAAGGCCTACTTCAAATAAATCTTCCGGCACCTACTTTTTTTTTATTGTATGTAGTCCGCAAACAAGCATACGATCTGCTTGATGAGGCTGCTGCTGACAAGGATATCACTAGCATGTCATTAACCTGAAAACTGAAGATACTTTGTTCACATATACCCAGTAATATCACTGTCTCTCTCTCACCTTTCAAACCGGAACACAGCAATGCGAACACTGCTACTTGGCGGTAGAAATAGGTGAGAGTGAGGTACTCTTTTTAAAGCACCGAATCATACAATTGGGATAAGGAAACAAAATTTATTAGAACCCTACATCATGAGACTTCTAACGCCACCTATAGTCAATGCTTCGTACCACTAACTTTAAACCTAGCATAACAATTGTAGCTCGTAGCACATTACTACAGCCGTTACGAGATTGCTACGACAGGTCGTGCAAATCAAATCATAAAGCCAGAGGAGACTTCTTGATTAGTTGCGCTGTGAATAAATACATTTAGAGATCAGGACGGGGTTTGTTTTAAATAAAATACTTCCTATTAGTATTATTTAGGTAGTATTATTTATTATTTTTATGGTTTTTTTAAGTATTTTCTATTAATTACAGGTTCATTACTCTAAATATATACTACTATTTGAAGACTATGTCAAAACGGTTTATTTAACAGTTTACACTTTATTTTGTTTCGGTCATATTGCGGCTACCGTTTTTAAAAAATGACAAAGATGTTGCAGGACTCAATGAAAAAAAAACACATTGAATAAGCCGAGCTTCAGAACTATACAATTTTAATGTGAGTTTAATCGAATTATATCAGGAATCGGTTGAATAAAAAAAAGACTATCACGATTTTAAAATCTCTTTTTTTTATTAGACGTGGGCGATAAACAAGCCTATATTCCCCGCATGATAGTGAGCATCACCGTAGTATACCGACGATCGTAATATCGCAAGGATATCAATAGGGCGTTGCTAACCTTGAATATATTATGTGTTACATTACCCAGTAATTTCACTGTCTCTATCACCTTACAAACCAGAACACGGTAATGTGAACACTGCTATTTGGCGCTAGAAATAGGTAAGAGTGAAGAGTTAATGCAGACAACCTTTGTATGAGGTCTACCTTTATGGGATCAGGTAAAAGGTTAAGAATGTTGCCAAAATTACGAATCTCATTGATAGTCTGTGGAAAACCACGATTTCACTCGAGCAACCTTTCACGGGTGACAGCTATTTATAATATAAAGCGAGAGATAGTAAAAAAACAATAAGTACTTGTCGTTATGTAACCGTCAAAGTAAATAAACCAATCCTTCAGCATCTGACTGAATAACTAAGTGACCAGAACCGCCAGATGGCTGTCTTATACCCATCCAAATCACCGCAGCTCAAATAAAATATTGGGCGGGGATAGGCAGCTTCTTTGTTGTCTAGGGCGGCAATTTTGGCATCTGAAAAGATTCCTCGACAGAGGGTACCTCCGCAGGGCTAAAAAGTGTACTCACTTAGGTGGTTGGGTATAATCTGTCACTATGCTGTATGCAGCCAGCAGGTGTGGTGGAAAAAAGGTAGCTTTTTTGTCGCTAAATACCGCTATATGAGGGGTGAACCCTGTGGCAAGCAAAACTTATAGACGACATACAATTCTAGAATGGATGCACCAGCATGGGCAGCGACGGACGTCCACACACATTGGTGGACAGGCACTCTGACTAAAACCGCAGGTAGCCTATGCTCATTAGTTGATATCCTACTAGTGTAATAATTAGAAAATTAAATTAAAAATTATTCAGCAGTTTTTCCGAGAATACGTCCATCCATCATTCCCCGAAGAATTCCATACTTTTCCCGTAAAATCACATTAAGTATGTCAACAGAAAGTCCCCGGTTTTCAGCGTTGAGGTTGTTACGGTATTATAATAAGTAATTCCACGTGTTTTCCTATGCTAATTGGGAACCCTTTTAATCCCTTAAGCTCCTGGCTCAAAATTTAAACCATTGTCAATGAAGGAATAAAGAGCTGGCGATTCACATATATTCGGACGAATTTTTATTTAACTATCATCATCATCATCATATCAGTCATTGAACACCCTCCCCTTGACTTCCCTAAAAAGAGGGAATTTGCCCATAATTGTTGCGCTGGGTAAGCGTGCGTGTTGTTGCATTTGAGTTACGCTTAGGATATACCGCCTTCTGTCGGTTCCGATAGCTAAGTCGCCTATTAACTTGTTACAAGGGATTCTATTCTGCCGGTAGTCAAAATCATTGAATATAAAAACTAGCAGCTTGCCCCGGCTAGGCTTAGGTATTTCAAAAAATGTAAGGATCTAGCAACCCGGCCCAGCTTCACACGGGTGCAATGAGGATAAAAAAAAGGTTATTGTTTATTATCCCTAAGAGATAGGCATATGCCATCGTGGACGTTTTTGTAGACCTTTTTAAAGTTTACAATACATTATTTTGATCTGTCTCGTCGGGTTCAACCAGCGTTTGTAATGTACGCGACATCACATTAGAAAACCCTAAAATTATTTGAAGATTATTTATCAACTATTGAGTATTCTGCCCACAACAGAATATATTTTTTTATAGATTAAACTTATACGACAATGATAATAATAATATATTTATTCGAAATCAACATTACGATTATAAACGTGCAACTAAAAAGAAAATACATTGACAGCTGCGGTAGTATTAACTGTGATACATCTGTCAAGCAGCAGTCCGCGTGATAGCAAGCACCATTTCAGTTTATAGACGCTCGTAATATTCATTACCAGCGCGTTGCCAACTTTGCGACTTAAAAGTTATATCACATTACCCAAAATTTTCACTGCCTCTCTCACCCTTCAAACCGGAACACGAACACTGCTGTTTGACGGTAGAAATAGATGAGTGTGAGGTACCAAAGCAGACCTTTGTATGAAGTCTACCTCTAGTTTGCTTAAAATTAAACCTTCCTTTTTTCAGATTATGAAAATAGAATCTGATTTTGTAATACCGTGCAACTCAAACATAGAACAAGAGACGCTGTAAATTATTAATTGATTCAGTAACTCAACTCTCAATTTATAAATTTTGACGGTCCTGATGGCGCAGATAGCGATCTCGTGGTTGCGGGTTCGATCACTACCCTGACAAACGTGTATATTTATATTGGTATTTGTTTATTTGTTTTGTGTCTTGGTATTCAAAATGTATTCAAGTATTACATTTGTGAATTCATTTGTTGTCTGATGTCCGTAACACAAGTGCTTTACTACATTTACTAATTGGATATAAATAAATTTACACTACAATTCTTCAATTATGTGGGTAATTTGGTAGAAGAAGGTTATACCTACAACATTGAAGATTTGGCGCTGACATCTTAGCACAAAAAGGACACTAGGAAAAAGTTTACATGTCCTTTAAGGCCTCGGTAGCATAACGGTGGTGCAATCCCCCGGTATGGGAGAGATGCGCGTTCGAGTCCTGCCTGACACCTAAGACAAGATAAATTTCTAATAAATGTAGATGATATTGACTAGAAAAAAATCAACTGGTCTCAAGCAAAGAAAACACAAAAATAATGTGATAAAATGTCGTTAAGTTTTTGTTTATATATCGTTTATACATTTATACATCGGTATTATTGTCGTTGGTACAACAGAGTAGAAAAAACCTCCCCTGAACCTGGTGTCGTAAGAGGCACCGGAACCGATAGATGGCGGTATATCCATCCGAGACAATGTAGTTCAAATGCATAGTGTGGGAATGAGCTAGCCCTGCGCGACAATTATGGGCAAAATTTCCACTTTTTTGGGGAGGCCCATGTCCAGCACTAGACTTGCAAATGCTAGACATGCAACTAGACAGCTGTAATGACGTAATTATTTTTAATTTAAAATGGAATTCGATAGGGGGCGCGCCACGTCACAAAATCTTCTTTTATAATCATCATATCAGCCATTGGAAGTCCACTGCTGAACATAGGCTACCCAAAGAATGAGGGATAGTTGCCCATAATTCCGCGCTGGGCAATCAAGGCTATACCGCCTCCTGTGGTCCCTTAGTCGCGTCTTACGACGCCTGGTATCGGGGGAGGTACTATTCTACTCTGACGGTACCTCGCAGCTTATCTTCAATAATATTATTTATATATACATACATGTGCGAATATATTTTTATATAACGAATACGTCATCAGCCCCTCTATAGAGATACTGATGCTACAATTTATTAACGAAGCCACCAGCGTTATAAAGCCTGTATTTGATTGTAAATACAACCTTCGGCGGTGAAGTTAGTGCTTAATTATGCCTTAACGCGTTAAATACACGCAACGTCATGTATATCGAATAAGTGGATAACGGTTAACTTTGGCTACTCGGTATAGACCTAGAACAAACGGCATTAGTTGAAACCTGAAGCCTAAGGTAAGTTGATTTTTATGTATACATACGAGTATATATAACTATAATAATAAATTCCCACAACATCTCATATATTGACCTAACTCCGTAGTAAGTCGAAAAATAAGAGGAATCGAATGAATATACTACTTAAATACATATAGTTAACACTCAGCCACAGAAATAACACAAATATCATCTTATAAATGCGTGCTTTGGGTGGGAATCGAACCCACGAGCCGTGGTGCACAGGATAGCAGCAAACCCGTCTGCGCCATCGCCATCTTTGACATATAAATAGTTTAAGACATATCTTCTTTTATATGCATATAAATGTATATTTTCTTTTTACAATTTTTGTAAGTCCGTGTGTTCTGGCAAATCTCTTGTACAGCTGAACCGATTTGGACGGGACGTTAACTGGCAGATAGTTTATGTAATAAGGAGTAACTAAGGCTACTTATCACGCTATGACTGAAAGAAATATGAATAATCAAAAATATGGTAAAAACGTGCGAAATATATACGTTCGTTGCGTGGAAGTTTGTACTTAGAAAGAAAATATGCTGCCCAAAGTCACAATTCCATGCGGACGAAGTCGCGAGCACAGCTAGTTTTAGATTTACCTAATTTAGCATTTTTCTATGCATACAACCTTCAACATAAATAAGTAGTATTAACTGTTTCTTCTTTATCGATTGCTTCAAAATTGCAATAGATAGTCGTTTCAAAGTTTTAGACGAGTTAGAGACCTACAATATTTCCCAACACACAAAAAATAATAGGAAAAACTCGACGAGTTTGCTAAAGTCTTGGTAGCACAACAAAAGTGCAGTCCGCCGGCATGGGAAAGATGCAGGTTCTAGTCCCGCCTTAAGCCAGAGACCAGTAATAAATGTCCTTACACCATAAGCTTATGAAAAAGACCGTAAGGTACTGGCAGAATAGAATAGTACCTTCCTCTTGTACCAGGTGTCGTAGGAGGCAATTGAGGTACCGAAACCGACAGATGGCGGTATATCAATCCGAAACAATGTAACTTAAATTCACAGGGTGGGGACGGGCAGCAGCATCCTCGTCGCAAAAGTTGCACACTGCGATTGCCAACACGCTAACCCAGCACTACAATTACGGGTAAAATTCTCCTTATCTTGGGAGGCCTATGTCCAGCAGTGAACCTCCAATGGCTGTAATGATGATACCATAAGCTATCCCTACTAATATTATAAATGCGAAAGTAACTCTGTCTGTCTGTCTGTCTGTTACGCTTTCCCGGTTAAACCTCTCAACCGATTTTGATGAAATCTGGCATAGACAATCTTTAGACCTTGAGAAAGGACATAGGCTATTTTTGAACTCGAAATAAGGGTTGTCAGGGGTTGCAAGGGGGGATGAAAAGTTGTTTGCATGGATCGCTATTTTTAGAGCTAGAAACTTAAAACTTATTTTTCAGGCCATTGATTCGATATAAATAAACGTGACATTCAAAGTTTATATAATTTGAAGTAAATAGGTATGGTACCCAAAAAACTATTCCACGCGGACGAAGTCGCGGGCACAGCTAGTATATAATAAAAGTCTCAACAAAATCGTTTGAGCCCTTTTAGTGACTAACCGCAACAAACACACAGACAACAAATGTTGAGTTTCTCTTTTTGTGTCAATCCCAATTTGGAATTACACACAGACACCTAAATGTCGTTGGTATATATAGATAATTTAAATAAACCAACAATAGGAAGTAAGCCGTTAGGTACCGGTAGAGAAGAATAGTATCTCCGTCTATACCAGGTACCGTAAGAGGCGACTATGGTACCTGAACAGACAGAGGGCGGTATATATCGCAACAGTGTAGCTCGAATGCATAAGACAAAGATGAGCAGCAGCATCCTCTTTGTGAAAGCTGCGCTTTGCTATAGTCAACATGCTTGCCCAGCGCATCAATTATGGGCAGTATTCCCGCTTTCTTGGGAAGTCCAACGAGAATCTATATCTATGATGAAGAGAGTTATTGTAAACGATGTCATGAAGAATCGCCTGAGAGCTTCATTCAAAGATGAGTATGGTTTAGTTGAAGCTGAAGTGAGGGACAAAAACTTAATCTCAGATAGTGGGAACTTAATTCCAAAGTTGGGCGACAGCTTGGATAAGCCCAATAAATCTTCGTCCCTTGATAACGTTGCCGCAAGCCCGCCCTTCACAAAGGGATTATGGCAGATTATATTTCCTTCAATGTTTCTCCTGGTTCCCGGTTGATTCCTTATTTTTAATATTGAAAAATGTTTGATATTTATTTTATTGCTGGCTTTGTTAGTCTATTGTGATTCCCAGAAAAATTCTGTGTTGCTTCTTGACAGCCAGTGTTTAAAAAGTCTATGGTAAAGAGGTATAAAAAGTATACTATATAATAATCTATATAACTAATCTATATATAACTCTAGACTAATAATAATGGTAAATGTCTATCTAGACATATACCACCGCAGAAACATTTGCAGACCTATTTATTATGTACAATACTGTCATCATAATATCAGCCATTAGAAGTCCACCGCTGGACTTCGTTATAAAAGCACAATAATTTGATTCGTGCCTTGTTACATCCTATTTTAGGTGTTCATAGTTTGATAATTTGATTTCTTCATGTCATTTTATCCTCATTGCACTTGTGCGCAGCCAGGGTGCTTCACTAGATAATAATAATAAAAAAAGCTCCACCGGGAATCGCACCCAGCTGCTTACAACCTACCAATCGCCGCGCCAACTCTGCCATCAAATATATCATTACAAATAAATAAAATTGGAGTGTCTGTTTTTTATTTTAAAATAATTGTTTTTTACTAAAATACATTTTTTATATTTTTCTGTCTGTCTGTTTGTTTCTCTGAAACATCAGTACCGATTTTGATGGGACTATCACTGGCAGATAGCTGATATAACAAGGAGTAATTTAGGCTATGTAACATCAAGCTACAACTAATATGGACGGAACATTAGTCAAAAATGTGGCAAGAATGGGCGAAATATAACCTTTTTAGAGAGCTTTTGTTGCGTGATGTGCGTACGTTGTAGATCCGCGATCCTACATTGTACAAGAGCTAGTAGTTCATATAGCAAAACACATCAAGCTAGACGCTCTCCGAAAAGCAAATAGCGGAAATTAAAAAAAGATCAATCAGCTGATATTAAACTGAAATTGAAGGTTCAACGCCGGAAGAAATTTCTGGATAGGAGTCCCGGATACCCGGTCGGGTCACTCGGGAGATGTTGGATAATGTTATGTATACGTACTAGTAACACTTTTTATACAAGTAACTGACTTCGCTGTTGTTGCTTTGCGTCTTATGCAAGACACCAAAATAATATCTTCCAGTTATCATCATCATTATATCTGGTCGTCCGCTGCTGGGCATAGGCCTCCTCAAGTGATTTTCAATTGGACCGGTTGTAAGCGGCATGTATTCAGAACTGGTAGGGTTGGTTTTGCTCCACTATGAAGCTCCATAAGTACAAGCACCCGGTTGCTGACGGGCCTGATGGCGCTGATGGCAATGATCAAATCTTATGCACCACTAACCCACGATGGATTCGATGCTTACCCAGGACAAATATTTATAGGATAATATTGGTGTTTCGAGTTTCTCAATCGAGTTTCTCAACAGGTGGATCTTAAAATGAACATGAAGAAGTCTAAAGCAATGTGTAATGTCCATGTTGTGTCCACACCAGTTTTAGTTGAGAGCACCCAGGACAAATAGTTCAATTAGGTAACTCTAACTTCAAGAAAGAGGGCAATTACCGAATCCAATTCGGCTGGGCAGCGTTCGGAAAACTGAGAAACATCTTCTCGTCCGACATACCTCAGTGCCTCAAGTCGAAAGTTTTTGATCAAAGTTTGTTACCAGCGATGACCTATGGCAGCGAAACGTGGTCTCTTACAATTGGCCTTACTGGCTAACTGAAAACTCAACGAGCTATAGAGAGGGCAATGCTCGGAGTTTCTTCTTGGCGCGATCGAATCAGGAATGAGGAGATTCCTAACAGGACACAGGCCACATACAACTGGTCCTATTGGAGATTACTTGGGGAGGCCATTGTCCAGCAGTGGACGTCTTATGGCTGATATGATGATGATGATTTGTGTTTGTTCTGTGTCTGGCTTTAAAACATATGTGTTTTAGTATTAGATTTGTGTTTGTCCGTAAATTGCTTCAAGCGACTCACCTCGGAGTCAAGTCAATATATGAGATCTAATAATAACACAACATCCGATACATTGACCTGATTCCGAGATAAGTCACTTAAACACTTGTGTTACGGAAATCAGACAACAGAGGAATTACAAATACACTACTTATATATATATTTAACACCCAGATACAGAACAAACAAAATTATCATCGTATTAATATTTTTTCTTGGTGGGGATCGAACCCATCTTTGGCGCACAATACAGGTTCACTACCATCTGCGCCATTGGGCTGTTTGTTGTACGAACATGTCTCTGGAATCGAATATAGTACCTGCTTAATCAAAGGCGAGCATTAAACGCAAAGAGAGCTGTCTAAAAATCTTAATTTTTTCGAACAAATAAACTTCAAAGTTTCAATAAAGTCAGATAAACTAAAATGTAACCAATGATAACCAATTAACATGTAAACAAAAGAAAAATCGGTTGAAGTATCAGGCATAAACAAAAGAAAAGGAAACGTGCAAGAAAAAGTCCAACATTTATCATATACGAGTAGGTAGAGAAAAGTGGCAAAGGGATTTGTATAAAAAAGTGAGTACAAAATTAGAAACAAATACTTCGACTTCTTCTTAAAGCGGAAATTGAAAAGCGAACAGAAAATTAGATATATATTTTTTACCGAACATAAATCGCTACAAAATTAATAATACCAGCACAAATGAAAGTCTGTTTCCGGTGTAGGTCTGTCTGTCTCAATAGGTACATTAGATCTTTAAAACTACGCAATGGTTTTAATGTTTATTTTGTTAATAGAGTGATTTACGAGGAAGGTTTATATGTAACTATAAGGTTTATGTAATACATTTATAATATAGTAAAAAAACACGGAAAATTTTAGATGTTTATGTAATGTCGTAAAAAACATATTTTTTTGCGATTACGTTGAAAACTAATGGAGATAGATCAAAATAATGTACTACAGTATTGTACACCATTAAAAGGTCTAAAAAAAAGTTCATGGAGGTCCATCTCTTAGAGACAGCCTACAATAACCATTTTTTTATCCACCACCTGTGCGAAACCGGGGCGGGTCGCTAGTTAATTATATATTGCATGTAATCATTAAATATTGTAGTTCAGTATCCACCATAGAACATCCACTGCTATTTATAATAGGTTTGATTTAAAATTGAACCGATTGTATGCGGTCTGAAACCTGAGCGACCCTACGTTTCCAATCCGTTCGTCGCACGCCCTACGCTGAGCTGGCCGGCGCTCGGTATCCATTCCAGTAGACATAAGTTATATTAAAGGTATGAAAACGCCTTCTGTTATATGTACTTGAGGAGGCGTTTTCATTAAAGCCCAGGAGCAAATGGAGTTTAAAAAATAAGTGGGACCCGCAGCTACATTCAATGTTTTCACATCTCAAGACAAAAGCTTTTTAAAAAACTCTTTGGACCAGCGAAAAATATACAAAAGGTCACTAAGCAGGTGTGCGGATGAGAAGGTGCGCTAGAGATTCTTCTGCGGCGGACAGAGACGGATAGATGAAAATCAATTTATTAGGCGGTGACGTCACAGCGCGCGCATGCGTGCGCTGGTCGTTCCCGGGCTGGGGTTGCTGCTCGTGGGAAAATTTACCCCAATTCAGGATGCTATTGCGGGAAAAATTATCAGGGAATCCAGTTATAGATTCTAAATCTTACAATTTGAGAATTATTCAAAATTGCTTGATATGAATTGATACCCGATAATGTTGCATTGATGAATATTTGTGACCAATTGGAAACTTGTACGCTAAATTAGAAGTGAGACGACACTTGTTAAAATTTATTAAAATTGCGATACGAAGTTGATAGGTATAATATATGATTATGAATACAAAAAAATCAAAGGAAAAATAAATGGTACACAAGTGCGCAAACACCATAAATAGTTCAGCGAAACGCTTCAAATAGCTCAAGCATTTAAATCCGACGTAGTCTAGCACACTATTTAGAACATTATTATCGCATCTTTAACCTTTACACACCGATCCATCAATATCCCGTTTTATTTATAGTTCATCAATAACCGAGTGCGCTATTTCGAACGCGCTCTGGCAACACTCGGCGACTGCTCGCCCGAAATACAAGAACGCGGGGGCAGTAGCAGCGGGGCCTGCCTCGTGAGTGCGGTATGGCGTCGGTCGCCGCATGGCTGCCGTTCGCCCGCGCGGCTGCTATCGGGTGGGTTCCTATCGCCACTCACCCACTCCCCCCACCCCCTGTCCCCAAAGACCGCCGCAGGGCCGAAGACGAGAAACTCCTCATCAACGTCTCCGGGCGACGCTTCGAAACATGGCGGAACACGCTCGAGAAGTACCCCGACTCTCTGCTCGGGTCCACCGAGAGGGAATTCTTCTACGACGAGGACAGCAGAGAGTATTTCTTTGACAGAGACCCGGACATATTTAGGCATATACTCAATTATTATAGAACTGGGAAACTGCATTATCCAAAACACGAATGCCTGACGGGGTACGATGAGGAGCTCGCGTTCTTCGGGATACTGCCCGATGTTATCGGGGACTGTTGCTATGAGGATTACAGGGATAGGAAGAGGGAGAACGCCGAGCGGCTCATGGACGATAAGCTCAGCGAGGCAGGAGACCAAAGCCTGCCTCAGCTCACGGATCTGCGACAGAAAATGTGGCGGGCTTTCGAGAACCCCCACACATCGACAGCCGCCCTAGTATTTTACTATGTGACTGGATTTTTCATTGCCGTTTCTGTGATGGCGAACGTTGTGGAGACGGTGCCGTGCGGCCACAGGCCTGGCCGCGCCGGCACCCTGCCCTGTGGAGAGCGGTATAAGATTGTATTCTTCTGCCTGGACACCGCCTGTGTCATGATATTCACGGCGGAGTACCTGCTGCGACTCTTCGCCGCCCCCGACCGATGCAAGTTTGTCAGGTCCGTGATGTCCATCATTGACGTGGTGGCCATTCTGCCATATTACATCGGCCTGGGTATTACTGACAATGACGATGTATCCGGGGCCTTCGTCACGCTTCGAGTGTTCAGAGTGTTCCGTATTTTCAAGTTTTCGCGGCACTCTCAAGGGCTGAGGATCCTCGGGTACACGCTGAAGTCGTGCGCGAGCGAGCTCGGTTTCCTCGTGTTCTCGCTTGCTATGGCCATCATTATCTTCGCTACTGTCATGTTCTACGCTGAGAAGAACGAACAGGACACCAACTTCACATCCATTCCTGCCGCTTTCTGGTACACGATTGTGACGATGACCACGCTCGGGTGAGTAAACTTCTTACTTGTATTAAGTAGAAACCATAGATAGCTTCACGCAGCGAAGAGCTGCCACCTGTCGCCGCCATTAAAAATTGACGCGGGAAAATAACTGTCATGGCGGCGGTGATTTCCCTCCATAAAAGGTTTAGGGTGTGAAATATTGATGTCATGTTGTGTTTTAATTTCGTTTTCATTTGTGTAATGGCGGACGCGTGGATGGGAGATGTTTAAAGTGAATGGCTTTGTGTTGCGGACCAAACCTGCGTCAAAATGTTTAATTGGTTCTATTGTTTCCCCTAAATTAATGTGCTCGTTCCATTACATAGCCACGTTACAATATTGCAGAATTTAGGGAAAACAAAACGTTTGTTTCATTACGGAAAAGTATGAAAACATAAATATATATATTTTTAAATATAAATTGCCAGTATATATCTGCAATATATATACCTATCTTAAATATACCTTTATATTTATAACTTTTTAAATTAAAGCATAATTTTTATATTTCTTTTCTACATCGTTATTAAGATAAATGTAGTAAGTATATTTGTTAATGTCACTGACCTATATAGCTGGATATATTTTTGTAGATTTTTATGTTTACGTAGGTCCTTAGATAGATGGCGTTGCAATTTCACATGGAATAGGACAGCGTCTGTCAGATACAAATTCCTAAAAAGGTTAAACAGCTATTTATTTATACTGATTTCCTTGGAATTAAAGCACAATCTTAGAATGTGGTTCAAGTGAAGCCCGTTTGCAACTGTTTTGTCTATTGACACAAGGTCATTAAAAATAACTTATGTTATAAGAACTAATGAAACCAAATAATATAAATTTTATTATCTCACACAAATATATATTAACAATAATGTAGACATTGCTTAAAAATATGAGAAACATAAATAACCTAGATTTTCAAGGGAAATATTCTTTTAAATTTTTTAATACTTTTCAATGTATTGTTGTTCATGTTAATGTGATATTATTAACTTTAAATATTTTGTTCGCTAACACATAAATACTTTATGTAATATGGATTTCTCTAATTCTAATTATATTCTACATAAAATACTTCTTGTGAGAATGAATAAAAATATCTCAGTAATAGTTCATTCTAACATTTTAATGTCCATAGACAAAATTGTTACCAACTGACGTACCTATGTCAGTACAACCATTTTGAAATTGTTCTCTATTCAAAGTATGTGAATAAATATTGTTTTTTATGGTGTTATTGAGATGAAACGTTCTACATGAGTTACTGCAAGCCTTCTTTAACCTCTTGTCATCTCTGCAATAATCTTTCTTAATAAATTCTTCTATCATACCAGCCATTGAAAGTCCACTGCTGGACATAGGCCTCTCCAAGAAAGGAGATGCCTATAATTGTCGTGTTGGGCAATCATGTTGGCAATCGCAGAGCGCAGCTTTCGCGACGGGGATTCTGCTGCCCTATGCATTTGAGCTGCACTATTCCCGATGGATATACCGCCATCTGTTGGTTCTGGTACCTTAGTCGCTTCTTACTACACCTGGTGCACTGGGAGGTACTATTCTACTCTGCCAGTACCTCACGGCAAAAAATTCTTAAGGGTAACTATTAAAAAGCACGATACCTTTTTATATGGAGTAGCTTATAAAATTTTACACATAGTTAAGTGATCAAGAGTTTTTCTTCTCGAACTGGATCACCCAAGATGTTAAAAAGGCGGTTGACATATTGAAATTTTCAATTCATTTTTAACTAAATTAACAAATAATATGACCATTATTTACAAGATAGAAATTCTACAAGTTACATATATTTTATACATTAAACGCGAAACTTAATGAGGACGTTTTTTTAAACGGACAAATGTTTTTTTAATAGTATGTAAAAGTGAGCGTCACCGCAGCCTATAGACACTTATATCTCGGCTTGTAGATATTATGTTACATACCCAGTATGGATCTTGAAACTTACTTTAAACTGAATCATACAAACACTGCTATTTGACGGTAGAAATTGGTGAGAGAGGTATCAATGCAGACGACCTTTTCATCAGACCTCATGTTCTCCTGTAAATGTATGTTGGTGACGCATAATTTAATAAGAAAGAGTAGAATAGTACCTTCCTCTGTACCAGGTGTCGTAAGAGGCGACTAAGGTACCGACAGATGGCGGTATATCCACCCGAGACAGTGAAGCTCAAATGCGCAGCGTAGAGATGGGCAGCAGCATCTTTAATGCCAACACGCTTGTCTAGCGTGGTAATTGTGGGCAAAATTCCTCCTTTCTTGGGGAGGTCTATGTCGAACTTGGACTTCCAATGCAAAGTTCCAATAAATTAACCATAATATAGCAAACAGTTCAGATTAATCCATGGGCTATAGATTTTGAAGATATCTATCAATATAATTTATAGGCTATAAATAATAATAATATGTTTGCAGATTAACTTACAATCTTCTAGTCCGTATGACGCAGTTCCGGGTTTCCGGGAGTTGCGTAAAATCTTTTGATCCCCGACATGTCCCACGGGACATAATACAAAAAACTGTTAACGCGGTCGGAAACAAGTCTTAACTTATATTATAAAAAGAAAATATTTGAGTTATTCTTTGTTACTATTTCATTTACAAACTACAAGACGGTTTTTTCAGCTCCTTTGCCGCCTCTTACGACAATTGAAACAGGTGGCGGCTACTATTTTCTTTGCTGGTACCCTTCTGACCCTTCTGAGGTAACGAAACCGCTATATCTTATCTATCATCATATCAGCCATTAGAAGTCCATTGTTGGACTTTGGTCCCAAGAAAGGGGGAATTTTGCCCATAATTGTAGCGGTGGGCAGGCGTGGTGGCAATCGCAGAGCGCAACTTTGCGACGAGGAAGCTGCTGCTCATTCTCACTCTGTAGTTTTAAAGCGGTGCTGTTTCGGATCGATATACCGCCATCTGTTCTGGTTTCGGTACCAAAGCCGCCTCTTTCGCTATCTGTTACAAAAGGAGGTAAGTCATTCTGTATCAATTATTCCCAATTTTATTTCCTGATACGAAATAATAACTAGAGTTACCATATCATGTCTCATTTTATATACAATCACAAAGTTGTAAAAAAATTCTAACATAGAGATCTTCCATTTTAATCTGTTTGATGACCTAAAAAGTGACCTATATCTAAAATATATAAATCTCTGTCTATTTATGTTAGTTAATAGACTGAAGAGGTCCCTAAACAAACCAATTATTTTGTTATTATTTTTCTTATTTTTTAATCGTCATTAGCTCTTACTTGTATAACGCTGCCAATAAAACCTTCAAAATATTTACCCTTCACTACTTTATGTTATAAATACAAGGAAAAATCAGGAATTGGCTATCACTTTTAAAAAATAAGAAAACTTGGAAGTACTACAAAGATTTCAGTCTAAAATCTTAAGATTAATAACCAACTCGCCTTGGTAAATAACCAATGAGAGGTTGCACTACGATTTACGAATTCCCACAATCAAAGGAGGAATTATGAAAGTGATGCCCAGATACAAAGATCGACTTCAATGAACTTACCGTTAGACCTGATGAAAACGAAACTACGTTTTCAAGACTAAAAACGCCCCTGGACTTATGCCCGTGACACAAAAAGGCATGGTCATTGGACGCTAAAGCACTAAATTTGGACCACAAACAGCTACTGCAAATTGATACAAATTTTGATGAATGTCGAAAGGTGACAGATTGCAGTAATAACCTCGGGAAAATAAATAAAATAAGAAACGTGAAGATATTCTGCGCGTTTAGACGTTTCCTTTACATGCACACACTGATCGTTACAACCGAAGTATTTTGGTTTTTTTTTTAATTTATGCGCTATTCTTTGTTTATATATCTATATATTAAACATGATGGCATGATGACGACGCAGGCAGCTGTAACACAATTGAATACTAGCACAGCAGCCAACGATCACTTCTAACATGATTGTATTCTATATTTTTTCATTGAACAACTTTTATGCAACGGGCGTAAATTTTTCGCCCATTTTGGCCACATTTTTAATCAATGATCCGCATCTTTGTTATGTAAACTAACGGCCAGTGAAATCCCCGTCCAAATCGGTCCAGCCGTTCCAGAAAATAGCCGGACAAACAGACAGACACAAAAATTTTTAAATAGTAAACTTTGGTATGTGTACTGCATATACATTCATATGCATGTGAAAGCGGTTATTTTAATATAACAAACAGACACTCCAATTTTATTTATATGTATAAATATATGTAGAAATAAAATAATGCTTATTTGTAAAGCATATTCTAGTGTTAAAGATTATATAAATGATAAAACTGCCTGGGATTGAATTGTTCTACCCGACGCCGGTAGGTGTTCTATTAACACTAACTATTAATGGTACCTTTATCACCAACAGTTTTTTTTTGTCCCTTTCTGCAGCCTATTTTATATGTTAGATGACTTATGATTTTGTGGGGTCATCAGGGTTATCAGTATTATGAATATCTATTATATATTACTTCATGTTTCTGATCTAAATTACTTTATTTATTATTTTTGAAGGTGCTTGTGATGGGCCTGCTTGATTAAAGAATATTTTGATTTAATTTATCTCAAATTCTCACAAAATATTTATCAACCTTGAGTGACGACGAACTAAAAATGTAAAATTTTAAATGTATTGCGACTTGAAGCCATTGAAAAGTGCTTTTATTTTGTTATTTCTTATTTTAACAAATCAAATTTTAAACAACACTCAAATCGCAACCTTTTGACGTGCCTTTGACACCTTTCTGAAAAGAATAAAACATGTCTCGACCTACAGTTACAAACAACAAAAAGCTTAGCTCGCCCAAGACAGAGCCTTTCAAAACTTTAATATTAAATGTCTCGATGTAGCTGTCCTAATGGTGTGACGTCACATCCTGCCCGGCTTCCGGCGGAAGCTTAGAAAGCTCCAGTGCGTTGCGGAGCTTCTGAAATTTTGATCGGAGTGGGGATTGACGGGCTTGTAAACTGTCGTGATTGATTGATTGAAGCTGGATTGAGATGCATTCGTTAGCGTGTAATATGTTAGTGGACGGAAAAGTTGACTAAGAACATATTCCAACTTATTTTCATGTTATTTTAACTGATATATTGCAAATCTAGGAATTACTTATGAAATGTTTTTTATCAGCTATTTATTTATATTTAAGAATGATTGCCATCATATAGAACAAACAATCTTAAAGTTAAACTAAACCTTAAGAAAGTTACTAGTGAATGTGTAAATGTTACAAAATATTATATTAAAATAATAAATTAATATTTTTGACATATTGTAAGTTTTCAAAAGAATTCATTTTACAAAATGCAATTAGATACTATATATTTTTATTTTATTACAATTTTACAATGTATTACACCAGGTATATTATTATCAAACTAATTTTTAAATCACAGTTTTGGCGACAAATTTAAGTCGGATTGTCGAAATGTCGAATGAAAAATGAAATAGTAACAGCGTAAAAAGTATGTAGTAAGTTTAGTTTTTTTCGTCATCAGCGTTACTACCATTAGATGTCCGCTGCTGGACATAGGCTTTTGCAAGAAAGGGGGAATTTTGCCCATAATTGCCACGCTGAGCAATCGTGTTGGCAATCGCAGGGTCTAGCTTTCACGGCGGGGAGCTGCTGCACATCCTCACCCAATGAATTTGAGTTACACTGTCTCGAATGGATATACCGCCATCTGTCGGTTCTGGTACCTTAGTCGCCTCTGACGACACCTTGTACAAGGGGAGGTACTATTCTACTCTGCCGCACTTGTATATTATCGATGTAGTTTGTTTGAGTAGTATTATTAACTTATGTTGTTTGTGTAATTTAAATGCTCTGATTTGTTTTCACGAAAAACAAAAAGATTTTACACGACCGTGTTTTACAATGTAAGACAAACTCTAGCTTTTGTAAAGTCAGTGAAATTTTAATTAGACTTTACCGCCATTGCGAAATACAGTTGAAAGTTTGTATACAAGTTTGTTTGTTATTTTCTGTAGAAAACGTGAATTTAATATTTATGATGTTGTTTGAGTTATGTAGGTCTATCCGAAAACGGGCAATTTTCGTAATAAAATCAACGCAGTGAAATTGAAACGTGAAATTTTTTTTCGGAAGATCATAAGACTACTAAGACGTTAAACCTGCTGAATCTGTAACCTCCTGCAACCTGCAACCTCCAAGCGGTCAGCCTGCAACCTCCAAGCGTTCAACCTGCTATAAACTTAGTTATAAGATCCTGCAGACTAGTACAATAATAATAATATAATAATAAATTCCCACAACATCTCATACATTGACCTGACTCCGAGGTAAGTCGCTTAAAGCACTTGTGTTACGAATGCCAGACAACAGAGGAATCACAAATATACTACTTAAATACATATATTTTACACCCATACATAGAGCAAATACAAATATCATCATATAAATATTTGCTCTGGGTGGGAATCGAACCCACGACCCCTGGTGCACAAGACAGGATCACTACCATCTGCGCCATCGGGCCTGTCTCTCTACCGACTACATACCGATAACTCTGACAACACTCGTTGTCAGAGTTATCGGTCATTTGTGTAAAATTGTAACTAGCAAATTTGGATCTGGATTTCCTTTTGTTTTTTTTTTTACTATTAAAAGTGCTTATGATAGGTATATATAAAGATTTTCTTTTTACTTTGTCTTTCATTCATGCGCCGCCAGACTAGAAAGTGAGACAGCTTATATATGAATGCTTCCCTATCAGATGGGCTATCGGCAACTTTGGTTCTTTTAAGGTTCATTCCTAATTAGATCGCGCAAAGAGACTTCGAGCATTGTCCTCCGGATATCTCGATGGACTATATTGAGTTGGCTTATAAGGTGGTCTCCTACTCTTTGCGTAGGACACCACTTTTCGCTGCCTTAAGTCTTTGGCGGTAACACATATTGATTGAGGTGCAAGACTACATGAGGCACTCAAGACAAAGGTATTCTGCATTGGCACAGAGTAATGTGACAATATTTCAAGTCACAAGGTTGGCATTTGGCAACTATACAGTCTATAGGCTGCGGTGACGCTCAATATCACGCGGACTGTAGCATTTTTGTCGACCTAGTCTATAAAAAGTCTTTCGATTTGAGGCACTGATATTTTCGTCGTGTTTAGTGGTTCGTAGGATTCCCATGTACATTTAAACTTTCAGGTGGATCCGATCTATCGGTTCCGGTACCTTAGCCGCCGTTTACGACCCCTGGGGAGGTACTATACATCTCTGCCGGTGCCCCATGGCAAAGAAATATATTATGTGATAAGTCTTGCTTCACAAACTGGCCTATCATGTCTCAAGACACGGTCCTAAGTGGCTGACGCTCCGGGCTGTCCGTTAACTCTGGCTGCAGTAATCGGGGGATAGACTAGGGCTGTCTAGAATGCCATTTGTTTTGTTAAAAATAAATAAGCGGATAAATTTTTCCAAGTTTCTCGTCCTAAACTGAAATTATTCACAACCTATGAATGGTGTGTTTTTCTTTTATCGACGAAAAATATGAACACAGGTTTGCTTCTTTCGAGTGTTTGATGATAGGCTGAAGACCATTTGTTGTCATCATCATCATATCAGCCATTAGAAGTCACTGCTGGACATAGACCTTCAAAAAAAGAGAGAATTTTGCGCGTATCTGCTACGCTGGGCAAGCGTGGTGGCAATCGCAGAGCGCAGCTTTCGTGGTGGGGATGCTGTTGCCCACCCCCTTCTTGTGCATTTGGGCTACTCTCTTTCAGATGGATGTACCGCCATCTGTCGACTCTATCACTTTAGTCGCCTCTTGCAACACCTGCTACAGAGGGAAGATCTACTCTACCAGTACCTCACGGAACTCTGCTACTGTCAATCCTTGGGTATACTATACTATCTGTCAGTTCCGGTACCTCGGTCGTTTCTTACGATACCTTCCATTGAGATATTAACTTTATTAGTACTATTTTCGTTTACATATGGCGTGGAAGAGAAGAATAATACCTTCCTGAACCTAAATCTGGTTTACCCTCACTCCAATGGTTAACAGGCACGAGTTTATCGACATCATGACAGTCACCTAACGTCCACAGCTGGATTTAGGCCTCCCCAAGAAAAGAGGAAATTTACCCATAATTACGGCGCCGGGCAGGCGTGATGACTATTGCATAGCGTAGCTTTGCGACAAGCACAATGCAGCCTATCTCCGACCCTTTGAATTTGGGCTACGCCAGTAAGGGTGGGTATACCGCCATCTATTGGAACCTCACGGTTAAAATATATAACATATTTTTTTACATACATATTTTAGCAAACAATTTGTATGTCTGGTTGACACTATATTTATTATTTTAAGCTTCATGTACCAAGAGTAAGGGCAATGTATTTGCAGCAGCCCTATCCAAATTGAGTACATCGTATTAGTAGTTTGTGTCCTAGATAGTCTAGCATACCTAGCTAAAGGCTAAGTGTTATATGAATAATTAATATAACATCCAAATAGCCTCCGGAATATGTTAAAAGAGACAACAACGGAATGTTGAAACCGGCTTTTATGTGTTTGGATCAAACAAATGAAACTGGGAACGTTCAAACAATAGTACAAAATTGTACTCAAGTGGACATAATCATACATACGTGTACACAAGTGTGGTCTTCGGAATTAGCTTTGTACACAAGTTTATAAAGCTCATTTCGAAGGTTACACTGGTCGTGTACACAAAACCAAGTGGATTTGTTTACACTTTCCAACAACGATTTTATTTATCATTTGTTTGTGTTTATATTTTATGATAAATAACACTTATTATGCATGTTTTATGTTGGCAGAATAAACAATAATTATTTCTCTTGTTACTATGATATAATTGGTTTAGACTGCGGCTTCGCTTGCATTAGTCGGAGTGATTCTAGAGACTTCTGTGACTAGTCTTGTGGGAACTTTCAGATGTTTGCACTTCTGGATAATCTAGCTTTTTTTTATTCAATGAATTATCGAAGAATACTGCTGAAAATCGTTAGCATAGCATATACAATATTAATATTCTGTGGGTCATTAAAGGAGATAGAGGATAATGTTATAATGTGTATCTAAGTATTGTATTTGCGATTCCTCTGCTGTCTGATATCCGTACCATAAGTGCTTTAAGCGACTCATCACGTAGTTAAATCAATGAACATATGCGGTATTCATTGAGTAATTACTGCTGCAATAAGTAACTTATAGACGGCGGTTTATCAATCAGAAACAGGACGAGCAGGGATGAACGACAGCTTCAGCAATATACCTCTTGAATGTCTTCTTGGACCTTTGTTCAACGGTGGATGAGAAATATATATCAATATACATACTTATATGTTCTGAAGCTTTATAGTTTGAAGGCAATTCCCACCAGACCCTCGGGAACATATGGGTCTCACATCGTGTGATACATGTCTAACATATTAAACAGTGTAATATTCCGCAAATATAAAATTGCTAAGATATAACGCCCCAATGACCGGACCAACTGACCGCCATATTTAATTCATACGAACATAGACCCCATTTTGAATATTGCCGCCATCTTTATTCTACTGGAAGACTTTAATAATGAAGTTAGCAAGACATCGTGCCATTACTCGGGCCCAATGGTGAATTTAGTAGTTTTGTACACCAAGGGTCGGGGAATTCGATCTCCACGCAGGTCATTTTGTAATGTTATATTGCTGTGACGTATCGGAAGAATTTAATAGTACCTCCCACTGCACCAGGTGTCGAAAGAGACGACTAAGGTACCGCAACCGACAGGTGGCGGTATATCCTTCCGAAACAGTGCAGCTCAAATGCACAAGGCGGGGATGAGCAGGAGCATCGCCGTTGCGGAAGCTGCGCTCTGCGTTTGCTAACAGGTTTGCCCAGCGCGGCAATTTGAGCAAAAAACCTACCATTTTGGAGAGGCCTATGTCTAATATAAAACAAAAATATCTATTTCTTATCCACCTTTGGACAAAGTTTTAAGGAGACATTTACACGAGTGAAATTGCTGGGTAGTGTGACATAATATCTTCAAGTCCTAAGGTTGGCAATGCGCTAGTGATATCCTTGTGAGGCTTTCTGTATCGCCAGCCGTATGCTTGTTTCATCATCATCATTATACCAGCCATTTAAAGTCCACAGCTGGATATAGGCCTCCTTAAGAAAGGGGGATCTTTGCCCATAATTTCCGAGCTGGGCAATCGTGTTAGCAATTGCAGAGCTTAGCTTTCGCGACGGGGATTCTGCTGCCATCCCCGCCATGTATATTAGCTACACTGTTTCGGATGGATATACCGCCATTTTTCGGTTCTGGTACCTTAGTCGCCTCTTACGGCACCTGGTACAAGGGGGGGGGGGGTAATTTTTTATTATTAATTTGCTGGTATATATTTGCAAACTTTTCTTGTTTATCGACTAAAAATATGTTCTCGATAAGACAGCGTCAAGGATCAAAAAGGTCAGTTAGTTTGTAAAACAAAAGAATATCGTGGATTTGCTCATTCATTTGTTGTTGCCTGTTTCTAGATCAATGAATGAATGCGTAGCGCGGATGAAGCGTTGCCTCTGTGTCTGCCAAAACCAATTGAATTTACCAATTCATTTGAAAGATATCGAATTGAAGTGATTTAAGAGACTATGCTACGTCTATAAACTTCAAGCGTTTGCGTTGTCGTCCTATTTTATGTGGTATTAAAGTATGACTATTATGAATCTTGTAACTCCTTTTGAGTTATCAATTACTAGTGTATACATGCGACTTTCCTTCTTTTCAGCATTGATGCAGCCAATGTTCTTTTGTAAAATTCAAGCTATTGACATGCCAAATTTAATCAAAATTGGTCTGGGGGTGTAGCCGTATAAGCGTTACAAATAGACAGACATATTTTCATGTTTATAATATTAGTCAGCATAATATTAGCAAACGTAGAACGTCCTTTGCTTGCTGCCCATCCCTGCCCATGAACTTGTTGTATTTAAGCTTTGCTGTTTTGGGTGGATATTCTGGTTTCTCTGTATCTATCTTCTAGGTTCCGGAATCTCAGTCATGTTACATGACATTTGGTGCAGAGAGATGTACTGTTCTTCTTTGGTACCCTACATTTTATCTACCCTTACTTTGCTCATAGTATTAGTATCAACTAGCTTGCCGCGTTTGGTTTCGTCCACGATATCTGAATTTCCCTGAATGAAGATTTAATTCAATTAATCGACTCAGCTATGTCTTATCATCATACCAGCCATAGTAATTCCATTGCTGAACATAGGCTTCCACAAAAAAGAGAGAATTTTGCCAGTAACTCACTGCTAATTCAGAAATTGCTAAATTTCAAATGTTTTTAATTCATAAACATTTAAACTTTAACTAAATAAACTAAAATTAAATGTGAAATCTTAAAATATTCAGAGCAGTTTTACGAAATTCAGTTAAATATTGTTTCAACCGAACCTTGTCCCACTAGCAATGAGACATTGACCTGGATGTTTCTGGACGTTTGTCACTTTTTGTATGCATGTGACATCAGAAATCAAACTGAAATTCCGAACGTCACGGATTTTATACAAAAAAAATAAATTTTTGTATTTTATTTATTGCGACAGGCCAGGTCTGATCTCCACTATGTTAAACTTTTATAAGATTAATGTGTTTAAGTATTTTATTTGTGATTATAAATAAAACATGTGATTCCTCGAATGTGCTTTAAGCGACTTATCACGGAATCAAGTCAATGTATGAAATGTTCTGTGAATGTAATAAAATAATATACTCTTTATCTCACACAATAAATAATTCAAAAATATACTTTTACATTGTATAATTTATTTTGTTTGACACACAAAAGAGAATCACAGCATTAAAATTTACTTTTAAATTCTATCGAATCTTGGCTAACTCTGACTGCAAAAGGATACATCCTTTAGCCAAGATTCGATTTTACCATTATGAAAAACCAAGCAAATGCATGTTAGCAATAAGTTTTAGAAATGTATACACAAAAAGTAAAGACTTTATTATATAACTAAAAAAATAAGAATATTATTAGTTATATTTTTTGGGTAAAAATAAAAATCTCTAATCATATGATATGTTATATTTACAAACCACTTTCATCGTATCAGCCATTGGAAGTCCACAGCTGAACACTGGCCTCCCTAAGGAAGGAGCTATTTTGACTATAAGAACTGCGCTGGGCAAGAGCGCAGCTTTCGTGGCGGGAATGCTGCTGCCAATCCTCGCCCTGTGCAATTGAGCTACACTGTTCCGGATGGATATACCGCCATTTGTCGCTTCCGGTACCTTAGTCGCCTCTTACGACGTGCAACAAGAGGTACTGTTCTACCATCGCGGTACCACGCGATACTATAGATTTGAATAAAAATGAAAACGGTATTGATTAATTCAAGCTTAATTTCTGTGCACTACGCATAGCGTCAGGTCTTCAAGTCGCTCGGGTAGAGAGGGTACAAAGAAATCGATGTCTAACGACCATAATTGAAGCCCTGTTTATGATGTCGAGTTTTTCTGTGGGAAAAAATACATACGTCCTCGCCTTAATGAAATAGTATATCTAACTACAATTAAAGTTGAACTATTACGCTCATTTTGTTCAATTATTGTATAAATCGCTGTGAAGTACCAGCAGAGTAGAATAGTAACCCCCCTGTAGGTGTCTTAAGAGGTGACTCTGGTACCATAACCAAAAGATGGCGGTATATCCATCTGAGACAGTATAGCTCAAATGCATAGGGCGAGGATGGGCAGCATAGAAGCATAAGCTATGCTCTGCGATTGCCAACATGTTTGCCCAGCGTGGCAATTAAGAGCGAAATTCCCCCTATCTTGGGGAGACATATGTGTATATATTTTTTATTTATTTAACTTTCTTGCGGAGACAGCATTTCAGGATAAATTTGTTTGGGGATTGCTTAATATTCAACGGAAGCTTGTTCCAGAGTCGTATTGCTGTCACTGTAAAAGAGTTTGTCAAAAAACTAGAGTGTTGAGAAGGAGTTAAGAGCGAGAGAGATAGGAATTGGAATCTGTCCTTTAAGTAAATTGGTGCGTACGGATCAAAAAGTATTGAAAATAGTATGATTAGAACTCGAATTTTGCTACGTACTATCCGGCAGTGGACTTCTAATGGTTGTGATGGTGATGATAAATGTATAAATTATTTTACAGTTTAAAAAAGTTCATTAGGCTACGGTTTTATGCTCGACGTTTTTGAAGCTCGAATAGAGGTATTGTGGTTTATTCAAGTTATTTTATTCAAGGTATTTTTTAACTTGGACGCGTTCACTTCTCATAAACAACTACTCTGTAGCGGGACTTTTTCCACTTTTGTTACTTTGCGGCGGATGTGGTGTCAGGATTTGAGGGTTAAAATTACTACTTTCACAAATTTTTAGCGTAAGTAGTGTAAAAGTTATATATTTGTAAAGAAATAATATTTCTTTAATTTTGAAATTTTTTTTTGATGGAAGAGACCTAAAAGAAAATCCACGGGTGAATTTTCTTCCCCACGGGGGGGAGATGTAAAGAAATAATATTTCTTTAATTTTGAATTTTGCCGCGCTTACTACATTACCAATGACATTGACAACTGACAAGCGCTAGAGTCTGAGGTCAATGGTCAGTTGAGAGGTTATGAAAAAAATAGCATAGATTATTGTGATTTGTTAATTAAAATAGATAAATAAGAATAATTGGTGGAAGAATAGACTTTAATTGTCGTTGCTTCGTTTTCAGAAGCAACGCATAAGTTTATTTTTAACCTAAAATTAAAGGATAATCGATATATATTTAAGTAGTATATTTGTGGTTCATCGTTACAACAATTGGAAGTCCACTGCTGGACATAGGCTTCCCTAAGAAAGAGGGAATTATGCCCATAATTGCCACGCTGGGCAAGCGTGTTGGGCAATTGCAGAGCGCAGCTTTTGCGGTGGATATGCTGCTGCCAATCCCCTTCGTATGCATTTAAGCTACACTGTCGGTTGTGGTACCCTAGTCTATCACCACCTGGTAAAGAGGGAGGTACTAGTCTACTCTGCCGGTACCTACCTCTCAACATATTTGTGTTTACGATTATTATTTATATTAAATAGTTTTTAAATAAATAGATAAGTACCAGTTAAAAAAAGACAATTAGGCCCTACCATTAGTTCTTTTTAAAATGTGCGAGGGCCAATGTCCAGCAGTGGACGTCCTACGGTGGTTATGATGGTACCATTCTATTGGTTTGAAAATAAAACCATTAAATATTATTTATTGCATGATCACGCAAGATTCCACGACAGCATTATAAATATTGCCATAAATACCGCTGTCACTGCGGTCATCCATCTCGCTGATATTTGGGTCAATGCCTCGTCACGGACCAAGGTTCGATGCTTGTGACTGTATTTCGAGATGAATTTCGTAATAGAGTAGAAGCAAGCGTTTGATATTTTTATAATTTTAATTTATAGAGTACACTCATAGATAACCTTTAATTCAAAAATTGAAAAAATACTATCATCTACATTTTAGCCATACTATGTATAAATATTAATGCCAAAAGTTGTCACGTTGCGCAGGCGTAGTGCAATCGTAGAGCGTAGCTTCTTGGCGAGGTTGCTGCCCATCTCCACCCTGTAGTATTTTAAGCTGTACTGTTTCAGATGGAAACAGCGATCTGTAGGTTCCGGTCCCTTAGTCGCCGGTACCCCAGAATAATAATAAAACATAAACATATTGCATTAAAGTTTGTTTAATCAAGTTTGATACCAGTGACACATGTCATCGAACTTGAAGGCATGTCTTTGTAAAATCATATAAATCTGTTAACGATAACTTTTTGTGTTTGTGTACTGTATTAGATTTGTTTTATTCTTAACTCTATTTTAACTCTCATTAATCACAATAAAAATAAATTAAAAAATACGTGTTACACCTTTTAAAGTTCGTTTTATTATAAGTAAATATATATGTTGTGTTAGTTAATCATATGAAGTTTAATTGACTTTCAATAATTAATCGATTCAATTTTATTTCATATTTTTAACTCAACATATATATCACGCGTGTCCCATCAAGGTAGGCAGAGACTATGGATCCCCACTTGTTACGATCTTGGCATACCTCTCTCGCTTCCCTTACTCGCATTAATCCTTTCATAAACGCTCGTTTATTCTTGGTACTTTTGACCTGGCCCTTCTTTAATACTTTATCTATCTGGTCTTTTAACATATCTCTCAAACTTACTCCATAAATGTTTTGTAGTGTTTCTATTTCAGTAGCAATCTATTCGCTTGCTTTTTGTGTCTTGTCTCATGATATCTCTGTGTATTTTATATTTAGAGACTACAGCATTATTAATTGTACATTATTTATTAATAACTTATAGTGAATACAGTAGATAATGGATTCTCTTTAAATTATCCAAAATTATGTACAAATCAAGTTTGCCGTGAGGTACCAAGGGAGTAGAATAGTACCTCCCACTGCACCAGGTGTCGTATGAGGTGACGAGGTTAGCAGAACCGACAGATAGCAGTAATCCAAGACATTGGAGCTCTAATGCACAGGGCGGGATTGGGCAGCAGCATCGCCGTCGTGAAAGCTGCGCTCTGCGTTTGCCTACACGCTTGCCCAGCACGGCAATTATGGGAAAAAATCCTTTCGTGGAGAGGCATATGTCATCAGTGGATTTTCAATAGCTTGTATGATAATGCTGATGTACAAATCGGACAAGATCGAATAATTTCATACAATATGTCTATAAGTCATATGCGGTAGGATACTTAGAAAATAAGTACTGTATCTGTCGTTTATTATGACACCTGATACAGATTTGTGTACCGTGGAGAAACTAAAGTACCGGATCCGATAGATGGCGGTATATCCATGCGAATAACTTCACTACTAAGTCGCTACAAAGCTAGTATTTGCCTTAAATTTGCGTAGACACTACAGTCTGGTCTATCAGAAATTTTTTGGTATAGCAGTGGATGTCCAGTGGCTGATATATCGAACGAATCTTCCAACATTATCCGATACTGGTTTACTTAAGTATATCGTCAAGTTCGACATCCTATCATATACCATTTTACTGCCACAACGCGCTGTATCTTAAACTCGTAATAGCAAGTAATAACGATGCTTTTAAAATACCTTTACGTGCTCTCAGTAAAGTAAACATTTAGGCCGTAAATTCTGAGGGTATATATCTGTCATCCAGAAAAAGGGGAGATATCGACCGTAATTTCCGCGTACTGGGCAGGCGTGGTGGAAATTACAAAGTGTCTCTTCGCATCTAAAATGCTGAGGTTGTATTGAGACAGATATTGCACTAGAATGCAAAGGGTGAGTTGCGCACTGCAATTGTCATCTCGCCTGTCCAGCGAGGCAATTATGGGCAACATTTCCTATTTCTTGGAGATGTCTATGTCCTGCTGTGGACTTTCAAAGGCTGCTGCGTAGAAGAAGACATAGGACTAACACAAATATCATCGCATAAATATTTGTCCTAGGTAGGGATCGAACCCACAACCTTGGCCGCATAGGATATCACACACAGGTCTGCGCCATTGGACCGTCGTATTTATGAGGTAGGCGCTGTCCCTGAGGCGCCTTGCGATTCTTTAACGTACGAAAAACCAATCAACACTTATCAACTAGCCAATTACTAAGTGATTAGTGCTGCGTGGATCTAAGACTACTCCCACTTGTCCATAGAGGTACCGGAGCTTTAAAGTCAATCACTCGTATCCGCTAACAATCATACTAGCCATTAATAGTTCACTGCTGGACATAGGCCTCCCCAAGAAAAGGGAAATGGTGCCCATAGTTGCCACGCTGGGCAAACGTGTTGGCAATTGCAGTGCGCAGCTTTAGCGACGGGCATGCTGCTGCCCATCCTCGCCCTGTGCATTTGAGCTGCAATATTTTGGATTACCGCCATCTGTAGGGTCTGGTACCTTAGTCGCCTCTTACGACACCTGTTACTGAGGAGGTACTATACCTATACTACTTCTCTGTTAGTAGTCTAGTAGTAGTCTAGGTTGTACATAAAAGATTAACAATTCCTTTTAGCTAATACTTCACTCATCACTCACACATTTACTTATAACCTCACGCATTCACTCACAACATCTAGCACAGAAGTTCAGGTACTATGCCACTCTGCAGGTACTTACGTTATCCTTTCATTAGTTTGTGTTAGACATACATCGCTACTGATAATGGTGAAAGCAAAATCGTACAGAATAAGCATGGCTTTGGATTGCGATCAGTGGAATTTGATTGCGTGATTGGTTAGGGTGCTTACACAGTGGTAAAGGCTGAATAATTTTGAGGTGTAACGAAAAACAAGGTTTTGATTTGCTATGACGCGTCCAATGGTGTATAATAATGAAGAAGGTAAATATATATATACATATTTGGTAGAGATAGCCGTGAGGTACCGGTAGAGTAGAATAATATCTCCCTCTATATCGGGTATCGTAAGAGGCGAATAAGGAACCAAAACCGACAGATGGCATATCCATCCAAATCAGTGTAGCTCAAATGCAAAGGGCGGGGATTGGCAGCAGCGTTCCCACTGATTGCCAACTAACTTATCACTGAGACTTATGATGGCTGATATGATGATGACTTGGTAGAAAATTAGATGTACCTGTCTATATTTATTATTTACCAGCTGATCCGACAGAGGTTGCCCTGTAAATAGGCGAATATAGAGGGGGCCGGGTGGGCCGTAAGATACAGGTTCGAGTATTTATCATCATCATCATAGTAACCCTAAAACATCCAATTCTGGACAAAGGCCTCCCAAAAAAGGGATATTTGCCCAAAACTTCGGGAATGCTGCTGCTTACTCTCCCATTGTTAAGTTTGAGATACACTGCTTCGGATGGATATACCGCCATCTGTCGGTAGTCACATATTACGATGCTTGGAACAGAGGGAGGTACTATTTCACTCTGACGGTACCACGCAGCCAGCCTGACACAGGTTGATTTTTTTATAATAAATATTATCTCATATATAATTCAGCATTTTCTGTTCATAAAACCTTTCAGAGTATATATATATATATATATATATATATCTTGTGACTCAAATAAGCAGAACAAACGAAGCTAATATGAAACCTCCCCCCGACCCTGCCACCCTTAAATAAAAGGTGTTTATTAAAATTCCAAGTGTTTCGCCCTCATTACGAGTTGGAAGTATAAATCACACATTCGTGACTGTAATCACGCTGTTTATGAAAAAATGAAAATTTTATTAATTAACACTAGCTTTTCACCGAGACTTGGCTCGCATGGATTTTGCCATATATCGCAACCCCGGGTTTCTTAAGTCATTGTTTGACAAAAAATTGTTTCCTTTTTTATTCAAATTAATCCCACAAAATATTTGGATATGTTTTCCACACATTTTCCATGCAAAGATTGCCTGTAAGTAATCATTTTATATAATAAGGCTGCCAATGGTATTTCACTATGTATTTATATTTATTGATATTATTATCTGTAAATTTAAGGTGTACAACAAAATGTATTATTATTTCCGGGATAAAAAGATCCTAAGACCTCCATGATCCAGGTCCATGTCCAGCAGTGGGCTTCCAATGGCTGGTATGATGAAATTACCATGTAAAATTTCTTCCAGATATTTTCAGCGGTCAGTCATTTATAATAATATAATAAATACACACAACATCTCACATATTAACCTGATCTCAAGGTAAGTCGCATATACATGTGTTACGGACATCAGGCAATAGAAAAATTAAAAATATAATACTTAAATATGACACAAACATATATATATAAATATATCATAAGGTAGACTCATAAAAACCGTCTGCTTTAGTACCTCAATATCACCATTTCTACCGCCAAATAGCAGTGTTCGCATTGATGTGTTCCGGTTTGAAGGGTGAGAGAGGCAGTGAAATTACTTGGTAAATGTGACATGGTATCTTCAGTTCCCAGGGTTAGCGACATGCTCGTGATATATTTATGTCATCACAAAGACACTAGCGTCTATAGAATTCGGTCAGGTTTACCATCAAGCGGACCGTATGCTTGTTTGCTGACCAAGAAATGTTAAGTCGTAGTCTTGTAGAAGGAGACTACGGTCCTGGAACCGAAAGATAGCGAATATCCGAAGAAGTGTAGCTCAAATGCAACGGTGGTCGGGAAAAGGCAGCAGAAATCCCGTCGCATAGATAAGCCCTGTGATTGTGACCACGCTTGCCCAGTGCTGCTATTATGGGCAAAATCCCTCCTCTGGGGGGGGGGGGGGGGTATGTTGAGCAGTGGACGTTTTACGGCTGGTATGATAATGATGATAAATAGTTGTATGAGCTCTGTATCAAGGGTGATCGTCGAGGCAGATTGTCTGTCTACATTGGCGGTAGAAGTATCTTCAACGTGCTATGCCCCCGCTTATTGCCAATTCTACTTGCCAACCCGTTCGACTATGTCGGAAGCTTTGAATATTCATCCGTAATAAAACTACTATGTAATGGCTTTAAAACGTGGTTCATCAAGTTTTTATGTTCGACGTTACGGTTACGTTACGGCACACGTTTTCAAGAGTGACAAAGATGCCATAATATAAGGTTAAATTCGTATGTGTCTTTGAGTAAGGTCTACTGGACCAGACTTAGAGATTATTATTATTAGCTTAAAACACTTGTGTCGCTGATATCAAATAATAGAGGAACTATAAATACAAACTTAGATAAATACAAAATATCTACATCACGCCTGTGTCCCACCGGGGTAGGCAGAGGCTATGGATCTCCACTTGCACGATCTTGGCATACGTCACTCGCTCTTTCTCCAATACGTCCTTTTTTACACGCTCGTTTATTCTTGGTACTTCTGACCTGGCCCTTCTTCAATACGTCTTTTACTTGGTGAAGGTATGTACGTCTGGGTCCGTTGCCGTACTTCCTATCTCTTCCATTCAATTCCGTTGTATATAGTTGTGAAGTCATTCTACTTTCACTCATCCTTTATACATGTACAGACCATCTCAATATGCATTTCTCTAATATGGTCTAATCATCTTTGGGTCAAGTGGGGATTGAAGTATTTTAAGCGACTTATCTCGGAGTCAGGGATGACATGTCGTGTGATGCGTTATCTATTGATATGTAATTTATTTGCACCTACATGATAGTTAAGTATATAGTATTATATAACTATATAATTGTATACTTCTTGTCTATTTAGTTTTTTGAAAGAGCTTTTGAATCTCATTATGGATATTTATATATAATCGTGGGGTACTGGCCAAGCAGAATACTATCTTATTTTTCGGGTGTCTTAAGAAGTACCGAAACCGACAGATAGCGTCCCGCAAAGCTGCACCTGCCCAGCAAGGCAATTATGTTCAATACACTCTTGGGGAGATATACATCCAGCGTTAAACGTCGATGAAAGAATGAAAAATTTAAATTAAATTGAAAATCTTTAATACTTACTTCCCTATTATTTCCTTATAAATAACTAACGCAAAAGTTTGTGTGTATTTGTGTGGATGTTTGTTTGTTGCTCATTCGCCGGAACGGCCTAACAGATCTGGATAAAATTTGGCCCAGTGATTGTTCATAATTGAAAATAGCTACTTTATATCCCAAAACTAAAAAGGTAAAATGCTAAAACTAAAAGCTTACCCGAAGCTAAAACCGCAGGACCGAGCTGAACACAGGCCGCATACAACCGGTCCTATTTGAAATTACTTGGGGACGCTCATGTTCAGCAGTGGACGTCTTGTAGCTAATATGAGGATATCTCAAAAACATATTTCCGTAAATAGATATAGTTATTTTATTCCTAGCCTTAGAGGCGCTATTGAGTAATTGTCGTCAGTCTCGGCCAGATATCGTAGACATAACGATATAGTATATCATGTGGTAGAATTTAACGTTGAAAAAATTCCGTATTTGTTAACAATCTATAGCTTTAGGTGCAGTAAGTACTATGATGTATATTGATTGCTTATATAAGTCTTTATTGATATAATGCCGTTGGTATATAAATAGACAATGTTGACTCCAAGTGCCTGGCCGGGCGATTAAGAAAACAAGAGCAAACTGTCAATAAATGGACGATCTAATAAAAAAAACATGTATCCCCTATTTTAGATTTGTATGGCGTTGAATGCTTTAGTACGGAGATGACACAGCGCCATCTATTGTAAATTGTAGATAACATTTACTTACTTGTCATTACAAGCAGAATATAAAGTATCGTTCCCAATATGGCCTACCTTTAATACGTCTAACAACTTACTTTTAAAAGAGACACTGTCTAAAAACGATTACAAAGCGAGTTGCAAATATTCCAAAGTTTTTGGGTAATGTGAACTTCGCGGGTCGACGTCTACTTTCCAACTTTTAACGATCAATATTTATCTGTGTTGAATTTATCGGCGTGCTATAAAAGTCACAGGTATTTACACGGAATAAGACAGTCAGTTTTACTTTCATACCTGACTGACTCGTTCTGTATGAGTCAGTCAGGTATGCTCTTACAGTTAATCGCATTGCATTGCAGATAAATGATAACGTATATTATTTGCTAATAATATAGCTTACTACAAATGTATGAATTGTCGAAATCCGTTCTGTAGAGATTGACTTTAATTGTTGCAAACTTATAAAAATATTGACTCTAAATATTAATGACGAGCCTGATGGCACAGATGGTAGTGATCCTATATTGAGGGCCAAGGATTGTGTGTTCGATATGAACGCTGCACAAACATTTGATGGAGTATTTGTTCTGTATGTGAAGTATGTATTTAAGTGTTTCAATTGTGTTTTCTCTGTCGTCTGATGCCCGTAACACAAGTGCTTTAAGCAATTAATCCATAATAATATGTGCCCGTGATTTTATCCGCGTGGAATAGTGACTTTAGGAAGCTTCACCTTGTGTCGCGTGTGAAGTCCACTGCTGGACATAAGACTTTTCAAGAAAGGAGGTATTTTGCCCCTAATTGCCGCGCTGGTCAATAGTGTTGGCCATCGCAGAGCGCCGCTTTCGCTGCCGCCCTGCACATTTGAACTGCACTGATATACCGCCATCTGTTCTGGTACCTTAGTATCTTTTTACGACACCTGGTGCAGCGGGAAATGCTATTCTACTCTGCCGGTCCTCACGGCAAATAAGAAGATATAGATAATAAAAATAATCTATTCTTCTCTACCCGCGGTATGTATAAATAATATGAAATTGTGATACAGTGTCGTGAGGCAATTTTATTGTTAATAGGTCAATAAAATGTTTGCCTCTTGGGTCTAGTTATGACTCCGCCCTAAGCGACCTCAGATGTTAATCTTGATCGGTTTGACCATTTATATCACGCGAGTGGTTACCGACCGGTGATACGTTAAGCCGATAACGCTGATGTTGATCAAGTCGTGAACCGCACAAACGCTAATATATCGTTGATTGCTCTAGTACATACATTCACTTTTGACGGACACGATGGCGCAGATGGTAGTAAATCTGGTTCAATTCCCATCCAGGACAAATATTTATGTGATGATATTTACGCGGACGAAATCGCGGGCACAAATAGATAAATTGCTTAAAGCACTTGTGTTACGGGCATCAGATGACAGAGAAATCACAAATTTAACACTTAAATTCATACTTCACACACAGAACAAATACTCTATCAAATGTTTGTACAGCGTTCATATCGAACACACACTCCTTGGGGCTCAATATAGGAAACACTTATTAAAAATTGTGTATCATTTATTATTATTATCAATGTCAATCACATAGTTGATTGTTACATAATATTAATTCATTCAATCCGTGTATTATTAATTTGACGAGTTTGATGCCAAATTCGGTCTCTTTCTTGTGAACCGAGGGTCATGGGTTCGACCAAAGACGAACATTCATTTGTACGATGAACATTTGTTTGTTTTGAGTCCAGAGTTAAATGTTTTCTTCTATATCGACTATATACCTGTGAAAATATTACACATTATTTGACACACGTTTGACGGACCCAATGGCTCATGGTAGTGAATTTATCTTATAAGCCAAGGGTCGTGGGTTCGATCTTCATCTAGGACAAATACTTATGTGATTTTTATGTTTATTCTGCGTGTTGAATATATGTATTTAAGTATTATGTTTGCGATTTCAAGTATAGGTTGTTTTAAGGGATTTTTTTTCGGACGAAGCTTAAGCAGGACTGTAAGACGTCAATTCTAGCGCCATCGGAAAAGCAAAGCGACTTATATTGGAGTCAGAACTGTATGAAGTATTGTGTGAATTCATTGTTGTATAATTGTAACAGGAAGCTCCAATGGAAATCAAACCAGACCCTTAGATTACCAATACAATGCACAGATTTGTGATATAGATTAAAAAATAGTGTGATAATAGATCGATGTGGTGTAAAAGATGATGTTATGACAAAAATAGAGAAAGAAATGTAAGGTGGCTTGGCTTGGACATGTAGAATGAATGGATTAAAGTAGAAAAAATGCAAAAATATATAGAGCGGAAGTGAATGGAAGAGTTAATATAGTATAATTTAAGGAGAACCCATGATCTGCTGCATTTAACTACAGTTATAAAGAAATAATGTACAATTAATAATGCTGTAGTCGCTAAATATAAAATGCACAGATATATCACCAGACAAGACAGAAAAAGCAAGCGAATAGATTGCTACTGAAATAGAAACTACATAACATGTATGGAGTAAGTTTGAGAGATATGTTAAAAGACCAGATAGATAAAGTATTAAAGAAGGGCCAGGTCAAAAGTACTAACAATAAACGAACGTGTATGAAAGGACTAATATGAGTAAGGGAAGCGAGAGAGGTATGCCAAGATCGTAACAAGTGGGGATCCATAGTCTCTGCCTACCCCGATAGGACTCTGGCGTGAAGTATATATATATATATATATATATATATATATAGTAATATTTAATAATATTTTTAGTAGATTTGCTTTCCATGCAAACATTAATAGTTAACATTGTCTTTAGGGAAATTTGCGTGTAAATTAAGTCTAAACATATCAGTGTGTTTTTGACCTTACAATGTATAATAAACTGCCCTAATTATAAATACGACCAGCTAATTACCGCAGTCAACAGACGCCATGAATGTGGTCACTAATTAATGCTTACAACTATTTTATTATTCTGCATTTAATAACTAACATTTGCCCGTGGCTTTGCTCGCTTTGAATTACATGGTTGTCAGATTTCGAAACCCTATTTTTAGAGCTGGAGGTAATTTCCAAATAAAAATTGGGTAGGTATTTTTCGTTGGTAACAAAGGGTTTGTGTATCGATTTTTAACTTCTTATCTTGAAAACTGCGAAAAGTTACATATTAAATTTCATCCCCTATTTTAAGTGTTTGAGGGAAGATTATTTATAGATATTTCCAAAAATTAATGATACAAATTGGTCAACAATCGGGCAAATTAGAAAAGTAAAAACCGGTGCAAAGAAATACTAAAGAATGTACAGATACATATAAATACGGGCGGATTAGATTTTAACTCTTCTTTAAAAAAATACGGTACCAAAATGATTTCCATCATTTGTACATGTTACTGGCCGGTTTTAAAAATGCCGAGGTGTTTAAAACAGTCCGTTCTAAATTCAAATTTTCGTTTGATGTTCGTTTTTCAGAAAACAACTTTTTTTCCTACATTTTTGGTGCAAAGATCCAAAAGATAATGTCGGTTTTCATAACTTTAAGTCAATTTTAATGAATTTATTTCATATTCTTAATTGTCAAAGCTTCATTTATTGCTGTTTAGCTGTCTCAATAATGTTAGAGAAAGTGGTAAATGCTACCAAAATTATTGCGCTGCTCGAAGAGGGTTGAAGCCGATGCTTCGTGGCTCAAAGGCTAAGTATAAGTCGCTCGACGGTTCAAAGGACCTGGCAGCGGTATCAAGACACAAGTTCTATTGAGAGATGGCCTAGTTCTCGAAGAAAACCATGTACCCACCCACGGGATGATCGTTTTCTTGAGAGGCGTGCATTGAGAAATTGCAAGTCTTCGTATGTGGACCTTAAGAAAATCCTAGAGGAAGTAATGAATGTGCGTATTAGTCTATGGACGGTCAGGAGGAGGCTTTTCGCGGCCAATATATGCCGTCATCGCCCGGCCCGCGGCCCTAAGTTACTCCGTGAGCACAGAGTTGCCAGGCTTAGGTTTGCTCGAAAATGTGAGTCATGGACTCAAGAAGACTGGAATAGGGTATTGTTCTCTGATGAAGCCAGGATATGTTCGGTGAAGATCGACGTCGGTGAGTGCTACGAAGATAAAGAGAACGCTTTGCAGAGGCTTGTTTTGAAGAAATCACACCTTATGGTGGGGGCTCTGTTATGTTTTGGGCAGGAATAAATTCAATGAATCGTACAGAGTTAGTCTTCATTGAAAACGGCTCACTGACTGTACATCGATACATAACGGAAGTTCTAATTCCTCATGCACAACCCGCATTGGCCGCTTTAGGAGAACTTTTATGGACGACAACGCTCGCGCCCACCGCTCTGGCGATGTGGAAGCGTATGTGCAAGAGGTCGGCATTCGTCGGTACCTCACGGCTAAAAAGTAATATACAATACAAAACCTCAGATGATTATAACCTCAGATATCAGGAAAGAGGGGACAATGTAATACGTGACAGGACCAAGGAGAATGCGTGAGACTCTCTTCAATAGAGATTTACGGGATCACATCATATCAGCCATAAGACTTCCACTGGACCTAGGCCTCCCCAAGTAATCTCGAATAGGACCGGTTGTATGCGGCCTGTGGTTTGAGACAGATCGTCTGACCACCTTGCAGGTGGACGCCCTACGCTGCGCTTGCCGGTACGTGGTCTCCATTCCAGAAATCCATCGGCCATCGGTTGCCAAATGCCTTGCCCACTGCCACTTCAACTTACATTACGGGATAATTTTTGATATTAAGAGAAAACGCACACCAGAGTCGAACCGCTGTCACAGTACAAGAGTTGAAATACTCGAAGAATATGCTTTTTAAATTGTGCAACAATATCCCAAAAATCCCACTGGTAACCATTAACACTTATGAAAAGTTTTAACCCAACACAAAGTTGGCACCACTGACTGACAACTTTACGAGAGATAGGGCTAACTGGTTTTTAGTAGCCACTAATGTTTGTAGATTGTTTGGTCGGCTGCCAACTGTCGTGTCGCGTTCAAAGATAATTCACAAATTTACCTGCACTATTTAAATATGACAAGCGGTCGGGTTGTGGTCGTGTTTCGACCACAATCCGTGAATTGTTTGAGTTCTTAATTTCACTTCCTGTTCATTATTCGAATTAGCAATATTTTGACATTTAATAATACCAAAAAGAATATAATCACTGATGCCTATAGACAATTACAACAATAGTAACATAACAATAAATTCACACAACATCTCATATATTGACCTGACTCCGAACAAATTGATCACAAATATACCATTTAAATGCATACATTTAACACCCAGACACAGAATAAACATTAATATCATCATAGAAATATTTTGTCCTGGGTGGGAATCGAACCCACAACCTTATTAGGCGCGCAAGACAGGATCACTGCCATCTGCGCCATCGGGCCTGGCCAGATGGTGTAGATGATAGCATCACTGTCATCTTCGTGCTATGTGGTACTACTGACAGAGTAGAGTAGTATTTCCATCTGTACCAGGTATCGTAAGAGGTGACTGAGGTACCAGAACCGACAGATGGCGGTATATCCTCTCGAAGTAGTGTAGCCCAAACGCAACAGGACGGCGAATGGTACCGCTTCGCTTGCAAAAATGCAATCGCTTTCCCATCGCGGCATTTATATACAAATCCCCCCTTTCTTGGTAAGGCCTATGTCCAGTAGTGGACGTTTTGCGGCTACTTTGATGATGATGATGATAAATTTCACGATCGAGTTTCACTCACCGTGATAAACCATGTCGTGACGCGACTAAATAAATACAAGAACCTCGGCCATTCAATCGCCTGACTCACGAACCAAAAAAATTAAAACAACTTTCAGTCTAATTTGTGAGGCCGTTTCTCTGTTGATTTGTTTATTATATTCTCGTAAATTTGGCCTTGGGGCGTGGTGGAAACCGTTGCCCTGGTTAAAATGGCGGCTCAAGGGGGCAACACGCCGTCTCGTGTCACGGCACGCCTAATATTTATCTTTTAAACATTCTTTTTGAAGATATAATTTACAAGAAAAAAATCAACTTCCTTTTTAAATTTATTGAGACCACAAACAATTTTACAATATTCACTTAATCTAAAACTAGCGACTAATATCATATTAATCATTGTAAACCCAACTTAGCTGGTCAAGTATTACATTTAGGAGTTACATATGGCAATAACTGTGTAACACTGTTGTGCAATAATGTAAAAAAGAAAAAACACTTATGTATTCAATAATTTAGAAGGTAAGGTGGGTTAAAAAAAGAAAAGTATAAGTATTAGTGTGTGCATTCACTATATACAATAAGCAAACAAGATATAGACTGACTTATATGCGTGTATGTTTGTGCGTATAACTTGTCACGAATGTTAGGCGGGACTCGAACCTGTATCTTTCCTATAACTACCGTTATGCTATCGAGACTTTAGCAGACATGTCATTTTTTTCCTAGTGTTATTTTTTGTGGTAAAACGTGAGCGTCATTTCGTCAATGTTTTAAATACCGACAAACGCAACAATATCAAGCTTTTACAAGTTCTAAATCAATCGATAAACATGAAAATGGTAACATAATTACTTTGAGAGGTTTTATGCATAGAAAATACTGGATTATATTTAAAATGATATTTACTAGAACAAACTGACTGATTGACTGATACATCAACGCGGGGCCTAAACTAATAAGGATGGAATTGAAATTTTAAAGGAAGCACAAAGAGAGGATCTTAGAAAATTGGCCCCATGAGGGAGTAAAACAGGGGTGTAAAGTTAGTATGAAATTTCGCTGTTTTTGAATTTATTATTCTTCCTTGAAAGTCATGAAACACGTGTAAAATATTTTTTTGTATAATCTCTTAGGGGGGGGGGGGGGGAAGCTGTTGGGGGTATAACCGCGGGGCAATGCTAGTATTATAATAAAACTATTAATAAAAATGCCGTGAGGTACCGGCAGAGTAGAATAGTACCTCCCACTGCACCAGGCGGTATATCTAGCCGGAACAGTGCAGCTCAAATACACAGGGTGGGATGGGTAGCAGAATCCCCGTCGTGAAAGCTGCGCTCTGCGAATACCAACACGCATGCCTAGCGCGGCAATTATGGCTCCTTTGTTTGAGAGGCTAATGTTCAGCATTAGACTTTCAAAGGCTGGCATGATGATTAATAAAAAATATTTTAATTAATATAAAATAATGACTCAATTTAACCTTGAGAACCGGTTGCCGCAACCGGTTGTTTTAAAGCCGTTATAAAGTAGTCTTCACATGAGTAGTGAATGTGTCAATGTTATAAAAAAAAAAGGATATTTTAAAGTTAGACAGTTTCGATGGTGTGTTCGCCAGTGTTTATATCTAGCACGCTAAGGGTCGTGGTTTCCATCCCCACTCAACACAAATATTTAAACAAGAAATAATCGTGTTTGTTTTGGGTGTTAAAAATATATAAAATTAATAATAATATATTTGTGATTCCTCAGTTGTTTGATATCCGTAACATAAGAATTTTAAAGCGATGTATCTCAGAGTCAAGCTAATGATATATACAAACTCTGACACGATAAAAGATTTTATATACTAAAGTGTCCCGCTGTTCCATGCCTTAAAACACCAACTATCTGCCCGTAAAAATTCTGCTGAAATCAGTCCAGCCATACAAAAGATTATCCGGAACAAACAGGCTAATGTTTTTAAAAACTGTTTTAATATATCCTAAGTACGGTATATACATTCACATGCAATTATCCTACTATTCCACGCGGACGAAGTCACGGGCAAAGCTAGTAAATAAATATCAGTATGGATTTTAAATTAGCCTAGACAACCAAGGACGCTGATAGTGTCGCGTGCTTTACAGTAAACAAAGCTTTGTGAAACAACTGGTGGATTATATTGTGTTGTTTAAAAGATAATTTACATACACAGCTTGGATTTGTCTACAACTAATGCTCAGGCGTATTTAGTCAGTGATAATATTAGCTCCTTCACCATCATTATCGTCATTATCGTCATTATCATCATTATCGTCATTATCGTCATTATCGTCATTATCGTCATTATCGTCATTATCGTCATTGTCATCATTATCGTCATTATCGTCATAATCGTCATTATCGTCATTATAGTCATTATCGTCATTATCGTCATTATCGTCATTATCATCATTATCATCATTATCATCATTATCATCATTATCATCAATATCATCATTATCATCATTATCGTCATTATAGTCATTATCGTCATTATCGTCTATATCGTCTATATCGTCATTATCATCATTATCATCATTATCATCATTATCATCATCATCATCATCATTAAATTAGCCGCAAGACGTCCACTGATGGACATAGGCTTCTCCAAGTGATTTCCAATTGTACCGATCGTCCGGTGACCTGCATCCAGTTCGATCTTGCGCTTTTAGTCAGACGGTCTGTCCACCTTGTTGTTGGACGTCCTACGCTGCGCTTGCCGGTACGTGGTTCCATTCCATTCCGGAACCTTACGACTCCATCGTTCATTAGCACCTTACTAATAGACAATTCGAAGTGAAAGTCAAATATCTTTTTTATTTAAATAGTCATAGGTACTTTGAAATCGTCAAAAAAATCGATGAATATAGATTTGCTCTTACAATTTTACACAAATAAGTCAATGAGTGTCCTAGTTTAATACTAGTCTGGCGGCACCAGACGGGTCTTACAACTAAGTTTATAGCAGGTTCATTACGCGAGCCACCAGAAAAGAAACTGCAAAAAAAGCGTATTGAAACTCATACCGGCTAACAAACCTTTGTTTTAATTAATTAGGCCTAAATGTAATTTACGAAGGAGTACAATGGATTTTCAATTAAATGAATTATGCACTCGCCAAAATTACAAAAGAAGTGACAGATCATAGTGGGAAATCTAGGGATGTCTATTCAATCAATTGGAAGTAAAGAAGTGACATTACATATGAAAAATATTTAAATAATCAAAGTATACACCGCTGTTATCTATGACCTTTTGCCTTCTCATATATAGTTCATTTCACTCAATTCATGACATACCCATCGTTCAAGCATTTTTACTTTACTGATTTTCTTGAAGTTGATTAATAAAGTTTTATCACATATCCGGAAGGCTGCAGCTATCACTTGAAGTGCTTGCTTGAAACCAAAAACGTACCGAGCTTGCTTTTGCTACCAGTGCCGCACACATCATTATTCCTTCGAGATATTTCTGCAGGACCGGGGCCACGGTATAAAACTCGTACTAGTAAATAAACAGATATTTTATGTTTTCCATTGTGCGGTAATAAGCGACGTCAAAATAAAAATAATGAAAAAGAAACAAATGAATTACTGTTTACAACAAACAAGTGTACCAGCTAAAGTAATTTATAAATTAGAATATGGAATTATTAACTGACAAGTACGACAAAACGCAAATTTCATATGTACGGACCGGATGTAAGGATAATCACAGGGCGGGGATGGGCAGCAGCATCTCTGTCGCTAAAGCTGCGCTCCGCGCTATATACACATACAAATAGCACTCCCTCTATTCCTGGTGCCTGGTAAGAGGCGGCTAAGGTACCAGAACCACAATAGCGGTAAACAGAAAACAGTGTAGCTCAAATGCACTGGGCAGGGATGGGATGTAGTATCTCCGCCGCGAAGCTACGCACTGTGATTGCCTACAAGCTTGCCCAGCGCGGAAATTTTATGAGCAAAATTCCCCCTATTGGGGAGGCCTGTGTCCGACGGTGGATTTCCAATGACTGATATGATGATAATGATGATGATAATGATGATGATGATGATCAGTCGTGCAGAATGTTACGACTGATCCGTAAACCATTTTATTATGATAAATGGATGAACTCACTTTAAGCATTACACATCATTTTATATGAAAATAGTAATGTTATTTATAAACTTCGCGTGTTGAAGATGGAACGAAATTAACTCGTACGCGTCGACCATTACTGGTGAACCAACACTGTATGCGTTTTAATAATAATCGACGGGCCCGATGGCGCAGATTGTAGTGATACTATTTTGTGCGCCAAGGGCCATGGGTTCGATTCCCACCCAGAGCAAATGTTTATATGATAATATTTGTGTTTCTTTTCTGTGATTCTTCTGCTGTCTGACGTCTGCAACACAAGAGCTTTAAGCAACTCACCACGGAGTTAGGTTAATATATGAGATGTTGTGGGAAATAAGAAAATAAAAACATCTCTATACATACAAACGAAAAAAATGTATGTCTGTTTGTAAATTCAAATTAGTACCTTTTACACTAAAAGCATATAAGAGTATTAACGTACTAAATTAAAAAAAAAATCCGTGCGTTGTTTCGGCTAATCGCTTAAACGGCTGGACCGATTAACGTGACTTTCACGAACAGATAACTAGTCGGTTCTGGTACCTTAATTACCTCTTACGATTCCTGGTACAGGGGCGTCTGCGTTCACGTCTAGAATATAAAATAATTTACTTTATTGATGAATTTTTGTCACTAAGAAACCAATGGATGGAATCCAAAAAATATTTTAATAATGAAAAGCTGCATTATTACCTACGAACGTAAGTTGCTACTGTATTTGTGATTGTTCTGTGTCTGGGTGTTAAATATGTAAAATATTATATTTGTAATTTCCAATTATACATTGACCTAACCTCATGGTAAGTCGCTTAAAGCACTTGTGTGTATTATATTTGTATTTCTTTTACGCATAAAAAAAACCGACCCGTTAGATATTTTTTTACAAAAATTATGTTGCGACTATAAATTGAGATATAAACTATCTTAGCTAGTCTCAGAAGTTTACTCAAACTGTACACAGTAGGCAAAAAGTGGTTAAAATGGATCAGTACGTTAGGTACGACATCAAAATGTAGGTATGTGAAATCACACGTAAGTGAAATTACTCGGCCATGTAGCATAGGTCTTCAAATCTCAATGCGGTTTTTTACAGGCCGAGTAAGCGTCACTGTAGCCTATAGACGCTCGTGATATCACAAGGATATCATTAGCGCATTGCTAGTTTTGTGACTTGAAGATAGTATTGCACATTAACCAGTAATATAGAGATATTTGAGAGTAAGGTACAAATGCAGACGACCTTTATTTAAGATCTCACACATCGCGCCAGTGATATCCTTGTGATGATCGTCTGTAGGCTGTGATGACGTTTACTATCACTCGGGCCGTATTCTGTGCGACAAACAGACGAGTATAATAAAATAAAAATGTAAAAAAAAAATAGACTTGCTGCGTGTTAGTCAACAAAGGCCGACCGACGTGTGTGGGCATAACACCAAATTTGTTTATCTTTCATGCGATATGACTGTTCGCCAGATTTAGTTTTATAGCATCGTCTTTGTAGTCTAAGTTTTTATTGACCAGCTGATGTGTTTTGCTATTAATTTTGTTTGGATCTCACAATACTTACGTTTGTTGCGTATTAAAATCTCGTGTAGACTCTTTTAGTTATTCGCGGGCCGGTGCCGGACGAATTATGTGATGAGTATTCCTGTTTGTTTTGAGTCTAGGTGTTACATATGTTATAATACGTATTATATTTGATTTGTTCCTTCTGTTGCCTGATGTTTGTAGCATAAGTGCTTTAAGCGACTTATCTAAGAGCCAAGTTTATTTATGAGATTTGTTATAATGAATGTTATCAAAATTTGTTTTCCAAAAAACATCTACATCTACATCTACATATACATCAAGGAGCCGCTGTCCTTATGGCGGCTTGCAACGATTTTGAGGACCTGTGCCAGCCCCAGATGCAACAGGTCTTACAGGTGACCCTGTAAACTTAGTCTTAAGACCCGTCTGGTAATGCAAACTAGGTTTTAATTAGGTCTCTCAGTGACCTACCAGAAATTGTTCAAAGGACTCATATACTGAACCCATAAGATTGTGAACTTACATGACCAAAGAGAAATGACATGGTCATTTTTGTAATATTCATTATACCAGCCATTGGAATTCCACTGCTAGACACAAGCCTCTCCAAGGTTTTTTGCCCATATTTGCCACGCTAGGTAAGCGTGTTGGCAATCGCAGAGTGCAGCTATCGTGGCGGGAATGCTGCTGCCCATCCCTGACCTTGCATTTTAGCTTCACTGTTCTGAATGGATACACCGCCATCTGTCGGTTCTGGTAACTTAGTCGCCTCTAACGACACCTGATGCAGTGGGAGGTACTATTCTATTCTGACGGTACGTCACGGCACTTATGCACGGTAATATTATAATTTATAAATCTAATTTTATCGATTTTTTGACGATTTTTAAGTGTCTATGATAGCACCTACATACAGATATTATTGACCTTCCGTGAGGTACAGGCAGAGCAGCATAGTACTTCTCCCATTACGAGCTGTCATAAGAGGTGACAGAGGTTCCGGAACCGACAGATGGCAGTATATCCGAGATAGCATACCTAAAGTTTGACATGGTGGGGTTGAGAAGCTGCATTCCCGTAGCTAAGCTTCAGTCTGTGATAGCAACCACGCCTACCCACTACAATTAAAATTCCCCTCTGCTTTGGGGAGGCCAGTGTCCAGCAGTGGACGTTCTATGGCTGCTTCGATGATTTTCGACTTTTAATTGAAACTTATTTTCACCTTATTTACCAACAAACAAATTTTTACACGATCAATGATACTTTCGTAAATTTTTTACATCGCATGTCCCGGGAGCTATCCTGAAATGAAAGTAACTCATCCTTCCTTAGGATCATTACGGGTCCAATAGCTCAGATGGCAGTGATTATATCTTGAGCGCCAAAGGTCGGGGGATCGATCCTCATCCAGGACAAATATTCAAATGAATATATTTTTATTGTTCTGTGTCAGAGTGTTAAGATATATGTATTTAAGTAGTATATTTGTGATTCCGCTGTTTGATATTCGTAACGCAAGCTCTTTAAACGACTTATCACGGAGTCTGGTCAATGTATGAGTAGTAGGTTCGATCCCCACCCAGGATAAATATTTATATGATGATATTTATGTTTGTTCTATATCTGGACGATAAATATATGTATTTGAGTAGTTTATATATGATTCCACTGTTTGATATTCGTAACGCAAGTGCTTTAACTTATCACGGAGTCTGTTCAATGTATGAGATATTGCAATATTTATTTATTTAAGTCATCCCGAATTTCATCAGAATTAGGCAGACAACAGAACTGTCGAATGTATGATATGTTATTGAAAGAGAAACTAGTTTAGACATGGAACGACGCAATAACAATATCGTACTTGTAAACAGAAGCCTGTGGGCGGACACAGTAAACTAACTATGTGCCAAACGGAGAAGTCACCGTATCTCCTCGGAGAGACGAGAGAATATTTTTATAGCACACTTGTTATTCTAATAATAGCACTCACTATATTCAAGTCACCATCATATAGAGTGTATTGATATGGCAGGCCCGATGGCGCAGACGATAGTGATCCCTTATGCACCTATGGTCGTGGGTTCGATCTCATTTATGTGATGATATCTGTCCTTGATCCCTATGTTGTGTGATGTCCGTAACACACGTGTTAAGTAATCTATCACTGAGTAAGGATATTGTATGAGATGTGTGAATAAAAAATAAATACATTTATTTATTAACTTCCGCGCTGGGCAAGCGTGTTGGCAATCGCAGAGCGCAGCTTTCGCGAAAGGGATGCTGCTGCCCATCCCCGCCTTGTGCGTTTGAGCTGTACTGTTTTGGATGGATATACTGCCATCTATTGGTTCCGCTGCCTCAGTCACCTTACGATACCTGGTGCAGGGAGAGGTACTATTTTAATCGCCGGTAGTCGACGGCATGAAGAGCTACTAAGCTACTACTGTGTGGTTTATTAAACTACATCATCATCATCATACCAGTCATTGAAAGTCCTCTGCTGGGACATGGGCCTCTCCAAGAAAGAAGGAGTATAACCCATAATTGCCGCGCTGGGTAAGCGTGTTAGCAATCGCAGCGCGGAGCTTTCGGTATGGGGATGCTGCTGCCCATCCCCGCCCTGTGCGTTTGAGCTGCGCTGTTTTAGATGGATATACCGTCATCTGTCGGTTCTGGTACCTTAGTCGTCTCTTACGACACCTGCTGCAGTGGGAGGAACTATTCAACTCTACCTCATGGCTGTGTATATTAGGCTTTATAAATTTCAAGGCCTTTGACCAAGCGTAGAAAACAAAAAGGCAAGAAGAGGTAGGATTATATTTTATTTTGCAAAACGTCTTATTCCTGAATGGTAATAAAGAAATATTTTTGTAATGTTATAAAGTATTTTTACAGGAGCTGTACCTAAAAGTAGTGAGCTTCGAAATAGACATTTGTAATTTAGTTTAGAGCGCACTCGAACTCCCGCTGGATTCGCTGTTAATTAATCTAAGAATATTAAAGCGAATGCATTCATTTTAGTCCGCTGGAACTCGACATTTAAATTGAAGATACACAGTAGCTTGTGAATGAACAAAGGAATATAATAGATATTGATAATGTATTTGGTCATAATGTCAGTTTGTTTGATATTAAAACTAGTTAAAATTAAAAAATATATTTATTAGTTTTATGACAAACAACCATACAGTCCGCGTTATAATGAGCGTCACTAAAGCCTAAAGACGCTCGTCATATCACAAGGATATCACTAAGCCGTTGCCAACCTTGTGACTTGAAGATATTATACCACATTACCCAGTAAATGAACTGCCTCTCTTACCCTTCAGACTGGAACAGCAATGTGAACACTGCAATTGGGCTATAGAAATAGGTGAGAGTAAGGTACCAATGCAGACCACCTTTTGTAAGAGGTCTACCTCATGTAAGTTATGTACTTGTCTTAGGCGTTAGTCGAGACTCGAACCCGCATCTTTCCTATGCCGTGGAACTATACTACCATTGTGCTTCTGAGGCTATTGGAGATATGTAATTTCTTTTTAGTGTTTAACATTTGAGTTTTAGTAGGTAATATCCCACAGCATCGAAGTGATGACGCAGATTACTCTGCACAAACAAACCACTAGAAAAATGATGTAGAGTCCACTTAATTCTCAAAAATGCAAGTTCGAGTCCTGCCTGAAGCTTGAGCGAAGTAGATTTTTTTCAAATGTCGAACATTTTCCTTACTTTCCTATTTTTCCAAAATCTTAAAGTAGTTAATATAAATTACCATTTCGATGGCCCAGTTAATAGTGATTCTATCTTGTGCAAAATAGTCCAGTGCTCGACCCCACTCAGGGCAAATATATGCATTTGTTCTGTGTCTGAGTGTTATCTATGTGTTTAAGTGATATATTTGTAATTGTTTTGTTGTCTGATGTCTGAAACACAAGTGCTTTAAGCAACGTATCTCGGAGTCAGTTCAATGTAAGAAATGTTTTTAATATAATATAATTATTGTAACACAAGAAGACTGACATATAATTTGCTGAAATTTGCAACAAGATAAATGTGAAATGTTCTACTGAGGGTCTTAACAGCGGTAGTGCGTGATTAACATCATTATAGCGGCGGTAGAAGATCCACTGCTGATATACGGCCTACGCCTCACCAAAAAGGGGGACATGTCCATACGAAGCACGGAGTCTTAGATGCTATGGCACCTGGATTCAAAGTCAAGGGTTATAGGTGTGTTTAATTTTTAAAACAATGAAGACTATTAGGATTTTATTTGATACTAAACAAGAACACAATTCACTGCTGGTCATAGGCCTCCCAGAAAAAGGGGAATTTTGCCCATAATTGTGGCGCTGGGCAAGCATATTACAATCACAGAGCGCAGCTTTCCCGACGGGGATACTTCTGCTCATCTTGACTCTGTGCATCTGAGCTACACTGTTTTGCATGAATATACCGCCATCTTTCGGTTCTGGTTCTAGTCTCACTTGTCAGTCGGGACTAGAACCTGCATCTTTCCTATGCCGGCAGGCGGCACTACCGTTGTGCTATCTAGACTATATCAGACAAGTCGAATTGTTGCTAGTGTTCTTCTTGTGGTGGGAAAATCAGCGCCATTTTTGACGGGCCCGATGGCGCAGATGGTAGTGATCCTATCTGCACCAGGGGTCGTGGGTTTGATTCCCACCCTGAGCAAATCTTTATATAATGATATTTGTATTTGTTCTGTGTCTGGGTGTTAAATATATGTATTTAAATAGTATATTCGTGATTCTTCTGTTGTCTGGCATTCGTAGCACAAGTGCTTTGAGCGACTTACCACGGAGTCAGGTCAATGTATGAGATGTAGTGGGAATTTATTATTTATTATTATTTTAATACAACAGCAAATTCGGTGTTGCCTCAAACCAAATGCAACTGCACTACCCAATTTCCCGCCCCCGTGCGCCATATTGGCCATGACACGTGCACGAATGCGTTCGTGCGGCTGCAATTCGATGCAGCTAAATATAAACGAGGCTTTAAAGCGAGTTATTGCTTGGATAACTTTTGAATAACGCGAGACTTCAGTTAAATAAATTGAATTCAAGTACTTCGTTTGATATAACAAACAAATTTTATTCAATATTGTTTTACTGAGTGCATATTGACAGGGCTGATGGCGCAGATGGTAGTGATCCTGTCTTGTGCGCCAAAGTTCATGGGTTCGATTACCACCCAGGACAAATATATGATATTTATGTTTGCTCTGAGACTGGTTGTTAAATATATGTATTTAAGTGATTTTTGGTTCCCCTGTTGTGTGATGTCCGTAATACAAGTGCTTTAAGCGATGGCGTAAGACATGTTGTGGGAATTTATTTATTTATTTGCACAAAAATATGATGACAAAAAACACGCGTATCGACAATCGTAGAGCGCAGTTTTTCCGACGCGGATTCTGCTGCTTAACTCCGTTCTGAGCGAGCCACACTGTTTTAGTTGGATATACCGCCATCTATCGGTTCTGGTACCTTAGACGCCTCATGCAACACCCGGTTAAGGGGAAAGTACTCTGCTGGTGCTTCACGGCCCTATTGTGTCATATTACCCAGTAATGTCACTGCTTTTATCATTCAAAATTGAATACAACAATGCGAACGCTACTATTTGGCGGTAGAAAAAAATTATAGTACGGTACCAATATAAACGACTGTGTGGTCTACCTTATGACGCGTCTGGAACGCGGGTACCTAATAGCATATTTTATAATTTAAAATGATCGTTAAAAGCCAATTTATCCACATCAAAGCACTTTATCCCATTAGCTGATTGATTTCTAGATTGCATTCATTCAGTTATCGGCTGATTTAGTAACGAGTTCCCATATTTAATTGATAGCGAAGTGGATTATGCATGTCAATTATCGAATATACATCTAGGGAATGAAAGGAGTTAAATTATCTATTCAGATTGTAATGCAGTCCGTAGCTGGAGCATAATTAGGTTACGAGAATACTATATGTGTCTTTCTTTGAATAGACCAACTCAACTACTATATATATATATATATACAAATCATCATCATATAAGCCATTAAAAGTAACTCCCTGGGTAAGCGTGTTGGCAATCGCAGAGCGCAACTTTGGCGACGGGGCAGCTGTTGCCCATCCCTGCCCTGTATATTTGAGCTGACTTTTTTGCATGGATATACCGCCATCTGTCGGTGCCGTTACCCCACGGCTAATATAGGTATTTATATATATCACTATCGCGTTGCCAACCTTGTGCCTTGAAGATATTATGTCATATTACCCAGTTCTTTCACTGCCTCTTTCACCATTCAAACTAGAACACAGCAATGCGATCACTGCTATTTGGTAGAAACGGTGCTATTTGGTGATAGTGAGGTGCCTTTTATGTGAGTCCTTCAGTGACGCTGAATTAGCTGAATATGCAATTAAAATTGCTATATTCTTACTTGTTTCGGGCTTACACTGGCGTCTTGGGGATACCAATTATGCTACTTTTACGATACACGTCACATTTTTCTTAGTAACCTTTGATGCTGAAAGCCAAAGATAAAACTTAATATTATAATTACCGACGGGCCCGATTGCGCAGACGTTAGCTGCGTTTGTTCTGTGTCTGGGTGTTAAATATATGCATTTTAGTAGTATATCTGCGATTCCTCTGTTGTCTGGCGTCCGTAACACGAGTGCTTTAACTTATTGACAAAGAAAAGAGATAGGAATAAATAAAACATTGCTTTAAAGGAAATGCAAATTTCACTAATTAAATCCTTTACGCGTCAGCATTATTCACACCAACTTATCTTTCATATCTGACAGGCCCGATGGCGCAGTTGGTAGTGATCCTATCTTGTGCGCCAAGGGTCGTGGGTTTGATCCCCATGACTAATCATATTTATATGTTGCCAATTGTTGTTGGTTCTATATTTGGGTGTTATATATGTATTTCACCATTAGGTCCCATAACCGACAGATGGCGGTATATCCATCCAATTCAGTGCAGCTCAAATGCACAGGGCGGGGGTGGGCAGCAGCATCCCCGTCGCAAAAGTTGCGCTCTGCGATTGTCAACACGCTTGCCCAGTGCGGCAATTATGGGCAAATCTCCCCCTTTCTTGGGAAGCCCTATGTCCAGCAGTGGACTGTCGATGGCTGATATGGTGATGATGATGATTTATCTATACACATACCTTGGAGTAACGGCATTGGAGTATCACACAGATTTTTAGGAAGTCTATATTTGTTGCACTATCAGTGATCGACCTTCGTTAATTCAAGTTTTACTGATACTTCAAGCCGAGGATCTATCATGAATGCCAACCAATATCATTCAAGCATGACATCAGCCTAAACTTTCAGGAAAATTATTTACAGTTTCTCTTTCATTACAGAAAGTATATTTCAGTATACGAAAGCCGTGAGTTCCGAATTTGATCGTTTATCGTACAATATCACAAGTCACCCATTCATTCTCTTTGTGGTGTTCCTGTTTGATTGATATTGATTTGTTTGTTTGCCAGTTGAGCGTTGTTTTATGGAAGAACTGGTGATTAATCGTAAAGTGACCATGCGAAGACTTTGAAAGAGGCTAATTATAAATGGAAGTATGGGATAGAAATAATGACCACATCTTTACAAATTACTAGCATTGCTCTGCGGTTTTACTCATATCGTTCCTATTACCATCTGAATGCAGGAATTAATTAAAGCTAATATTATTTGATGACAATATAAGTTTCCATCAATAAAATGTTTTCTGAAATCAGTAGGTTTTTTATTACAAACACACAATAATAAAAATCTATCCTTTTTACATTTTATGAAATATAATACAGCCTATGTTACTTGGTGAAGATGTAGCTTTCTATGGTAAAACAAATATTTAAGTTAGTCGAGTATATTTTAAGTTAAACCGTACCAGACAAACACATTTGCAGTGAGGTACCGGCAGAGTAGAGTAGTACCTCGCGCACCAGGAGTCGTAAGAGGCGACTGAGGTACCAGAACCGATAGATGGCGGTTTATCTATCTGAAACAGTGCAGATCAAATTTACAGGGCGGTAATGCAGCAGCATCCCCGTCGCGAAAGCTGTGCTCTGCGATTGCTAACACCCTTGCCCAGCGCGGCAATAATGGGCAAAAAATCCTTTCGTGGAGAGGCATATGCCATCAGTGGATTTTCAATAGCTGGTATGAAGATGATTCCTTTCTTGTAATTAGACAAATAATTAATCAATTATATCTTCTTTTTAATATTAGTTTGGAAAAGCTGTAAAATTAATTCCGTATTATTTCAACATAAATCATTTTTTTTATTACTATCCAACTCACCACAAGTCGAAAACGGAAAGTATGTTTGATTGCAGACCTGGTTATATAAAAAAAAAACCCTTATGGAGGTTTAATCAAATGCAGACGCCGATGACTGCCTAGTGAGTAAATCAGATACTTCAAATACTAACAACTCCGATGTTGCAGTTTTAAAAGTAATTCAATAATCGACCATCATACCAATTTATATATTAAAATACCAATCAGAAATAACTTCAAAGTATTGAGTGCCGCGTGTTTCCGTTTATACAAGTCTGACAACGTGAAGAGCCACAGATGGCCGGTTGAATATTTTTTGTAGATAAATTCTTATCTATATTACAAGGTGTTCAATGAAAGAAATATAACAAATATTTTATGAATAAGCAATCTATCAGAATGACAGTGAAGAGAAAAGTATGGGATCTTTGCTCAAATCAAAGAAGTAGGAGAAATTTGTATTTATTTGGATTACCTATTGGTGAGCCTCAGTTCTTTGTTCAGTGTTAATGACAATTTTTTTTGTTATATATATTATATATTATTATGCGTTTGGACTGCACTATATATCGTATCCCGAGGGAATATTCCTGGATTTTTAGATTTAGGATATCAAAAAACAGACATACATACTTTCACGTGTATAATGTTAGAATGGTTTGAACACGCATGTTTTAATATTAAAAATATCACAACATCTCATACATTGGCCTGACTCCGAGGTCAAGTCGCTTAAAGCACTTGAGTTACGGACATCAGACAACAGAAGAATCACAAATTGAATACTTAACACTCTTATATATAAATATTTGGACTATATGGGGATCGAACCCACAACCCTTGGCGCACAAGACAGAAACACCATCTGCACTATCGGGTCCATCAATTGTCTACACTAATATTATAATGAGGAAAGATTTGTATTTTTGTATGTAATGAATAAACTCAAAAAGTACTGGACTGATTTTAATAATTCTTTTTTCATTAGAAAGCTACATTATCACTGAGTAACATAAGCTATATTTAGTAATGCCTATTAAAACCGACAAAAAATGTTTGACAATTTTATAGAATATATCAATATCTACAAAAAAATTCGCAAGACTATATATCTTACTATTGTAGTTACGACATTCCATTCAAGAGATATCATGAAATAAAAATACATGCTGGCGGCGGCCGCCACGCATCGCATCGAGTAACCAATTCGACGAGAGCAACTGTATGTGGCACTTTCTCGAGTAGGATCTCCTAAAAATCAATACGTTTTGTTAACGTAGTGTTTTTAGATGGAGGCTTTAAGATAAGCATATTTTTTTTTATAATTTAGTGATTCGTGGTAATTTTAATGACCTTAAATATCTGTTTAAGTCTACTAGTGCGGAGCCGGAACGGGCCGCTAGTATACAATATAAAGCATACATACATGACGCCTGTGTCCCATCGGAGTAGGCAAAGACTATTTACGACCTTGGCATACCTCTCTCGCTTCCCTTACTCGTATTAGTCCCTTCATACACGCTCGTTTATTCTTGGTACTTATGACCTAGCACTTCTTTAAAACTCATCTACCTCGTTAAGATATGTTGCCTAAAATATCAAATTCACCAATGCAAACATATTTAAAATACGACATCTCTATAAAATCAAATCCTAACTCCAGCCAGTATCCAATTACATAACTCCAACTTTAAAGGTTGCGTTGCAGAGACGAACTGGGTCACAACTCCGCAACCAATCGCTTCGGCGGTTTACTCCGCCAGCTCAATTCGGTGTCCGCTTCGGGTGTTTGCTTCGGTAAACAACTTCATATTTTTACAATTGCAAACCGTTATGTTTCTTCGTCCTCACATAAATGTTGTGTCGTATTGGGTTGCTTATGTTCTCTGGACTATTTTATGAGCTTGTAGTTATTTTAATGGTCGCTATTAAAACAAGCGAGTAACGACTTCTGCAGTTCTCGATTCTTAGTCTGAAGTTTGTAGTTCAATGTAAGTATCTGATCGTGAATCAAGTGTATTATTTCAGTTGAACACACCCATTTCTATTTTAATATGATTTATATTGATCTTAAGTGCCTGAGGAATTGAATTAAATTGAATATATATATATATATATATATATATATATATATATATCCCTCTGTATTAGTGCAGCTAATACTGATAGATAGTAGATATATACGAGTATATACTGATAGGTACTGGTATATAGTAGATAGACTAAAAGATATCTGTCGGTTCTGGTTCCTGTCCACGTGGCATAAAGGGAGGTACTATATTACGCTGCCATTACCTCATGGCATATTATGATGCATATTACGAATGTTTAAGTATTGTATTAGTGATTTCTCTGTTGTCTGATGTCCGTAACACTAACATTTAGGCGACTTGTCTCGGTGTTGGTTCAATTAACTATGTTGTACTAGCTGTACCCGCGACTTTGTCCGCGTGGAATAGTTTTTTTGGGTACCATATCTCTTTGCCTTAACTTATATAAACTTTGAATGTCATGTTTATTTATATTAAATAAATGACCTGCAAAATAAGTTTCAAGTGTCCAGCTTTAAAAATAGCGATACTTCCATACAACTTTTCAACCCCCCTTCCGATCCCTTACAACCCTTGTTTCAAAAAACTCAGTGTAAATTTTTTTGATTGCAAGTCATGAAACAAGTGGATTTTCTTTTAAAAAAATATCAACCCTTAAGATTTTCAAGGCAGGTGCAAAAGTTATAACGACAGTTATAAAATTAAACGAGGGTGATCCCGCGGGACATTACTAGTGTATACATAAAGTATATCGATAGAGGTACAAAACCGCGAGAAAACTAGCAAGAGAGAGGCGGTAGAGTAATAAATTAAGCGGAGACGTCACTCTGACCCAGTTGCGGACCAACTTAATTGGGATCTTGCTGCGACCCGGCAAGCTATTTTTACACTTTAAAATTTAGCAAACCAACTGAGGTCGACTGTACATTTAATTTGTTTGGTGTTGGTAAATAATTTCTGCCCGTAATATCTTTACATATATACAATTCTGTTGTACGTGTGTATGTCACTAAGTTCCTCAACAGCTTGATCGATTTTAATAGGTGGTGTTCTGGATGGCTTAAATTAGACCAGCAGATGTCGCTGCAGTCGGTATCTAGTTTATTTATATATACTGCAACTAAACTGGTTGAATAGATTTAAATAAATATTTGTGAATGCATCCAAGTGGTGGTCTGAATGATTAAATTCATAAATCAATTTAACAGATGGCGTTGCAGTCGGTATCTAGGTTATTCTTCCGCTTCCTTAGTTTCAGCATAAAATAAAAAGAGTGCACGTGTTTTTTGTTCATTCTTCAATCTTCAATTTGATGTATGATCATCATCTTCATGTTAGTCGTAGAAGATCCACTGCTGAACTCGATTGTTGGACCTTCACAAGTGAAGTAGAATTTTGCCTATAATTTAGCAGGCTAGGTATCGCGGCATTCGCTGAGCGTACTTTCGCGTTGAGAATACGGCTGCCCAGTCCCACGCTGATGCATTTGCGCTATGCTATTTCGAATTGATATACCGCCATCTGTCGGTTTCGGTAGCTCAGTTGCTTCTAAAGATACCTGGTGTGGAGGAAGATACTATTTACCGAGGTACCAGGAACGACAGATGGCGGTATATTCATTTAAAACTGCGCAGTTCATATTCAACAGGGCACGGCAGCAGCATCCCCGACGTATAGCTGCACTTTGCGTTTGCCACTACGCCTGCCCAGAGCGGCAGGTTATGGACAAAAACCTTCCATGCTTGGATGGGTCTTTTTATGGTAACATCATATCGCCATTTCGCATAGTTTATTTAGATTTTATTTTATTGACAGTGGTAGATCTCTGTATTGTTAAGTACTTCAATCTCAACTATTTCTACCGCTAAATAGCAGTTTTCTCATTCCGTGTTAAGGTTTAAAGGGTAAGAAATGCAGTGAATTTGTGGATAAATGTGACATTGTATCTTCAGTTCACAAGACTGGTGACACCTTCCTCCGACATCTATCCGTGTTCTTGTTTGCTGACTTCATTTACTTCATTACTTAATTGCTCGTATAACTTATTTCTGCAAGGACATTCTAGGTATGGAATATAATTTAAAACCCCTCTCAAATTAAGTTTCCACATTCGTGATGTTGCTGGTTGAGTTTCTAATACAGGCTACATTAATTTTTACCTAAGCTCGAATACCTTGTATTTTTCTTTAACTCCTTATTTTTCTTAACCTCCTTTTGGTGTAAAGTGGTATCGTTGTAGAGTTTGTTACAAAGTTCCTTTTGCTTGTTATAGCTTTTTTGGTAACTTTTGTCGAGCGACAACTTTGTGTATAAATTTCTAACGCTCAAACATTTTCAAAATGGCCGACTATTCTCAGAACTATTCTAGTGTCTGTATACTAGAATAGTTCTGAGAATGGTCGGCCATTTTGACTCTGTAGTTATTGAATATGTTACATTCTGTAACTTCAGAGTCAAAATGGCAATGCAGCTTTGGCGACGGGGATGTTGCTGGCCATCCCCGGCCATGTGCATTGATGCACTGTTTCAGATGGATATACCGGATATATAGATATATCCAGCAGTATCCAATCAAGATTTTTTACCGTTTAACCTCGCATTGGAATCAACGGATTTTATGCCGATAGCGCAGATGGTAGTGATTTTATATTGTGCGCTAAGAGTTGTGGGTTCGATCCCCACCTAAGACAAATATATACATGATGAACATTTGTTTGTTCAATTTGAGGGTGGAATATGTATTTAAGTATTATATTTGTAATTCCTCTGTTGTCTTATGTCCGTACAAGTGCTCTAAACGACATATCTCAGATTCAGGTCAATGTATGACATGTGTAAATTATTATTCGTACAATTTTGTAATTTTATTTGTGCGTCTACTACTCATCATAAAACTACATTTTAACGGCTCTAAAACCCGGTTCGGTTTGTGACGAGGAACGGTAGTAAAAGGCGAAAGTTAAAAATAGATCGCGTTTATGATCCGTATAAAATATGACACGATATTCTGTAGTTAATTTTTCTATGAAAAATTCACGTGGTAAGCATGTTGGGAATCGCAGAGCGCAGCTTTTGCGACTAGGATACTGCTGCCCATCCCTGCCCTGTGTATATTGGATATAGTGACATCTGTCGGTTCCGGTACTCATACGACTCCTAGTACAAGGGGAGGTACTATTTTTATCTGCCGGTACCTACCTCACGACATTGTAATACTTCTAAGGATTTTAATTTATAATTTCACACCATTGCATTTGAATAAATAATATGAAGCGTGGGCGTAGAGCTGGTCTATATCATTATAAGAAGACCTCTTAACGAAGTATGTTTTTTGTAATCATAATCAGATAATTTCTATCCAAAACTAAGAGGCAATTGCCTCCACGAACTTCTATCTAGCTTTGATAAAGAAATTCCGGAAAAATCTAATTCCAACCGGTGCATTCTAATTCCGCTCGAAATTGGTTGTGACCGTTCTATACCGGTTTAAACTGGGTCAAGCTGGTAGCTTTGTGACGTGCCAGTATCACTATACCGTTTTAGAGTGAGTACGGACGAGTTTCAGTTTTCGGAGCACATTAACACTTAGAAAGGAGAGGATAAATTGTAATATTATTTATTTAATACTTAGATATATTATTAATATACAATTATTTTGACTACAGACTATAAAACAAATCCACTTCCCGTTACCTACTTGTAGGTACGTGGTATGTGTGCGTAGATTTTTAAAACATCGCAACAAATTTTGATGCTGGTTTCCTAAATATCGCTGTATTTCAAGAGGAAAGTAAATCTATAATAATCAATAATATCTATAATAAATAATCAAGTAAATAGAAGAACATTATACTATATTTATATGTAATTTTAGACATTTCTAATGTGATGTCATAAATAAACACACCTTTTTTACAAACACTAGCTGAACAAGACGAGATAGATCAAAATAATGTACTACAGTTTTGTATACCTTAAGGGGTTCTACTAAAAAATCGCGATTAAATGTGTCCATCTCTGAGAAATAACCCACAACAATTTTTTTTTCTCCTAATTGCACATGTGTATATCCGGGGCGGGTCGCTAGCTATATAT
>JACJUM010005600.1:10118829-10154007 GCA_020976665.1 Heortia vitessoides | reverse complement strand
CTACTGTTTAATGAAATTTAAAATCAGCTGAACTTTTGTGCACCTCGTCCAAGATTCAAACTTGGATCGAACTGGGTCAAGTGGCAGCAATGAAGTTTGGTCGCTTTGTCGAGACAAAGTTTCTAACTTCATAGTTCGGGGTTCGGTTATCGGTTTATGATTGTTGATAATACTTTTGGGTAATATACTTTAAAAAGTTTAATATATTTGCATAGTTTAAGTTGTAAAAAGGCATTAGGCATATTACAAATACTGAATTTATATTAAAGATAATACTAACCGGAACCTTGAGGTACCGCCAGAGTAAAATAAGACCTCCCTTGTACCCTCGTAAGAGGCGACTAAGGTACCAGAACCGACAGATGGCGGTATATCCAACCGAAACATTAACAAACCAGCTAGCATCCCCGCGAAGTTTGCGCTCTGCAATTGGCAACACGCTTGTCCAGATCGGCAATTATGGGAAAAACTGCATTCTTAGTCTGACTTAAGTCTAGCAGTAAACTTCCAATGGCTGGTTTAATGATGATGATGAATCTGGATCTCGTCGTCGTCGCCTCCAAAGACACATAGTGCAGTGGGAGGTACTATTCTACATTGCCGGTACCTCGCGCCATTATAAACGCGCCATTTTCTAATTCTCAATACCCCGATTATGTGCTTTCTAATTACAAATAACTATAACCTCATGAAATAACCCACAAATTTTTGCAAATCAACTTGTTATTATCCGCAATCGTGGCGCCATTCCCACAATATTTGGAAGGCGAGCGTTTGCAAACGACGGTTAATGGTAGCACTGGGGGGTGTAATTAATTACCCTGCGCCTTCCCGCACCCCGACTACCTCTCGCAGCATCTACCCCCATGCCCAGCTAGGGTTACCAGTTGTAGGAATTAATTCTGAGACGAAGCTATTCAAACGATTTCGATAAGCCGATTCAACATTTTTATGTTGGACTGAAAATTTGCACTGTTTCAGATGGATATACCGCCATCTGTCGGTTCCGGTATCTCAGTCGCCTTTTACTACACCTGGTTTATACCAGGTGTAGTAAAGGCTATCTATCTTTTATAAGGATTCCTCTATTCTTCTATATAGAGGTACTACTCTACTCTGCCGGTACCTTACGTAAACAACATTAAAAACAAATGATGATGCCAAATAGCATAATGCCAATATAAATTACTGGTGTCACACTACTATATTGACATCTGTCTTTCTAATCAAGCTAATGGAATAGACTGTATATACAATACATACAGTAGCAGACAGACAGAAAGATGAAAAAAGAAAAAAAATAGTAAAAAACCAAATGAATGACTGTTTTCAAAACTCATATGTACCAGCTAAATGAATTTTTAAAATTTGAATATGGAATTGTTTACCAAAAAGGAATATTTCAGATTAAAATATCAACTAAAATATAAACTTATTTATTTTATCGCCGACGGGCCCGATGGTGTACATGGAAGTGTCCATCCCTGCCCATCCCTGCTCACCGGTATATGTCAGTTCTAACACTACAATCGCCTCTTACAAAACCTGGTACAAGAGACCATTTTACTCCGGTATATCACAAGAATTATACGCGCAAACGTTGGTTTCATACGATTTTTATTGACGACGTCATTAATCCTTTATCCTTGGCGGGGTAATTTTTGAAGCGGGGCCAGCCGCTCGTGACGGCCGCCCTGTGTTAATTAATTACCGGGAGGCCGGTCTCTTTTAGTGGAACTTTAAGATTACACAGTTATCTTGAATTCTTTATAGATATACATTCAGTTATCATCTCACACTTAAGATTGTTTAAGTATGAGATACAATACGATAAGAGAATGTGACGGACATCAGACAACTGAGTTATCACAATTGTAATACTTAAAACACATGCTTATCACCCAGACTGGGAACTAAAGTTAATATGAACCCACGACCATTGGCACATAAGTTTGCGCCATCGGGCCCGTCAATACGAGAATGTTAATATTAAATTATTTACTATATTGAGGTAAGAGTTCTGTGTCTGGGTGGTAAATATATATTACTTTTCGCAGATTACTTTAAAGATAATCAGTTGACATAATGAAGGTTTTGCAAATGTTTTATTTAAAATATCAGAAATATTAATATGATATTTTTAGGTTTTGGTCGCAGTTCTAACGTAGCCTTACATCAATTTCGTTTCAGTTCCCATTGCACATATTATTTTTGATTAATTCTGTGCTATTTATCACTTAATCTAAATTGAGTAGACAGTATATATAATTAGATGGGCCCAATGGCGCGGGTGGTAGTGATCCTATCTTGTGTGCCAAGGATCGTAGGTTCAATCCCCATACAGGTCAAATATTTGTATGATGATATTTATGTTTGTTCTCCGTCTGGGTAATAAATATATGTCTTTTAGTTTTATATTTGTGATTCCTCTATTGTCTGACGTCCGTAACATGAGTCCTATAAGCGACTTATCACAGACTCAGGTCAATATTGAAATGTTAAGGGAATTAAAAAATAATAATATAGTATATATGATGTTCAGATTTATTAATTATTATCATCGTAGCAGCTGTGAAACGTCCACTGCTGGACATAGCCCCCCCCCCCCCCCCAGGAAAATTGGCAATTGTAGAGCGTGGCTTTGCGACTACCATTCTCGCACTGAACCTTACCTTTTTCGGTACCAGTGACACAAGGGTTATTTATAACTACGGCTATAATTATATATATAGAGGTAGACCTCTTACAACGTTCGTCTTTTGGTACTAGACTCGCACTTATTATTATAATTAGCAGTGTTCGCATTGCTGTTCTATTTGCATATTGTTTAATTTTAAGTTTTTATCGTAAATTTTCATCATCATTACAGCCATTGGAAGTCCACTGCTGGGCATAGGCCTCCCCAAGAAAGAGGGAAATTTGCCCAAAATTTACGCATTTACAATATTACTAGCAGTGCCCGCGACTTCGTCCGCGTAGAATAGTGACTTTGGGGGGTATAGTAGCCTTTTCCCCATTTTTGCAACGTTTCTCACTGACGCTTCGCTCCGATTGGTCTCAGCGTAATGTTATATAGCCTAAAGCCTTCCTCTATAAATGGAATATCTAAAAAAAAGGAATTATTCAAATCGGACCTGTAGATCCTGAGATTAGGGCGTTTAAACAAACAAACTCTTCCGCTTTATAATATTAGTATAGATTAATGACACAATGCATATAATAAATGCGTTGATAAACCGAATTGGTTTTATATGTTCACTAAAGTTAAACCTCTTACAATGGTAGACTGCGTTGCTACCTCACTCTCACCTATTTCTACCGCCAAATAGCAGTATTCGCATTGCTGTTCTGTTTGAAGTGTGAGCGAGGCAGTGATATTAATAGGTTCACTTCACACACTTCTTTAGTTCACAAGGTTTACACATAGGGTTCACAAGGTTCACACGCTAGTGATATATTTGTGACGACACGAGTGTCTATAGGCTGTGTTTATCACCAAACGGACCGAATGATTATTTGCTAACGTCATAATATAAAAAAATATTATGCAAAGAATACAGCAAGATATACTCAGTGATTTTTCAAATTAAACCAACATTTGCAGAATACAGTTTTATTTAAGAAAACTACACTGTTTCCTTTCGGAGTCCTTCAGTTGTTTTTGCAGCGGCCCCGGCTGGGTAGGGCCGCCCCTTAGTAATTAAATGCCTGAGGCCGGCAAAGTTAAGGCCTCCCACGAGCGGACGTCCTTACGACGTAAAAGCCGACTTTAAACTCTTATTAATTTAATCCTGATTAATTGAATGATCATAAAACTGTAGTGTTTCATTTAATATTGTGAACAGGTGCGTTTTTCGAATATCAATTATACTTGTTTTGTTTTGTGTGATTATAGAGATTTGGTGTTGAAGATAATGTCATCATCACCTATAAAATTGGGACGAAGGATATTTCAACTTGAACTACTTATTTGAAGTTAGTTTTTTTCTCCTTATGTAAATTTAGAATTCCACATATAAATGAGTCTAGAAGTTTTCGATGAAGTCTACTGACTTTATTCACTGAGTTTATTCGAGACATTTTTTTTATTAATTTCGATGTAATTTAAATTTAGCATAGTACATTTAAATGAGATGAGACCTGAAGTAAGTTTCGTAAAAAGTATTTAAAGTATATAAAGCTTTCATTTGTTTTTTTAGCAACTTTGTTAGGGTGAGAGAGCCACTGAAATTACTGGGTGGCATAATATTTCCAAGTTACAGGGTTGGTACAGCGTTTGTGATATCCTTATGATATTTCGGGCGTCTTTAAGCTGTGGTGACGATTACAATCAATAAAAAAAAATACATGCGCTCTTTACCTAAGAAATATCACCCGGTAGCTCTAACAGCCCCCCAACCCACTCTTTCCTCCCTTATCTTACACGCGTCTCTGCCATTCGATATATAGTCCCGGACGCATGTTATATAACTATATATAATGTAGCAAAACATAATTAACGGTACGATAGTGTTCCTACGTTGTTACGGATTATAATAACAATGGGTCTGAGGGTAGCGAAATATAGGGGGGTGTTGTTTTAAATAGTAGCTCATTGTTAGACCACTTTCTCAGTGTTTAGTTTCAGGCTTATTTTTAGTTTTTTTGAGTGTTTAGTTACGAGATATTCGGATCTTGCTATTGATCGAAAAACTGCTACTTACTGTATCTAACCAAGATAACCAAAGTGGTTAATAATCTTATTGTATCTCTTAGGTCTTCTGTATTCCGACCACTAGAGTAAAAACGCGTTTCTCACTCACAATAAAGTTGCACTTTTAACGGCTTGGTAACACGGTTTATTTTAGTTTTTTATATGTATTTTGCTCGATGTTTCGACAAATATTATTTTTAAATTCTAATGGCACAACATCTTTTGTCAATCTTGTGAAACGTCGGACAAAAAATGTAAACTGATTTTTAAAGCCGTTCAAAGCGTAGTTTGAGTACTTACTTCCTAACTTATATTATAAATGCAAAAATAACCATTTACTTGTCACGATTTTACAACAACTGATTTAAATGAAATTTGGTATGAAAATTCTGGAGCCTACTTTTAAGGGTTAAACATTTGTACTTGAGACTCATTTTTTACGCTCTATTTCTAGTTGATTCGATATAAAATTAAAAGTCATAAAAAAATTTTCAAGGGGGTAAAATTACATTAAGGAATAGGGTATGAATAGACAAAAATAAAAGAGCTAACATTTACGGAGACATCGAAAAATGACAGCAGGTTCTCCGCATCTCAAATTTCTCTATGATGTGTACGGAGTAATAATTTCCTTTATGGCAATTAAAAAGGGACCAATTGAAATATTCGCGTGTGTGTGATGAGGTTCGATGTGTACTACTATTTTATAAAAATAAAATAAAGTGAATTATATACTCATATATATAATGCCCACATAATAATAAAATTACATACCAATTAATGCCGTGCCATGAGGTACCGGCAGAGTAGAATAGTACCTCCCTCTTTACCAGGTGTCGTATGAGATGACTAAGCTATCAAAACCGATAGGTATATCCGTCCGAGACAGTGTAGCCCAAATGAATAGGGCGGGGGTGGGCAGCAGCATCCTCGTCGCGTAAGCTACGCTCTGCGATTACAAACTTGCGAGGCGCGGCAATTATAAGCGAAATTCTTCTTTTTTTATAAGGGAGGCCTATATCCAACAGTGTCCACTGTTCCTACGGCTGGATACCAATAGATACATATATAAAAATACAATTTATTTTTTACATATTATTCTACTCGCCGTTACCTGACAGCTACGACATACAAACATACAAACTCTCCTATTTATAATTTTAGTGAGATTATAAATCGAAGTCTCTCGGTCGTATCTGTCTTGTGAAGTCATAAATTACCCGCGACTCTAATTTCATACGGTTAAATAGAAATGATTAATGAGAATGTTTTGATTACATATGTGATTAATATTCTATTTAAATTGTATGAAATATAACAATATATATATTGTCTGATAAATCAACGCAGGACCTAAACTACAAGGGGTTAGAAAAGATTCCATTTATAACGGAGTAATAATAAAAATTACAGTTAAAAATCTCTCTCTATAGGGGTAAAACGGGGGTGCAAAGTTAATATGAAACTTACTATTTTTAAAGTTATTTGAATGAAATGCATTAAGGGGATCCTTTATTGAAAGTTGTGACACACGTGTAAAATATTTTAATATCATCCTTGAAGGGGGTAAAAGGGGGGTGCAAAGTTAGTATGAAAGTTCTACAAATTACGCGGGCAAACCAGTGGGGCACTGCTATATATAAATATATAAAGCAAAAAGATTGTACCCTTCAGAAACACATATTTAATAAACAAAAATTACACCCAGGCACAGAACAAACAAAAAAAAATCACCATGTAATTATTTGGTTTGGTTAGGGAACAAACCTACGGCATTTAGCGCAAGAGATGGGAGCACTAGCGTAAGCGCCATCGGGGAATAGCACAGATCTAGGTTTATTAATAAAATCTAGACTCACAGAATGACTAATAGGATAGCTACGCGATGGAATTAGTTATTATTAATCAAGCAGTAAATTTACCGCCTCGTTAGCTTCGAAGGCAGCCAATTTAATATAGACAGTGACGCATTATCCTCTTTGAATATACTAGTTATGTATCCCGGATTCCTTCATCGTATCATCATTTTGAGGTCTGAACATTTTCTATATAACAAAATGATGAGACCAAAGACCCGTAGCTCAAATAGGCTTGGCAGTAATGTCATGACCAACTTTGTGAGGAATCACTCGCATGGAGGAATCCCTGGCGAGAACTTGCCTTTCGACATTATCAACTGCTACAAGCTGACAGCCTATTACATCCATTTTGCTGGCTCATTACCCGCCATCAGCGTCTCAAGAAGTAAACGTACCACGCTGCGTACATCTGCTCATTTGTGATTCCTCAAGCAAAGATCTTAGGTTATGTTAGAAAATTCTAAATCAATCAATAATTTATATGTTATTATGTGAAGTAGGTAGACATGAGGTAGACCTCATAAAAAGATTGTCTGCTTTGGTACCTCACTCTCACCTAATTCTACTGCCAAATAGCTGTAGTACAATTCGTAGGGTGAGAGAGGAAGTGAAAATAGTTGGTAATGTGACACAATATCTTCAAGTTACAGGGTTCGTATACCGCTTGTGATATTCTTGTGATATTACGAGCGCCTCTAGGCTACAGAGACGCTTACTATCACGTGGACTGTAAGCTTGTTTGTCGATCTGATCTAATAAAGTAATCATAAGTAAGACTATCAAATGCATGAACGTTTTCGTAATAAAATAAGCAGTTTGAAGTTTGCGCGTTTATTTGTACGTCAAATTTCAGTATATATTGTATATTTTAAGTATACATTCAAGTATAAAATCAAGTAATTTTGAATTTTACTAAAAATATTCACTTACATTTTATATTTATGGAATGAAATGAATTTTGTAATTATTATTTTACACAATAATTTATACATTGACCCGTAAGTGCTATTAGCTTATAGTAACCAATTCTTTTTTATTGATTTTAAACTAATAAATTAGTGTCCAGTCATTTTTTTTTGACTAAAAATATCCTCAAAATTTTTACATTTATTAGATATTTAATAATAATACATTCGCACAATGCCTAATACATTGACCTGACTCCGTAGTAAGTCGGTTAAGGCACTTACGTTACGGACAAGTCTTACGTCAGACAGAAGAGGAATCACAAATATAATACTTAAATATTAAACACCCAGACACAGAACGAACATAAATCATCATATAAATATTTATCCTGGTTGGGGATCGAACCCTGGCGTCTAAAATAGGATCACTAACATCTGTGCCATCGGGCCCGTCAATTATAAGTGCCATTATCGTTGGACATCCATTGCTGGATTGATTAAAAATATTATTATTATTATATCAAACTTCAAATAACACGTGAACCCATGTCGTAGCTCAAGTACAAAAACGCGTCACACATCACGTAAATGGATTTGTATTGACCGTGTCATATTCCTCTTCTAAGGCTTCCTGTTTAACATAAAAACGTATACTGTATATACATTATAACATAATTCCAACCACATCTCATACTGATACCGGGATAAGTCTCTTAAAGCACTTGTGTCACGGACTTCAGACTACAGAGGAATCACATATATACTACTTTAATAGTGTTAATGGAGTCTTACATGCCTTTATAAGCAGCTAAAATGTGTGAAAAAGGGCACGACTGGCTGTTCATAGAGGAGTTTTGGTGCCAACAATGAGATATGACAGTGAATGTTGGGCATGGCAGAAGAAGCACGCGAGTGGAATAAAGTAGAATAAATACTGTTAAAATGAGAGCACTTCGAAGCATGTATGGTGTGACTTTGAGAGATTTATTAAAGAATAGTGTGATAAGAGATCGATGTGATGTAAGAGATAGTTTGGATATGTAGAAAGGACGGATGATAGACGAATAACTGCACAAATATATAGAGCGGAAGTGAATGGAAGAGTTGGTATAGGATGACCTAGACGAACATATCTTAACCAGGTAGAAGAGGTATTAAATAAGTACCAAGAATAAACGAGCTAATAAGGACTAATGCGAGGGAGAGTATGTCAAGATCGTAACGCGTGGAGATCCTTAGTCTCTACCTAAACCGATGGGATACAGGCGTGATGTATGTATATATGTTAATACATATAGTAACACCTAGATACAGAACAAACATAAATATCATCATATAAATATTTGTCCTCGGTGGGGATCGAATGCACGAACGTTGGCGAAAAGACAGGATCACTACTGTCTACGTCATCGGGCCCGTCAAAGTAACATATATTCGATATTGATAACACTACATGTGATTAAAAATTGACATATGTAAATCCTTATTGATATAAATGCAAAAGTTTACAAACATGTTTGTTGTTCTATTACGCCGGAACGGTGAAATAGATCTAGCTGAAATATGGCACGAGGATTGTTAATAGTCTGTAGGAACACAGGCTACTTTTTATCCCGATAACATGTTCCCGTAGTATATATTTGACATTTCACTTTTCTTTATAAAATCGGCAGGACATTTTGCACAGTTTCGCCGACAGGACATAGACGAAGTTGATTATCCAACATCGGTAACGTCAACATTAATGCAGCCGAAAACGTCCACTGACATAGGCCCCCCCAAGCCAGGGTAAATTAGTAATTGCCGCGTTGGACAAGCGTGATCCTGCCCTGTGACATTGAGTTACACTATTTGAGTGGATTTACCGGCATCTGTCAGTTCTGGTACCTCAGTCGGTATGGCGAAGAATAATACTACATTTTTAACGGCTTTAATGCGGTAATTTTAAGTTTTTACATTTTTGTTGGACGTTTAGGATCTCAAGATTATCTGGCACTAGTAACACCCCGCGTCGTTCATACTAACATTGAACCCCACCTCCTACCCCTTTAACAATCTTTAGGAATGATTTTCGATGTTTCATGACTTTCAATGAAAACCCTTAATAAAAAACCCTAATAAAAAAATACTGAATTTCAATCAAATATCATAAAAAACAGCTAAGTTATAAACTAACGTTTCACTACAGTTTATGGGGTAAATTTTCCAAAATCATTTTTCAATGCTCCCCTACAATATAAAAGGAAACCTTGTGCAATATTTTAAGATTCTAACCCATACAGTTAAAGCCCTGCTTTGGTATGTCAGTCAGCTTCTCCTTCTATATATACATACAATCTTCTTTTGTTCTCAGCGTTATAAAGCCCTTAAAAGAGTACCTAGTTTTATTAAGAGTGGCTATTTTTAAGAAAATGGTGAAGGTGTATTATCTGTTACTTTGATTGTTTGTAACTATATCCTTTATATGTATTTGAATGTATGTGTATATTTATATATGTTTAAGTGATTGTTTGTTGTACTAAATGCACCTCAAACTTCCACCAGCTTTAACATTATTTCTATCCGAAGGTTGCCTGTAAGAAATTGCATTTCGCGATAAGGCCGCCTCTTGTACCTACTATTCCATGTTTTTGTGATGTACTTGTGTTGTTTTTATTGGTGTACAATAAAGAGTATATTATTATTATGAATGCAGAGTTCACTCCTTAAATATTCCCGGCAAGGAATCAATTCAAGAGATTTTCTCGTTGTCTTCACGCTACAGAGTTCACAATTGTTTAAATCTATCAAAAGCATGAAAAATACTGTCCTATAAAAATGTATACCCACCTTTAAAACTGACGAGCGTTCCGCAAAATGGACGCTCGTAAAATTAAACAGTTTCCATTGAGACCGAAAAAGTTTTTATTCAAACTTAACAAAGTGTCTGCCCTGTTAGATACTGCAGCGTCAGGGAATATAATGACGCTCGACATCTGAAGAGGCCCTAAGCTGGCAGTTCGTCGCTCCTCCATTTTTGTATAACGAGGTCTCAATTGGCTATTTATTGAAGTTGCAATTATATCTTTTTTTGTATTAACTCTATTACTTTTGTTTAATCGTAGTGTTTTCTATCAAATGTATAAAATACCGTTTAATTGACAGACTGCCCTGCCTGCAACTAATATATATAATGAGATATAAAGTATCATGGCCGTTGGGTACCGGTATTAGAATAGTATCTCACCGAACAAGGTGTCGTAAGAAGCAACTGAGGTACCAGTCAGAATGCGGTATATCCATTCGAAGCAGTGTAGCTCAAATGCACAGGGCGGGAATGGGATGCATTCCCGTCGGAAAAACTACTTTCAGCAATTGCCAATACGTTTGCCCGGCGCGGCAATTATGGGCAATTTCCCCTTTTTGGGGAGGTCTATATCCAGTGGTAGACTTACAATGGCTGGTATGATGATGATGAAATTTTTATATCACTAAAGTTTTATCAAACTTTACACAGTGAGCAGATTATTATTGAAATTGGTGCATTAGCTGATCCAGGACAGAGACGTGGATAAGTAATTTTTGTGAACTAGCGACCCACACAGGCAATGACGATATAAAATGGTTAATGTGTGGGCTATCTCTAAAATATGGGCATATCGTCGAGACACTTCAATACCACGTATGTAGCTTAAGTTATTAAGGTCCATTTTCCATCTTTTTTCTTTGAATTTTCAACTTTATTTGCAACTTCTACTTAAGCAGTATTGCACTATCATCGACGATATAGTATAAAGAGACAGTAAAATTATACGGTAATGTGACATAATATCTTCCAAGACACAAGGTTGGCAGCATGTTCGTGATATCCTTGTTATATTACGAGTATCTAAAGCTTTCAGTGACGCTAACTATCATGCAGACTGTTTAAGATATAAACTCCTATTTTACAAGTTAGATCAAACAAGGGAAATATATTAATGAAATTAAAGTAATAAATTGAGAGATTCCAACCTAAAATGCAACTTCGTAAATGAGAATCGTATCTTAGTAAGTTTGTAACAAAAAAACTCAACTCAACACAATTACTGGACCAATTTTAATAATTCTTTCAGCAATAATTAGTAAAATTATTAGCAGAAAGTATAACATACATTTTATCTTCATGCTAGCAGTGCCCGCGACTTCGTCCGAGTGAAATAGAGACTTAGGTATAGTAACCTTCCTCAATAAATGGACTATACAACACTGAAAGAATTTCTCAAATCAGACCAGCGATTTTTGAAATAATCGCGTTTAAACAAACAAACTCTTTACCTTTATAATATTAGTGTAGATTATTACAGGAAGAGGAACAACGCGGGCAAATTCGCGAGGCACCGCTAGTCGTTTGATAAAGACATAATATAATGGATCAATAAAGGATACTTGACGAGTCCTAGCGTTTCAAGTACTTAATTGAAATAGATGACAAGGCAGATCCTCGCGCTCTTTGTAGCAAAATTTTAATCTTTCTTTTTATACTTGTACATAAAGAATTTGCTGTATCGGCCATCTTGTGGAGTCTTTGAAAATAATGTCTGTTATCTTTTTACAAGAACTTTTTGAACTATAGAACCCTTTTGGAAATTAAACACAAATACCATCAACAATATAACATATTGGTTTTTATTTTTTATCAATTGTTTGATGTCATTACATATCCACTAGAAGGTTCCTAGAAGTAGACTTCACACAAAAGCCATCTGCATTGGTATATCACTTTCAACTATTTTTTACGCAAACAGCAGAATTTGCATTGCTGTGTTCTTGTTGAATGGTGTGATTGGCAGTGAAATTATTAGGTAATGTGACATAATATCGTCAAGTGATAGCCTTGTGATAACACGAGTATCTATAGGCAGCGGTGACGTTTACTATCACGTGAACCATATGCTAATGTGTTGACTTAGTAATAGTGTGAAATAAACAAAAAAGCTGTTATGATAAAAATTAAACTTTCAAAAGATTTCATCCGGCGCCCTATATTATCCTTTTGCATATATTTTATGAAATATTATCAATTTCGTGGACTTTTTGCAAAGGCTGGTGAAACCAGGGCTTTGAATACCTTTTAAGTATAGCTAAAGTCGAGAATACATATTACCACGACAATTATCATTACATCAGTAGGAAAAATAATAGCAGCGTACTGCTTGACATAGCTTCTCCCCCCTTCCAAGAAAAAGGTATTTCTACGGACGGCTACTGCTTCTTGGGCTTATTTGTAAGTACCTGGACATTTCATTCTTCCACGCTAACTAATAACGAGTGTTATATAGCAATCACAGGATACATATTAGTTCTGCCATATAAATGATATAAAATGATTTCAAAAATAGGGGTTGATGATAGAAGAGTGAAAATTCAGGATTATATGTATACATAATGCCACATTATATAAATAAAAATTGTCCAAAAAATTTATGTTAGGGCTGGATAACCCTTATCACTTAGGGGTATGAAAAATAGATAGCCGATTCTCAGAACTACAGAAAATGCATATAAAATTTTATAAAAATCGATCTAGACGTTTCGGAGGAGTATTGTAACCATTACTTTGACATGTGAGACATATAAATGGGCGTACATGTTAGTGATCCTACTACATAGAACAACTATTTATATGATGACATTTGTGTTTGTTGTGTGTATCTGAGTGTTAAATATATGTTTTAAAGGATTATATTTGTGATTCCTCTACTGCCTGACGTCCGTAACACAAGTGCTTTAAGCGACTTATCTTGGAGTCAGCTCAATGTATGAGAGGTTCTGTGAATTTATTATTATTATTGGAATTATATATATAATATAATTGAATCATTGCTTTTTGTTACAGGTACGTACACGCAGCTAAGTTTGTGAGTGATAAGAAAATTGCATTATGAGAACACAACATCAAGTGTTATCATTATCATAGCAGCCGTAGAAAGCCCACTGCTGGACATAGGCCTCCCCAAAGTAGGGGAAATTTAGTCCAAAATTGCCGCGCTGGGCAGGCGTGATAGCAATCACAGAGCGTAGCTTCGCGACTGGAATGCTGCTGCCCATTCCCGCCTCAATACAAATATATCGAATGCGCTATATCGAATGGATATACTGGCAGTCGCCTTTTAAGGCACCTGGTGTAGAGGGTTACTATTCTACTCTGCCGGTAACTTATGGCAATACTGACAAATATGTCGTGACTTGTTCTTTTTTTTAATTATTTTGGTTTGATGGTTTTTGAATAAGTCTAGCATCTCCCCTGTATTAGGTGTCGTAAGAGCCGACTAAGGTACCTGAACCGACAGATGGCGGTATATCCATCCGAAATAGTGTAGCTCAAATGTACAGGGTGGGTATGGACAGCTGCACCCCCGTTGCGGAAATTGCGCTCTGCAATTGCTAACACGCTTGCTCAGCGCAGCAATTAGGGGCAAAATTCTACCTATCTTGGGGAAGCTAATGTACAGTAGAGGACTTCGAATGGCTGTAATAATGATCTATCATTTTAGGTTGATTTTAAATATAAAATGCTTTGTGTAAACATTATTAATAAAAAAATGTGATGACACCGTAATCTCAATATAAATAACTCGAGCAACTCTATCTCTTTGACATCTATCATTCCAATCAAGCTATATTAAAGAAGTATATGTTTACCTACGACCTAACTCTTACCTATTTCCACTGCTAAACAAAAATGCACTTATTGCTGTGTTTGAGTTGGAAGGATGGGAGCGGCAGTGAAATTACTGGGTAATGTGACATAATATCTTCAAGTCACAATGGTGTCGACGCTTGTGTCAACACGAGCGTGACAGATAATATTAGATGATATCGTATGGATTTTATGTATATTAATATATTATTAGTGTGTTGAAATTTCTTAATTGAGAAATAAATCTACTTGTTGGAGTTGTTAGACATGTTTTACCGTTTCTCTAACCGTGTGAAGGTATTAAATGAAAGTAAAGTGTCATTGAATGAAAGGCAAAAGTTAGCAGTTTCTCCTGGACCCATGCCAGGAGTTAATGAAGCGGTCATCGCCACTCAATCTTTTTTGTATTTAAAATCCGTTTATAATGTTACTGTTTCACCTGAGTTTACGTCAATATTAACGATCCCATTATCATCATAATCATGTTAGCCGCAAATCACTCATTGCTGGATAAAAGCCTTCCGAATAGATTTATAATATTTTTAATTCAATAATTGTTGTGAGTCTTACTTTTTCTCTTTCCCGTTCTATTGCATTTGAGTTACGTCAAGATGGACGCATATACCGCCATTTGTCCGATCTGGTATTTGAGTTGTTACGAGGCCTGGTATAGAGGAAGCTACTATTATACTTATTCGGTACTCTACGTAAATAAAAATTACCCGTTAACTCATTATATCAGCCAGGACGTCCACTGCTGAACATAGGCCTCCCCCACCGATTGCCAGTTACACCAGTTTTTTATTATACCAGGTCGACAAACAAGCATACAGTCCCCTTGATAATAAGTTTATATTATTTACGACCTATAGACGCTCGTAATATAATTATTTATTTATTACAGCATATACTTTTAGGAAAGCTGAAGTAGAAGAAAAAGCTTATTAAACAAAAAAAAACGATTACTATTACGAATAAATATAAATCACGAATAAAAAAAATCGCTTCATACTGTAATAGAAGGTTTTAGTACGACCAGAAAATACGTCGGCATCCTAGACATTTGGTTTTTTTATATTATTAGGATTTAATCAGGATGACAAACTAGTATATATAGCTTGATAAAACACGCCACCGCAGCCTATAGACGTTCTTCACTATTATATCAGCTATCCAGTCCGCTGCAAAGCATAAGCCTTCCCACGAAAGGAATAATATTGCCCATAATTGCCGCATTGGGCATGCGTGTTGGCAATCGCAGTGCGCAACATTCGCGACGAGAATGCCGCTGCCCATCTGCGCCCTGTTCATTTGAGCTACGCTCTTTCGAATGGATATAACGCCATCTGTCGGTTCTGGTACCTTAGTCGACTTTTGCAATACCTGTTACAGGGGAAGGTACTACTATCTGCTGATACCTCATGGCTAAATCTATACTGATATTATAAATGCGAAAGTATGTTGGTCTACTCTGCCAGAACCTAATATCATATCAAAAGGATATTGCTAGAGTGTTGATTATCTTGTGACTTGAAGATATTATGTCACATTACCCAGTAATTTGACTTTCTCACCCTTCAAACCGGAAAAAAGCAATGCGAACACTGCTATTAGACTGTAGAAAAAGGTGAAAGACTAATGCATTGCCTTTTACCACTAGTGAAACCGATCCCATCTGATAAGTAAAGTGTCATTTTTCCAGAAGTCATTATCGATCAGTATTTATTATGTATATAAAGGCATATTAGTTTGTTTGTTTGTCGGTCGTTAGTGTTCGCTTACATTGTGAGCTTGAGTGCAGTCATTAAGGTATTAAACAAACGATCTCCTGCGACTTCGTCTGTGTAAATCTATATCATCATCGTTACAGCCTTTGGGGGTTTTATCACGACCAGCAAATACGCCGGCATCCTGCACATCAGATTTTTTTTATTTTATCAGGATGACAAGCTAGCATAATAATATACAGCTTGATAAAACACGCCACCGCAGCCTATAGGCGTTCTTCATCGTCATATCAGCTATCCAGTCCACTGCAGGACATAAGCCTCCCCAAAAAAGGGGGGATTTTGCCCATAATTGTCGCGCTAGAAAAGCGTGTAGACAATCCCAGAGTTTAGCTTTTACGCTGGGGATACTGCTGCCCAGCCCGATCCTATGCATTTAAGCTACACTGTTTCTGATGGATATACCGCCATCTCTCAGTTCTGGTACCTTAGTCGCCTCTAACGGCACCTGGTATAGGAGGAGGTACTCTGTCGGTGCCTACCGACTGTCATACTTATATTATAAATGCCAAAGTATGTTAGTCCATTTGTAAATATTTTGATATGTAAAAATTTTTTTCTGCCAACAAGGTGACAAGACATGTTTTATGATTTTTGGCGATGTTGCAGATGTTTGTCATCCTATTTTGTGCGCCTAAAGTCATTGACAAATATGTATGTGATGCTCTGACGGCTCAAATCTAACAAGCCCATACCCTGGCTTTATCATCATTACCATGGTAGCCATACACTGGCTTCCTGCCACCCCAAAAAGGGGGAATTTTGCCTATAATTACCGATCTGGGTAAGCGTGTCGGCATTCGCAGAGCGCAGCTTATGCGACAGAGATGCTGTTGCCTATCCCCGCCCTGTGTATCATCATGTTTGCTGTGAGGTACCGGCGGAGTACTTTAGGTACCAGACCAGACAGATAGCGGTATTTTGGGGAGACTTGGAAAGGCTGTAATGATGATGATGACAATTTTGCAAAAATATCATTTGATTGCGCTAAATCCGGATTTATCTAACTTGAAAATACAAAAATAACGTCATTTTAAGTTCACTTCAATCGTCCCTTCACGTCTATCTACACAAATGTATCTAAACCTCAATCCGCCACTGAATCATGTGATGTTTTCCGACTTAAATTAAAAATAATTCAATGACATTTCGTATTTGTTTTTATAAATAGCTTAGTTTGAAAAGCAATTAATAAATGTATCGGGAGCGAGTTGACGAGTATTTGGCAGCGCGCCATTTTGTGAGTCTATTATCTATATCATCGTATTGAAGTTTAAACTAATATGCGGAAGCATCCATCTTTGATCGCAATGGCGAAGATAGTAGTACGCCAAACTTGTGAGCCAATAGTCGTGGGTTCTTTTCCCACCCAGAATAAAACATTGACCTACTTAAGTTTGTCCTGTCCCAGACACAGGAGAAGTTGTGTTGAAGAAATGCATGCAAGTATTATATTTGTGAATCCTCTGTGTTCTGATGTCCGTAACACAAGTGTCGAGTGTATTTTGTATATAGATAATTAAGGGTTTGTCCGAGATGAACTTCGAAACTGCAAAACCAATTTTGGTAATTGTCTGCTAACTATGTTCAGTTTTATCCAACCTGAGAGATACGATAGCTTGTACCTCAATTTATGGTCGCTTTATATTATTATTATAAACAAAGGTATTGCCGTAAGGTACCGGCAGAGAAGAATCGCACCTCCCACTTCACCAGGTGTTGTAAGAGGTGACAATGGTACCATAAGCGATAGATGACGGTGTATCCATGCAACAGTCCAGCTCTAATGCACAGGGTAGGAATGGGTAGCAGCATCCCCGTCGCGAAAGCTGCACTCTGCAATTCCCAACACGCTAGCTCAGCGCGGCAATTATGGGCAAAAAGCCTCCTTATTTTGAGAGGTCTATGTCCAGCAGTGGCCTTTCAAAATCTGGTATGATGATGATGATCGTATCAATAAAGTTACATGCCAAAATCCAGTAATCACATAGACTACATTTCAAAGCCTTAAAAAGCAACAAAACTAGTTTCAAACTTGGTTTATCTAACTTCTTAGGTTTTTGGTCAACATTTCTCTTACTTTGTAGCAACCGCTATCAAGAATGCCAAAAATGTCGCGTCATAAAAAATAAACTTAAGTTTGACAAGCCCGATGCTGCATTCGGTTATATTCCTATATTGTGTGCCAAGAGTCGTGGGCTCGATTGCTACCTAGGACAAATATTTATTTCTATGATACACACTCTAGTTTATTTTTTCTGTTTCACATACACGAGGTAGACCTCATACAAAAGCTCGTCTGCATTGGTCCTTCCCTCTCACTTATTTCTACCACCAAATTGCAGTGTTCGCATTGTTATGCTTCGGTTTTCAGGGTCGAAGAGGTATTAAAGTTACTGGGTAATGTGACGTAATCTTTAAGTCTCTCTTCTTGGCTATGCGCTGGTGATATCCTAGTGATATTACAAACGACTTCAGGCTACGGTGACGCTTACTAACAATGGGTCTGCGTGCTTCCTCGTCACATTTATTATTTCTGACTATTGCTGGGGGATGGGCAGCTGCATCGCACGCTTTCCCAGCTCGGCATTTAAGGACAAAATTTCCTCATTCTTAGGGAGGCCTATGTCCAGCAGTGGACCTTCAACGGACGATCAATAATTAAAAAGTAATTCGAATAGCAGACCAGCTAGGCACAATACCATAATAATAAAAGGTTAAAGAAACCTAATATTTCAGAGTATGGCTGGCGTATGTTAATGATATTTGCGGTATGAAAAACATCGTATGGAGAGATTGATGGCGATAGATTGATTACACAGATTAGGGTTGCCAGCTTTATAATTTTACTTATATAACAAAGTAAAAATACAAGCATACAGTCCGCGTTATAATACGCGTTGCTGCAGCCTATAGAAGTCGACGCTTTTAATGTCAGAAGGATATTAATAGTGCGCTCCCGACCTTGTGTCTTGAAAATATTATGTCACATTACCCAGTAATTTCACTGCTTCTCACCCTCAAAACTGAAGCACAGCAATGCAAACACTGTTGTTTTTGGACTTAGTCATATAAAAATAAATAAATGATTAAGGTGGCAACCCTATTTCATGTAATCATTATATCGCCAGCATATAAATATGTAGTATATTATGTATATCTAGAAGAATCTATTGGTGAAATAATTTCCAAAATCAGGTCAGTAGTGTTTCAGCCAATCCGTTACAAACAAACATACAAATATTTACTGTAATCCATATATAGCTTCTCTGGCTGACTGATTGACTATCTGACTGACTGACTGACAATAACGGTTCGAAATTTAGCACAGGGGTACTTTTTACGTAGGCGAGCATTAAGTAAGGATGATTGAAAACTCAGCCCCATCGAGGACAAATCGGGGTTACAAACTCAGTATAAAACTTTACTGTTTTTGAAGTTATTAGAATGAAATTCAGTATACAAGTTCTTCATTGAAAGTCATGAAATACGTAAATAAATATTAAAAAATCATCCCATGAGGGGTTAACAGGAGAGAGCAAAGTTAGTTTGAAAGTTCTACAATTTAACACGAGTCAAGCCGTGAGGTACCTACCTTTTTACCAGGAGCCGTAAAAAGGGTTTAAGGTACCGGAACCGACAGGTAGGGGTATATTCATCTAAAACAATGTAGTTGACATACACAAGGCGGGGGTAGAGAGCAGCATCTGTCGCGAAAGCTGCGCCCTGCGATTGCCAACACGCTTGCCCAGCGCGGCAATTATGGGCAAAATTCTCTCTTTCTTGATGAGGCTTATATCCAGCAGTGGACGTCCAATGGCTGATGTGATGGAATCGCGGGGCACTTCTAGTATTAGTATATTAATATAATCATACAACTTCCACATATATACATATATATTCATTGACCTGATTCCATGGTAAGACGCTTAAAGCACTTGTGTTAAAGATGTCAGACAACAGAGGAATCGAAAATACATATATTTAACACCCAAACACAGGACAAGCACATTATATCATCATATAAATATTTGTGATGCGAGGGGATCGAACCCACGAACCTTGGCGCATCAGGTACGATCAATACCATCTGCGCCATCGGGTCCGTCATAGATTCTCAACATTCAGGTATCACGAATACCTATCGTGATAGCAAACTCGAGTGTGTTAGCCACGCTTTGTTAGTGCAAGCCTGTGTCATCGATTACTGCGCGGTGTGTGTGCCGGCTGCGTCGATTTACACAGATAAACAGTATTTGTGTTGGTTACTGTATTTCCTCACCGGGCCCGATGGCGCATTCGGCAGTGTCCTTATCTTGTATACCAACGGTCGTGAATTCGAACTCCACTCAGGGCAAGCATTTGTATTTATTCTGTGTTTAAGTGCTATATACTTATTAAGTATTTGTGATTTCACTGTTGTCCGATCTGTTGAATATTGTGTATATTGTTTTTTTTATTAAATCGACATACGGTCCGTGTGGGGGTGACGAGCGTCACGGAAACCTATTAACGCTTGTGACTTGAAAATTGAACTCAAAGTATTCTTTATTCAAGTTTTTTACTTACTTATTTATTTAATTAATTAAGTTCTCCAGCTTTTTAAGACATTAATACAGTAGTATAATTTATAATAATATATCTAAAAACTAAATGTAACAATTATTAATCGAGAACACAGCATGCAAAAGAAAATGCTAATACTTAAAACTTAACTACTAAAAGAAATCCTAATAAATAGATAAGAATACATAAGTAGATATTAAAGTAAACAAGAGTGAAATTATTTAACTGGGCCAATTATAAACCAAGTTCGATTCGATTTGAGCCAGGCAAACGAATCTGCGTGAACGTCGACCAAGTCACTAAATTCGTTAAGCAATTTACTTAACATTGCAATAAGGAGTTTGCACCTAAAGCTGATCTATGCAAGGGATTTCAAAGTTGAGTGAAAGGAGATCGAGAAATTCTAACTGGAACTCGTAGCCTGAAATTTTGAAGTAAGGGAAGGCAATCAATGTTATGGCTGAATGTCTTAAACAGTACATGCGTCTAACAAAACTCTTTTATTTTCTAAAGATACAATTTTTGAATACTTTATACTTACAATCACTTTCGAAACAATTAAAAAACAAAATTTAAAAAAATATATGTAGTACATACTAAATTCTATTACTCGACCATAAATTCTATTCAATGTTCCATCAATTATATCTATTCAGACATATTCTACCAACATAATAACAAAAAAGATCATTCCTCATAACGCCAATATATATATAACCTTGATCACAATCAAAGTTTCCTGTAACAATACAGACGGACAGCGCATTTCTCATTATGATATATGCCCAGCCGCCAGCTGTAAGGATTGGCAGGGAGCCAAGAATATCAGCTGGTCTTCTGCGCGATACTACTCTGTGGCCTAGTAAATATTTTTATTGTGGAGTTGTATTACCTTATTTGGTTTGTATATTTGTAACGCTTTCGCGGATGAACCGGAGAACCGATTTTGATGGAACTTGGCGTGTAAATAGCTCGTAGCCTAAATGAGAACTTAAACTACTTTTTAAGAAATATTTTATTTAAGGAAAATCCAGCTAGAATTGCCAATTAGATAAGGTTATATTTTTTTCTTTTTTCATAGTTTAATGTCCAAGTAATGTCACCGCAGTCTCCAAACGCTTGTATCATCACATTATCCAGTAATCTCAATTCTTCTATCACCCTTCATATCTGGAACACAGTAATGCGAACACTGCTGTTTGGGCATATAAATGGGTGAGAGTTAGGTACCTTTGTAGACGACCACCGGGACCCCACGGCCACTATAGTTCTTTTCTTTATTAACTGTCTCATTCCGTTAATTTCATAATTTACCCATCATGTTGTACGTTGACCTGACTCCGAGATAAGTCACTTAAAGCACTTCTGTTACGGACCTCAGTCAACTAAGATGACGGGCCCGATTGTGCAAATGGTAGTGATCCTGTGTCGTGCGCTAAAGGGACACGCCCACCCGGGACAAATATTTATATCATGGTATTTATGTTTGTTCTGTGTCTGGGTGTTAAATATTTGTATTTAAGTAGTATATTAAAAGAAAAAAATGCGGCTTATTAAAAAGGTATCACAAATACATTAATATCATGAGACAGAAGATAAATACAAATAATAGTCATAAAAATACAGTGTGAAGGTTATAAGCACAACTGTAATGCGCCATCGGGTCATAGAGTAAAGAGAGAAAAACATAATGCAAAATATTTGTGTTAACTAGCTGTTTCAAATACTTAGTTCCCGTTCACATGAGAACAATAAAATAAAAAAAATCCTTATCTCATCAAGTACTCCTTATCTCATAAAAAAATCTGCTATCTGCCATTGAAAACGCGTTAAAAACTGTCCAGCCGTTTCAGATTTTACCTCAAAAGAGACATTAATACCATAGACAAAAAATTAAAAAGACTTAATTTTGTATAAGTACTCTACTTCTTAAGTCTTGGACTGTCCTGGGCTGACAGGGCTGGACTGGCAAGTTTACATTTGACCCTATAGCCAACAGTCCAGAAAACGCAAATTAGGCGCAATAAAAGGCGTTTAGTGGCGGAAATTTGCCCAAAAACATTTATCTGTCTATCTTCTGTGAAAGTAAACGCTGTCATTTTGATATTACATTATTGTTATTGATTTTCAGGTAAATGCTTTGAACTTCGTTTAAATACGGCATTGTTATCGCGTATCATTGGCAGCCATAATAAAAAATACATATTTTGCTTACTATTTTTGAATTTACTTTGCGAGGGAACTTCGGAATGTACAGGAAAGATTTAACTGCAGTCATATTGAAGCACGACATCAGGGATGTCTCGTGACATCAAGCATTTTGATTTGGACTCATACATACACGAGTATATACATTAAGTCGGTGTTTTATTGGTGTAGGCAGAAACTATGGATTTCCACTTGCTACGATCTTGACATACCTCTCTCGCTACCTCTACTCGCTACCCCTCTACACATTCTGACCTGATCCTTCTTTAATACCTGGGCTTATTCCTTTTTTCTGACTTAGAGTAGTCTAATCTGTATTAATATTTTAGAAGAAGAAAGATTTGATTGTTACGGCTTAACCCAAAATCTACTAGACTTATTTTAACAATTCTGTCACCACTAGACAACTACTTCAACACCCGATAAAATAGCCTATGTTATATTTAAAAAAAAAGATCGCTGTCTTCAATAGACCTGTATACAAAAGACTTGTATTTTTGTACATTTGTAACGGATAAACTCAAAAATTATTGGACCTAATTTAAAAACTCTTTTATAAATAAAACATTTGATTATCACCAAGAGATATAGGTAATATATTGTATCCCCATATTATCACCGGGTGTTTTACCGGGAGAGTAGAACAATACCTACCTCTGTACCAAGTAAGAGGTGTCGTAAGAGGTGACTAAGGTAGCATAACCGACAGATGGCGGTATATCTATCCGCAACAGTGTAGCTCAATTGTACAGGGCAGGGATGGGCATCTGTATGTCTGTCCCGAAAGCTGCGCTCTGCGATTGCCAACACGCTTGCCCAGCGTAGATATTATGGGCAAATAACCCGTTTTATGGCTGGTATGATGATAATGATGATTGTCACGAGAAGTGGAATTATGTTAGCGTAATCTTATATATATGCATTCACCAGTTTTCAAGGGCCTAATTTACTCACTTTACTTCTAGTATTTATTTGGCAATTGTTCTCAAATGTGACAGATGTGATGTTTTTGAATTGACAAATTTTAACATGTACTTCACTTTGAATCCGTCCACTTGATGTTGTATCTACGTAATTATAATCTAGATCTGAAATTTTATTAAAGCATTTGATAGCTAGAGGATCAAAAAATCTGATGTAGGCCTTTTTACAGAGGTCTCCCTAAAGGGTTTGTACTAGGTCTGGTCATTCGATTGCATCCAGCGCAATACTGCGGTTGTAGTCAAATTATATATACCTAACCGTTCTACTCTGGGTTTTCTGCTTGAGTGAGTCTATCTTGAACATCACTACGCGTTAGTACGCGTAATACATAACAAGAAGAACTGATAGTTCAGATCTTCTTATTATGTATTTCGTACATTGCCACAATTGATAACACGAGAATTTCTGCATACAATTAACAAAGCAATGGAAACAAAGTAAGATTAATCTATTGTCTCGGTCGCAGCCCTGAATCCAACTCGGTTGGGGTTTTACGAACAATAACTGGCAGTAAACATTAATTCGTGCTTCTAATGTATGGAGAAGCCTTGTGTCGGTGTGCGTCATACGTATTGTTCCGTTTACGATCAACTTTCTATGATAAACTTCAGCGATTTGGCTTGTAATGCTGCGTGTTGACTGTGGAAATATTTTCGCTTACATGAATAAGTAACTCATACCGCAATGGTTACCGCGCAAGCCGTACGATCGTTGTGGTGAAACAATTTTCACGACTGTTGGTATTGGTACATCTAAAATTGATGGCTGCATTTTGTCATCATTATCATAGCAATCGTAGGACGCCCATTACTGGATCAATATCTCCATAAGTGACTGCCCATAGGACCGGATCTATGCAGCCTGCATCCAGGGCGATCCGAAGGTTCTAGTCAGATCGTCACAACACCTATGTGTCCTACGCTGCGCTTAAAGGTATTTAGTCTCCATTCCAGAACCTTACGACTCCATCCACCGTTGGATCAGCATCGTATGTCGTTAACTTTGGTTAACATAATACAAAGGTCATCTACATTGGTATCTCACTCTCACCTATTTCTACAGTCAAATAGCAATGTTCGCATTGTTGTGTTCATATGACATAATGTAATCGAGTCACAAAGTTGGCAACCCGCTAGAGATACCCTTGTGATTACGAGCGCGTATAGTGACGTTTATTATCAAACGGACTTCATGCTTGTTCCTCGACCTGGTCAAAAAAAAATCTATAATGGATCCCCATACTTGTTATTCAATAGACTCCTAGAAGAATTGCTTTGCTAGAAGAATTGAATTGCTAGAAGAATTTTCACACACGCATTGATTATAGATTTTCAACTGAGTCATTGAGGTACACATGGATACATTTTTATTATTTAATATCTCCAGCAGATAAATTAGCAGATAAATTTTCACATTAAGGATGGCCATATTATTATGTTAGTGTAATCCTATATATATGCATATAAGATAGCTTATTATATATAGCTTAGCGTTATAAGAGTTGCTCGGTTTTTATGTTTGGTTGTAAACTTTTATATTAAAAAGATTTTTAATATTTATATATATAAAGTAATAAAGAGAAAAGCTGTTCTTGTATGTTTGTTAAGATTTAACTCGGAAAAACTCGACCGATTTGTGCGTCAAGGGTCGAGGGTTCCCCGCCGAGGACAAACATTTACCTAAATATACGATCAATAATATGGTTGTACCATGTCTATGGTGTCTAGGTGTTGTTTATATATTTATTTATTATAATTGTGATATCTCTGTTGCCTGATGTCTGTAACACAAATGTATGCATTCTGTATATTAGACTAGCTATGTCTCGTGGATTCTCCCGCGCTCAATTTTTGAACGTAAATAACCAATTTTTCACCTCCTTCTACCCGCTGAAGAGATGAATGTTGAAAAAATATGTAACATGAATTTTTCGACTTTTAATCAAGAACCTTTATGCTGAATTTCATTTTTATAACTTCAAAAATGGCAAAGTTCAGACGAAATTTGCAGCCTAATTTTACCGCTCTAGCGGGTAAATTTTCAAAAATCCTTATTAAATGCTCCCCTTCTTTATAAAAGGAAAAAATGAATTTTAAACGCTTATAGTTTAGGTCCTGCTTTGAAAGGTCAGTCAGTCAGTCAGTCAGCTTCTCCTTCTATATGTACAGATTACGAAGGGCCGAAGTAACTCTAAAACGGAATGAAAAATTACAATATCCTGCAAAGTTACTTTCATACTTCAACGTTAAACGTGGACATAAAAATTTTCAACCCGAAAATATGAAATATTCTTATACTTAATTACTGAGCCCTCACCATGGCGGGGTCCAAAAGGGAAGTATAATTAATGACGGTATACGGGTGGCTGGGGGAGGAGGGGGAGGGGGTGTTGTATTAATTAACTCTTTAGCGGATAACCGTTCTAAACATTAACGCGTTAATATTTTAAGGGTACATGTGCGCTATGCGCGTAATCACCAAGTAATTAAGTCAAGATTATTTTATAGTGTTAATTGCGCTGTGGTATTGAGTTTGCGTCAGACGCTTTCATACCCGACTCGATTCTCGGCCTAGTAAGTTTAGAGAATTAATATTTCCCTGCTTTTCTGACGTTTGATTAATTATTTAAGTTTATTATAGAATTATCGTCTCTTACGACACCTGGTACATAGAGAGGTACCTCACCGCATGTGGGTTTGTTTTATTATTGTTTGTATCTTTTTTAGTATAGATGTATGTTACTCTTTCACGGTAAAACGGCAGAATATTTTTTTACCTGAAAATAGGTTTAAATAATTTAACGCATCTTTCGCGACGGGGATGCTGTTGCCCTTACCAGCTGTGTGCATTTGAGCTACACTGTTGCGGATGGATATACCGCCATCTGTTGGTTCTACTACTTTAATTCTTCTCTGCCGGTACCTTACGACTAAATATTCGTCTCGGAAATATATTATCTAGAGTTGATGCTGTCTTTATGTAAGGATAGGATATTTTATATTTGGATATCTCGTCAGTGATACTTCAATATCGCGTATGTAGCACTGGTTGATAAGTTTCAAATTTCCCTTTTTATAGTTGAATTTTGAACTTTATTTACAACTGCTACTTACGCTGTATTGAATTACCCATGACGATTTCCATTGGTCCGGTTGTATTACATTTGGTATGTTGTGTCTCAAATAGAGGCTTGGACATTGTCGTGTCCGCCTAACAAACGCAGTCTACTGCAATTCCTCACTTAATTAATTTTTGCTAATTGTCTTGGCGTGAAAGAAGACAGAGCAGTAATCGGGCGCTTTCATTTGTCTCTTCTGACACAGTTAGGAATATCAAAGTGGACCATCTTTCCGTGGTGTCAGAATTATTGCCTCTTATTTTAATAAAAAAAACCTTACATACTAATATTATATACGCGATAGTTTTTGAGTATGTATCATGATCATCATCATGGCAGCCCTAAAAACGTCCACTGCTGCACATATTTTTGGGGAGATTTTGCCCATAATTGCCGCGCTGGGCAAGCGTGGTGGCAATCGCAGAGCGTAGCTTCGCAACAGGAATGCTGTTGCCCATCCCCGTTCTGTTGCATGTGGGCTACTTTATTTCGGGTGGATATACCGCCACCTGATGGTTTTGATACCTCAGTCGTCCTTTACTTTATTGGGAGGCACCTCTCCGCATGTAGGACTCTTTCACTCCAAAATAGCTGATTAAATCTGTATGAAATCTGGTACAGAAATAGTATAAAGTAAAATATCGTCGATGATAGTGCAATACCGCGTAAGTAGCAGTTGCAAATAAAGTTGAAAATTCAATTAGAAAAGATGGAAAATGGACCTTATTTACTTAAGTTACATACGCAGTATTGAAGCTACATCGACGATGTAGGTATAGAGTAAAAAATTGGTTGCCTGTAGAGTCGGTATACGGGCGAAAGTTTTACGTGACAATGACTTTGAGTGGTAAAATAATTTTAATGTGAATATGCAGGCGCCTATGAGAAATAGAAGCGCAAGACATGAACCGGTGTGTATTCCTATCTCTCTCGCTCTGTCTCTCTCGCTCTTAAACGGGCTAACTGTGCTCGAGTGGAAAGGACGCGTGCCTTTCACTTTTTATGTCTGTCTCTCTCGCTCTTAGGCGGACTAACCATGCCCGAGTGGAAGGGACGCGTGCCTCTCACTCGCTCTCATTGTGAGCGCATAACGTGAGCGGAGTGTAACGCAGTTTCTTGAAGTGTCACCCGGCAAACCAATTTATAAGACGTTGTCACGTCAAAAATTATAACATATTATATTCTAATATTGTTCTTATTAATTTTGTATTCATAATTTAATTTTAAGTTGGCTGTTAGACAATATTGTTGGTTTTTTTTTATTTAAACCAGGTTGACAAACACATATATAGTCCGTGTGATAGCAAGGCTCTCCGCCGTCTATTGACGCATGTATATCACAAATATATCATTACCGCGTCGACAACTTTGTGACTTCAAGACATTATGTCACTGCCATAAATTTTACAGCCTCTCTCACCCTTCAAACCGGAACACAGCAACGCGAGCACTGCTATTAGGCGGTAGAACTCAGAGAAATGGTATCAGACCACCCTATGTTGTACTTAATGATGTTAAAAATAACAGGCTTGGCTATTGTTGTCATCATCACAATCATCATAGCAATTGTAACTCGTCCATGCTGGGCACAGGTATCTACTGAAAAGCAGTATTGCCGGAAATTGTCGCGCTGGGTGGGCGTGGTGGCAATCACTAAGCGTAGGGTACATACGACATTTTCTTCTATTTTCATTTTAAGGTTTTGATGACTTAGTCTTATGATACCATAAATTGTGTTCAATCTATAACGTTTCGAATCTGAAACAAATTGCAGGTAAATTCGATCTTACAAATTGATTGACAGATGAGATATTCACTGTGTAATGAGAAATGCAAAATTATATTTAACTAACTGTGCCCGTGACTTCGTCCGCGTGGAGTAGTTTTTTTTGGTACCATACCTCTTTTCCTTAAGTTATATAAACTTCTAATATCATATTTATCTTTATAAATTTCAAGTTTTTAGCTATAAAATCAGCGATACTTCCATACAACTTTTAATCTCCCCTTTCGACCTCTTTTAACCCTTATTTTGAATTAAATATAGCTTATGTCCTTTCTTAGAGTCTAAAGATTTTCTGCGCCAAATTTCATCAAAATCGGTTAAGAGGTTTAAAGGGGAAAGCGTAACAGACAGACAGTTACTTTCGCATCTATAATATTAGTAGAGATTATTTTATTATTTTTTTAAAGGTAAAGGTCGGCCGTTCTTTACATTGGCCGATGATTGGCTGTAGATCCCGGGACCATTGCCATAAATAGACAAGCCGTAGTAACGTGAGAACCCAGGTGTAATTCTTCCAAGGTTCAAATAGGTGAACGTGAAATGTAACACTGCCGAATGCGCCAACGAGTCCGTAGCAAAGAGTATCGTCTAACTTTTTCTTCAATTTCGGAGTATTACAGCCTAATCGGTTTTTCTGAACTTTGGAATGTTGGAAGCATAGAAACTATAGAAGTATATAATATCCTTTGATACAGACAAAAAATCCGCAGGAAATCCATATAGATGTAATCACAAAAAGAAAGCTAGTGTAATATTTAGTTAGTGTAGAGAATATCTAAAACTAACTAGTGAAATGGACCTACAAAGTTTCACCGGAAACTCTAGAGCAAAATATTAAATTGGCAACATGCATCAAGTACGTCACACTGCCAACGGCGCAATTTTACAACTTTGTTGTTGTTACATCTCACAATGTTGCCATCAACAATAATATAGCGAAGCAAAAACTTTTACAACTTAGTTCGTTTGTTTGATAAAAGATGGCGCTGCTCGACGCATGATGTAAAAATTTTTGTAGATCTGCTCATTAATCATTTTGTAACCTTAGCCCGAGTATTTATAATCGTTATATAAAAATTTCGTGCTACGAAGTTTTTCCGGGATGAATTTTTTAATTAATGAACCGATTTTAATAAATGTTTGCTTACTGTTCAGTTTATACCAACTTCTCTTTAAAATTTATTGTCTCGATACTTTTATTATTTTTATATATTACTTACAGGGCGGGGATGGGCAGCAGCATTTCCGTAGCGAAAGCTGCGTTCTGCGAATGCTGCTGCCCCTGCTGGGCAAAATCCCTCCTTTCTTGGGGAGGCTTATGTTCAATAGTGCACTTTCAATGGCTGGTATGATGATGATAATGATGATGAAGTATACTTCAGACAAGACAACGACTGTCGGGTCAAATAGTAATAGTTTAGATATATTTAATAATTTTATTGTTTGTTTGTTAATCTTCTTTCCCCGTATATATTTATCCCTATTATACAGTATTTTTATTAGTGTAGTACACCTGATTTAGTATATATTTTCAACATATTAAGATTTTTCTCTTTCCATCTATCACCTTTTAGTTTTATTCACTCGCTCTATCCAAATGTTACCTAGAAGAAAATGATCAATTAAGATTGTAAGCGTCATAGTAATTTATAGACGTATTATCATTACGAAGATGTCACTGGCTCGTTGCCAGCCATGTGACTTGATTATATTACATTACCCAGTAATTTCACTGCGTCTCTCACGCTTCAAACCGAAAGATGCTAACACTGCTGTTTGATGGTACAAGTAGGTAAGATTGCGGTACTATTGTAGACGACTGTAGTATAGGGTCTACCTCTGATGAGATGCTTTCGGGCGATATAATTTTGTATGCATATATAATTCGAAACATGTGGGCTATGTAACTGCGTAGGTTTATGAGGTTTCATGTATTAATATGGTTGCGAATCCGTTTGACCAATATTAAAGTTATTGGTGTGTACTGAATGCGAAATGGAGTTGCGGTCTGAAGGTTCAAGTACTTGGATGGGAATCATGGATACCTGAATAAATTAAAGCTAAATTGTGATGTAAAATATTTATTCTCACATAAATTCCAGTTACTCACTAACAAAATATTCTCTATATTAAAAACTTACTTAAATATTGGAGTAACAAAAGTTTTGAGTTAAGTATTAATTTACATGAAAATGACAATATTAAAAAGTTAGTAATAATAGATAATATTACTTTTTTATTGTACACCAAACACATAAATAATAATCTCAAAGTAAGGCCTTATCGCAAATAGCAATTTCTTCCAGGCAACCTTTGAATGGAGAGAGTGAATAAAACTAAAACGTCTTAAGTGATAGATAGAAAAAAAAGACATCTTAATGTATTTAAAATATATGCTACCATGTGGTACCTGCAGAACAAAATAGTACCTCCCCTATATCAGGGGTTATAAGAGGCAACTAAGGTTTCAGAACCGACAGATGGTGGTATATCCATCTATAACATTCAACAGTGTCTGTTACAATCCGCAGTCACGAAACTAAGCTCTGCAATGGCCAACAATTATTGGCAAAATCTCCTTTTCTAAAGTCCTATGCCTAATACTGGATATCCAATGGCTATTATGATAGTATATTATATAAATAGAGTTTATATAAAACGTCGTACGTAAATGTTATACGTCAAAATAAAATTAGTAACAACACCAAAGGTAGTTAATATGTGGGAAGTATCCAATCAATTTATGCATGCGTACACACATGCGTGAGTACGCATGCGCAGAGTTCATATGAGCTAGACCTCATAAAAAGGTCTATGAGGTACCAACCTCAATCTCACCTCCTACAGCTAAATAGCAGCGCTCGTTTTGCTGTGTTCCGGTTGGAAGGGTCAGAGAGGCAGTGTCATAAAAACTTCAAGTCAGAAGGTTTGCAATGCGCTAGTGATATCCTTGAGATATTACGAGTCTATAGGCTTCGGTGACGCTTGCGGACTGTTGACTAAAATAATACAATCGCCGATACATTTTCACATAGAGTCAATTGCAAGCAGTGGCCAAGTTCATATTCTACAGATCCCACCACCAGAAAATCTAAGGTCAACTTTCTTTAAGTGGCAAATTTGTATCACTTAAGTTCTCTTATCTCGTATGCCAAGATCGTAGCAAGTGGAGATCCGTAGTCTCTACGTAAGATACAGGTCTGATGTATGTATGTATGTAAAGGTTTCTGTTCTTTTTTGTATTAAATACTACCTTTTCATCATCATATGATCTTCATTTGATCCACTACCCATGAAAGGGCGAAGGTTGTTTGTAATTGTAAAGCATAACTTCACAGAGGATATGTATACTCGTATATATTTCGTTTATATATTTATTTATTTATCTTTGCACATTAAACGTACAACGTACACAGAGGCCGCGCCCTCTTTTTTCGATGGCGCCTGAGTAGTCCAGCAGTAGGTAGGTCCGAAAAATAAAACAATGCACACTTGGCGGACTTAATGCCTAGTCGCATTATCTACCAGTCAATCATCGGCAAACCGGAAGTAAATACAAACATAAAATCGGAAACACTATATTATTATAATTACATAAATACATATCAAAATAACTTTCTATACGTACACATATATTTATTACTATTTATCATCACCATCATCATATCAGCCACAAGAAGTAACTGCCCCCCCCCCCCACTTAATCTCCAATATGACCGGTTATATGCGGCCTGTGTCCAGCGCGATCCTGGGGTTTTAGTCCGATCATCTGTCTATCTTATGGGTGGACGACCTACGCTGCGCTTGCCGCTACGTGGTCTCCATTCCAAATTTCGACTCCATCAGCCATAATACTAGATGAGTCAGAAAACAAGGGGAGAAATTAAATGCCGTTGGGACAAAAGATACTCTATATAGATAGATTTTTTCTCTTAAATGCAACCTTACGATGAATGACCACCAGAGAAATAAATAAGATTATCAAAGCATTACAATTTCCACGGTTATAAAAATTACTACTTCCTTATGAAGAAATTTGTTCATAACCATCATCATCATATCCCACTGCTGGAAGCCCACTGCTGGACATAATCCTCCCCAATCTTGCGAACAACTCCACAAATAACGTGGTCGTTTAAAACCGTTATTTAACGGTATATAACGTTTCACCAGCTTAACATTTTGTTGATTATTTTAATCAACGAAATGTGCGGCTGGTAAAAAGCATGCAGATTTTTTTCACTTATTTTTACGGCTTTTTTTCGGTGGGCCACTGAAAAGAGGGAGGTTTTATTTGAACATTTCTCTTGTCTTTTACTCCTTGAAATAATGTTTCGGATTACTGTCAACTGTTTGTAAGAACGGGAACAAATCTCGGATATTTCTTAAAAAAGGTTTAGTGGAAAAATGGTTTCCTACTAACTAGCCTGTGTAAGAATGTTTCGCTCGTAACTGTTAAATTGGAAATAGCAAAAAATATAGTTTGATAATTTAACTAATTTCTGCCCAAATATTAATTCAATAATATAAATAAGATATATATTACTTGTACTGTATACCTACGAGTATATTCAAATATTGTATTACAGTATTCTTTTGTATAGTTTTAAAAGCGTGATTGACCTATATATTTAAAAAGGGCAACTGACTGACTGACTGACTGACTGATATATTAACATATAAACGCAGGGCTAAAACTAGAAAGATTAGACCTTTGAAATGTTGAAATAATATAAATATAAAAGTTCACCCCCCAATTGTGTAACACAGGGGTGATAATTGAGTTAAGAATCTTTGCTGCTTGCTTTTTAAGTTAATCAAATGAAATACATTATTAAGGTAACTTTTTATGAATTTTTTATGTCATGAAACACGTGAAATATATTTTTTGAAATTCAACCCTCAAAGAGGGAAAAAGAGGGTGACAAATTGAGTATATAAAAATATTTCTAGAAAATACCTACAACATATTGTAGGTGCCTATAAAATTTGAGTTACACCCGCGATAAATTGTAGAACATACATACTAACATTGCATCTACTCTTTTAAGGGATCATTTCTAAAAAAAATTTTAGATGAAGCCGAGAAGTACCGATAGAGTAGAATAGTACCTCCCTGTACCAACCAGGTATCGTGAGCAGTGACTAAGATACTAAAACTGACAGGTAGCGGTGTATCCATCAGAAACAACGTAGTTAAAATGCTAAGGGTGGCGATGGGCAGCAGCATCCCCGTCGCAAAAGCTGCGCCCTGCGATTGGCAACACGCTTGCCCAGCGCGGCAAATATAGGCAAATTTCCCAATTCTTGTGGAGGCCTATTCCCAGCAATGGACTTCCAATGGCTGTAATAATTATGTTGATTTAAACGTGTTACATGACTCTGTATGAAAAATCTAGAATCGAATCCAAATCAGCCAAGTTTAAGACAAAATTGTTAATATGTACTTGTGTTACGGATATTATATAAATAACAGAGAAATTATAAACATATATTTTTTCTTCTATTTTTATTAGACTAGATCGACAAATAAGCAAAATTGTGAACGCCACCGAAGCCTATAGACGTTCGTAATATTACAAGGATATTACTAGCGCTTTGCCAGCCTTGTGATTTGAAGGTATTATGTCACCCAGTAATTTATCTGCCTCTCTCAAACCGGAACACAGCAATGCCAACACTGCTATTTGACACTTGAAATAAGTGACAGTGAGGTATCAATGCCGACAGCGTTTATTAAATATGTAATATATTTAAATACCTGATGTGCGTTCAAATATATACAACAAACATAAGTACAAACATAAATGAAAAGTATGTTTGTCCTGGGTATCGAATCCACGATCCTCGGTGCATAAAATAACGAGACTACCGAATGCGCCATCGGGGTGTTAGACAAATAATATTTTTTATCAGGCTATATCAATAGGCAAACATACATTCCACGTTATAGTAAACATCACAGGAGCTTTAAGAGCGTAATATCACAAGGATATCACTAGCGCGTTGCCAACCTTGTGACTTGAAGATATTATGTAACATTACCCAGTAATTTTACTGCTTCTTTCACCATTTAAGTTAAAACTCAGCTATGCGAACTCTGCTTTTTGAAAGTAGAAATTGGTGAAAGTGAGTTACCAACGCAGGCGACCTTTCATATGAGGTCTACCTCTAGTAATAAATCTATCGCCTCCGGTACCTCAGTCTATTATGCTCTGTTGCCAAAAATACAGAGATAAAAAATATAAAAATGGTCTATTCGATTTCTGTAAGGCTTGTTTACTCACAGCTGGAAGCGTGAGTCATCGAGGCGCGGTAAATGTCCAGTCCTTATTTATAGCTTTATTACGTTTTATATTTTTTAGACCGACAATCATACAATATGTTTAATAATAAGTGTCGCCGAAGGCTTTATGCGCTCGTAATATCAGAAGAATATCACTAGCGTGTTGCCAACCTTGTATTATGTCTTCAAAAACAGCAGTTTAATACTAAATGTTCAACCCCTGTTTTACCCTTGGGGGGGGGGGGGGGGGGTATGTTTTAAAAAATATTCCTGTGCAGGTTTCTAATCCTTATCTTTAGTCAATCAGTCAGTTTCCCTTATA
>JACJUM010005600.1:10101922-10118429 GCA_020976665.1 Heortia vitessoides | reverse complement strand
TATATATATATATATATATATATATATATCATAGACTAATAGTTAGGTCAGACTGAATCAGCGAGCGTGTTGACGCAGCGCAGAGCGCTGTGCTTTCGAGTTACTCTCTTTCGTATGGATAACCCGCAATCTGTCGGTTCTGGTATTTCAGTTGCCTCTTACGACACCTTGTGCTGGGGAGATGCTATTACTAGCACAGGTAAATCTGCCGGTACCTCACGGCTTCTCAATACCCAATAAATTTCTTTAAAAATATTACGATAAAAAATAAATAAGTATTAAAGTGTTATATTTGTGATTCCTCTGAGATGAGTGAGATTTCTATTTATTTGTTTGAACGCGATAATCTCAATCACTATTGATCTGATGTCAAAAATTGTTTTCGCTTTCCACAGACCAATTATCAACGAAGAACATAGATTAAATTTATGTTTAAATGCACAGAATCCGTTAAAATGAAACATCGCAGTTACAGTCAGTATGAACACAATTGGTTGATCTAACAAACTAGCGATTATACAAAACGCACATTAAAAACTCACGCGTATTTCACGCCACCTATTCTCAATAGCTGCCTCATAAAACCACACTAAATTTAAGTATAACAATAAATAAAATGTTTGCATGTCTCCCCTCCAAAGCGTTGAGAATCGTTAAAGTAATAAATTATTCTTTTAGAGTTTCCACTGTGAAATATAGCGGTGTGGTGAACGACGCTGTCGTGTCATTCGGACGCGATTGGGCCGTGTCTGAATGGACGCATATGGTACGATGTTTATTCTTTCACATTACATTTTGTCTGATCAGTGAACAGGTTTGTCTGATCAGAGGACAAGATTGCCTGGTTAGTTAGCAGGTTTGTCTGTTTAGTGGACAGGTTTGCCAGATCAGTGAACAGATTTGTCAGATCAGTGGACAGGTTTGTCTGATCAGTAGGTCGGCTTGACTAATCATTAGACAGATTTGTCTAAAAGATTATTAAATGGACTTGTTTGATCGATAGTGTGTTTAAACATTCTATTTTTATACCATGATGCTATATAGGTTTACAACTCGCCTAAGCAGTTACTGGATGATATGGACGTGTCCAACACCAAAGGTAACACATGTGACGTATCGTTGTTGTCACCATAAAGACCAAGTCTTACTACTGTCTTCAGGGAAAACCTCTGTAAAAATCCAATTTCACATTTGAATTGCTAGCGAATTGTTAGAAATTCCTCTCAAACAGCACTAATTAACATTTATGATTCAAGTATGAGAATGAACGCACTGCTGAAGGCCAGATGTAACTAGTCAAAAAGTTTTTTATAGGTATTTTATTTGATCAGGTCGATAAAACAGGATACAGTCTCTGTGATAGTAAGTGTCACTGCAGCCTATAGACGTTTAGAAGTTCGTCCTGTTGGTAGACAGGTTTGAATATTATAGGTAATAACTACAAACACTCAAATGTCAAAGTTATTCAAGTTTGAAGCAGATGCTATAGAAAACACAGTTACATGATTATTTAGAGGTTGTATGCATAGAATAGAAATGAATAAAAAAACAAAGAAAAATGGTTGCCTGTAAAGTCGGTTTTACGGGCGAAGATTTTACGTGACAACGTCTTTTTCTCGGTAGAATATTTATTGATATGAATATAATTAAATTTCACAATAGAAACAAGGAATTGAATGAAAATAAGAATTGCACTAATTTTAACTATAGAAATATATTTTGTTTACTAAAACATTGTACATGTAAACTTAAACTTTCCATTGTCCAAACTCGTCCGTTTCCATTGTTTTGAGAGTGGTGATTCCTGTTGAACATTTGAAATTGAATGGATGAATTTTTAATTTTAAAGAATCAATTTGAAAATCAAAACACTTATTCAGATCGAAGGTTCAAATTTTTGCTAAATAAATTTGAAATTAATTAAAATTTGTAATTGTAAATGATGAAGTTGAAAATTAAAACATTTACTTAAATTAGATGTTAAAATTCTTGCTCAACACAGTTTAAATCAAGTTTTCTTATATCTGCCACTTTTTCTTAATATTTGTAATTTTAAAGAATCAATTCGAAAATCAAAACATTTATTCAGATCGAAGGTTCAAATTTTTGCTAAATAAATTTGAAATTAATGAAAATTTGTAAAATAATAATTAATTAATTAATTAATTTTAAACTAATAATTTACTTAACACTATCAACATTTATCAATAGTATGACATAACCTATAAACTCAGTTTCTCAACTTTTGTGTCAATCTAACAATTAATCAATCAATCATAGTTTACGATAATGAAATATCAGTGTACAATTATTTACCTTTATTGTTGTAGTTGTTGTAAATGACGAATCTAAGCACTCCAATTTTCACTACAGACACAGCTGACGATACTTTAACCACACGTGTGAACTTGTATTATGACGCTTTCTTGTTTTTCTAACGCCAAGAACGTTCGAGAAAGACAAAGACATAGACACAAGCATGCGCCGATTCAATGCGCCTGATTCTCTAGTGCTGCGCGCGCAACAGACCGATCATAGTTGAGTGGGAGAGAGACGCAAGGCATTCGGCGGGCCTCTCTCTCGTTCGGTGACTCATCGTAACGTTACCGAGCGTTACACTTTTTCATAAGTGACTCCCAGCCACAACCTAATATAAGACGTTGTCACGTCAAAAACATTATTTTTCTAGAACAATAATACAACATTTATATGATCTTAAATATAATTCGACGGGCCAGATCACGCAGATGGTTGGGATCCTATCTTATGTGCCAAGGGTCGTGGGTCCGATTCCCACCCGGGACAATATATTTAGGTATATGTTGATATTTTTGTTTGTTCTGTGTCTGCGTGTTAAAAATATGTATTAAAGTATTTTATTTGTAATTCCTCTATTGTTTGATGTCCGTAACACAAGTGCTTCAAGCGACTTACCATGGAGTCAGATCAATGTATGAGATGTGTGAACTAACTTTTCTTTTTTGATAATGCATTTTTCTAGGCTTAAAACCTCAACCCATCACAAATCTGTCGAAATTTGACTAGTAAATTTTGAGCATCTATAGAAAGTATAATAGGACTCCTAAAGAAAGGGGAATTTTGCAGACGTAGTGATAATCGCGGGGCCTAGGCTCGCGTCAGAAATACTGCTCCATCCATCCGTCCATCCTCACCCTGTTGGTTATGAGGTACAGTGTCTTGGATATTTATACCGGCATCTGTCGATTAAGGTACCTGAGTCGCCTCTTTAGACACCTGAAACAGGGGTACTGGGTACTGTTATGTTTTGTACCTTTCGGCTTTATTTTACTCACAATTATGAACTTGACATCCGGATGAATATTTAGTGAAAAGCAGAGTCAAACGGAATTCACATTCGATGAATTACTAATTGGATTACGGATTTTCAATTAATCATCGTCGATTACTCGATGAATCTACATTAAATATTGTGCCGGAAATTGGCTCCAATATTTCAAAATTGTATACACATTGTTGTTTTCAATCAATTTTAAACTCTATAAAGTTCAATTCTTACTAATAATAAATGCGAAAGGTTTTTTTTTATTCTATAAAGTCAGCAAACAAGCATACGGTCTGCTTGATGATAAACGTAACCGCTATCTATAGACACACGTGTTATCACAAAGATATATCACTAGCGTGTCACCAACCTTGTGAAATGAAGCTACGATATGAAATTTTCACAGTAATTTCACTGCCTCTTACCCGTCAAACCGGAACACAGCAATGCGTGCACTGCTATTTGGCGGTAGAAATTTGTGACAGTGTGGTGCCAATGCAGACGACTTTGTCTACCTACCTTCGGTCTACCTCTAGAGGGGTAACTCGTTACTGTCGGTGTGTCGCGTTTTACACGCCAAAACTACTAAATCGGTATAAAGAAATTTAGCACACAGATAGCCTAGTGCCTGTAAAGATATAAAGGCTACTTTTTACTGCGAAAAATGAGTTATAAAGAGTTTTTCTTTTGGGCTGTTTAACAAATTAAATTATTTATTTATTTATTTATTATTAATATAGTTATACGGGTTATCAAAATTACACAATTATAAAGTTATTACAAAATTTAAATTATTCTACATCGAGCTTAATTGTCTATGATTTGACGTTGTCGACTAATACGTCAAAATCCGGGCGAGACATGAGGAGTGCGTTAAGTGCCTGCTGCATACGACATAAAGGTGATTGCGCACGCGCTACAGTACAACCTGGCAGAGGCGCAAACAGCCGATGTCTTCGTCCAGATCGAATGCAGTTTCTTTACACATTCAGGCGAGTCCACAACTCCACGCTATATTGCTATAGCGGTTGCCAGCTCTGCACGAGCTTTCCTGGTTACCAGAAAATTCATCCTAACTTACTCAGCATGAACTAAATTGGGTATATAAAGTGATAATAGCCCTTTTATAAATATGATATTCAGCATTTATAGCGGTTTACCTTTAAGGGGGTACAATTACAGTAAGTGATGAAAGCTGCAAGTGAAAATATGGTGAACAAGAGATAAAATATTGGAGATTTAGTGATATCCGAAATTACTGTTATAAGCGGACGAAGTCGCAGGTACAGCTTATAAGTATAGCTAAAAAGACTTTAGTCTAAAAGTCACCAAAAAAGATTAGTAAGTATTTTTACCTCAGACTTATTGTATTATTACTACCCGGTCAGGGGACCGAGCAGATACTACTCTGTCTTAACCTTGTATATTGAATTTGATATACATAATATTAGTGCCGTGAGGTACCGGCCGAGTAGCATAGTACCTCCCTCTGTACCAGGTGTCGTTGGAGGCGACTAAGGTACCAGAACCGACAGATGGCGGTAAATCCACAAAAAAAAGTCAACTTAAATGTACAAGGCGGGGATGGGCAGCAGCATTCCCATCGCGAGAGCTGCGCTCTACGATTGCCAATACGCTTGCACAATTATGGGCACCATACCCCCTTTTTTGTGGAGGCCTATATCCTACAGACTTTTAATAGCTGGTATGATATTGAATATTAATTAATTCACACAACGTCTCGTCCATTGGCCTGACTTCAAAGATATTACATATTTTTCCGCTTCCGCTTGATAGTAAACGTGACCTCAGCTTATAGACACTAGTATTACAAACCCTGTGAACTGCTACTATGTCACATTTACTCAGTAATTTCACTGCCTCTCTCACCCTTCAATTTGGAACACAGCAATGCGAACACTGCTATCAGACGGTAGGAATAGGTGAGACTGAGGTAGAAAGGAGGTTTGTAAGAGGTCTAGCCAATGTGAATATAACAATTAAATACATATATGTATCATCCAGACTCAGAACAAACACAAATATTTTAAATTTACATCCTGTGTAGGGTTCGAATACATGACTTGCGCACAAGACCGGAACACTACCATTGATGCCAACTAGCCCTTCAACTAAATAACCACTACAAGTCAATATTACTCCAATGTCATTGGCATTGTAATCTAAAGTTGAAGTTTCAATAATATTCCTTTCAATCATTTAATGTTTCCAGAAATAGATATATGAATACACAAAAGCGGACAACTGTGATTCAAGTGTATACAATTAATATAACTATTTAATACGAACTGTGCGATTCTCACATCTAGACTATTTCATGTGAGCCAAAGTTACCCCAGTACCTACAGTATTATACGAACGATAATAGTAGGGTGTTACGTCACTGCGTCACACAAAGTGAGATTGATTTGCATTTCGCTGCGTTGCAGTGGCAGCCATATTGGATGCTGACATTTTGTACACAGCGAAAACGGATTTCATTTAAATATAAACCCGAGTATGTTAATTTATTTTTATATGGAGTAGTAGGTCACCTGAATGAAATGGGAATTCAGTAAATTTTATTTGCACAAATAAATTTTGCATTGGACTACAATACAAGTATCGGAACATACTAAGTCCCAAATGTTCCTAAATGTAAATTTGGAATTTAATTTTGTCAATGACTTTTGGCACAATTAGAACCCGATTATAAGATACTATATTCAAATTCAAAGTCAAATATATGTTTATTAATAATAATAATAATAACTTTATTCAACAACAAAAGGTAACTTAAACTAAAATACATTTTGATACTTAGGTACCTAAACTAGGTTTAGCCTGTTCTTACAGGCACCTGGTGCCTATGTAATAAAGTTATTATTATGTTTAATAATGTTGAAGCTATATTGTAAAAATTACATTTAAATTGTTATGTGAATTTAAATGTATTTTTTTTTAAATCTCATATATTATGCATAGATAAGTAGCTTAGATCACTTGTGTACGGGGGGGATTACAAGTTCTTAAAGACTTATTTTCACACGGAGACCCAGAATAAATACAAATGTTTGTCTTGACGGACCCTTGGCGTATAAGATAAGGACTCTCTTCGGGCCTGAAGGCGCAGATGGTAGTGATTTTAACATGTGCACATTGTGGGTACGATCCCCATCCTGGTATTTTTCATGTTGATATTAATGTTTGTTCTGTGTCTGGGTGTTCAATATATATATTTCAAGCATTATATTTGTGATTCCTCTGTTGTTTGACGTCTGACCGTAAGACAAGTGATTCAAGCGACTTATTTCAAAGTCAGGTTAAGGTATAAGACATTGTGTGGATTTATTATTATCTTAACGCCGAACGTTAATTTCATAATCAATGTTAAAATTTAGTTTATTTCACTCCCGTGTTCAACTGGGTGTTCAAAAATGAGGACACAGAAGGCCCAGATGAAGTCGTGCCCTCTAAGAACTTGGTAACAAAACGGTAGTGTAGTCCGTCGGAAAGGGAAAGATGCAGGTTCGAGTCCCATCTGACACCATTAATCTAAAAGTCAAAATGAACTTAAAAACCTGCCAAAAAGAGTGAAACTCTTAAACATATTAAAATGAGGTACGTAATTTTTCCATTGTTTAAATGAACCTTGTACAAAAGTACGAGAACGCTCGAAAACCGTGTCAATTACTTAATCTATTTTTCTATTGGACACAAATTACACTAAAGAATTACAGTTCATCAAAACTTTCTTAACAAATCTATAGGATCTTGGCAAGCTGTATCTTCATACGCAAGTATGGACTGCATGACAAGCTTAACTGAAAATCACTTAATTTAAAGACTAATATATTACCAGAACACACACATCAACTTTTATGCCGCATGCAGTTAGCACGTACGTATTTGTTGACAACATCAAATGATTATTGTTTATTTAAAAAAAATAATAATTGGGATATAATTATTGGGATAATAATTAATTGGGATAACCCATATAATTATGTGAATAATAAATAATAGATTTTCGTTTAATTAAAGAAATAAATTGAACTATATATTTGACAGTTGATATAGAGTAAAAAGAACAAATATAAGATGTGGTTATCTGTGCACAAATCTAACTCACCATTACACACATTGGAAGTCTACTGCTAGACATAGGCCTTACTTTTGTCGAGCGCAATGTTCGCGCGTTGTTCGGGCGTTCGCGACGGGGGTGCTGCTGCCCCCCACTCTATGCATTTACACTGCAGCTACACTGTCTTAGATAAATATACAGCCATCGTCTTATATCGGTTGTGTATATCTTAGTCGCCCCTTATGACACCTGGTGCAAGAGGAGGTACTAATCTACTCCGCCGGTACGACAAATCTAACTTCATATTTTTTTCGTTTGACGTTTCGGTAACCTTACTACGAACTCAATGATGTCACAGAATAACAAATATCTAGTTAGAATCCCCCAAAATCAGAGCTCATCCTCAACCTTGTTTCAACTTATTATGCAAATGGTACACCAATATATTGACTCTCGTGTTATTTACGCTTTCAATGTACGCTCCCTGCTCGTTCCAAAGCGCACACGATTTGTTCCTCTATGCAAATGGGCATAGACTCCCTTTTTGTGTATGTATACTTGTTTGTACCTTTTACCCTTTTTGTATTTGTAATGTGTACTTGTTTGTACCTTTTACCCTCGAAAAATATTAAATAGATTATCTTGAAACTTCTATGTTTTTTAAGTTTAATATACTAAATTAATTGATTGATTATCTTTTATGGAATTCACCGACATCTAATAACTGGCTCGGTGATAAGTCGTTTAGAGCACTTGTATTAAGTAAAGACGTCAGAAAACAGTGGAATAACAAATAAAACTTAAATTCATTACACGGACGATCCCAATGTCGCAGGTGGTAGTGATCCCGTAGTAGTTCTGTCTTGTATTCAAAAGGACAAATATATATGATGATATTTGTATTTGTTCTGTGTCTGGGTGTTAAAGATGTGTGTTTAAGTAGTATATTTGTGATTCCTCTGTTGTCTGATGTCCCCAACACAAGTTCTTTAAGCGAAGTTAAATGTTTGAGATGTTGTGGTAATTAAAAAAATATATATATTTGTTCTTCTAGAGATCAAAGCTACCACAATATTACAATGTATTTTACCTTACAAACTTTCCTCTTGGAATTATTCTTTGCAATACTTTCTTTTTTTTATAGTGTATTATTAAACATTATTGTTTATATAATATCCAAATTAAGAAAAAACATAAGATCTAAATGCTCGTATATACAACATTATGAAAGCTAATAAAGAATATCAAGAGGCTTTCGATAGGCTCGATGGCGCAAGTGATAGAGATTTTATCTTGTGCGCTATGAGTCATGAATTCGATCCCCACCCAGGACTAATACTTATTTTATAAAATTTTGTATTTGATCTGTCTCTAGGTGTTAAATATATGTATTTAAGTATTATATTTATGACTATTTTGTTGTCTGATATCCGCAACACAAGTGTTTCAAGCTACTTATCTCGGAGTCATGTCAGTGTATGAGATAGTTCTTAGCCAATAAAACTTTCACATTCCAATGTGAGCAAAGCCAGTTTCGATAGATAGTCTTTAAAACATAAGACTGTTTTATTATTAAAAAAATCTCAGCTCGAAAACGGAAACGAACGAGTGTATATTTTATATTTTACTTTTTATTTTTTACTTTATATTTTATTTTTAATCAAAACCTTGTCTGCTGACGTCCCGTCGGCCATATTGGTTTGTGGCAGTTATTTACGATTCCAATACGTATGTCGGGAACGAATCGATACGCTGTTGCAATTTTGCGTACCGGCCCAATAAAATATTTACAATGTGGGTCGGCCACATAAAATATTAATTGTTCTTTAAAAACCGCGGAAGAGGTTTTAAATAGGTACAAGCATTATAAAATCGACAAAAATATGTTTGGACTATATTTCTGCTTGCGATATTGTTTTCATAGTCTTTACTTTATATCCCTAAAGATCTCTTTATATTCCGGGAAATTTAATTTCCGTTTGAGGAGGTTTATTCTAATAAAGAAATAAATGCAGACATTTGAATGCAAAAAAAAATGCAAACGATTCTAATAATTTAAAATGACATACTCGTCTAAGTCCATTCTCCGTCGTAAGTAGCTATAACCATTTATGTTACGGGAATCAGATAAGAGATATTACGAAATTGCAGTGCTTGCGACTTCGCCCTTATGGACTAATGACTTTGTGGGGTACAGTAGCCTTCCTCGATAAAATGACTATCCAACACTCTAAAAAATGTATAATTGGCCCAGCGGTACCTGAGATTAGCGCGTTTGAAGAAACAAATACACTTTTCAGCTTTATAATATTACTTAAATGTATATTTTAACAGCCAGACACTAAAAAGACACAAATATCATAATTGTTTTTGTTCAGGATGAGGGTCGAATCCACGACCATACCATCTGCGGCATCGAGCCCGTCACAATACGAAGGCAGTCATGAATATGTAGTTTTCCAAAAAATCGATAACTTAGTTATATTGTTGCATATTTACTATTGCAAAAGAATATTAATTTGCGGAACACGTTGACGGATTATCAAGTCAGATAGAATAAAAAAATACAAGCAAATAAATGTTATAGTGACCGCTCACGTCTCTACTGTTCCTCATAATAAATTGAGCAGCCCCAAGCCCAATGTAGCTGTAACTCTTAATGAAAATTACGCAGTAAAATGGTGCCCATGCCCGCCCCGAGACTCAAACACAAATAAAACTTTGTAAGACTCGAGGATCTCTCTTTAACGACCAACCTTGCATTATTTTAAACGACTTCACTTTACTTTGTGTTTTGTGTAACTTGCGACTGGGAATTGTTTAAAACAATATTAACAAGGTTTTTTAAAATAACAACAAGACTCGTATATCTAAAATGATCATAATTGAGTCGGTCATTTCAGAAACCACTAAAGTCACATTTTATTAACGTGCGTTTTTTTTTTGCTGAAAATGGATCCTCGAAGGCATCTAGCGTATTCTAAGCGAAAAAAAACTTAAGTCTATACATTGCTATTAGCACCGCGTGAAAGATGTTCATTGCATAAACAACATTAGTCAGTGACTTAGTAGGTTATCGCATGCATCATTTAAATAGCAGGAGTAGTTTATGACTATTATAATTAAACATTAATACAATAATATTAAAATATAATTTCACATTTTAAATTTTGCTATGATTTGATTGGCTTATCTATATTTTAATTTTCAATGATAAATCAAATTTATTAAAACTGAGACATCCTCGAAAAGAAAATGAAAATACAAAAAGGCAAAATACTCTTCAATTCTATGTTTTAAAACAAATTGATAAAGTTAAAGCCTGCAAGAAGGCATTCATCATTCTATATGGAACTCCCAAAGCCAGAGTTCGCAGACTTTGTGATTTGCTTGATCAAAGAAGGAGTCCTATAGATAAGAAAGGATGTCAACCGAAAGCAAATTTAAATTCGAAATATTCTTAAATACAAAAAAAATTACAATAGAAAGTACTAGATTACTCTGATTTACCCAGCGGGATCATAAGAATCTCCTAAGTTCAGAGTAATCTAACTTACGTAATAATTTACATGACTTAGTATCCTTATCAGGCAGGCCGCCTTAAACTCTAATCTTCAAACTAAGTTTAATGCAAGTTCATTACACGATCTACCAGAAAAGAACCTGCAAGAAATACTGTTGATAAAGGTTCCATCAATACCAAATAGTTTTATTGGAACAAACCATTGTCTTAATTGCAATACAGGTGTGATCAATCCCAGGACCCAAGACAAATATATTGATATTTGTGTTTACCCTGTGTCTGGGTGTTAGATGTATTTAAGAATTATATTTGTGATTCCTTTGTAACACTAGTGCTTCAAGTGCTAACCACGGAGCCAGGTGTATGAGATGTTGCGTAAATATTAATTAGGAATGCACGAATGAATGTGACAATAGCTGGTTACATATCCCACATATAAGTATATATTTTAATTTTAAGCAAAGGTCCTACGTCATCATTATCATAAAACCTACAGAACGTACAATGCCATGCTTAGACCTTCTAAAAAATATGGCATTTCGAATATAATTACCGTGTAACCAAGCAACCAACAAGTGTAGCTGCAACTGCTGCCCATACCCGCTATTTTCCATTTGAACTACGCTGTTTCGTATAGATGGATAGAGTCCGCCTGATAGAAAGCATCACTATAGCTTGTAGACGCTCGTATAGACCATGAGGTTCCGGCAGAGTAGAATAGTACCTCTCCCTGTACCAGGTATTGTATGAAGCACCTAATGTACCAGAACTGACAGATGGCGGTATATCCATCCGGAATAGTACAGCTCAAATATACAAGATGTGGTTATGCGGCAGTATCCCCGTCGCGAAAGCTGCGCTTTGCGATTGTCGACGCGCTTGCTGAGCGCGGCAATTGAGGCCAAAATTCCTCCTTTTTTTGGAGTGGCCTATGTACTGCAATGGAATTTCAATGGCTAGTATGAAGAATATCACAAGGATATCACTAGCGCATCCTTGTGACTTCAAAATATAATATGACTTTAACTAGTACTTTCACTTGGTATATACACGAATATTTATCGTATTTATATTTGTTCTGGGGACCGAACCTGCGCAAGGATCTTACCATCAGTGCCATCGGGCCTACCTTAGGTAGACCGCAAAGGTTATTTTTTCAGTGTATACCCACTGGCACATTAACTGAGCAATTTCAACCGAATATTGCATCATACTTAATATTAAAGGAAGCAAGGAGAAATACAAGAGGAAACCCGATAGGTTCTGAGAAAAATTAACCCATAAAAGCTGCGGGCGCGTGCATTATTGATGTGCATGTGTTTTCATAGCCTTAAGCTTATTTGCATTTGAGAGAAGTGGAGCGTTCTCTCGTCTATGTGTTTTAACACGTTGCAGTAAGGTTACATTTTCTTCGAACAACTCGTAGTAGTTTCGGTGTTGTATTAAAAATACTTATTTCAATGTAGGTCTACTTAAATTGTATGTTTGTAGGTTTCACGTCTTGCGGGAACTGTACATTCATGGCAATTATGGGCAACATTCCCCCCTTCTTAGGGAGGCCTATGTCCAGTAATGGACAATGGCTGGTGTAATGATTTTGAATGGTTATACCGCCATCTATCGGCTCCGGTACCGTGAAGAGTTGACTGATAAGGCACCTATTAAAAGAAACGGTAAATCTGGTGAAGTTTACCGTTTCTTTATATAGTAAATAAAACAAATATAAATATTAAAAAAAAACAAACTAAAAAAGAATGTACATTCAATGCGAATACTAAATCAACATAGTACAAACAATTCATATTAATTCATACCTCTACAACTCTACATTTATCAAATCTCGTATAATAAAAGTCTAGATATCCGTCAAGATATTACGAGCACAGCAGATCTGGGAATAATAGAGTCGCTTCTAAACTTTTAAAGAGCAGCTTTTATCATAGTTTGTCACTTTGAATTGTAAGGAACTCTATCTACCGAGTTAGAACTCTCGATTTTCCTTTGTGAATTTAATATACCGTTTACTTCATTATTATAATTTGATACCTAACTCACATTTAGTATGATTTCTGAGATTTTACTCGCTGCGAAAACTTCAGATGTGTCATAAGGTCCTAGCAGAATTCTTTTTCAAGGACTGTTGTATAAAAAAACTGTTTTAATTCATAGCACATAATTAGTTCAATGATTTTTCTCATTACAAATATTACCTATTAGTCCGTAGTAGTAACAGTAAAGCCAAAACACAAATGAGCTTTGCTAATGTGTAACTATTGACCTGATAAAACATGGTTATTGTAGGTTATCCCTAAGAGATAGACATTACCACCGCAGACTTATTTGTAGACTTTTTATGGCGTACAATACTCAAGCCCATTATTACTTATATATCGTCGGGATCAGCTAGCGTTTGCAATGTAATTATAAAATAATGCGTATTTACAACATTACATTTAAAACCTCTAAAAGCTCTACTATATTAGGCATGTATTTTACATATAAACATCCCTGAATCACCTTCAATTATCTTTTAAAAAGACTGCATCAAAATCCGTTGCATTTTTAAACATCTAAATTACACAGACAGATTGCGGAAAGCGACTCTGTTTTATAGTATGTAGTCATTAAACAAAGTTTTATCAACTAATTCAAGTGTTTCTTCGATGAATAAATAAACTAATAAAGACTTTACCGGCTAGCTAGTAAATCTACCTGCATAAAAGTCTTATTTTATCTTACACCTGAGAGGTACAGCCTAGAAGGCACCCGAATAAATTATTAACAAAATCCCTGAACAGGGAAATCAGAATAAACATGGCCGCCCGTACGACATTGTTTCCGTGAAGTGGCAATGTTTTATCATCGCGTAAAACACGAATGTTTATTGTTGTAAGCTACACGCACCGTTTACGATCAGCCGAACTGTTTTGAGGTCGTATTGCTGTTAAATTTTATTTTGGACGAAGAGCGGGCCGAACGTAGAACGGAGCGGGGCGCGCCATGTTTTTTCAAACGTCAAAATTTGGCGGGAGTCCACGCGGTGTTTGTTGTTCTATAGCGGGAAGAAAACAAATGTTTTACCTGTGGAAATGTTGGAAAAATAAATATAGGTAAATTGTGGCCTGTCCACAATTTACCTGTATTTATTTTCCCAACTATTTTATTGGTAATTTTATTTGAATTTGTGCTATTTTTATTATTATTTTTTGTTTTTTTTAAACCGCGTAAAGATCGAAGACTCGTTTCCAAATTTTTGTACCATCGCCCCAAATGCTGTCACTATTTTTGAAACTAGTGACGCCTGCGTCTTTGCCTGCACTAAAGTTCTTTATTATATAATATTTCCCCATATTTGATTCGAATTTAGTTAACAATTTTGTGTATTTTTTTTCTGTACATCGTCAGCTATATGAAAATAAAAGTGACGTCTAAAACTGTTCTAACTATGTACGTACTTTAATTGAGGCGCCACATTTACACATTTACAGCCCAATAAACAACATTTTACGTCACAGAACTTGCATCCCACTTACAAAGTTTTTACAACGGTCTCCATACATTGAGCCTGACTCATAAGAAAACTCCGCATATCTCTATTCACAGACCTAGCGACATTCGAATTTCTCAGTGCGTTTTGCAGAAAGCTGATATTGAAACATAAATCATCATTAGGATTGCGGCCGTAGAACGTTTCCTGCTGGACTTAGACCCCAAAAAAGAGGGAATTTTGCCCATAATCGTCGCACTGTACAGACGTGATGACAATCATAGAGCGTAGCTTTGCGACGGGAATGCTACTGCCCATCCCCATGTTGTTTTGGGTAAATATACCACCTCTGGATTCCGGTATTTCAATCGCTTCTCACGACATCTGGTACAAAGGACGGTACTATTATACTCTGCATTATGGCTTTGAGTACTCTGAAACATATAACTTACACCAAAATTTTATTTATATATCTATAGATAAGTAGCTGATCATCATTATATCACCTCTAGACAGTCTACAGTTGGACATTCGCCTCCCCTAGGGGGGATTGTTGCCCATAATTGCCACTGGGCTGGCGTAATGACTATCGCAGAGCGCAACTTCGCGACGAGGACGCTGTTGTATTTAATCTACTCTACTTCGGATAGACATACCGCAATCTGTTGGTTCTGGTTCAAGGAGACCAAGGTCAGTCTCCTCTTACGACACCTGGTACAGAGAGACGTACTTTTTTACTTCGCCGGTACGTTGACGCAACTGGTAATATTTTCTTAGCTCTTTAATCTACTGGTATGCACGGTGGCATAATTCCATTTCTGATGAAGATGATAATAAAATAGCTACAACAAAAACATTTAGAAGGACTCGTTTTTTTAAGACCAGGTCAACAAACGAGCTTACATTCTGCGTGATACTTAGCATCACTGCAGCCTAGAGACCCTCGTAATATCACAAATATAGAATAAGGAAGATATTATGTCACATTACAAAGTATTTCTCTGCCTCTTTCACACTTCAAACCGAAATTCAGCGAAATGCGAACTTTGTTGTTGACAGTGAGGTAACTGCCCATCCCCAATGTACAGGACATTTGAACTGCACTATTTCGGATGAATGTACCGCCATCTGTCGGTTCTGGTACCTTACGACACCTGGTGCAGTGGGAAGTACTATTCTACTCTGCCGGTACCTCACGACTCTAAACCTTTGAGGTATAAAACCTTAATAATGTAATCTGCTTATGAACGTAACTATTTATGTATGATATTATCATTGAATAACTGAAACAGAAACCGTTCAGTACTATTTTCAGGATATGGATTTTAATTAATGTGTTCGGCAGAAATATGAGTGCATACGCGTAACTAAATTTCAAACTGAAACAGGTTATATACAGGATGTCTTGGGATGTTTACCAAAAGTAATTTATACGATTTAATTTTGGACGGCCTGCCGGTGTAGATGGTAATGATCCTATCTTGTGCGCCAAAGGTCGCGGGTTCCTTCCCCACCCGAGAAAAATAATTATATAATGATATTTGTGTTTGTTATGTATTAAGAATATATGTATTACATTTGAAATTACTCTGTTGTCTGATGTCCTTAACACAAGTGCTTTATCGTAATAAGCAATCCAGCGCTGTTTAAATAGGATAGATTGGGCAGGACTGGGCAGTAGCACCCGTAATGCTAATCAATAATGAACTTAATCTCCCCTTGCTGGTCCAATATAGGAGATATAGTCCAATAGTGGACTTCCACCAGTTGATAATATGATGATATTAATGATGTATCAAGATATGATCCCTGAACTAACTTAAATACTTCCCGGAGGCGTCCCTAGGCTTCCCTGAGGCGTTGCCTAGGCTTCCCTGAGGTTTTCCCTAACCACTACATTATATCAAAGTCGCTTTCCATGTCTTTCATTTCATTGTTTGCCTGTCCCTATGTGTGCTTACATCTTTAAAAATACTCAATTGATTTTGATGCGATTTCTAGGGAAGGTACTATTCTCTTCTGCCCCCCCCCCCCCCACTGCAACTTCTATTTTCACATAATTATATTCTAGACATAAAATCTTACCTGTATCATGTAGGCCAAATAAGT
>JACJUM010005600.1:10083728-10095632 GCA_020976665.1 Heortia vitessoides | reverse complement strand
ACTCACTTGAGACAGACCTCATACAAAGGTCGTGTGCATTGGTATTTGCATTCGTATTTCCACTTCGACTTTTACTCGTACTGTTCCTTTCATTTACTCTATATTCTTTGTGATTCTGACTTCTTTAATACTTCTTCTACCTAGTTAAAGTATATTTACCTAGGTCATCTTAAAGCAACTCTTTTATTCACTTCCGTTCTATATATTTGTGTCATTCTTCTTTCATGATAACGTTATTCCTTTTTAGGTAGCGATCTCTTATTTTTTCTAGAATTAAATTTAGCAATTAATACGTTTTCCATGAGGTAGACTTCTTACAAACGTCGTCTGGGTTAGTACATCACTCTCACCTATTTCTACCCCTAAATACACTATAATAATACATAGCACTTTTCGCATTGCCGGGTGTGGAATACTGAGTGAAGTGACTGGGTTATGTGACATAATATCTTCAATTCACCAGGTTGACAATTCGCTAGTCGTATTTTTATGATGTTATTTATAGACTTCTGGGACGCGTACTATCAACTGATTGTATGCATGTTTTTTAACCTGTGATAATAAAAAAAGAACTTACTGTGGTTTTGGTTGTGGAATCGTGCAGTGTTTTTGGGGATACCAGTAAATATAGATTTGTTATAGTGATATTAAATAATAAATAACTATAACATCTACACTGAGCTGACTCCAAGGTTAATCGCTTAAAGCACTTGTATTATGGACATAAGACAACAGAGGAACAACAGATGTAACTTAAATACATATTAAACACCCAGGCACAGAACAAACGAAACATTCATCGTATAAATATTTGTCCTGTATTGTACCTACGGCTTTTAGCGCACGAGATAGGATCATAACCATTTGTGCCATCGGGCAGGTATGGATTCATTTTCTTGATCTCTTAGTGCAACTCTTAGATGCATACATACATAAATATTTTAATGTTATTCACACACTATCTCATAACTGTCTACGAAATAAATAGCTTAAACACTCTGATGTATATCAGAAAACAGATGAATTACAATAATAACACATATTTAACACCCAGACGGATAACAAACATGAATATCATAATATAAATTTATAATATTTTGCTGTTATTTAGAGTTACATAACGCATGATGTATTCTCCTTTAAATGTTTGTTACACATAGAGCAAAAATACTTGTATTGTATTTTAACTGATGAATTGGTGTATGCAAATGTTGAAGAATAAATAAATCATCGTTGACATTAACTGATATTGCGATAAGTATCATGAAACCAACGAGTTACAATAAAGACAAGTTCTTTATTGTAATTAATATTTTTTCATATTTTTTTTTCTATACCGCTCTCTGCTTTACCCGATGGTTCACTAGAAGATAATGCCACTTGGCATTAAGAACACCACTATGTACATATATACGCAAAAAGTAATATATATGACGTATGCAACTGGTCCTATCGGAAATCAATCTAAGAGGCCAACGACCAGCATTTATCATCATTATCATCATATAAGCCTTAAGACGTCCACCGCTGGACATAGGCCTTCGCAGGTAACCTCCAGCACGATCCTGCGGTCTTAGTCAGATCGTCTGTTCATCTTGCGGGTGGACGCGCTACGCTGCGCTTGCTGGTACGTGGTCTCCATTTCAGAACCTAACGACTCCATCGACCATCAGTTCTGCGTACCAAATGCCCTGCAGACTGCCACTTCAACTTACTAACCCGCCGGGCAATGTCAGTAACTTTGGTTCTGTTACGAATCTCATTCCTGATTCATTCGTGCAAAAAGACTCCGAGCATTTCCCACTCCAGAAATAATAAACGACCAAAATTCGACCACATCAACTTTATCGACTTATCTTTCAGTTATAGATGTTCGCGTGTTACATTTGCTATTTTATATGGAAGTTACATGCATAATAAATAATATCTTGTACCGAATTTAATAATTTAGAATCGCCGGCGTCCCCCGACTTATGATTTTCGTATGATCTTACGGGGACGCGTTTCGTTTGTCATTTTAACATTTGGGAATATGGGATAGGACCTCTTTTTGATGATAAGTTCCGGTAACATTTATCATGATGATATTCAACTAAAATATGATATGGGGCATCAAATGTACGCGACAAATCTACGTGAAGTAGGCCTCATACAGAGGTCGCCTGCTTTGACACCTCACGTATTTCTACCTGCAAACAGCAGTGTTCACATTACTACGGTTTGAAGGGTAGAGATTTTTCTTAGTTACATTTCTCTTGCCATGAAATCCTGGTGGAGTAGAATATTACCTCCCCCTGTATGTCGTATGAGGCGACTAAGGTACCAGAACCGACAGATGGCGGTATATCTATTCAAAACAGTGTGGCTCAAATGTACAAGGCGGGGATAGGAAGCAGCATCTCTGTCGCAATAGCTGCGCTCTGCAATTGCTAACACGCTTGCCCAGCGCAATAATAACGGGCAGAATTCCCCCTTTCTTTTGAAGGCCTATGTAATGCCAGATCTTACAATGGGTGGTATGATGATGATGACATTTCTCTCGACCTTTCTTTCAGTATTATAAATGCGAAACGGTTATGGGTGTGTGGATGAAGGTATGTTGCCCTTTCACGCTGGAATGGCTAAAGATGTCTGAACGAAATTTGGTACAGGCATTCTTGATAGTCTGGAATAACACATGGCTACTTTTTATCCCGAAAACGGGAACATTCCGAAGGGACGGGAACATTTTATTTTTATCGTAACTTAGCTGTCTTGTTCTTCTTGTTCTTGGAACGACATAAAATGCTCTCGGAAAACTAGAGTTCCTCTAGAATGCTTTAAAGACGTGACAGGTGGAAAACTTTCTCATGGTGAAGGATTTTTGCCAAATGAGTCTAGTAGTTATTGTGTCAAACTTGAACAATAATAATACTTAAATATTTATAACATCCAGACACAGAACAAATACGATTTAAATATTTGTTCTGTGTGGGGATTGAAACACTGACCTTTGGCGCACAAGATATATCACCACCATCTGCGCCATCAGGTTCGTTCGGTTCAAATCTTTCCTTTTCATAATATTAGTTTAGACTTGCTTCCCATATTTTTTCTAGAGGTTATTTCATTTTAATGTTTTATATGTATATGTAATTTCTGCAAGGACTAAAGCGAGTGAAGGAAGCGTGTAAGTTATACCAAGATTGTGATAATGGAGGTCCATAGTCTGCCTACCCCGGTACGGCACAGGCGTGATGTATGTATTTAATTCTTCTGTTGTCTGATATTCGTCACACAAGCGCTTTAAACGGCTTATCTCGGAGCCAGGTCATGTATTAATGAGATGTTGCGAATTAATTAATTATAATTAATTAATAATTATTATTTATTTATAGGTACTAATTTTGTAAACAGGAATCGTTTAATTGATGGGTACAATTTAACTTAGGAGATCGTTTCTTGGAAAGCCAAGAAACGAGGCTTTTTGCCCATAATTGCCGCGCTGGGCAAGCGTGTTGGCAATCTTGGAGTACAGCTTCTGCTGCTGCTGCCAATCCCCCCCCCCCTGAGCTTTGAGCTGCACTATTTCGTATGGATTTTACGCCATCTGTCGTTTTTGTTACCTTATTCGCCACTTACACACCTGGTGCAGTGGGCGGTACTATTCTACTCTGCCGGTAACTGATGGCTATAAGAACGTTACTTATATTAAACCGGACGGGGATGAGCAGGAACATTCGCACCTATGCTCGTTGTAACTGTGATTAAATTCCTTATTTTCTTGCCTATATCCAGCAGTGGACATTTCAAATCAAAATGTCTACATTTAGATAGAATTCTTTGAAAAAGCAAACCATATGAAAGTAAAAAGAACTCGCAATCCCGAGCTTTTCATTGTCCCGGAAATCCCGGCCAAGAACCGGCACAAAGGGAATCCGGGGAATAGGGACACACCCTTGCTATATCCATAGCATTGACAAATCGTGTGTGAAATTGTCATAGTTCGAACGTCATTTGGAGTATGGCCTAGCGGGATTGAAATTGTCAGACTAGCATGGCCCCGCGGTTTTACTCGCGGATTTTCCGTTACTATCAAAATAAAGGAATAAAATATAATTAGTATTATTTGATGATAATTTAAATGTCTGGTAGTAAAACAGTTATTGAAATCAGTCTAACAGTTTTAAGTTTATTTGTTATAAACGCACAATGTTGACGAGCCGTATGACCTTCGGTTGCCATGATGCCTCGTATACACAACATCTATGTAAAGTTCATCGTCATTCATCTTACTTACATGAGGTAGACTTCATACAAAAGGTTTTCTGCATTAGTAACCACTCTCACTTCTTTATACCACCAAATAGAAGTGTTTGCATTGAAGTAAGGCAGTTTATTTACTGGGTAATGTGGCATAACATCCTCAAGTCACAATGTTGGCAACTTGCTACTGATATTACGAGAGTCTATAAGCTGCAGTGACGCTCAATATCACGTGGACTGTATGCTAGTTTATCGACCTGGTCTTATAAAATATATATACGTATGTTTATACAAATCCTACAATTTCGTGGTCTTTATCCAACAGTGGACGTCCAACGGCTGATATGATGATAGCAATATAACTAGTAATCTACAAGAAATCTGTTTTATTTGAGACTAAAATCGTCATCATTGCTGCTGCTGAATATAAACTTAACCAAGAAAAGAGGAATTATGCCCATAATTTTTGCGCTGGACAGGCAACAGTTGCGGTGACAAGGTTTTCATGTTAGTCGACCTGGTCTAATATCAAAAAAAAACTGTGCTATAAGCGCACCGCAGAATCCGTATAGCATTGATTGTCACGTTTTATTCGTAAAGCTACTAGCGCCATCTATTGCGTGTCACAGTTCCTATCCGAACACAACTTAAAGCGTGTTGTTGGAACCATCAGCAATGCATGACATGTTGGTTTCTTCAAACAGTAACTAAAAAATTCTGAGTACTCTTTATTAGTCATACAAGCATACGTGCCACGTGATAGTAAGCATTAACGCAGCCTGTAGACTCTGCTGTTATCACAAGGATATCACTAGCGCATTTACATCTTGGTAACATAAAGATACAGTCATATTTTCATCTTAACCTTACTGCGTCTCTCACACTTTAAACTCGAACACAGCAATACAAACACTTTTGATTGGTACAAATGGGTAAATTGAGGTTCAGGCAAGCGACCTTTGTACATACAGTAAGAGGTCAAAAATTAGTCTGCCCAAAAGCGTACGTCCATTAAAACTACCCCATTATTTATTTCATGCTATCGATACCTGTTATTGTATACATTTTGCCGCCCGTATGCCGAACCGCGGGAGGCTTTCAGCGTTTTCACAGGGAATTCAGGTCATGGAAATAAACCTAAAAAACAGCCTCCATGATGTAACAGGCGTATTGAAACTACTTTTAGGCGCCAGTATTTATGTTACGAGAGATACAAGCTTTATGTGAACTCACTATATCCTATTCGTACCATATTTTCATGAAGTAGACCTAATACAAAGGTCGTCTGCATTGGAACCTTACTATTTTTAACACCAAATAGCAGTGTTCGCATTGATGTATTCCGGTTTGGGGTAAGAGGCAGTGAAATTACCTGGTAATGTTACGTAAAATCTTTAAGTCACAAGGTTGGCAACGCGCTAGTGATATCCTTGTGATATTACGAGCGTCTACAGGCTGCGGTGACGCTTACTATCATGCGAACTGTATGCTTGTTTGTCAACCTTGTCTAATAAAATGCATATATGTACCCAGTACAAATTTGCAAATTTGTGGTCTATATCCAACAGTGGACGTCCAACGGCTGATATTGAAAATACTACTTTAATCTATTAATATCTTTTTGTATCTATTAATATAAAAAAATGTTTTATGGAATCATGAATATAATGAATACAATACTTATTCATCGAAAGAGTAGTTTTTTTATAGTAGCGAACGCGTAAATGTTATAAAGTACATATTATCTGATACATTGACCTGACTCGCTCAAAGCGCTTGTCTCACAGACATCAGACAACAGACAAACAAATATAACATTCAATTACCTACATAATTTTAATACCCACAGAACAAACATCGTCACAGAAATGTTTGTCCTTGCTGGAGATCGAACCGACGACCCTTGGCGCATAAACAGGATCACTAACAACTGCGCCATTGGGCCCATCAAATGAAATACATAGATTTTAATAATAATAATAATTCCCACAACATCTCATACATTGACCTGACTCCGTGGTAAGTCGCTTAAAGCACTTGTGTTACGGACGCCAGACAACAGAGGAATCACAAATATACTACTTAAATACATATATTTTACACCCATACACAGAGCAAACACAAATATCATAATATAAATATTTGCTCTGAGTGGGAATCGAACCCACGACCCCTGGTGCACAAGACAGGATCACTACCATCTGCGCCATCGGGCCCGTCAAAAGCAACTCTAGTCTAACTTTCCCAGCACCGACCGATCATAAAATCAAGGATACCATAGGAGCACCGTTGCCGAACGCGGTATCTGTAAACAAATTTGCCCAAACAATCCCATAGGAAGACGACATGTGTTTACTTAATCCTGGAGTTGATGCGTAGTGCGCTTTTCTGTAGCCGTGCAAACAATAATTTATCAGTTCAATGCAAATTCCTTTATAGTGCCCGTTGCTCTGTTTACTTCTTGTGACATTAACAGCATCGTTTTGAACTTAGCGTTCTATCTTTAGAGGTTTGATAGATTCAGGCCAACACCTTGTTATATTTTAGATTGCTGCATCGTACCCGTTGCACTTCCACTGGTTGACTTCATTAAATCAGCTATTCTAGACATATAAATCAAGAAAGGGGGGCATCTGCCAATAAAGCGGGTGACGCTGCTGCCCTCTACTGACCTGTTGTATTTGAACTACACTATTTCACATACCTGCCACCTGTTGGTTCCGGTACCTTTTAGATATTTAGTACAGAAGGTAGTGCTATTTTACTCTACCTATACTTCATGGTATTGGAATACTTAAGCCTCCCCAACCAGACCGGTATGCATTTGCTTACAGTGCGGTCGCACCGCCTTTCATTCCGGTACCTCGGTCGCCTGTTACAGAGGGAGGTACTTAATAATATGTTATTGGTATTGCAATTTTAGAGAACAGACATTATTTATATTTCAATTTAATATTTATGGCCGCAATTTAGAGAAATGAGACCACGCACCTATAAAGACTGGACGGGAGGGATCGCACTGTATTCAGGCCATGTGCAACCGGTCGTGTTCAAAATCTCTTGGCGAGGCAAATGTCATCTGAATAAAATTAATATTCAGCAGGCAAACACTCTTACCGAGCGTTTCTAATCGTCACTGCAGCCTATTAACGCCTGCTCAAAGATATCACTACCGCTTTGCTAAATCTTGGGACTTGAAGATATTATGCCATATTACCAAGTAATTTCATTGCCTCTCTCACCCTTCAAATCGGAACACAACACTGCTGTGTGGCGATAGAAGGTGAGATTGAGGTACCATTGTAGACAACCTGTTCATGAGGTCTGTACTTTTATATTCTATTATCACACAGGTCAACGTCATACATTTGCTATAGATTAAACAAGACTCTGGAAGTTTTACGACTTGAGAAATGAGCGTTCAACAATGAACTTTCGACGTTTTTACTAACTATAGCACACCTGCAATTTTGAGTCGAACCAAATTAACCAATCAAGTTGTTTGTTTGCTGTGCGCATACGCAGGCTGCAGATATTTATTGCGTTCGGAAGTCGGTGAGTCAGTTGAGCGGATTGAATCAGAAACTGGACAAGTTATAAGCGGTAGCGGTTACTGTATTTAGCATAGCTGCAAGAAAACATCCGATTCCGGATAACGCAAACATATGGTGTTAGTAGTTAACGAAATGCCATTCTTAAACAAAATCATTCAACGCCTTAAAAATCCTAAATCGCCCCAAGAAAGAAGGAGCTTACAAGAGATACACCTCTCTCAAAAGACATCTGCATTGGTACCTCATTCTCACATATGTCTACCGCGGAATGTCAGTGTTCGCGTTGCTGTGTTCCAGTTTGAAGGGTGAGAGAGTCAATGAAAATACTGGGTAAATGTGACAGTATTTTCATTAAACTAGATTGGCGAGTGATATGTTTGTAGGCTGCAGTCACGTTTACCACCAAGCGGACCGTATGTTTGTTTGCTGATCTTCATAATGTTATCATCATCATCATACCAGCCATTAGAAGTCTTCTGCTAGACATAGACCTCTCTAAGAAAAGAGGGTTTTTTCCAAGATGGGACATCATACAACGGAGGATTCACAAATAAAATACTTAATTACTTATTCAACACCCAGGCACAGAACAAATAGTAATATTTATCATTTAAATTGTCATGGCTTGGAATCAAACCCTCGCTCCTTGGCGTATAAGACAGAATCACTACAATCTTCGCCATCTGGCCCGCCAAATATATTTTAGATGCTAACTATTCTTCTCTTCTTACGTTTTATTCCTTAGTCCACACCTTAACACAACAACGCCTCCTGAGGAATTCAAAAACAACTTTTTAGTGCTGTAACATAATTCTTGGATGGTGTTTATGGCTTGCCGTGATGTGTGAAGAAGTTTTTAGCCATACCCATGTGTCGAGGATACAGTCAAATAGGTCATATCTAACTATTACCTAGGCAATTTAATTAACGAGTATTTATAATAATAATTTGACAATAATAAAAATAGGTTTGCCGTGATGTAACGCCAAAGTAGGAGGCGACTGATACATAGGGTGGGGATAGGTAGCAGTACCCCCGTCATGAAAGCCTCGCTCTGAGATTGCCAACACACTTGCCCAGCGCGGCAATTATGGCCAAAATTCCTCTTTTTTTGGGAAGGCCGATATCCAGAATTGGCTTCCAATGGCTGGTATGATGAAGATAAATAACAATTTTTAAATGTTAACTATAATTTAACACTAATAATAATAACTAAACGGAATTTGACTTATGTGTTAAAAGTCTTGTGGGATCAATCTCCACACAGGACAAATATATCGATATAAATATATGTCCTGAGTGGGGATATTTGTGTGTACTGCGTCAAGATATTTATATTGGTGATTACTCTGTTGCAATATCATGGTCTTTAATAAAGTCCGTTCCGTCAGCATAAACCTCAGTTCTAAATTAATTCCCACTCCATAACTCACGTCTACCCCCGCCACTGGCATTAAAATGCGTAATGCCAGTGTATCTATGACCGGGCAGTTACGCCAATTGTTCGGAGTACGCCATTACGTGACGGGCAGTTTATGCCGGAACAATACTGGGTGAGCCGTAATGGGTTGGCTCACGGAACACACTTATAAGCTTGAACTGGTTGGTTTTAACTGGATTAAACCAAACTTCTGTCTACATATATTTTTGAATCTTCATCACCATCTTATATCACGTAGACCTCTTCATGAAAGGGGAAATATGCCCGTAATTTCCGTGGTAGAAATCGCAGAGCGTATCGCGCCGAGAATTCTACTTACTGCCTATCCCCGCCCTGTTGCATTTGAGGTAAACAGCTTCAAGTATGAAGTCTACCTCATATTATCATCATAGCAGCCATTGGAAGTCGCGACAGGGATGCTGCTGCCCATCCCCGTCTTGGATAGATATACCACCATCTGTTGGTTCTGGTACCGGTTCTGGTTAGTTGCCTCTTACAACACCTGGTATGGAGTGAGGTATTATGTCACTGCCAGAACCGCATGGCACTAAATCTGTCAAGCCATTCCACTAACTTGCTGAAACTATCAGTCAAAATAATATATGTGAATAAAGAAATTAAACAACAATTATTATTTATTCTCCGTTTCATCTAATGGTAGGCGTGGAGATTACATGGTAGCTGGCATTAAGTCTGCTATTTAGATATTTAGTCCTATTCTGTGCAAAAAACCTTAACGAATATTTAAATAATGTAGTGTAATGTAACTAATGCGAGTAACGGAAGCAAGAGAAGTATGCCAAGAGCGTAACATGTAGACATCCATAGTATTTGCCTACCCCGTCGGGATGTAGGCGTGATAATATAAAATTATATTGTCGGTAACTTGCCACCCTCGACAATGTCTGCAAGATCTTCATTTTATATCACAGCCCTGATCTCTTGCTATGCCAGGAAGAAATCCATGTCGCTTCCAGACAGCTGAGACAAACTGAGTAGATAGTCGTGCTGATTCTGTAGAGAAACATATAATGCCAGATCTATCCCTCGGGAACATGTTTTTGGTATAAAAAGTAGCCTATGTGTTAGTCCAGACTACCAATAAATCTCTTTTCCAAATAACATTAAGATCTCTTCCGCTGTTCCGGCGTGATAGAATAACAAACATCCATCAATAATAATAGACTTGCGAATTTATAATATCAGTTAGAATATATATTGAATGTGTATGTACAAAATGTTTATATAAACACCCACAACATCTCATACTTTGACCTGACTAGATATTTTGCACTCAGACACAGAACAAACTAAATATCATCATATATATATATATATATATATATATGTCACATTTACCCAGTATTTCCATTGACTCTCTCACCCTTCAAACTGGAACACAGCAACGCGAACACTGACATTCCGCGGTAGACATTTATGTGAGAATGAGGTACCAATGCAGATGACTTTTGTATGAGGTTGTACCTCTAGTAAGCTCCTTCTTTCTTGGGGCGATTTATGATTTATATTTGTGATTTCTCTGTTGTGTGATCTCTGTAACATAAGTGCTTTATACGACCTATCTCGGAGTCAGTCATCATTATACCAGCAATTAACAGTTCTGGATATTATCGCGACGGAGATGCTGCTGCCCATCCCCACCCTGTAGTGTTTGAGTTGCGCTGTTTCGGATAGTTATACCGCCATCTGTCGTTCCCGATATTTCAGTCGCCTCTTACGACACCTGGTACAGATACTATTCTACCTCGCAGATACCTAGATATATATATATATATATATTTAGTAGTAGTTAAAAAAATCGTCCAGTAGTTTTGAGTTAATTCGTGTCAAACATCCAAAAACACAGCGTCTCCTATATTTTGACGGGCTTGATGGCGCAGATGGTAGTGATCATTAGTGATCATATCTTGTGTGCCAAAGGTCGTGGGTTTGATATTATATTTCTATTTGTTCTATGTCTGGGTGTTATTTATATGTATTCAAGTATTTTATTTGTAATTCCTCTGTTTCTAATACAAGTGCTTTAAGCTACTTAACTCGGAGTCAGGTCAATGTGTTGTGTGAATAGATTTATTTATTATGATATAAGTGTAGATGTTCTTTGCGAATTGGCGATCAGTCTTCTTTTGATAAAGTCTCAATGCCAACTGTGGATTATTTGGGAAGAACATAAAAAACTGAAGTCCCCAAAACGTTTAGCTTAATTCAATAACAGTGAATGCAACTTTAAAATCGTATTCCTAATTATATATAACTTTCTGCATCAAATTGGAAACCGCGCCAACAGTTCACTTGTTTTTTTTTCCACTAGTGTCGGGTCTCGTTTAGGAATTAATTGACAATCGCAAATCGATAATTCGAATTTGGAACACTAGATCATTCTGGCGCTGACCTATTAAACATTACCGGGCCCGATTGCGCATATAATAATAACATTTATTTTTTCTTCTTCTCACTCAATAACTAATTTACAATAACTTACCTATATACTGAAGTACTTAAATCAAGCTTCAAGTGGAGACTGGAGTCTGAAACTAAGCTTAGTTTACTAAACTTGTAATTTTTAAATCACCAAGTGTTATGTACGTATTACTTCTTATAAAATTAAGAAATTAGGAATCTTTTGTAATTGGTAACCTTTAT
>JACJUM010005600.1:10053517-10074842 GCA_020976665.1 Heortia vitessoides | reverse complement strand
CCTCTCCGTGTAGATTTTTTCTAGAATAATAAAGTGAAACAGTATTAATATAAGATTTTAAAGTTAATTGTGGACTACGAAGTGGCACTCGCCACTTCTCGACAACGAGATTCTACGGATTTACCGAGAGGCATTTTATAAAAAGACAATTAGTTTCGAACTTCAGATATAGTCAATAGTTATTTGAATCATATCATATTAGGTCAAATATTAAAATAGTCGATACATAATAATCTTATCTATTTGATTGTGACATTTCCTTGTCGTTCTAAAATCGGTTTTGTCGTTGAATAACTCTTGACACTTGTTAAACCCCAACAACAGTTGTTGAGTTGTACTTTTGTTGTTATAGTTTGTTCCCACTAGTGCTCTAGTGCCTTCGATTGTTTCCAATGTAATCATTATTGAATTGTTGCTCTGTGTTAGTGAGAGATAGACATATATAGTCTGAAGAGGGTGTGGCGATATCGTCACTAGAGGAATGGACGGTTGCGGGTTAGCAACGTATATTATGAATATACATCCATTAGGATGACTTCTGAACTTGGTAGAGTGACCCTTGTTCAATAGAAATATAGTTATGGACGTCTTATGAATGCAATAGTTTGATGATGTTAAATAGATAGAATTTATGTGGTTAATCTAGGAGATTAATTTAAAAGTTAATACGATAGTGATATATAACAGATGTAATTATTTATGTGGGTGTACTTCTGCATTGGATGCATGATTTTTTGAGATGGTTATTATCGAAGGGTGAATTAGGTTTATTTGTAGTTATTACAGAACCGAATTCAATGTTGAGAATCTCTTCCAAATTATGCCACGTTTCTAATTAAAGATAAACTTATTCAATAAAAAATTTTTCGTATGCTAATAGTTAATATATATTTAAGAGTCGAGTTTTAATGATAAATGATATTGCTCTTATCTTTTCGTCGTTACCTATCTCCGTTTTGTTTATATACAATTGAATATGTATTATATATTACATAGTTTTATAGTGTCCCTGTGATTTTAAGGCTGTTATGGACCCTGTAATTTGTTTTCTTTTATTGGCATAACTAGGATATTTATGTGAGAAAATGTACGAAATAAAAAGTCAACGACAAAATAAATGTAGATATTTTTTTAATTTTTAACAACACCATTTTTTCGCAGTACATTAACGAACTAGTTATGCCTGAATCCTCATTGTTAACTATACATAGGTCTATTTAAACAACAGCAGTATGGTGGAAGAGATAATAATTATAGTATTTTTAGAAACATATAATAACAACTGTTGTTAATTCTATGAACAATGATTCAATATATAGGAACCTCTTATGTATTTCTTCACTGAACCGAATATATTATACTAAAAATTTAGACACTAATAACTTAATAATATGACGTTACATACATTGCGTGCTTAACTATGGCATCATTGTCTTAAACATAAATCAATAGAGCAATGTATGTGAATATTTGCGATAATATCAATACATGAACTCTCTGCATTCATAGACCGTTGTAGGTGCCAATGCAGTGAAAGCGCTATAGCATAGAAGAATTAGATCCGCGTACATGTCATAACGGAAAGAGATCATTACCGTTCCGCCTTTAGCATTGCTGTCAATGTAACGTAAACAAAAGGTTCAATATCAATGACTTGGTTATGTCGTAGTATAGCAGCAACCGTGAATCGTGAGCTTGCCCGAGACGAAACGATTACGATACGATTCCGACAATTATTCGTTGCGGTACGATTTAATATGTGTGTTACGACCATGTCGCTTCTCGCACATTCTGATTTCCGTTTGAGCATACTCCTGCGCGGTCCGGTCGATAGTATACTATGTGAATTATAGCATGATAATTTTGAAGTCTAGTAGCTTATTGATGATTGTTATTCCCACAATTCTAAAAACCTAGACAAAGAAAAATAAAATGCTAACTTCTAAATCATGTTCATCGTCATTACGAACTCGTTATCAATTCATGATCACAGTATATTTGTTAATAAAAAAAAATTGTTCGTGTACCAAATGAATCATTGATTGTCTGTGGTTATTCGAGTTATTTCATCTGGCGGTATCTGTCTATGAAATTCAACAATCACTTATATGACACCGATAATTTATAAGAAACTTCATGTAGGCACGTCAGCTGTCAAAGTTTTGTTTTTTGCTACATTTGACAAAGCATAGGTGTTCTCAGTTCTGCCAATCGAGAAAGTCCAAATACTGTCTGTCGTATTTCTATTTGGTTTAGTGGAAAATTCTATAGTTTCCTACGTTGATTCAGACTAGAGTCAACGTTTATATTTTTAAACAAATCTAACATATTTTGGTACAATACAACACTTTTAAAGAAAAATATCAAAAAATCTTATAACTATTCTATGAACGTATTTTAATAGATAATTAAAACGTAACAACAGTTGTTATGAAACAATACAAAAAGTTTTATGAGCACATAACATATTTTATTGTCTTCTTTCAACGTATACCGCTCTATTATAAATAAATAGGCCTAAATTTGTTAAGTTTTCCGTTATATTTTATTCACAATTTTATTTTGTCTTCATCATAAGCAACTGTTGTCATTCTATAGTTTATGGTACTCGGGATTTATTATCAATTAAATCTTAATAATAATAATTACGTTTAAATAATCTAACTTTTTGTGTTCTAAAGACTGTATTGTTCAAATGGTATGGTGTGTTTGAAATGTTGTGGATTCCGACGTGTTTGTATGATGGACCAATAAGGAACTCTGTTCTCATAGCCATAAAGACCATTGTTGTTTCACGGATACTAACACATACACTCGGGGGAATTGTTTTAACTACACATATAAAGTTCAATAGAATGCTTAAAATAAAAACTGTGCATTTTTAATACTGTACAATGCAGCCTTATCGCATAAAGCAATTTTTCGTTTGGAATAACATGTTTGTGATAAAACGTCATATTTTAAATATAAAAGTTAGATAAACAGCTTTTAAAAGCCGTTAAAACTATTTTGGCTTTAGACCAAGTTTAAATAGAGTAACAAGGTGTTTTAAAAAAGATTTATAAATATAATCTAAAGCATAGAATTTTGACAACTCAAAGACTCAAGTTAGAAGCAAGGGAGTGGAAGGGATAAATCAGATCACAAGAAAAGGATGGGCATATAGGCAGATGACGAGAGGTGCGAGTGAAATGGCGAGACATCGACATAGCATAATGTCCATTATTAGACATAGATCTTAGAAGATAAGGTCCCCACTTTCTTGGGAGGTCTATGTACTCATTATTGCAGAGGGTAGCGGCGACGGGAATGCTCTCCCGCCGGGTAGATATGCCACCGGTATTGGTATCGCAGTCGTTTCTTACGGCACCTAGGTCTATTCTTTAAAATTGATTATTATTGTTTTTTATATTGATTTCTCGATTTTAATGGCTGTATCAAACAAAGAATCAAATATCCCCGTCGTTGGCAGTGTTTGTGAAATAATAATGTGCAGGCTGTGAGATCTGGCAGTTTGGGAACTTCGCCCGTAGTCTGTGGTTTGATGGCTGAATGTGTGGATAACTTTTGTTTTAGCTGTCAACTACTGAATAAAAATGTAACTACGATCCTCGGTTCTAAACCTTTAGCTTAATAATTCTTTGTTATTTTGAAAAAAAGAATAAACTAAATTGTGTAAATAGTCGAGGTGTTTGTTTTCTTTCTATCATCATACCTTTGTTGTCAAGACTCCCTAAAGATTCTTATTTAGGGGGTTGTGTCCCTATATTATGCTCTTAGGGTCGTTGCTTCGTTCTCCACCCAGGATAAGCAAATATTTTATGAATATTTGTGTTTTTTTTCTGTCTAAGTTTTAAATATTGTGTTTTTATAAATATCATTGACAAAAGTTTTTTAAGCTACTTATATCGAGGTAAATATACGTATTTAATTAGTGAATTTTATTATTCCTCTGTTGTCTACCGTCACACACAAGTGCTTTAACCGACTTACCACGGAGTCTAGTCAATGTATGAGATGTTGTGGGAATTTATTTTATTATATAGTAAATTTTTCTAATTAAGATTAAAGGGTATTTAATGTTCTTTAATTATATTATGAAAAAAGAAGCATTTTTCTGAATATGTTATTAATTTAAATAATATAATCCATTTAAAAAAAAACCGCTTCGATACATTTTTGACCCAAAGATTCCCAAAATGCTCGCAGCATTACCATACTCCACAGCAAGTGAGATCCACTGCATTGCGTCAATCATGGCTGCTGAGATGGGGGTAGGACCGAATTTGTTGTTGGCTACATTCAATTTGGAATTAGTAGACTTATTCATATAGATCTAGTTTTTGAACTACTAGAGTCATCTATATAAGGACATAAACAGCAGCATACTTTAAGCAAGTTACGAGAGCCATCTAGTTCTATTACTTAGAACTAAATAGTATTTGGCCGAATTGCGCTTCTCGCCGCTAGGTGCTAGTGATTTCATACACGAATGCTTGTTTTTTGCCAAATAGCACCTATTTTTGTTAAATAGCACACTGATATATATGAAAATAACAGAATCTATTTAACATGAATAAAATACACATTCCACAAATTTATTTCCCCAATAATTGAATAATTGAGTGACTCGATGAAGCTCTCAGCGTTATTATTTGTGATTTGAAGACTAATGTTTTCATGTTGAATAAGAAATATATGTTACACCTATGCATATTGTAGATAAACTTCTAAGACGTCAGGACGTTGGACTACGATATCTTTGACAGACAATGCGTCTGATGATTATTATCTGGATTGTCTAAGGTTGTTTAACTTGCCAATAGTCAAGTCAATTTAAATTTACCCACTGGCAGAACTTCAATGACGATGCAATGTGTGCATTTGTAAATCCATCTTCTTGTGATTGGTTAAGCGCGTTGAATTCAAAACTCATTTATGTAATAAATTATTTAATTGACGAGAACTTGATTTTGTGTTTTTACAATTGCATTTAAAAGTTTTAAGGCGTCCTTATTTATTTACAGCAGAGTTTATGTATTTTTATTTTGTCTTCAAAAGTGCGATAAACAAAATAAACTATGAGCTATTATGTAATAAAAATATGTAATCTATTATATAATACTGAGCATAGAGATTTTTAATAATAATCAAATACGCCTACAAAATTTTTAACGCAATCGCAACTGCAGGCAAGAACAAGTTTACATGTTGTAGGCGCTTATTAAAAATTTTCATCGACTGATAATAAAAAGTATTATTATAAAATGTAGCAATAATAATAAGCTAATCATTGACCACAAATATTTAATGACTGATATTGAAGCCTGAGGTTAGATTTTCAGAAGGAAATTTGTAGTTTCAAATTTTATGTATTTTTTTTTTAATTTCCTGTTTCTGTCTTTGAGCAAATGGATTTAAGTTAGCTCCGTAAAGCCTCAGGAATCTGACGGAACTTGTTGACGGTTCTGTAAAATTAATTGTAGGTATCATAATTATGAAAGCAATGCTCGGAGTCTTTTTGCGCGATCGAATTAGGAATGAGGTGATTCGTTACCGACATTGCCCATCGATTCTGCGTACCAAATGCCCTGCCCACTGCCACTTCAACTTATTAAACCGCCGGCGCAATGTCGGTAACTTTGTTTCTGTAATGAATTTTCTCATTCGATCGCGCAAAGAAACTCCGACTATTGCCCTCTCCATAGCTCATTGAGGTACTTTCTGTTGGGCAATTAGGCCAAAATGGTAAGAGACCACGTTTCGCTGCCATAGGTTATCGCTGGTAACACCCATAGGACGAAAACTTTCGCAGATGAAAAAAGATTTTTCGCAATTTTGCCCGATCGCTGCTCAGCCGAGTAGGATTCGGCGATTAATCTCTTTCTTATAGTTATACTTACCTAATTGTACTATTTGTCCTAGAAATACCTACGAGAAGCGATACAACTTCAAGAAGCGAGATCTCAACTAAAACCGCAGTTTTATATTTAGCAACTACAACATAGGCATTACACGTTGATTTAGTCTTCTCCATGTTCATTTTAAGACCCACCTGTTGAGAAACTCGATTGAGATCTCGCATTGTGCTTACCTTCCATCGATTCTACCATGAACATAATATCGTCGGCAAATCGAAGATTAGTGGTGTATTCGCCGTAATGTTGATGCCAAATCGTTGCCATTTCAGGAGCATAAAGGCGTTTTCCAAGTGGAAAGTCATTAATTTCTTTAAATTTACTTATATTTGAATACAACAAAAAAAGAGTTCGGTACAATTATGACCAAGGGAAAGAGGGATTTTCTTTTGTTTATATATCCAATACTTTTCGTGATAATAATAAATAAATGATATTTGGTAGAATTTTTTTCAATTGATACATACTTTTAGTTACTTCATTACAAACAAAACTTTCTCTTCGAAAACATTAGTATAGACTAAATAACATTTCCTAACACTTACGGTGCACTATTCAAAATCATTACTTTTTATCGGCTTAACGTATTTAAGATTTTGAATTTATTAATCGACGTTTCTGTCAACTTGCGGCAAACGTTCACAAGACAATTTAAGACAAATTTGTCAAGAATCCGACGGTGTTTAAAGCCGTTAAAAGATTTGTTTTATGACTTACTTGTCACCACAATTTTATCCAATATTAAAAAAGCCGAAATATTATATTAGTAGTATTTCGCTAGTGCATCTATAATAGACTGTAGTGCAAAGTTAATTTGTGACCTTACCGTTTATTGTCATTATAATTCACACCGAGACGTTTTAATAGAGCAGTCGTAAAAACGCAGCACTCGGCTTATGTTACGACGGTGTTCCGGCAAGAAAAACTAATAAATAGGCCCCAACAAAGAGTACAGTTTGGAAAACAGAAGGAAAATGTCACTCGCGAAGTAATATTTCTGCCTACGTTATTCTTTTATTGTCTAATTTAGTAGATGTTCAATGCTTCTGTATCAGGTGTGGAAACTGATGTTAGTCACACCAAAGATACCTCTATAGATTTTGTTAGATTAATGTAATGCCTTTTTTTTCGGACGAACCTTTTTCTTAACTACTCAGACGTCAATTCCAGCGCCACCGATAAAAGAGGGAAAGAAAGCCTTTCATAGATGAGAAGTCTAATGCCCGTAATTATTCTTCGTACCCCGCGGCCGCGACTGCGCGTTTATCTACCGTCACGCCCGCAAGGCTAGCGGGATCTGAGCGGGATCTACGGCGATCACCCGAGGGCGCCTCTAGAGGCTCGATCTTGGCTCGAGCGGACATCGTTGGGGGTAAATTAAATTTCGAAATTAAGCAAAAGAAAACGGTCGGAGTGAGCCCTCTAAATAAGAATGATATTACAGATTTATACTTACTATTTATAATTTGATATTTTGGCTACCTTGCGGCAACCATGCTTAAGATTGATAATATAATTGTGAAGTCTCGAGGTCAATCTTCCGCGGTTTACATCCGATAAAGAGCAAACTCACACAAGTCGACGCCTTTTTTGCGTTTCTTTGGACTGTTGGCCCTACTTTTTCCAGCCCAGTTCCTTGCTTCCCTAAGTGACCGCAGAGATAAGACAAATGCTGCCAGCTCGGGATGTCAGCCCATAATGTCATGGCTGACTGTTTCCCTGCTCTTGACCTGGGCTCTGCACAGTGGGCTGTCGTAAATCTTTCATTGTTGGCCTAAAACACTGTTTCTCCGTTCAGCTCTCATACTGAGAAAAATTTATAAGTATCTCTTTTCCTGTACCGGCTTAACAAGTTTATGAAGGGAACGATGGTGCAGATGGTGGTGATTCTATCCTGTTTTCTGGCGACTGTTATAAACCTGTTAAAATTGAAAGGAGTTATATAATGAGTAGCGAACTCGTTGTAAGTTGTACATTTTTTATTTTCTAAACCCACTTATTTATTTGAGCATTTTATTTTGGCCGTGTGGTACCGGCAGAGTAGAAAAGGACCTTCCCCTATACCTGGTGTCGTAAGAAGCGACTGAGGTACCGGCACCGGCGGTATATCTACCCTTAACAGTGCAGCTTTAATGCAACAGAGCGGGAATGAGCAGTGGCATTCCTGACGCATAAGCTGCGAATGCCAACACGTTAGTCCAACGCGGCAAATATGCACTTTACAACCAGTTTCAAAGATATTTGGATTTTATTGTGGATTAGAAAATAATTGTTTTTTAAAGAATAAAATAATGTTCCTTAAGCAACTGACTCAATTTCGCTATACTAGCGCAGAGAACGCAAGTCTTGAATGAACCTTCCAGCAATGTTATCGTGCTCAACTTACTCTTCTACGACATCATAGCCGTCGATTACTATATTATATTTCTGCTAGAACTTTTCTAACCTTCTGAAAGTTCATTTAATAAAGATCTTGATCCTTCGTCCATGTATACACATACGCATATTATGATGATGATATGTGAGTATTTGAAAGCAAAATTGTAACACAAACGAAAGCGTAACATTTGGTAGGCATAAAACTAACCGGCACGGAATAACGCGTCTGACTGACTGTTTATTCTGTGCTGCGGAAGTAGGAAAATGTAATGGCGGCGATGTAGGTGCATATTAATTGTTTGCTTTGCTGGACCACTGAACAACCGCAATGGATTCATGTTCTTTTCGTATTTACACATCTGCCTTTTTATATAGTCTGACTAACATTGGATACTTGGCAAATTTTTATCTAGATTTTCTTATGGTCACAGGTGATATTTTGTAATTTATTTTAGCTTTTTCCTTACTTAATATAAAACCAGGTGTCGTAAGAGGCGACTGAGGTACCAAAACCGACAGATGGCAACATATACATCCGACACAGTGTATCTCATATACTTACGATGACCTGGTACAGAAGGAGGTACTATTCTACTCTGCCGGTACCTCACGGCAATATTTATTATATAAGATAGTTTATATCTCAATTTTATACGCAATATATTTTTCATGACAAATATGTAACACAATGTCTTTTTACAACTTAATACAAATAGCCGGTACACAGGTATAAACCTTTATATATATATATATATATGTATATGTGTGTATATATATATAAATGTGCCCTGATGTATTAGTATCGTAAAAGGATTCACAAGACATTTCAGGGGTTTTCTGTGATTTGTCCAAGGCATTTGGTTGTATGTGCCATGATACATAGGTCAGGAAATTACTATACTGTGGGGTTAAAGAATCCTATTTAAGTTTATTTAAATCTTACCTTCAAGGTATAATCCAGACGGTGGACTTAAGTAAATGGAAATCGGTCATATAAGTAATTGGTTTCAATGGGTGTACTACCGGCTTAATATTAGGCCCTTTCCTGTTCTTTATATATATTAATGACTAACCATATCAAAAAAGCTGTAGCGATATAGTTTTGTTTGCAGATGATACTTCCCTTTTATTCAATGTGAAAAGACAACAGACTGTTTATGACGATGTAAAAAACACTATATCGAAAGTAGTGAACTGGTGTAACGTTAACAATTTGTGTCTTAATGAAAAAAAAAAAATTAAATTTGTGATTCCACATGTTTAACAAACAGATTCTTGCATAGTTGTTAAGAATGAGGAGCAGGATATGGTCAACTGTACAGTTTATATAGGTTTTACCCCGGACAGTAAACTAGAATGGGGACCTCATATATTCACTAGTAAACTTAGTTCTGCAGCTTTTGCAATGTACAAGATTCATAAATTAACAGACGTAGTTATATGCAGTGTTATATCTTATGGTATATTACTATGGATGGTGCTGCTGAAGTAAATGTCATATTTGTGCAGCACATGAGGGCTATTTGTGCGATTTATAAATTGACTCAAAAAGAGTCGCTGAAAAATTTTAAGAAAACTTATATAACGACTGTATATGTATATGAAAATGTTATATAAGTATTTCTATGAAAATATAGACATAATATATAAAATCTGCGACATCATCATCATCTACTCCTGGGCATGCCTCACCCAGAGAGGAGATTTATCGGCCCATAATTGCCGCCCTTAGCAAACCTGTTATCAATTGCATAACGCAGCTTTTGCGATGGGGATGCTGCTGCCCATCTCCGCCATGTGCATTTGAGCTGCACTGTTTGGGATGGATGTACCGCCATCTGTCGTTTCTGGTACCTTAGTCGCCTCTTACGACACCTGGTGAAGTGGGAGGATCTATTCTATAGATAGCTCATGGCAACCCCGCCGATACCTCACGGTGAACTTTGCCGGACCTCACTGTGACATATAATGTTAATAAATAAATATAAGCTTGCATTACAAGCTACTACAGTGCAGTAGGCTTTAATTTAACGGCAATTGCATTAAAATACCAAGCAGTAATAATTTTATAAATTACGTAAACATTAAACTTATTTCTAAAGCATATTATAGTGTTGAAGATTATATTAATAATAAAACTGCCCAATTGCTTTGCTCTAACCTAGCTTTAAGACAACGGATTGCTATTCCCGATGCCGGTAGGGGTTCCATTAACACTAATTAGTATTTACCACAACCAGATTTTCTTGTAGTTTCCTTTCAGGTGGCTCGCGTAATGTACTGCATTAAACTTAGTTTAAAGACCCGTTAAGTACAATCAATAAATAGTCGATGTAGTATTAAATTTTTATACAATACATGAATATATCTACACTTTTTCTTCTTTATAAACGGATCTTTATATTTTTGTTTTTCATTCAAACCCTTCTGTTATTTTGAATGATGTCGTCCGTTTTTTGTTTTGATGTCGTTTGCATCCCCAACGCGGAAACTGCGCTTTGCAATTGCCAATACGCTTGCCCAGCGCGGCAATAATGGCCCAATTTCCCCCCTTCTTGTGAACCAGTGTTGTGTCCAGCAGTAGCCTTATAACAGCTGTAATGATGAGGATGATAAAATATATATTATTGTATATACTATATCATACACACTCCCAATTACAACGACAACTCCGCCAGTTCAGAGTGATCCAAAACAATTTCCTAGCTGCTGTGAACAGTTAGACGCACACGCAGACAGTCCATGTATATGTACACATATGTACACACACACCAACTGTAATTGTGGAGAATAAAAAAATCGCGCCAAGTGTGCCTTACTTGCGGCACAGACGCAGGCGGTGTGCGATCCTGTTGAGATTTTATTTCTATTATTAGTTAACATAGTATTTATATGTTACCGAGTAACATATATATATACTTTGCATTATATCTGAGATATTGTAATAGTATGTAGGGCTATGATGATAATTGTTATTTTTAAATATTAATTTAGAAATGACAAATAGATATATATAACAGTTGCATTTTTGAGTAGTTCAACGACAAAGTTGTAAAAATAGTATGTAATCAGGTGTAAATTATAAATTATATATATTTCCGTGAGGTACCGGTAGAGTAGTTTCACCCACTGCTCCAGGTATCGTAAGAGGTGACTAAAGTAAAAACCGACAGATAGCGGTTTATCTATTCGAAACAGTGCAGCTCAAATGCACTGGGCGGAGATGGGCAGCAGCATCCATGTCGCGAAAGCTGCGTTTTGCGATTGAAATCACGCTTGCCCAGCGCAGCGCTTTCTTGGAGAGGCCTATATGGACTTCCAATGGCTGGTGTGATGATATAATACATATCAATAGCGATTTACCAAATTTATTTATAAAAATAATATAAAAGTAGTAAATATATTCATAAGAACATACATGCATATTTTCTTTATTAGAACTGTGAAGCCGTTACTAGTTAAAAACTGTGTACAAGCCTCAGACTTCCCAAACTATGGATATAGTACAATAGAGTAGTTTCATCTATCGAAAGTAAATTATGAAAGTTTGTTTTGATACACTACTTCCTACCATAAGAAATACGAGTATAAAACAATTTTATTATATAAATAGGCGGTTCATTTATAATTTCCAAAACAAAAATTGTAATTTTATTATCTGTATATCACGTGACCCAAAACGCCGGACGTCATACTTTTTCGACAGTGACGTCAAATGAGCAGCAACAAACAGTAACCTACAATAACAGAGAAAGTTTGATATCTTTAATTCAAATTTGTGGCTTGTTGTATTTTTGCACATTTAATACGTCATTATTTACAATGGAGGACGGTTACTGACAATACTGTTGCTATAAATAAACACTTTAATACATACGGTTTTATATGCAACATAACCTCTATGTCTAAATCAAATCGTATTCTAGTACAAAATACTCGTCCCAATTAATACTTCAGACATGACAAAGGTTAATTACGTATATTAAAGTGATCCTCACACTGGTGTAGAAATGATTTTGTAGAGTTTTGTTGGATCTCGTCCCGATAGTTCTATCCAAACATTTCCCGTAAAATCGTCGTATGGAAATCTGATGCATAATTTTTCTGGAGTCTTCAATGTTATGTTGTTACAATTTGGCAATATACACCAATGATAACATAAACGAAAGCTTAATATTGAGTTTAGAAAAATATAAAGTTCAATGCACTGCACATTGCACTCGAAGTTCACTGCAATGTGTGTTTGACATTCATTTGTTTCTATACATATGACGTTATAATAATGGCGGCTGTCGTCTTGGCGCTAATTTATTGTTTAAATTTAAAAAAAAAAAATTTCTTTGTCTAAAGCGATATTATTTTCAGGAAACAAAAATACCAGTTGACTATCAAATAATTACGAACATTTAAAATATATTTATAAATAAAACGTAGAATAGCCTATTTTGTAAATAAGTGTATTACTTAGTTACAAAATATGCTATTCTATTAATAAATCTATTAACGACAAACGTAATCAAACAAAAAACTAACGATATCGTTCAAAGTAACCAGGTTAAAATGGCAAACGAAAATATAAAGATCCATTTTGAAAGAAAAAAAATATCGAATATTAATTGATCTTACTTGACGGGCCTGATAGCTCAGATGTTAGCTAGCGATCCTATCTTATGTGCCAAGGGTCGTGGGTTCGATCCCCACACAGGTCAAATATTCATATGATGATATATGTGTTTGTTCTGTATCTGGATGTTAAAAATATATATTTAAGTATTATACTTTAATTTCTCTATTTAACTATTGCCATGTACGTAAATCGTAAAGTTCTTTAAGCTTACCAGACTTCATATTTACCACGGTGTCAGGTCAATGAGATGTGAGAATTTTCCTTTCCTTCATTGTATTCTCATTTTTATTTAAAGTTTTAATTACATGGTATAAAGATTTTTACTGGCTCATATTAATTTGAAGTCTAGATTATTAGTAATACATGGTAAAGTACAATTGGCGGCCTTATCGCATAGAGCGATTTCTTCCAGGTAATATAACCTTTGCATGGAAAATGAGTGATGGTGGTATTTATACCAAGTTTATACCATAAATAGATGACGCTAAACTATTTAAAAAAAATTGGTTGCCTGTAAAGTCGGTATACGGGCGAAAGTTTTACGTGACAACGACTTTGAGTGGTAAAATAATTTTAATGTGAATATTCATTCGTATACTAGGAATAAGGATGAAATAATAGTAACAATTTAAAACATTTTATTTATACAAAGAATTATATTTAAAACATTAATTTATACAAAGAATCTCGCACTGAATTTCATATTAACAACATTTTATTTTTACCTTTACACATACATACGTATTTATATACAAACTAGCTGTGCCCGCGACTTCGTCCGCGTGGAATAGTTTTTTTTCGGTACCATACCTATTTACTTCAAATTATATAAACTTTGAATGTCACGTTTATTTATATCGAATCAATGGCCTGAAAAATAAGTTTTAAGTTTCTAGCTCTAAAAATAGCGATCCATGCAAACAACTTTTCATCCCCCCTTGCAACCCCTTACAACCCTTATTTCGAGTTCAAAAATAGCCTCTGTCCTTTCTTAAGGTCTAAAGATTGTCTATGCCAGATTTCATCAAAATCGGTTGAGAGGTTTAACCGGGAAAGCGCAACAGACAGACAGACAGACAGACAGACAGACAGAGTTACTTTCGCATTTATAATATTAGTAGGGATAGTAGGGATATACATACAATAACTTGCAATACATTTGCGCACAATGAAACAGCGTTTACTACAACTTAACTTGTTCCTATCTGAGTGATTTATGTCTGTCTCTCTCGCTCTTAGGCGGGCTTACCATGCCCGAGTGGAAGGGACGCGTGCCTCTCACTCGCTCTCATTGTGAGCGCATAACGTGAGCGGAGCGTAATGCAGTTTCTTGAAGTGTCACCCGGCAAACCAATTTATAAGACGTTGTCACGTCAGAACACTTTCGGGTAAAAACTAATGTAATAAGAATATAAATAATCATAATAAATAATGTATGGTGTGAGTTTTGAGAGAAAGATTAAAGATGAGAGAGGAGAATGGATGAAAGAAGAATGACTGCACACGTATACAGAGCGGAAGTGAGTGGAAGAGTTGGTATAGGACGACCGAGGCGAACATATTAGGACTAGAACTTAATCAGGTAGAAGAGGTATTAAAGAAGTACTAAGAATAAACAAGTGTCTATACAGGTTTAATGCCAGTAAGAGAAGCGAGAGAGGTATGCCAAAACCGTAGCAAGTGGAGATCTATACTCACCGCCTACACTTTTGGGACACAGGCGTGATGTATGTATGTAATCGAGCGTCTATAGGTAGCGGGGATACTTTATGATTATTACTATCACGTTCATCGACCTAGTCATATAAAAAATAGCTCCCCGAACAATCTAGCACACAAAAATCCAATATGGCGTCCGCCTGTACATAGCGGACTCCGTTCCGACTGGCCACAGTTGGCTGGCAGAGCGAGAAGTTCGGATCTCGGCGTAATTGATAAATAAACGTGCCACGTGCGCTCGGGTCAACACACTTGTATGCTCACGTCTTGAGGTATATGAGGAAAGAAAATAAAATACTGGAAAAGGGCTAAGGTCGTATATATATGAGGTAGACCGAAAAGGTTGTCTACATTGGTACCTGATCACCTATTTCTACCGCCAGCAGTGTTTGTTGTGTGTCCGGTTTGAAGGGTGAGAGAGGCACTAAAATTAGTGGCAAAGCGCTAGTGATATCCTTGTGATATTACGAGCGTCTATAGGCTGCGGTGACACTTACTATCGGGAATGTATGCTTGTTTGTCGTCCTGATCAAAGTAAGACAAAATGCTAAGAGAGCTTGGGTCAACGCACTGGACGCGCTTCTGCTATAGAATAAGAAAAAATGCGCTCGAGCTAAAAATAGAATAAAAAATCAATATCATCACTGCAGTCGGGGAACGGCATGAAAACTGGATCTTTATCCAAGCTTGCCGCGCTGGGTAGCTTTGCAATCAAAATGCTGATCCAGTACTTCAGCCGCCTCTTTATACCTGGTGCAGGAGGTACCTCAATATTAGAATAGTATTCTACTCTGCTGAAGGGTACCAGGAGAGAATTACCTCCCGTTGTCGGAGGGGACTGGGATCCCAGAACCGACAGATTACCTTCTAGCAGGCGTAATTAAAGAGTAGGGCGGGGATGGGCTGCTTGCTCGTGGCACTATGCCTGCCCAGCGTGACAATTATAGGTATAAACTTTCCATTGATTGGTATCACGTAGTGGGGCCAGTGTTCAGTAGTCTACGGTTGATATAATGATATTGATGAGAATGAGAATGATCAAAATGAAATGGTGCAGCTGGTAGTGATAATATCTTGCGCGCCTGGGGTCGTGGGTTCGATCACCATCCAGTTTTCCGCATCCGGCTTTGTTCAGTGTTTGGTTGTTACATGTGTATTTAAGTATTATATTTGAGATTCCCCTGTTGTTTAATGTCCGTATCACAAGTGCTTTAAGCGACTTATCTTGGAGTCAGGTCAATGTATGGGATGTTTTGCGTGAAATATTTTCAAACGGGACAAGATTTAAATACTCTTAGTTGGATAGATAGTCAATTTGTCAGACACTGGATGTGTTAAATTTTTTATCTATTGTGATTGTCAAATGCCCTTTGAATACTAAAACGATAATAAATCTGAGGGTACCTACATTGTGCCAGTTTTTCTCCCGATGAAGCAAACCTGGAAGAGGAAGGGCCCGAATTAGCGTCATATTACTTTTCTCTTAGTGATTTTATAAGCAAACAAACAATCTGCGTAATAACAAGCATCACTGCAGCCTGTAGAATCTCGTATTATCACAAGGATATCACTAACGCGTTACCAACTTCGTTTCTTGATGATATAACGTCACATTACCCAATGATGTCCCTGCCTCTCTCTCCCTACAAACCGGAACACAGCAATGCGAGCACTAATGTTTGGCGGTAGAAATAGGTGAGTGCGGTACCAATGCCGACGACCTATGTGTGAGGGCTACCTCTCGTTAAACCTGATAGCTCACAAAAGTTAATATTGTGACGATTTCAAATCTCTAGTACAGAATAGGTAAAACTTGAACTATATCGAATGGATGTAATAAAAGAAAAATATATAAAAAAGAAGTCATAAACAGATTTTTAGAGGCATCTTAATGTATATCACAAAAAATAAAGATTTATTTTACAAGTTCTTTGTTAGTTTATTATGATTTAATGAAATTAGTTCTAATTCTAACGATCGACGCGGGGGAGAGTGGATACAGTGTTGCTATTTATGGGCTCATATAGCCTGTGCAGATCCTGAAGACGACTATTATATCTGATATCTCATACATTTAATATGGCCCACAGGTATGGTACCTTCCTCTAATAATAGTTGTAAGAGGCGGCTGGAGTACCGAAAATGACAGGTGGCGGTATATCCTTCATAACGTAGCTTAAAGTGGAAATGTGAGTAAAATTTCCCCCTTATTTGAAAGGCCATGTCCACCTGTGGACTTTCTGTGGTTAATAAAATAATAGTGAGCTTAAGAATTTTATTTTGAAATAGCCCACAGTTGGCGCACAATGGCCACCAGTGAGATTCAAACAACTATATTAAACTTTATACACAATAGTATCCATTTAAAATCGAATAACGTATACACCTAATTACATAATTGTATACATTTATCTTGAACAATTCTGATGGCATCCTCATGTCAAGTCAAACATAAATCACGATTGCTAGAAATTTCCGTTAAACATTACCCCCCCACTTAACACACGAGCATTGCGCACACACGTGTCGCGCGCGCGTGTGTGCGCACAAACATGTGTGGGTGAGCAATAAAAACTCGGCGCGTGCGCTTACACCACATAACAGATGACTGTCTCTATCCCGCTCCCCCACCTGCGCAGACTGTGGCCGTCCCGCTCCCACTCGAACGTAATTATCTCGGTGCGTTACCCGGCTTTACCTACAGCGATTTTAATCACTATATATTTTTATAGTCCGCCTTCCATGTAGGTTGAACTGGTTCAGAGTTATCGCGAAGCTGCATCTTGTATGGCCGGTGAATCATTTTGATGGTTGGTAATTTAAAGCGTATTTTTAGTTGTAATTAGGACTGCGATTCCGCCATTTTGTTTTTTTAGAGTTTAATAGGTTCAATCTGATATCGGTGGACGATGTGGCGTGATTTAATCAATAAAGATTTAGTATTATTTTGACACAGTTGCAGAATGTGGTAAACTAAATACTACGCCTTTTCATTCGCCAGAATTTTAGTATAAAATATGTTGCTCTCATGATGTAACATTCTATTCACCATAACAGACGTAACACGTCCTCTGCTGGACATAGGCCTCCCCAAAAAAGGGGCAATCTGCCTATAACTGTCACGCTAGGCAAGCGTGATATTATATATTATATTTGCGATGGGAATGCTGCTGCCCCTCCCCGCCTGGTTGCATTTGAAATACACTGTTACGGGTGGATATACCGCCATCTGTTGGTTCTGGTATTCAACACTCAGACATAGAACAAATACAAATACGAGCTGTAGCTGACAAGTCAGGATCACTACCATCTTAACCGTCATACCCGTCAAGGACAAAGTAAGGATCTCGCGGATACAGGCAGCGTTAGGGTAAGGCCTTCCATAACAGACCTTATTTCTGCTTATTTCTCGATCGCAAAGGGCAAGAGATAGACCACATACAAAACATCATGAGAAAGATCATGTTTCAGTAGCATTTGTCTTCGTTAGTTTCACACAGAGTTTAAATATTTAAGGCTTGAGACACTAAGGTATGACGGATGAAAAAAAAAGTTGTTTACTTTATCGAGCAAGTCGACAAACAGTGTGTGTGATAGTAAGCGTCACCGCAGACTATAGACGCTCGTAATTTCACAGGGGTATTCAGATACACTATCGCTTAGCCAACCTTGTGACTTGGAAGATATGATATCATATTACCCAGTAATTTTATTATCTCTATCACCTTTTAAAGCAGAACACAAAGCGAACTCTGCTGTTTGTCGGTAGAAACAGGTGAGGTACCAATGCAGACGACCTTTAGGTTAGGTCAACTATTGATTCTATAGTTACTTTGTGTATTACCATCTTTATAGCTTCTATTGAACGATTATAATTATTTTTTCTCTATCTATTCTAGAAATAATAACAAATAAATTCTTTAATATTTTCTAATTCTATTCATGCGGTCACTTTTTACAATTAAACTATAGTATAACGGCTTTAAAACGCGGTTTTTTAACTTTTTATTTTCACGTCATTTAACGACGTGACTGAATGTTATTCTCGAGAAAAAGTTAATTAAACCGCATGTATCTAATTGCACCCCAATTATACATTGAGCAGAGAAGCAATTATGGGTAAAATTCCCCTTTTCTTGAAAAAGTCTATTTCCTTAATCTTTATTTTTTATTACAATTAAACAGTCCGCTAGATAGTAAGCGTAACTGCAGCTTATAGACGTTTGTGTTGCCACAAGCTTAATAATAATAAATTCCCACAACATCTCATACATTAACCTGACTCCGTGGTAAGTCGCTTAAAGCACTTGTGTTACGGATCTCATTTAACAAAGGACAAACATTTAACAAGGACTACAAATATAATACATATATTTATCACCTAGACACAAAAGAAATACAAATATCATCATACAATATTTATCCAGGGTGGGGATCGAATCCACGACCCTTGGCGCACGAGATGGATTACAACACTAGCGCGTTGCCAACCTTATGACTTGTGCATTTCTCTACCTCTCCCTTCAAGCCGGACCACCGCAATGCTAACACTGCTGCTCAGCGGTAGAAATAGGTGAGAGTGATATACCAAATGACGACCTTTATCAGAGGTCTACATCATATCTTGGAGTAGACGTTCTGTATTTGCTATGATGATAAAAACCCTATTTCTGATGTACGTTATTTTTTGTATATATATTTATATATACATATGCATTTATTGCGTTTATTATACAAATATATATGCCACGTTTATCTATTTTGTATATATATATTGCCTGCACCACTATATATATATTTTTTTCTGTTTTGTGTAATAGTTGACTGGGAGATAATGCCATCTGGCATTAAGTCCGCCATTTGTACATTTTGTAACATTTTGAGCAATAAAGTTAAATAAATAAATAAATAAAAAATAACCACATAGTGATATTGTCAGTTGCAGTTGCCCTAGCGGTAGTCTAGAGTAATAACACTCAAGTCATTCATTTGCGCAAATTTACCTAAATTTCTATTAACATATTTAGTGCTAGCAATACTTTACTCACGTCTTGCCACTTCCCCGTACAATATGACGATACAATACGCTTTTAATTGTATTGGTTATCTATGAAAGAGTTTTAAGAATAAGTTCAGTAAATTCTGAATTTATTTGTTAAATCATAACTATTGAAGGTCCACTGCTGGACATAGGCCTATCTAAGAAAGAAGGTTTTTTGCCCATAATTGCCACGCATGACAAGTGTATTGGCAATCGCAAAGCGCAGCGACAAGGATGTGGTTGCCCATCCCCGCCCTGTGCAATTGAGCTGCAATGTTTCGTCTTTAATCGTCACTTACGACACTTGGTGCAACTGAGGTACTATTTTACTCTTCTGGTACCTTATGGCATGTTTGTTATAAACGTACAAAACTTCAAATCTTGTTTGCCTAGTTCTATTTTAGGTTGCATTTTCTAATTTTTTTCAAAAATATACGCGTAACAATGACGAAAGAATTTTCAACAAACACATTTTTCCTCTATATAATATTAGTATAGAAAGCTCCATTTAAATTAACTAAGCAAACATTAACAACGGTATACATACATCGAGCTGTCACGTCGCATTGTAACCAAAGGCGAGTTGTAGAAAAAAGAATCTCTAATAGCAAGTTGTAATAATAAGTAAGAAGAAATTATTACTCGCTTATCATGGGCCAGTGAGGGGAAGACGCCTCACAATTATAGTACTTCCGTTCCAGGATGTTAGGGCTGGGACATGCTGCGTGGGCGCCGATATCGATGATGTGTTTTTTGATGTCACGAATGTATGCTGGCTGGTTTCCGTTGATATATTTTTTATATTGCAGGAGACAAACGAGCAAGTAGATCACTTGTAGCAAGACCAGCCTTGATGTATCGTAGTTAGTGGACTAGCACAGCTGCCTCTTGTTTGATTTTGTTAAATGTATGCAAATATAAATTGGTTATATTTGTAACTTGGATTATGGAAATAAATATTATTATTATTAGTTTTATAAGCTAATTGTATAATTTAATATAATACTATACCGTAGGGGTACAGGGGAATAGAGCTATACTAACCTCTGTACCAGGTGTGGTGAGAGGTGAATTAGGTACCGGAATTGACAGGGGTGTATTTATCAGACACAGCTTAAATACCAAACGATGGAGATGGGTAGCAGCATTCTAGTCATGAAAATGCGCTCTGAGACTTCCAGTACGCCTGCCCAGCGCGGCAATTATGGGAAAAACCCCTCTATATTAATAGAAAAAGGCAGGAAGTGATTAACATAGGCAAAATTTATTGTGGATAGTATATAATTTAAATTTGGTTTGTGTCAAGCACATAGCGATTACAAAGAATATTATAGTACAATTAATGTTCAAGTGGCGCTAGTGTCTATGCTAGAAATTTCACAAATGTTGTGACAGTTTCGGTCTAACAAATACCTGTTGATTGTAACGTTGTGTTATTCTCATAAAAATGTAAATTTGCAAAAATTTTTATTTCAAAATAGCCAGTTTATCAACGATTTGAGTATATAATAATAATAAATATAAAAATAAATAAATTCCGTATTAAGGCCGTTCAAAAAATCGTTTAATTATGAGTAGTCAACGCAATTTTTGAGACTATTATATAATGTAGGTATACATATATATATTAAACTATATAAT
>JACJUM010005600.1:10023211-10053417 GCA_020976665.1 Heortia vitessoides | reverse complement strand
AAGCTGACTGACTGACAAATCAACACAGGGTCTAAACTAAAAGGGTTAAAAATTTAAAATTATGCACAGAGATTCTTATATAACGTACAGGAACACTAAGAAAGGATTTCTGATAATTTTTGTCCCCCTTAATCGGTTATTTAACGAAGGTGCAAAGTTGTAAGAAATTTTTGAAGTATTTAGAATTAAATTCAGTACGAATATTTTCACTGAAATTCATGAAACATAAATTAATATTTTTTTTAAATATCAAATAATTTGGTATTAAAGTTATCTGATTTTTAAAGTTATTTCAATAAATAGTTAAAATGTACATATATAAAGAAGAAGCTGTCTGACTGACTGACTTGTCAACGCAGGGCTTTAACTATAAGGTCAGAAAAATCATTTTAACATAGCCCACTTATCGAGAAAATACTATATAACATCACGCTAGAACTAATGATAGCGGAGTATAAATGATAATAGGTTTGAATGAATGAATATGAAATATGTAATAATGATGATTGTTCAATAACTTGACGTGGGTAAAACCGCGGGGCACTGCTAGTCGAATAAATGTCCAACATCATCGACACCGCGACACGATTTGGATGCGCCTGCGCACTTCTCTAGCCGGGCAGGCGGCGGACCGCGACGAAGAAAGTCCAACCGCCGCTCGCACAACGGCCGTAGGACCCTCGCGCTCATCACTACCAACTTGCATTTATCGCACTATAACATCATTACTTTCTACTGCACTACCGCCTGGAACTGGAAGAGAATAATATCAATCTTTTATAAAAATTTACTGTCCCGATGGCGCTCAGGATTGTGACGATCATGGGTTTGGCGCAGCCAGGAAAAATATTTATATTACGAGTTAGTATTTGTTCTGTGTCTAGGTATTTATATGAATTTAGGTATCATATTTATTTTATGTATTTAAATGTTTTATTTGTGACTCCTCTGTTGTATGATGTCCGTAACACAATTCAACAAAGAAGCACTTTATGTAAATCAGAAAACAGATGAATTAGTTTCATAAATAAATTCACACATTTCATACATTGATCTGATTTCGAGATACTTGTAAGTTGCCTAAAACATTTGTATTAAGGACATCAGACAACAGAGGAATTACAAATTTAACATTTAAATACATAGAATTAATACCAAGGCACCGAAGAAACACAATATATCGTTGTATAAATATTTGTCCTGGTTGGGGATCGAACCCTTGACCTTTAGCGCACGAGATAGGATCACTACCATCTGCGCCATCGGGTTCGTTAACTTTTATTAATTAATATAATTAAATATTTATTTATATATTCAAATAATTTATGTAAAATGTTGTTATAATATAGGCGCTCATGATAGCGACCAAGTTTTGTGCACCAATGGTCATGGGTTCAGCCCACCCAGGAAAAATATTTATATGAGTTAGTATTTGTTTTGTGTCTAGGTGTTTATATGTATTTAGGTATCATATTTATTTTATGTATTTAAATGTTATATTTTGTGATTCCTCTGTTGTCTGATGTCCGTCACACAAGTGCATTAGGCGACTTATCACGGAGTCAGATCAATATATAATATGTGTAAATTTATTTATTAAATTAGTATAGTAAACCGAAATTACTTACGTATAGGAAGTTCAAAGAGTAAGGAGACACAATTCAAAATATGGTATTAAAAAATAGTTTCTATAAATTAGCAATTGTTTTTATCCAAAAATGATTAGGTTAACATCGTCTAAGTGCATTCGTAAACCAGAGATCGTATATTCTATGGTTAGCTTAAGTTGGATCTTTTTATAGATATATTGCCCGTACAATATGCGTTTGTGTTTGCCGAGAGATACCAGCACGGTAGAATATTACCTCCTACAATCCACTACCTTGCCTCCTACTACCACGTATCATAGAAGGCAACTAAGGTATCAGAATTGGTACATCCAAGGTAAGGTACAAAATGTTTCAGGTGTTAAGTATTTCGGCTTTTTCTAGAAGATAGAGTACTTATTATCATTATTCTATCATTTAGGATATCACTATCGCGACTAACCTTCTGACCTGAAGTCTACATTACATTACCCAGTAATTTCACAGCCCCTCACTTTATAACCAACATTGTCTACCAGCTCTCATGCTTCAGGTAGACTAGACTACATCCAACACCCGACAACAACGAGCGTTAAGAATAATAACAAATTTTGTATGTGCTATTACAAACAAACATGAGTACGCGATTACTAAATCTGTAGACTTAGAAGTTAGGTTTAGACAGTCTTCTGATAGTTCAATATTCGTGTGTTTGTAGATAATACCCTAAATCATAGAAGAGATGGGGCTGAGATATCTGCACAAAATAAAAAATATGTCTGATAACGTCTGTAGCATAATAGTGGTGCAGTCCACCGGAATAGAAAAAATACAGGATTGGGTGCGGTCTGACACTTAAGACAAAGTAAATTTTAATTTGGAGTAAACTAGCAATGACCCGCGACTTCGGCTTTCGTTTTAAAATTCTCATAATAACTTTGCACACCCCCCCCCCCCCTTAAGTATTTTAAGCGTCTTTTGTGACTTCCAAAGAACAACCTTTTCACTGAATTTCATTCATATAACTTAAAAGAACAGCAAAGTTTCATATTAACTTGCACCCCCATTTCAACTCTTCAGGGGGGGGGGGGGGGAATTTTCAAAAATCCTTTGTAATTACACCCCTATGTTATAAAAGAAAGTACTGCACAAAGTTTCAAGTTTCTAACCCTTATAGTTTAGGCCCTGTGACATATCAATATCAGCAGTGTTACTCCAATATACCCTTGTTACTGCTGTCCTGGATAACCAGGATACATCACATTACCCAGTAATTTTACTGCCACATGAATCAGAACACAGAGCAGTCGTTGATCGGTAACCTCTATTTCCCAAAAAATATGCGATATTCTTTTTCTGACACCAATTATCTGACATTTCAGTTACATTCAGACAAATGAGCTGAAAAAATTAACAAGTTCCAGTGTTTGGCACGTAGACTGTGCAGCGCGTGCGCGGGCCGCTGTCCAGAGCAGTGATTCCCAAAGAGTTGCTGTCAAGTTCCCATCCCCAGACTTCCCATAGGTTCATAGAATTATGTATGCTATACTAAAAAAAAACTATACCTATACAAAACATCTTTGTTGGACTTGATGGTTCATTCGGTAGAGTCCTTGTCTTATGCGCTCAGGATGGTGGGCTCGACCTCCATCCAGGATAAATATTTTTATGATGAATATTTGTGTTTATTCTGTATCTGGGTGTTTGATATGTAATTAAGTTTTTATTATATTTGTGTTTGATGTCTGTAACCCAAGTGTTTTTAGCGATTTATCACGAAGATATTCACTCACTTACTTTTAGTGTTTAATCAATCATCATATAAATGAAATTCAGGACTATGGTGGCTTCAAGCTGTAACTCCTTATTAGATTTTGCAGCTTGTAATTGCTTGACTTGTAAAAGCTTAAATAACGGTAAGCGTTCAGCCAAAAAATTTTTGACTGGCATAAATACTCCTTTAGAATAGCATGATCAGAATGACAGATGTCAATGTGGTACCGTCGTATGTGTTATTTATATTGACATTAAATTTTATTAAGCTTTAACTAAAATAGAAACTAAATTTTAGCATAATTAAGACACAAAATCAAATTTATAGAAGGCGGTTTTGGTAGCATAAATACAATAGTATATTTATTTTTTTTTCTGTTTCGTATAATGGTTGACTGGGAGATAATGCCAACTGGCATTACGTCCGCCATTTGTACATTTTGTAATATTTCGTGCAATAAAGTTCAATAAATAAATGAATATATTCTACCAGGTGGTGAAGGGTATACGTGGAAGTCCCATCTGAAACGTAAGGCAAATTAAATTACTTAAGTTATGAACATAATGCTGGACATAGGCCTCCCGAAGTAAAATCCAATAGGACCGGTTGTATGAGGCCTGTGTCCAGCGCGATCACGCGGTTTTAGTCAGATCGTATCGACTAAAAGAGAAGCCTGAGCTATAGGAGAAGTGTAATCCCTATTTCGAATCTCACGGAAACTTTGGCTTTCTGAATATCCATTTGTAGGCCCAATTTCTTCATTGCCTATACGAAATATACTGTGAGATTGTAAAAAAACGGACGGACATATTTTCGCATTTGTAAAAGTAGCTTTCTGGCCGCGACTTTGTCTGCACTGACGACTTCACTCTATGCAGAGCCCTGAAAAAAAAGATCCTGGATTATAAAATATATTTACTATTTTATTATACACTAAATTAAAACATGCAGTTTTAATTTTTGTATGGCTGCTCCAAGAAATGGAATTTCATCGATTTCTGCCGCTCTGGGCTGGCGAAGTGGCAATCGTAGTCCAAAGCGTCGCGACAGGTATTCTGTTGCCCACCTCCACCGTTTTTTATTTGCGCTACACACTTTTAGATGAATATACCACCATCTATCTGTCCCGGTAACTCAGTCTTCATACCCGGTGCATAGGAGGTACTATTCTACTCTGCCTATAAAAAATAAAATAAACACCTGCTATATTACAGTTTGAGAGTCACTACTAAACCAGAAGTCAGTTACGACAACTGGCCGTTACAACTCCCGCCAATAACGCCAGAACGAGATGCCTATACATTCCACTATGAGTTAGATAGAGACACGAGGTCCACCTGTCTCTAGATGTCTATTTTTTGTTCTTTTACTTGTTCAATTTTAATTAGTTTTAATGGTGCAATACTCAATGTTTCTGTAATTACTGCTTTTGTGAGGTCTTAGTTGTAGATTGTTTAGTCTTTTTGGTCCCTCTCAGATTGTGTTGTTGATTCGGAAGACCTAAGTTCAATCACCGAGGCATTTTATTTTTTTATAGCAGACGTAGAGCGTCCACTGCTGGACATATGCCTTCCCAAGAAAAGGGAAATCTTGCTCATAATACCACACTGAGCAGGCGTGGTAGCAATTGTAGAGAGTAGCTTCGCAACGTGAATGTTCCTGCCCACTCTCACCCAGTTGCATTTAAAAAATAGTTTAATTAAGTTAATTCGGGTGGATATACCGCTACTTGTTGGATCTGGTACCATTGCCACCTCTTGCGACTCCTCTTACAAGTGAAGGTACTAATCTGCTCTACAATGACTAAGAGAAGTCATAGGCAAAAGTTGGCGACAAGTCTTCAACCGAGTCGATAAAAAAATTGAGTTTTTCATTGTCTGTGATGTTTTCGTTTTCGAGACATTATAAAAGCCGTTGACAGTTTACTATTTATTATTATTAGTTTTAAAAAATATGCTAAAACTAAAAATAGAGTAAATTCTCTATTATTTGTTATTTTTTTAGAACAAAACACAAAAACGAAATCGTTAATCTCCTAATTTGCAATACATTTTTTACCTAAAGACCTTATTTAAATCGAACGCAAAAAGTACCTCAAGGCAAACACTAAACCAAGGCAATATAAATTAGGTCTTTGGACCGTGGTCAGTACCCGCTTATTGGCGGGTAGTACCTACTACCTACAAATGACCAGTTGCCAGACTTTCTTTATCGAAAGTGCGCGTTGATGTCTTTTGCTAAGAAAGTCTAGAGCGATGTTGCTTGGATAAATTGCCATTATAGTTTTTATTGGACTGTGTTTTGTTTTCAGGTATTTCACGGTGTATACAAGTTGTTCAATACTTTATTGATTTGTTTTCATTTACTTAAATGCTTTTTTATATATTTTAAATATATTATATTATAAACGTGAAAGTAACTCTATCTGTCTATCTGTTACGCTTTTCCGCTTAAACCTCTCAACCAAATTTGATGAAATTTGGCACAGACAATCTTTACACCCTGAGAAAGGGCATAGCCTATTTTTTTATTCGAAATAAGAGTTGTAAGGAGTCGATAAGGAGGATGAAAAGTTGTATGGAAGTATCGCTATTTTTAGAGCTTGAAACTTATTTTTCGGGCCATTCATTCGATATAAATAAACATGACATTCAAAGTTTATATAAGTTGAGGTAAAGAGGTATGGTACCCAAAAAAAACTATTCCACGCGGACGAAGTCGCGGGCACAGCTAGTTTTAAATATATGAGTTATTTACTATGATTTATATTAAATGAAGGCGTCGGATTAAGCTTTTAATAAGGTTTTGTTTTATCGGTGTTATCTATATTGGGTTCATTTGATAACTTATTATCGGTGTTTGATGACCTTGCTGGGTTATGAGGGTCATAGTTCAAATAAGTTTTAGTGTACTGACTACTAGACAATGTACTTTTTTTATTTCAGAGAATAATGAAAACACATATAAAAATAAAAATATACTATTAAAAAAGTGGTTCTGGCTAACTAACTAGCGTAATTATAAGTACCCAATGGGGTCCAGCAGAAGTTTAGATGGTATTCTGTAATTTGAACGATATAGTAGGGGTCTCAGAGATAATAAAACATGAAATAAATTATTCCATTCTTAAAAATTTAGGAATATATACATATATAGAATAAGGGTAAGAAGGGTAGGGATTGGGGACTCCAGGACTAAGGCCACTTCCAAATTCATTAGCAGGATAATGAAACTCATACAATATCTCAAATACCTGACTCACAGATAAGTACTTTAAAACACTTCCATTACGCACATCAAATTACAAATGTAATACTTAAATACACATTTAACATAGAGTGAATATAAATATTCTTCTTACAGATGTTTTTCTTTAGTGTGGATTGAATTTATGACACTTAGCGTAGAAGGAACAATTACGAAAGCGCCATATTGATTATTGTATCTATTGTTTGATGCAGGGAGTTTTCAATTGTTTTATTTGAGTATACTTAATTTTTTTTTTGTCTTCTTGTTTCACTTTGGATGAACCCCATGGACTCTTCAAACTTTAAATCCATGGCCACCATAAAAGAATGTGATATCGATTAAAAATTACCTTTTGCCTGAACTCTCTGTGAAAGTCTTCCATACGAAGCAAAAAAGCCTCTCCTCCTCTAGACGCTCACGATAAGCGCAGACAGCGTTGTCCGCGACATGACAGGTAACAAATATAACCTCACATTAACAATCGGCAGCAATCTTTAATTATATAAACATTCGAATAATTACATTCAGTTAAAGCCTTGATGGAGTTTTATAAAGAAGTGTCCGTGAATAATTGATTTTTAAATAACACCTTCATTTTAATTAACTCTTTAATTGTTCGGTTGTTTCGCACCGCGTAATATAGTGTTGTGGTCAAATTGATACAAGTGAAGATTGCAATCCCATAATGTAAAAGAAGAGTAATTTATATTTTGTCAGTTTGACGTCCACTGTGGGATATAAACTTCTCAATGAAACCTTCTACAATGAAATTCCAATGAAAGTTTCTACACATCTATGGCCCTTCATTCCTGAAATTTCGGTTAAACATACAAAGCTTGGAATAAAGAGGATTTATGTAAGTACTTAATCGAAATATAGGATCTACGTTTATTTTTTTATTTTAAAGAACAAACACGCCACTATTCTTTCCCATTAAAAAATTAATGCCATTGTCCAATCAAAACAACCTCCGAAAAATGAGGCTTAATTAAAATTATAATGTCATCACGAACACGAAATTTCAAATTGTAATGGCGCTTTTCCGTCCCGTTTCAAATTATATACGTTTTACATAAGGACACTTACATAAGGTATGTGTGTGTGCGCAGTCTCGTTTCGATGCGCCGGCGCACGGCCTGTTCCAGTCAACCGCATTTGAGTGGCGGCCGCGGGTGAGAACGGTCGTCCCTGCGCGCGTAACAAAATACAGTAACACATAAAAACAAGAAGTGCCAGTGTTGTTTGTTGGTTAGCAAGTGACTGAAATTTTCAGTGTATTGGTTTTACGTTACGTGACCGCCCGTTTCCGTCTGAGGTATGTGTTTTTTGTTCAGTTGTAAAAGGTTTTTAATTGTTCGGAAAGTGTTCGGGAACCGCGGAAGTTGGTGTAGGAAGAGTTGTTGTTGACGAACCAATTTTTACTGTTCAACGTTTTCGAACGCAACTATAATAAATTCGTGTGTAATGACATCATAGCCTATATTCTGTATATATCAGTGGATTTGTAAAATCACTATATAATAAAGTCGTCTGAAGTGTGACGTGATAGTGGAAGCTATTGGTGCCTTTAAAATGTGATTTTCACTTGTTTTTTTTTTATCTTTCCGGATTCCGTTCGAAGCGTATCAAAAAATGCTAGTGAAGTCTCCCACTTTCAATGACACATGACAAACTTATGAGAAATTGAGTTTATTGGTCAATTATATATATCATTCTTATTGGATTCCGAACGCTTGTTTTGCGAAAGTGACCGATTGTCCGATTTACGTAAGCGTTCGATATATTTTTTATCCTTAGTTTTTAGCCGACGGAATGTTGTTCGTTCGAATGTTTTAACCTGACTCCTTTTTTGCTGCGGAATTTCTAGTCGAATTATTTCTTATATTGCAATATTGATTGTATAACCGCTATATTTCGGTAGATACTTAATAAATAAATTCTCATACATTCTTTCCATTCTCTACTAAAAAAGAATTAATACATATTTAAAAAAAAACATATGTATTTAAATTATTTCGTGGATCCAACATTACATATTTTATTCGAAAAACGATATTATTTTATTGCAATTTTAATGAATATTTTTTATCATCGCGATCTCTAGAACGTAATACTTAGGTAACGCAATACTTAATTGGCTTTGCTTTATATAATATAAAACCCATTTTTATAGTTCAGAGTCCCTCCCTCATAGAATTGTTTAGAATTTTCATAAATGTTTCTTTTGGCATTATTTATTGCTGACAAAATACAAAACCTTCTCAATACGACACGATAATTAAATGGCTAAATTGAAGTCAATTTTGTATTATTCATTGATATAAAAAATAGAAAAAAAAATTAAGCTTTAAATTATGCAGACGGCGAAAAAATCTTTAAAGTAAATATACTAAATATATTCATTATAATATGATATTTATATTTACTGAAAATCACTGAAACAAATACAAACGTTACGACTTACAGACCTTTAAGAGCAGAGTCTATTCTCTTTTTGAAAACCGGCAACGCGCCTATGATTTTTCTGATATTGCAAGTGTCCATGAGTGAGCTGATCGACTACCATCAGGTAACCTGGTCATTTGTCCCCCTTTTATACATTTATATAAAAATTAAATATACATATAAAAAATCGTTGCTCTACCAAAAATTACCGTCGCAAATCTACTAGGCTGATATCCAAGTCATGTATATCAAATCACTTTAAACGTAGCGTTAGTTTTATAGAATTTATGTATCAATTAACAACAATTCTAACATTCATCGAGGAAGTAACATTCCTTCAAAATGGATATGTTTTATTTTTCCCGTTTAAAATCTTTATTCTAAGCATGATCTGTAAATGCGTTAGATTAAGCTGTACTTATTCGTCTATTACCTGCATAAGAGGTAACAACAGGTAGACAATCTGATAGAAGTGTTTCTGATATATATGTTTATCGTTCATTTAATTTTTTATGTATTTATGAATATATGAAAGGACTAATGCGCGTTAGGGAAGCAAGATAGGTATGCTAAGATCATAACAAGTGGAGATCCATAGTCTCTGCCTACCCCGATGGGACACAGGTGGGATGTATGTATTTATGTTTATCGTATGATTCGTATCTAAGTACTGACTTATGACATTCCTGTGTTTTGTTTGAAGCCCTAATGTTAATGGATACTGCGATATAATAATCTCGGATCACAAAATTGGCGATATGCCAGTTTCTTATGCCAGTTAGTACAATAACCATCAGTTGTAGATCATCCGATGATGCAAATATACTCCAATATGACTCATTGTGGATTACTATTAAATTTTGTAGGATTTTTGCATATCACATCGCTGGTCAGAAATTTTACCGCTGCTCTCTTGTTTTGTATGTGCGGCATTATTATAAAAAAAGGTCTAATCTGAAGGTTCAGGTACTTCAAAAGCATACGAGGGTACCTCGATTACTATCCGACTCTGCCGGTATTGTATGAAAAATTCAGTTTGTGCCAACCCAAACTCTTTTAAGCCGTATGGCACAGGTGGAGTGGAATAGAACCTTTTTTATCAAGAATCGTAAGATAACTGAGGTATATAGGCCAACAGATGGCGGTATAATCATCTGAAACAGTTAAGCTAAAATACACGAGAATAGGCATCAGAACTCGAGTCGCGAAACTACGTTGTACGCTCTGCGCGAATTTGGCATAATTTACTCTATGTCCAACAGATTAGTTTCAGTGGATAATTAATAAAATGGTAATCGTTTACAAACTTCTGCCCTTGAAAATCTCGAGACTTATATAAGCTTGCGAGTGAAAACTTACGAAGTGTGTGACCCATTGTGGCGGGGTCTAGGTTACTTCTTTGTCTAAAATTTCCCATAGCCGTACCGGGTCTTATATAATTCCGATTGTTACGACGAACGCTTGCGCTTCATCGTAATACGTGGGCTCTCTTAATTACGTATTAAAATTAATTAATTTCCAGACGTCCATTAAGATGGATAAGCCGTGAGGTACTGGCAGAGTAGAATAGTTCCTTCTTCTATACGTGGTGTTGTAAGGTACTAAGGTGCCAAAACCGATAGATGGTGGTTAATCCATCCAAGACAGTGTACAACAGTGTACAAGCCAACACGCTTAATTAATGCCAGCGCGGTAATTATGGGTAAATTCCCCCTTTTGGGGAGACCTATGTCTAGCAGGTGGCTTCCAATGGCTGTAATGATGATAATGAATTCGAATAGTCGATCTAATTGAAACCGCAGGATCGCGTTTGATGCAAGCCGCATATAACCGTATTGCAAATTTGCGGGAGGTCTATCCATATATATCCAACAGTGGATGTCCTATGGCTGGTATAATAAATTACCTATCTACTGACTAATTTGTTACAAATTTGCATACAAAAAAAATCATTCAAATCGGTCCAGCCTTTTAAGAGGAGTTCCGTGTTATACATGTACAGTAGAATTATATATATAGAGATATGTAAAAGATTTTTGGATATTATTACGTAGTTTCTAATATATAAGGTACTAGATCGAGTTTTATTTAAAATGAAGGCGACACTGCGACGGCAAACAAGGTCGCTTAAAAAATAGAATTGAAGCTTGTGAACATATCTAAAATTAGTTTACAAAAAAGAATTACATAGGATTTTACGAGACTATTGTATCATTATTTTACTGCGCAAACAAAATTTTTTAAGTAAATTCATTAAAGGTTTCATAAAAGTGTATAGAATAGCCTATTTTTTTTATAAATGTGCATTCTTTAATGTATGCTTGTCACTCATTCGCGAACGAACGACTAAACGGTGCTGACAAGAGTTTGGCATACGGGTAGATCATAGTCTGGATTACAATTTACGGTACATTGCTTTTTGCAAAAGCTTCAACGTACTTGTGAGCTTTTTAGTCCTAGCATGTCGGAGAATTATGTGGATAATTATGTATATACATAATAGTTTTAATTCTTTAGTTTTCAAATGGCGCCCGTATGTTAAATTCAAGTTATGTATATATCCACAATATCTCAATCATTGACCTTATTACGTGGTAAGTCACTCGTTTAACAGACATAAGACAACAAAGGAATCACAAATATAATACTTAAATTCATTAATTTAACACCCAGACACAGGACAAACACAAATATCATCATATAAATATTTGCACTTGTTGGGGATCTAATCCACAATCACTAGCGCATAAGATAGAATCCATGTGCCATTAGACCCGTCAAAATTGTTATAAAAGTATCTTATATTTGTTTGTTATAAATATCATCATCAATGAAACCGTAGGACGTCCACAACTGAAAATAAATAAATAAATGCATACCACGTCTCAACCAATGCCTTAACTCCGAGATAAGTAGTTTAAAGCTTTTGTGTTACCTTCATCAGACAACAGAGGACATCACAAATATATTACATTAACGCCCAGATTTGTTTATTCTGAAAACACAAACATTTATAATATAAAAATTTGTCCTGGAAGGAGATCGAACCCATAACCCTTGATGCACTTTATAGGATCGCTACCATTTGCGCTATCAGGCTAGTCAAAAATAGGCCTTAATTGCCGGGCTGAGTAGGCGTAGTGGCGACTTGAATGCAAGGTAGGAATAGGCAAGCAGCTCATCCCTACCAATTTGAACTACGTTTTTTCGGGATATATAGCCATCTGTCGGTTTCCGTGCATAGATTGTATTTATCTGATGTATTATGTATTTGAGAATTATATTTATAATTGCTCCGTTGTTAGATAACCGCAATACATGTTTTTTAGCAAATTATCTCGGAGTCAGGCTTGAAGATTTTAACAGATTCTATATACGTGTGTCCTCATTTACCATTCAAGAAATATGATGTATATTTGTTCTGTGTCTGGGTGTTATTTATAAATATTATAGTATTATAATTGTAGTCCGTCTGTAGTCTGATATCCGCAATATAAGTGTTTTAAGCTGTTTACGTTGGAGGCAGACCAGTTAGATGTCGTGTTAATTAAATTTTATTACCTCGTATTAATGAGTTTGAAACTTCTGAAACATTGCAATTACAAATATGATTTACCTGAAGAAAGGGAAGGTTCATACTGTCGTTCTGCGTAAGAAATTCATTATCGAACATAAGTATCCCTAAATCTCCGACAGAAATAGACTTTCCCAGTGTACCTTCGCAATTGGGTTTTCACAGATCGGTATACCACGTCTGTCAATTGCGATACCTCAATTTACACAACATGTAACTATTTCTACCGCCAACAGCGGTGTTCGCATAGCTTTTCGGTTTGCAGGGTTAGGGTGGCAAACTAGGTAATGCGGTATAGTGTTTTTAAGTCGCAAAGTTGGCAATACTAATGATATCCTTGTAGTTGTATTGTATGTCCACATAGTCAAAAATGCGCTTCCAAGTGTGGTACTGACGGATCGTTATCATAGTTCGCCAGTATCAGCAAATGCAAACACTGCAGTCCCCCAATGTAGTGCTCATATAATCCGTAATTTCTTCGATCGGCGACAGCGGTGCCTTTCGACAGTTTTTTATCGGACAAAAAGAGACAAAAAACAACAATAGCGGTGGCACTTTCTAAACGTCCGCGCTCGCCGGCGGCGCGCTAGCGTCGATAGTTGGCGACGAACGTCTTAGACTTGTTACTTCCTATTTGTGCTGTCCAGTGTTTTTCCTGTAGGGAATCCGTGTAGTTCCTGATGGCGATTGTCTTGTTGTGGATGGTCTTGGCTCTTAATAACAATAAATTTTACTAAAATTCACACAACATCTCCTGTAGCGACCTGAGACCGAGATTAAAGCTTGTATTACGGACATCGACAAACGAATTACTAGTATTATACTTAAACATACACCTATATAACACTCAGACATAGATCAAACATAAATGTTTATCATGTAAATATTTCCTGCACTGGGAATCGAACCTGTGACCTTTGGTGCAAAAGAAAAGGAACACTACCTTCAAACCTTTTGGGTATATCGATTATAGTGAAATACCGCGTAAGTAGCAGTCGCAAATAAAGTTGAAAATTCAATTGTATACAGACTGGATATGGGAATATAGACCTTATTAACTTAAGCTACATGCGCCGTATAGAAGAAACATCGATGATATGACATCCTATTAAAACTTATCACGGATCAAAAGTGAACTATTTCCTGCCCTTCCCAAGAATAGACAACGAAATCATATCGTGTTAACCGTGAAAGCAGAGAGCAGACATGCATTCCCATTAATAGTATTAGTATATATTAAACACATTTTATGATAAGACAGGATTGTCTGTCTGTAAACACTACTACGATAATTTGAAATACTTTTTTCTAACACCCAATTATCACGTCATTCATAAATCATTTGTAACTTATAAATTCATGAGACTAGTGTTCTGCGTTTCAAATTCACACATTCTACGTGATTTTGTAGCTTTCTTTCAATGAGCTGCACCTGTCTACAAGTCAAACTGAAAGTCTATTGACGGTCAGAAATTCATTTGGCGTAATGGACTATGGGCAATCTTTTTGTTTCTCTTTCTTTCTGTTTTATGAAAATAGTTTCAATTAAAAGTGGATTCCATTTAAATGATATTTGTTACAAACAACCTTAACATAAATATAGCTTTTTAAATAATAAATTTATAACGAATTAATTGTGTTTACTTAAGTTTTTGTTCTTCATGTAAACTTGCACATTGTCCTTCGCGATAATTGAATTTATGACCGTCTATATGTTTTTACTTAAATAGACCTATAAATGGCCCTTTTAATTAAAAATATATCTATAAGTATAGATTTGCTAGTTAAAATATTACACTGATGACCCATAACTCTGATGATACATGAACCTGATGACCCATGACCCTGATAACCATATGGGATTATAAGAGCCATTTAAACTAAGAGACCATTGAGTGTCCTGTTTTAATAGCGGTCTGCCCGGACCAGACGGTTTATAACTAAGTTTATAACAAATTCAACGCAAGCCACCAGATAATAACCTCCAAGAAAAATTGATAAATATAAGGGTTTCAATAACACCTATTGATAGGTATTATTGGAACCTATACCGGCGTCGGCGTTTAATTATCGTTGTCCTAATAGAAACAGTACATGTCAAACTGTTTAAAATCCGAGCCCACGCTACCTGTTTTAAATTCTCATAACCTCCTTACCTGATAATCCGCTCAAAGCACAAGTATTACGGACATCTGACTACAGAGGAATTACAAATATACTACTTAAATACATATATTTAACACTCAAACACAGCACAAACATTAATAAAATCATATAAATACTTGTTCTGCCCCAGGACAAATATTCAGCAGCAGAAAATTTGTATCACCAGTTCTTTTTCAGCCTCCTTTTTATTAATACCAATCTAGTATTTGTAAACTAGTTAAAGGCGTTATTAAATGACGTATGTCCGTTAACTGTGTTATGTCGGGTCATCAGGGTCATCGGTATTCTTCTTTGGGATCTAGTATTACTTTTCTTTGCAATCGTATTGTATTTTTGACGATTTAAAAGTGCGAAATGATTTTTGTAGACATATTTTAGATATAGGTTAGGTATAGACATAGGTTTAGCTCTCATGACCATATGGGCCTTTTTAATGGCGCCCAGCAAAAGTTGGGTAGTTTTCATAACTTTTTAATAATAATTATAGTAAATTCACATACATTAAACCGATTCCGGAATACGTCGCTTAATGCACGTGTGTTATGGATATAAGAGAACTGAGGAATCACAAATGAAATACCAAAATATAAATTTAACACCCAGATACAGAACAAACACAATTATTCACCGCATAAAAGTTTTGCCATTTGTGTACCATATTCGGACGGGCCCATCCGATGGCGCAAACAGCAGTAGCTGACAGCTTTTCCACATTTACTTTTAGAGTCTCACGAATTCGCTTTTGCTCACTAATTTATTATTAGGTAGGCGAGAAAATAAAGATTAAACCCTAATACCTGCCCGAAGTATTGTTTTTTATACTACGAATATGGGAGCCCTCGGGCCGCTTGATAGTGAACGTGACTGCGGCCTATAAATACTTGTGCCATCATATAGATATCACTAGCGTGTCGCCAAACTTATGATTTGATGATATGCATCATCATCATACAAGCTATTAGTAGTCCACTGCTGGAGATAGGTCAGCCAAGAAAGGAGGTTTTTCTGCCCATAATTGCCGCGCTGGGCAAGCGTGTTGGCAATCGCAGAGCGCAGCTTTCGCGACGGGGATGATAATATGTCACATTAATAATAATATTTATTATACACATACATTTACTACTTTTGGATGGGAATTTGGAAAATAATAAAGATATAATAATATAAATAGTAATGTAGCTAATCTCAAGCAATCTGAAACAAATACTAAAGTATTTTAAATAGTGCAATGCAACAGTTGTATCGCTTTGAGTGATTTTTTCCAGTCAAATTTGGATATAAGACGGTAAGGAAATAATAATGATAAAAAAGAAAGTAGAGATAGTGTAGTTAAAACTTGAGCAATAAGAAATAATAAAATAATTTCTTTATAACCTCACATGTGAAGAGCATGTTGGTATCAAGGTCAAGACGACCAAAATGGCCAGGTCGCGGTCCGTTGACGACACGATCCACTGACCACCGCCCTCAGTCGCGCTCTACAGGAGCCGTATGAATGACCCTAAGTTACAAACAATTCCCATTCCTGCGCAGGGAGTGACGTGGAACAACGTTCGATGCATCGGACGTTGTATCTTTTTTTTATTAGACCAGGCCAACAAACAAGCCAATAGCTCGCGTGATAGCAAGCGTCGCTATAGTCGATGGACGCTCGTAATATCACAAAGATATCACTAGTACGTTGTAAGCATTGTGACTAAAAGAGTTAATGTTACATTACCCAGTAATTTTAATGCCTCTCTCACCCTTCAAACCGGAATACAGCATTGTTAACACTGCATTTTGCCGGTAAGAATAAATGAGAGTGCCAACTTTTTTATTTTCTACCGATTTTGTCTACAAAGTCTTCAGTTTAAGTTCTTCCATAGAAGTCATGTTATTTGCGTGTCAAGTTTTATAATACACTCATTTCCGAGTATAGCATTATGGATAGACATATAGAAAATTGCACCTTTGATGACGATGATGTTTCGATGATTTTTTATTATCTATATATAGCGAAAATATTATGTGTTTTATAGCTAATGGAAAGAAATAGCTATAAGCAATAACTTCAATTATATTCGTAAACTTAAAAAAAGCTAATAACACTCGGCTGTATTAAGAATCAATCAACAGATGTAATTTTTCTGACATCTCCAAAAAATATCTATATATATATTTAAATACAGCCAATTCAAACAAAATAATAAGTAACTAAAATAACAAGTACCTATATTAAAATAAGGCTAAACCAAATTCTAGAATCAAGATTGCTTTAAACCTCATACTGCATGGCAACACGCAAAAACTGCATCACAAAACAATACCTAGACAAGCAATACAAAGACTACCCGACAAAAAATAGGAATACTTGATTACCTCGGATCGTATAAACATATACCTACTTATTACCTTGCTTATGTACCAGAAAATACAAGTATATTTTAACTTGGAAATAGTGCATGAAAGGCTGCACAAACTTTTCTCTTCGTCCCATAAAACTTTGATCTCGTATGCACAGTTTTTCGTGTCACTTTTTGCATACATGACGTAGACTGTAGTCTAGAATAGCCCGCGGTTTGTGGACTGAGTGACAATGGTTGGATGAAATCATCAGGCAATAAGATTGATTTTGTTACTTTCATTTTGCAACGAGCTGAGTGAACTTGATGCGATAGGCACCCCAATTTGGCTGTGGCCCGATAAATATTTTTTTCTCCGCCATTCTTGACAAAGATCTTTTTTAAATTACATTTTGACTATGCTTTGCCGAATGCTTCATAGCCGGTGGCGCCACCCCGGCGCACGCGGAATTAAACTAAACTAAAATTTGTAATTAATCACTGCCTTAATACCAAGGTATGAAGTCTAGATTAGTGTATCTTATCATAAATAGATCCTATTGTTGATTTATTTATTTAATTACCTATTCTGAAATTACACATGTATGAGTAATGTTTCAAATGAATAACTGCACAGTTACATCATACCAGCCATTGGAAGTCCACTGCTGGATATAGGGCTTCCGATAAGGGAGGATTCTTGCCCATAATTGCTGCGCTTGGCAAGCATGTTGGCAACCGCAGAGCGCAGATTTCGTGATGGGGATGCTGCTGCCCATCCCCACACTTTGCATTTGAGCTACACTGTTGCGAATGGATTGATTGCGGATATATGCAAATTTGCGTACTATACTCTGCCAGAACTACACGACTTGTGTTCAAATTCGACGTTTTTCGTATCAAATTTTGTGGCTAAGTCTTTACTTATTTACATGTTATAGGTTTTTTATAGCCAAGTTATCATTAGCGAGCCTTCGTCCCACGGCACTGACATCAATCAACACATCCACAATGATGTTCATTGTTCGCTATTCAGATGTCGTATGAGCGAACATTAAAGGTTTATACTATTGGTCATGCATAATTTTGTCTGTCCTGTTTTATGTATCAGCCGTGAGGTACCGGTAGAGTAGAATCACCCCCTGTACCAGGTGTCGTAAGAGGTGACTAAGGTACCACATCCGACAGATGGCGTTATATATGCAACAGTGTAGCTCAAACCACAGGGCGGGGATGGGCAGCAGCATCCCCGTCGCGAAAGCTGCGCTCTGCAATTCTCCTAACCATAACGCTTGCCCAGCGTGGCAATTATGGGCAACATACCCCCTTTCTCGAAAAAACCTATGTCCAACAGTAGACTTTCAATGGCTGATATGATGATGATGATATCCTACGTGAAAAACTTGAGATGTTAAAAGTGCTGTTATTGGACTGATAGGCATGACATTATGTTTTAAGCTGGCGACATTTAACAATGCAATGAAATGAGATGAAAAATTTAGTCAACAAAGAATATCTGTACCAATCTTATAAAAGAGGAAAATGTTAGATTGTATGTTTGTTTATTACGATTTAAATCAAAAACTATTAAACTGATTTAAAAAAAATCATCATTAAAAATCTACATCTTCACTGAGTAATATAGGTTATGTTATAATTAAAAAATATTGAGATCTCTTCTTCATAAGGAATATAATATGTAATAAGATGTGAATTTGTGTATGTATGTAACAAATTAACTGAAGAACTACTTAATGGATTTCAAAAACTCTTTCTAATATCACAAGTCACACTATCAGTAAATAATGTAAAATATATATTGTCTCTATATCGTTACTGTAAAGGAAACTACGCCGGTAAAATCGCGGAGTGATAGTGACTGAAAAGCAGAAACTAATACGATTCCGTTACGATTTTTTTTGCCTAACAATATCTTTAAAGAAAAACTCGAAGCAGGAAAATCATGGCTTGTGGCTTCATATAAAAAAAACTGGTAGGAAACATTAAAAGCAGCTACACCGATCTCTTCATTCTGTTTACTATCAACACCTTACGGACTTCGTGCGTTATTTGCTCTGGTAACCTCAGTCTGTTCACGTGGCACCATTGGAGCAGGACTCCGTTTGATTCGCACAGTGGCTGCCTTCGGGGTCACTGTTCCATGCGATGACCAACCAAACCTGGCCAACTCCGCTCTCAACAGCTGTTTTATTCATGTTTGTCAACAATAACGCACAGCTACGGAACTTTTGATTTGTGTATCTTTGTGATGTTGTCTACTTCAGTGGGTTTGACTTATACTATTTTCAGTATCAATCCTGTATTTATTGTTATTTTTGATTATTTAATTGAGTACTATTCTAATGACATGACCACTTCTAATTTTCTGATGATCAAGATTTTGTTGATGTTTTATATTCCACTACAAAAGGCATATTAATCAGCCATTTTTGAATGTTATCTAGACTTTTCTCTTACCTGGTTAAAGTTACTTATGGTTTTTTAAGTTCTGTCTTCTTGGGCAATATTTATGATAATCGACTAATTCGCTTCTGTGTTCCTGGTAAACGATAATATAATTGTCGAGTAATGAAAAGAGTTTTAGAACATGACGTTATAATAGAGGCGTACCTAATGGCGTTGATGGTAGTAAATTTTGTAAGGCAAGGGTGTTGGGTTCAAACCCCAGATAAGACAAACATTTATGTGACGGAAATTTGTCTTTGTTTTGTGTGTTAAATATGTATTTAAGTATTTAAGTATAATGTGATTCCTCTGTTGTATGATATCCGTAAAACAATTGTGTAATTGGGATAATCCGCATGATTATGTTAATAAATAAATTAAAAAAATATATATTTATTTATTTAATTTTGGATTATTGATATTAGTACGTAAAACGATCACCATTTGACCTGGCGCTAGTGTGCCGGCCTCAAGCCGCAAGCATGTTGGCAAAACGCGTCGGTTCCTCAGGCTTTTCAGTCCATTTACACCACGTGGTGCATGGTCGAGTGGTGTAGGAGCCAAGACTCCTGACCACCGTTCCGTGCGATGGTTGCGATAGTAATTCTCCAGTTGGCTGTTTTCAAAGCGTGGATTTACAATACTGTGGAGTAGTGACTTGATATGAGGACGTTAAAGTTTGCTTGGTTTTTTAAGGATTTGGTTCAGTGCTTGTTATTCTGATAGCGTGGTGGGATCTCTGTGTATAACAGTAATAATAGTATATTAATCTACTCCAAAATTTACAAAAACTTATCATAATTACACAAATAAAAACAAAGGAAAAACAACAATGTCGCGGTACAAATGCACTTTATTATGTACTAATTAAAATGCTGATAAATCTACAAACAGGTTTTTTCATGTATGCTGTTTGGCGGTAGAAATAGCTGTGAATAGAGTAACTATAGCATTTATATATTCTTTAGTCTTAAATTCAGATACAACATTCTCATACATTGACCTGACTCTGAGATGAGTGGCTTAAAGCACTTGTGTTACGGATATCAGATAACAGAGGAATCACAAAAACAATAAAATTTATAATTAATTCTAAAACACATAATACACAAATATTTGTCTTTGGTGGGGATGGTCCCCCTAAACTTTGCCGTGCAAGATAGGAGCGGTAACGCGCCCTTCATTTCTATTTATTTATTCTGAATAGCTGTGCCGGCGACTTCGTCCGCGTGGAATAGTGTAAATGGGTGCCATACCTCTTTACCTTGACTTATATAAACTTTGAATGTCATGTTTATTTATATCGCATCAATGGCCTAAAAAATAGCTTAGATTCTAGCTCTAAAAATAGCGATCCTTCCATACAACTTTCCATCTCCCCTTTCAGCCCCTTAAAACCCTTATTCCGAATTAAAAAATAGCGTATGTCCTTTTTCAGGGTCTAAAGATTGTCTGTGCCAAATTTCATCAAAATTGGTTAAGAAGTTTAAGCGGGAAAGCGTAACAGACAGACAGACCGAGTTACTCTCGCATTTATAATAATAGTTGGGATTTAAACTTAGTATTGCCTCTATCTGTCACAACCAACGCAATATTTCTCCAAACGTAATCTATTGTAAAATATTCGGCAACAAAAGTCGGTCTAAGCCTTTCGTGATTGAGTGAAGTAATGATTATACGGCAAATTAACTACACTCCAGCACGTAGCACTTAATTCAACGGAATAGAGTCGTGTATCGTCTGGCCGTTCGTAGCGGACAATTAAGTCCGAGCGGAGTGATGAAATATTTTTTTTTCTCAGTGAAATTTGTATTTAGATTATGTGTGGCATTTCTAATGACGCCATTTTTGTGTTTGGTGTCGGAAAAATATAGTTAATTAACAGTAAATCAACGATAAATTTAACAAAGCAGATAAATTAAAATCATCATCTTATCAGCGATTGGAAGTAGTGGACTTAGAAGGCATGCCCAAGAAAGGAGGAATTTTGGTCATAATAGCCATGCTTGGTAAGCGTGTTGGTATTTTAACCAATTCTGCGCTCTGAAACCATCTGGTGTTGCTAATGTTTAATGATTACAGTAACACTTTACCATCCATTTAAATATCCGTAAAAACTACGCAGAAAACAAATTTGTCGATATATACTAGAAGAATACTTCATACAAAGGTCGTAATGATATTACGAGCTATTAGGCTTTTTTATTAGTTTAGGTCGACAAACAAACATAGATACAGTCCAAAATCCAATAGATAGATAGTAAGCTTCACTGCAGCCTATAGACTCTCGTAATATCACATGGGTATCACTGACGCATTGCCAACCTTGTGACTTAAAGATATTATGATACATTACCCAGTAAAATGCCTCTCTCGTTCTTCATACCGGAAAACAGCAATGCGAACACTGATATTTGGCGGTAGAAATAAGTGAGAATGAGGTATTAATGCAGACGACCTATGTATGAGGTCTACCTCATTAGGACTGCGGTGACGCTTACAATCATGCGGTCTGTAGGTTTGTTTGAGGACTTAGTCAATAAGTGGGATGGAAAACATCTGTGTTCCGATATAAAACAATTTTCAAATTCCCATAAGTCTGATCAACAGACAAATGCTAACAAAATCAGTCAGGGCGAAGTTACGCAAGCTACATAAAGTACAGTCGGCCTCGGTCGACTAAAACTGTTGTACAATCGACCTTAGTTTTTGTACAGGAATCATCTACGATGGCCATATTTTTTATAACTTAGGATTTAGTCGGCAAACTGGAGTAGAGCATAGCCCTGAAATAATGGTTGGGATTGCTTAATTGGTTAATACCAAATGATTAACAACCAAAGGTCAGATTCGATGGCATTCAATGCTGATTGTGTGTCTTAATAAATTTGGATAGACAGATTAATATATATATATAATGATATTATTCCAATAATTGGGATAAATGAAATAAAGAAGTAATTCAGTTTCTCTGTAATAGTGAAAGAAACAACATTCTTCAGCCTTAACTTCAGGTCTTTTTACAATTAAATCCAAATAAATTATATTGATACGAAACATATCACAATTATATTTTTCCATAAAATGTCACAACCGTCAGTCGTGACATCTAGTGGCCCTGTCAATAAAACGACAAAGACACAATTAAGAGAAATAATCACAAATTAAAGAAGTTTTATATATATATTCTCTTTAACTACGTTATTTAGTAAAAAGAAATCAACTTGTCTCAAGTGTCAGACGAGAATTGAACCTGAATCTTTCCCATGCCGGAGACTGCATCATTATTGTGCTACCGAGACCTTTGTGGATATGTAAAATTTTTCTTAGTGTTCTTTCTGTGTTGAGATTTCAGCGCTATTATTTGCTGATTCAGATTTCAGCCATTGTCTTCGTCTAAACTTCAAGGTACATCACGTTTTACCGGCACTCATTAGGGTTGAGAGAATAAGCCTTTCATTGAGTTCAAGTGAATCATTTGAAATATTTCTCTACACTTCTTTTAGGTCAGTCGTGTACTAAGACAGAGCCGTGAAGTAGGTCGATTAAAATACTTACTTCTATACCAGGTGTCATAAGCGGCGACTAAGGTACCAGAATCCACAGATGGCGGTATATCTATTCGTGACAGTGTAGCTGAAATGTAAAGGGCGTCCTATACCAACCCTTCCATTCACTTCCGCTCTATATATTTGTGCAGTCAAACTTTGATTGATTCTGTCTGTCATATATCCAATCTATAAATTCACGGAATCCCCACAAGAGAAAAAGTACTGGCAGCTGGTGTGAAATTTATTTGATTTTTTTTCATACATCCAAAACGGTACCTCCCACCTTATATACTAAAGACTCTTACTTAGATATGATCTTTAAAGATGTTTGTGCTAATTAAGAGTAGCATTCGAACTCTTTGAAGTCACGATCAATGTCTTTTCACACTTAGCAATATCAAAAGACAAAATTAAAATGTTAATCATAAATCGACTCGAACTTGGCCCTATTTTTTAACAGCCGATCGGATCGGCTCATCAAAGCCTCAATTTGTTTACAAATGAACAGTTTAAAATTAAATAAATAACGAAACCAAGGCTGCGCCGGCAAAGGTCGCATTGTCTACGCCCAATTTTTTTCTCAAGAACTGCCATTCTGGTACTTAAATTAATCTGTAATTGCAGATGCTTGTATATTTTAGTTATGATTCACTTTTATTAGGGCTTATTTAATATATTGATTTTACAGATTATTACCATATAATTGTTAAATAAAGGTCAGATTTGATAACTCCCCGATTCCTAGACTGTGTAGACTTCACAAAAAGTATAATAATAAGATTGATTTATTTTCCTCAACTTACTATAGAATTGAGCGCCAAATCCCTCAATTAAACTTAGATTAAATTCGTTTTAAATTAGATGAATAAGAAAGGTTTAGTGTCGTGTGATCGTACTGCGCATGTTGTGTGAACCTACTTATTGTACACATAATTTTAAGTTCTGGCTTTTGTATACATATTATCACAGTGTAACAATTACTGGTTTACCAATAATATATAAATAAATTTGATGGAATTAATTGCTAACTATATGTCTTAATAAAGACAGATAAGTATACCTTAATGCTGACTAGCTTTCCCTGCTTCGTCTGCGTATACATTTTTTTTATTAGACCAAATCGACAAACAACGTATACATTCCGCGTGATAGTAAGCGTCAATGAAGCCTATAGACGCTTGTAACATCACAAGGATATCACTAGCGCGTTGCCAACTTTATGTCCCCATCTCACACCCTCTTTCATATTTCAAATCGGAACGCTGTATTACCACTGCTACCACTGCTATCAATCCAAAACAAACGACTACTCATCTTCCATCCACAAAAACAAATAGAAATAAAACCAATATCAATTAAACAAACGATAAAACCAAAGCACATTAAACTTTCCATGGAACACCATCACAAAAAATAGCATCCTTTCCTAAGGGAAACCCATTTTACTCGCTCCCATTTCCCATGATCACAATAGCGCAGTCGCAGACGACAAAATGGCGGCGCTGACGTCACCGGAAACGGCTCCGTTTGAATTTGGAACGGTCGAGCGAGCAATGGCGGTACATCCGGAGCCAGAAGACGTTACGTTGAGTGCCCACCGGTATTATCGACCGGTTATTGTCGATATTTTAATCGATTAGGGGATCTTTTGAAGGAATAAATCGACATATGGCATATTGTTTTGTTTGTCTCTTTAGAACAAAGTCATTTTATATTATTTTAATGAATGCAACAATTAATCTAAATATACAAGACCTAAGTGCAATTTTTCGCCATGAAATTGTATCAGCCATTGAAGTTCCACTGCTGGACATAGGCTTCTTCAAGATAAGAGGTTTGGTGCAGCTGGAGTGTGCGGAGTGTCGGTGCAGTGGGAGGTACTGTTCTATTCTGCCGTTACCTCATTTCTACGGCTTGAAATTATGTATTTCTCTAATTGATTTATTTGTTTTTACGTCAATTCATCGATATTTAATCATACTCTAGAATATTTAAGTATATCACACATCATTGCGTGACTTAAAAACCGACTTTTAGTTCATTGAAGCTGTTTTAGTTTATAAATATTTATAAGCTAATTTATTGAGTATTTTAAAATTAAACCACAAATTGCTTCTCTGTGATACCAAGTGATGATTCATTTATCACACTTATTAAAATAAATATTATTTATTTACGCTTATTACTAATTTATCCTACTTGAAATTACAAAAAAAAACTAAATCCTAAATCTTATCTTTTATTTAATGAATATATAATATCAATATACGCAAATAATACTAAACGTCAATCCGCCATTGAATCACGTGATTCTCTACATAAACTTCTATTTTTAAATTTAATTAAATAAAATTAAATATCCTTCATTAGATACATATTATATAATATAAAAATAATATACAAATAAAATATTGCTTATTATGAACAAGTAATAAACTAATGTTATATATAGCCCTACAACTGATGGATGGCCGTATTGCTCAGTCGTAAGATGTACCAGAACAGAAAGATGGCGGTATATCCGAAAATGGGTATCCAAAATGCAACAGGGTGGGGACGGGCAGCAGCATTCCCGTCGCTCTTCGATGTACAACTCTAAAGGTCCCTTCTTCTTGGAAAGTATAGTATAAAATATATGATTTTTTACTATAAAGGCACATTTGAAGGTGAATTCTCGTTAAAATGTTGATCAATGTCCTATATATTCATCATAATTACAGTCATTAGAAGTCCAATACTGGACACATGCCTCCCCAAGAAAGGCGGAATTATGACTATAACTGCCGCGCTGGGCAATCGTGTTGGCAATCGCAGAGCGCAGCTTTTGCGACGGGGATGCTGCTACCCATCCCCACCCTTATGCTTTTGAGCTACACTGTCTCGGATGGATATACCGCCATGATACCTCAGTCGCCTCTTACGGCACCTGGTACAGAGGGAAGTAGATACTATTCTATTTTGCCGGTACCACGGATATATCCGTATAAAATAATAAAACCAATCGGTGCGAAGATTTGTACAAAAAGACAAACACTGCCAGCCGGCTGGAAATGGTAAACACACCGCTAATTGTGTGGTTAGCGGTAGTGATGCGAAACGGCTTATCGTTGTATCGATAGACTTAACTAGACGGCTCCTGTCTCACTCGTCTGGGTTGTTAACATGTCACCTGCTGAGCGATGAAAGATGCATTGGTTTTTTTCGATTAAAAAAACATTCTTTCACGTTTATTGTGTTTTTAGACTCAATGGATATTGTAAGCTTGACGTTTATCCGATAATCTATGACGTCACTATTCTGATGACGTCATTGGACTAACTGAAATCAGTTTGTTCTTGATCTTGATTTATATGCATGTTATAGCATTTTACTGAAATTTGATGTATTGTCATTTTTAACTTATCTCGTGTGGGTGTTTGGGTTCTCTAATGAAATAGTTTTTATCAATATACTAGTTCCAGTCTAGTCTAGGCAAAATAGTAAAACTTTAATAAGTTTTTAGGTCTCTATAGAGTTGTTTAGAGTATAGAGTTGTTGTGTAGATATATATATATATATATATATATATATATACTTAACAACTTAACACAAAAAAGGACTATCTACTTTGGCGCAGTCGTTCTAGAGTTATGCGCGTATATACATTCATCATTATATCAGCCGTAAAAACTCTACTCTTGGACATAGGCCTCCCCAAGGTGGGGAGGCTCACTCAACTCAGGCGCAACTCACGATGAGGATGCTGTTGCCCATCCCGACCGTGTAGTATTTAATGTGTGCTGTTTCAGATGCATATATACCGCCATCTGTCGGTTCCGGTACCTTAACCACCTCTTACAATACTCGGTACAGAGGAAGATACTATTTTGACCCGCCAATACCTTAAGGCTCATTCCGCCGGTACCCCACGACTCCAAACATTACGAAGATTAATAGATTTAAGTACCATGTACGAGAATTGCAAAGGTTTTATTATGACAGACGTCACCATAATTAAGAAAACTTTTGAAATTTGTTGGTGTAAAAAACTACCAAAATGTCTAACATACTGATAATTTTTACTATCATGCTGTTACCCTGACTCGCCTGATGAACTCACATCGTAAGGTCATCATCGATACCATCACATCCCTAATAAATTGGAGCCGCGGTTCGGTCAGCACTTGAAAACCCAATATTGACTTCCATTCGCCGGTAATTCCTCGACAATTTGATTCATAGCAAAATACAGACAGACCGACGATTAGATTATACTAAATTGGGGTTAGACAAACTATGATTGCTACTGTGTTGTGATGGATTTTGAAATTATGAAGAAATTTAAAATGTATACAATTAATCATCATCCCATTAGTCATTGACCATCATCTGGCAGACCTGGACCTTCTAAAAAATGGTGATTGATTCCTTTAAACGCTGTGCTGGATAAGCGTGGTGGCAATTACAGAGCATAGTTTCTTTATTTCTCCATCCATTTGAGCTAAGCTAATGCGGATGGATATACCGATTTCTATCGATTTTGGTACCTCAGTCCCCTTTTTAACACATAATAAAGAGGGTGGTACTATTCTACTGACGGTACCCATCGGCTATTTATCTTTTACAATGATTTAATCTATAATTAATTTATAAATACTTGTGTTTACAAAAGTGTTATCAACATGTCTGCGGAGTGGAATATGTAGAAGCGTCAGAAAGCAGAGTAGACTAGCATCCTCTTCAGGACCAGGTGTATATTAAACGGAACGACAGATGGCGATACATCTAGCGAAACAACGTAAGCCATATTAAGGCAATTATCGCCTTCATTTAGTGATATGACTACATAGCAGGGATCTATCTAATATCAGAAGGGCAATGGAGGTTCTTTACATGATATGAAAAAAAACTAATATTGATCTTATATTTAATCGAAGGCTCTAATCTGAACATTCGCAGGTCCTAGAACACTAAATCGGTATAAAGTTTAAATATTGATAAAATGTCTATGGGGGAGAGATGCCCTGGCATAATACCCTCATACATACATACATCACGCCTGCCTCCCATCGGAGTAGGCTGAGACATTGCAACTTCACTTGCTACGATCTTGGCATACTTTTATTATATATGTATGTATTACATTATATATATATTACACGCTCGTTTATTCTTGGTACTTCCATCCTGGCCTTTCTACCTGGTTAAGATATGTTCACCTAAGTTGTCTTGTACCAACTTTTCCATTTACTTCTTACTTGTGCAGTCATTCTACTTTCATCCATCCTTTCTACATATCAAAACCATCTCAACATTCCTTTCTCTATTGTTGTCACAACATCATCTTTTACACCACATTCATTTCTTATCACTACTCTATTCATTAATCTATCTCTCAAATTCACAAATAGGTACTTCTAAGTGCTCTCATTTCAACAGCATTCTGCCATACCCAACATTCACGTCATATGTCAGTGTTGGAACCACCACACCTCTAAGAACAGCCAGTCGTGCCCTTTTTGACGTGTTTTGGCTCTCCATACAATCTCCTTAATGAATATCTGCTTGTGTCAGAAAGTTTATGGTCTTGCGAGGAAGCGGTTTGCGGTCACAGCTGACAACAAATCGCCGGATCGACCGCATCTCGGCTACATTATTGGTAAATAACGTAGTTACTGCATTCGGTATTTTTTTATTTGTACTGAATTACTCTGTTATTGATCATTGTTGGCTGTGATCTGATAGCGACCGCGTCGTCATTCTAGCTTCTTTCATAATGTTGCTTGCCCTGTTCTATCCTATACAAATACAATAATAATAAATTCCTAGAACATCTCATACATTTACCTGAATATGTTTGACACCCAGACACAAATATCGTTATATCAATATTTTCTCTGGGTGGGAATCAAACCCACGAGCCTTGGCGCACATTATAGTATCAATACCATCTCCGTCATCGGATCTATCTGATATGGGAACAAAACATACCTTATGTTATTTGCTGTTAATGTAACTTTCTATTAATGAAAGAATTTTGAAATCGGTTCAGCATTTTTTGCGTTTATTCATTACATATATAAATACAAACAAATCCGGTGGAATAGAAAAGTCTTTGCCAGAACCGATAGATGGTGGAATATAAATTTAAAACAATAGCTTAAAAATACAGGGCAGGGATTGCTGCAGTATTCCTGTCACAAACACGCTTTGCAATTTCTACCACGCCTGCCCAGTGTCAGTGCCTCAGGGACTATATCCAGCTGTCGACAATTAATGGGTCTTTTCCATTGCTCGATATACCATTGTACAGATTTTCTTATTCAACTAAATGTCCTCATGGAATACAACTACAGTGGTATATCAATACTCATTCGAAAAAAAATATGCCGTGAGGTACCGGCAGAATAGAATAGTACCTCCCCCTGTACCAGGTAGCGTAATAGGTGACTTAGTACCAGAACCGACAGATGGCGGTATATCCATCCGAGACAATGCAGCTCAAATGCACAAGACAGGGATGGGCAGCAGTATCTCTGTCGCGAAAGCTGCTCTCTACGATAGCCAACACGCAATATTTTTTGGGGAGGCCTATGTTCAGCAGTGTACAATGGCTGGTATGATGATGACTGATAAGAAAACATGACGTGCTTGATGGTGCAGATGGTAGAAATCATATCTTGTGCGCCAAGGGTCGTAGGTGCGATCCCCACACATAATATTTTTTATTTAATGATACTTGTATTTGTTCTGTGTATGTTCAATTGTCTGGAACACAACCGATTTAAGTTGTATGATTTTATTATTAAAGGCCAGACCCCAACAGAGACAAAGTATGACTGACATATATAAGGTAAATACAGTCTGTAAGTAACCGTCATCTACTTTGTGGGGAGGACAGTTTGAATCTACTGTTACATCGTAAATCCTAGAGCCCTAGATAGCTATTTGAAATGACCATAAGTAAAGGCTTATGTTAACAGATAGACGGTCGATTTATATTTTATTAAACCAAGTCGACAAACAAGCATACAGTCCGCGCGTGAGCGTCACTGCAGCTTTAGACGCTCGTAATATCACAAGGATATCACT
>JACJUM010005600.1:10004270-10023201 GCA_020976665.1 Heortia vitessoides | reverse complement strand
AGCGTCACTGCAGCTTTAGACGCTCGTAATATCACAAGGATATCACTAGCTAACAGATAGACTATCAATTTATATTTTGTTAAACCAAGTCGATTTACAAGCTTACAGTCCGCGCGCAAGCGTCACAGCCGCCAAAAACGCTCGTAATTACACAAGAATATCATTAGCTGACAGATAGACGGTAGATTTATTTTTTTTAGACCAAGCCGACAAACAAGCATACAGTCCGCGCATGAGCGTCACTGCAGCTATTAAACGCTCGTCCTTTTTTTTAGACCAAGCCGACAAACAATCATTTAGTCCACGCGTAAGCGTCATGTCAGCCAAAGACGCTCGTAATATCACAAGGATATCACTAGCTAACAGATAGACTGTCGATAAAAAATTTGTTAAACCAAGTCTACTAACTAGCATGCAGTCCGCGCGTGAGCGTCACATCAGCCAAAGACGCTCGTAAAATCTTAAGGGTATCACTAGCTAAATGATAGACGGTCGATTTGTTTATTCTTTAGACCAAGTCGACTTACAAATATACAGTCCACGCGTGAGCGTATATATCACAAGGATATCATTAGCGCGTTGCCAACCATGTGACTTGAAGATATTATGTCACATTACCCAGTAACGTCACTTTTATCACCCTTCAAACCGGAACACAGCAATGCGAACACTGCTTTTTGCGATGGAAATATGTGAGAGTTAGGTGCCAATGTAGAGATATATTTCTATATATATATGTTTCTAAGAATACTTAGAATATATATGTTTAGACGTATTTGTTACCATAAGTAATAAGAAGAAGAAAGAAGATAGTTTATGTACTAAAAACATACTGTCTAAAATAAATAATTTTGTGTCTCTGTTTTTTTTGTACCGGCTACTCTCTTTATTGGCTAGACCGATTTATACAGAGCTTAAATTACCTGATAGATATTATCTTAAAAATATTTTAAGCTTCTATACTTTTAATTAAGAAAGAGTATTAGTGTACAATAATAATAAAAGCGAAATCTAATTGGAAAAAGAAACGCGGAGAAAGTTCCAGGCAATAAATTTATTAAATAATTTCTGTATTACTTTACAACTCTTCTTTATTACCTTATAACAAGTATTCATTGATTTTAGTCTTGACCAGAAATAAAATCTGAAGCCATTACAATCTAAAACACACAGTTCTATAAAAATATTAACTGTTTTGTAGTAAAATCTTAACTTACATTTTCTTCAAACAATACTTTCAATATTCAAATCAATCGAGCCTTTATAAAGAAAGTCTTATCTGTGCCTAGGTCGTCTAGGTTATAATCTAGAGCAAGTCCGCGGTACGGTCTAGCCGCGGGCAGTGTCTGACGTCTTCTTTGCTTTATTGTAGGTTTTGGTATTATAATCTATGATTTTTGTTCAAAGTAAACTAGAGAAGTCCAATAATAGTCTAATCTTGACTTTGAGACCTTTCGCGAAAGTATGTAGGGCTTTAAAGGAGTCTCGGCTCAATTTGAACATTCTTTTTTTATATTATGAAGTCAGCAAACAAATTTCTTTCGCTTGATGGTTCACGTGACCGCAGTCTATAGACTCTCGTGTTATCACTAGGATATCACTAGTGTGCCGCTAACTGTGAATTGAAGATATTGTCACATTTTTCCAGTAATTTCACTGCTTCTATCACTCTTAAAATCGAAATACAGCCATGTGAACACTGCTATTTGGTGGTAAAAATAGGCGAGAGTGAGGTCAAAGAATGAAGACGACTTTTGTATAAGACAAACCGTAATTATAAAAAAAAATATATAAAGATGTATTTTTTTTTATATATATATATATTTAACTGATCAAAGCTGTCTCAAAGTATAATTATCTAACACCAGGTTATTACTCCCTAAACTAAACAGGTGTAGTTTATCCGTTACGTACAGACGAACAAAAACGCTCCCCAACCCTAGCGATCAGCTGTTACCAACTTATACTTGCGTCTCACGGCACACAATAACGACCTCAAAATAATCACTTAAGTCTTGTAATTGCTTGCATTGAAGAGTAATAAAGTTGCCTTTATGGTCGTTTTTTAGGTTATCAGAGTTTCATATAACATTTGTGTTTTAACGGGAATTGAACCCGTGGCCTTCATTGTAATTGTCCAATTGAGTCAACGGTCACTGTGATAAGATATCACGTGTGCTTTTTGCTTTCCTTAGGATAAGTATAGTATACAGCGTCGTATTAAAGGTTAAGCAACGTCGGTCCGGTCAAGAGTTGGATGGGTGACCGCTTATAAGAACCACGTGTTACAAATAAATCTTTTTACGGGAGTACAGACGTAACCCAAAATGTTGAAACAATTGTCGGGTCCGATGGCAAAAGGTCGTGGGTTCGATCTCCACTTAGTAAAAATATTAATATGATGATATTTGTATTTTTTCTGTCTGTGTGTTAATATTATATTTGTAATTTATCTGTCCTTATATCGCAAAAAAAAGATTTAAGCGATTTAATACGGTATCAAATCAAAGTATGAAATATTGTGTGAATTAATTATAATTAATATAGAATAAACGGAAAAACCTAAACTCAAATTAAACTAAATATTCAAATAAATCCTTTAGAAGCACTTTAGGACCATCATGTATTAATAAAAAAACAGTCAAACTCATAGCAGCCGTAGATAGTCCACTGTTGGTTATAGACCTTCCCAAGGAAGGGGGGAATTCATCCATACGTATTTAACTCCAACACCATCTGCCGGTTCCGGAACCTCAGTCACCTCTTACGCCACCTGTGAGAGGTACTATTTTAGTCAGCCGGTACTTCATACATCGTCGCCCGCATTGGTTCTCCACTCTAAAATATTTCTACCGCCAAATAGCTGTGATCGCATTGCTGTGTTCCGAAGGGTGGAAGAAGCACTGAAATTATTAGGTAATATATTTCAGTAATAAGCACTTGTATTACAAACATCAGAAAACACAGGAATCACAAATACATGTATTTAACACCCAGACACAACAAACATAAATATCATTATATAAATATTTGTCCTGGATGAGGATCGAACACGCAAACTTTGGCGCTCAAGATAGGCCCACTACCGTCTGCGACATCCGGCTCATCATGACATATGCCTGTAAGAACAGGCTAGACCTAGTTTAGGTACTTAAGTATCAAAGTGTATTTTAGTTTCAAGTTTCCTTTTGTTGTTGAATAAAGTTATTATTACTATTATTATATCTTCAAGTCACAAGACTGGCAGCACGCAAGTGATATCCTTGTGATATAACGAGATCACAAGAATATTTATCGATCTAGTAAAAAGCCAAATGAAAATTATAATATTACCCCAAAATATGAAATAGTAGATTCTATACACATAGTGATGAAACTGTTGACCCTTGGGGAACATAAGAGTCATTTAACATATTAGAAATGGGACTTTAAATTATGGTTATTACAGAATTGTATCTTCAATATCACATAAAAGGGACATCTATCAATATCTAATATATCTTTCGCAGTTAATTCCGATGGCGACGAATCTGCAAACCTCACCCCAAGGCCTTTCGCCATTTTGAATATCCGTTGCTAGATTATCCATTACTAATTACGTATTTTTTTTCACTTTCCGTATTATTGTTGCCGCAGGAAATTGCAGCCTGCCAGCCGTGGTGCGCGGGAGTTCGAATTATGCGTCTATTTAAAACGTGACATGTGCCGGCGATTATATTGACGTTTTTTTTTCCTAAAGTTTTGGTACAAGTTCTATAACAAGTTCTTCCATCTACGTAAACTTTATATATTTTACTATATTTTTGGTGGTCATCGAGGTCTTAACTTTCTTTCATCCCTGAAGATCTTTAGCTATTTTGCGAAGTATATGTCGCTCTCTGAAGTTAAAAAGTGCAAAACATCGTGCAGGTTCTTCAGAGAAAAATATAATAAAGAGATAGATCTCTCGAACGGGAACATGCTCTGGATAAAAGTTTGTGTTATTCCAGACTATTAATAAATCTCTGTGCTGTTGTGATATTCGCGTTTATAATTTTAGTTGGATTTAAAACACGCCTACAGCTGGACTTATATCCCTTAAATTTCATTGAAAATGTTAGCTTTCAAATGTATAAAAGAATGTATCATCAACATCACATCAGCCATGAGACGACCACTGCTGGACATAGGCCTTCCCAAGTAATCTTCAATAGGACTGGTTGTACTGTTGACAGATCGTCTGTCCATTTTGTGGGTGGGCACCCTACGCTGTGCTTGCCGGTACGTGGTCTCCATTCCAGAACCTTACGACTCCATCGGCCATCGGTTCTGCGTACCGAATTCCCTGCCCACTGTCACTTCAACTTACTAATCCGCCGGGAAATGTCTGTATATTTTTTCGTTCTGGCACAAAACTCCTGAATATCCCAATGATTGTACATCCACTTATATTTCTAGAAACATACAAATAAACCTTAAAATACTTAGCACGATAAAATATGTATATATTATTTTATAACTAATGACTTCTATGCCACCAGCGCTAAATTTTAATCTCGTCTACATGATATCTATCATCATATCAGCTATAGGACATCCACTGCTGGACCTCCGCAAATAATTCTAATAGAACCGGTTGTAGGTATGCAACCTACAACCATCGCGATCATGCAGCTCTAGTCAGATCGATTAACCTTGTATTTCGTCCTACGTATGCTGGTGCATTTCCAATTTCAGAGCCATATGTCATATACTGTCAAAATTGACATTAGCCACAGATATCAAAAAAAGGTCTATTGAATTGTGCAATTTTGTATCATTATGTATTGTAGTGACGGCTTCCGCTATTTCTAACATCTCTATTATTCGTTTTTTTAACGTTATAACGTTGACAACCGTTATTAATCATTATATTCATGGCTCATATTTATTGATTATTGATACAAATCGCTACTTATACTATAAATGCGAAAGTAACTCTGTCTATCTGTTTCCCGCTTAAACCTCTAAACCTATTTTGATAAAATTTGGCACAGACAATCTTTAGACCCTGAGAAAGGACATAGGCTATTTTTTATTTCGGAAAAAGGGTTGTGAGGGGTCGAAAGGGGGGATGAAAGCTTGTATGGAAGTATCCCTATTTTTGGAGCTAGAAACTTGAAACTTATTTTTCAAGCCATTGATTCGATATAAATAAACATGACATTCAAAGTTTATATAAGTTACGGTAAAGAGGTATGGTCCCAAAAAAAAAACTATTCCACGCGGAATAAGTCGCGGGCACAGCTAGTTAATAATAATTTCTTAGCGTAGAAGTAAAAGTACCGGCGGAGTAGAATAGTACTTCCCCCTTACCAGGTGCTGTAAGAGGCAACTAATGTACCAGAACCGACAGGATTCAAAAGCAACTTATCTCGGAGTCCAGTCAACGTACGAGATGTTGTGTGAATTATTTAAAGAAATGTATACACGTTATAAGGACTTCTTAATGTCAATATTAATAGCCACTTATGATAATATAAACAAATTTTATCTATATAATAATAAAAATATATATTCATATAAAAATAACATTTCTTTAGGAACACTAGCTGTGCCTGCAGTTTCGTCTGCGGGGAATAGTGACTTTAGGGATATAGCCTTTTCCCATTAAATGACTATCCAACTATGAATGAACCTTTTAAATTGGTTCTTAAGATTTGCACGTTTAAACTAACAAACCAACTCATAAACTATGTATGAGTATAGAAACACTTGTTAATAGAAACGTACGAGGAAGTAAAAACGTCAAAGGCTAGAAAGGGTCATCTAACTCGAATGAACCCTTATGACATTCAAGGTGCAAAAAAAATCACAAGCCGCCACGTGGACTGCCACCTGGTTGCGGAGCGGGTGGATTTTTTTATACTTTGGCATTTGTACTAAAAGGGTTTAAAATTGTATACTACAACTGATTAAAAATATATATTTTTTTAATTTAATTTTATGCTACTGTCAGACAACTGAGGAAACATAAATATGGTTTATGTATATATAAAAACAGACTATATATAAGTATGTATGGTGTGAGTTTGAGAAACAGATTAAAGAATAGTATGAAAAGAGATCGATGTGGTGTAAAAGATGTGTTGTTACAACAATAGAGAAAGGGATGTTTAGATGGTTTGGACATGTAGAAAGCATGGATGAAAGTAGAATGACAAATAATAGAGCGGAAGTGAATGGAAGAGTTGGTATAGAACGATCGAGGCGAACATATCTTAAAGGTAGAAGAAGTAATAAAGAAGGGCCAGGTCAGAAGTACCAAGAATAAACGAGCGTGTAAAAAAGGACTAATGCGAGTAAGGAAATCAAGAGAATTAAGCCAAGATCGTAACAAATGGAGATCCATAGTTTCTGCCTACTCTGATAGGACACTGACGTGACGTATATATGTAAAATGCAGACTGACTGACATATCAATGCAGGACCGAAACTATAAGGTTGAGAAACTAGAATTTTTGCACAGGGGTTCCACTTAGCACTAAGAAATGGATTTTTGAAAATTCTCCGCCTGAGGGGGTAAAACGAGGGTGCAAAGTTAGTGAGAAAATAATCTGATCTTTATTATTATTTCGACAAAATGTTATATCTATACTTATAAATAAGCTGTCTGACTGAATGACATCAAAATGATACAAGGTTAGTTTTATAAATGAACGCGGGTGAAACCGTGGGGCTATACTAGTATACTAGTACTTGAATACATAATTAACGCCCAGACATAGAACAAACAGAAATATTTGTATCAATATTTGTCTTAAGTGCACTACCGAATGCGCTATCTAGTCCTTTAAATAGACAAATTAATGTATCGACTGTGGAGTACCGGCAGAGTAGAATGGTACCTCCCTTTGTACCAAATGTCATAAAACCGACAAAACAGGCGGGATTGAACAGCGGCATTCCCAACCACCACGCCTGCCCAGAGCGGCAATTAGGGCAAAATTCCCCCTTTATGGAGTTTAGCTCTGGACGTTTATGATTCTTACGAGAAAACGTATTTGTAAATATGTAAATAATAAAAATATTTTCGTTTTCTACAAAACACTATATTTTTAGAAAATTATAAAGTACTTTATTTTTTATGAACCATGTTTCAGGATATAAAAATATACTTCATTGTAATTACTTAAAGTTGTAGTTCAATTTATAATTGCTATATGAAACATAGCTAATTACTTTTATCTAACACCAAATATGGTCGCGGAATAATTAGAGAAAATAATACATTTCTTTGTAAATGCGAAATTCTTCATTCCCTCCGAACATTCCATGGCTACTATAATGATATCAATAAAAATGAAAGTCTAATTCTCTGCAAACAAAGTCGGGAACGAAACAACTAGTAATTTATAGTTCATGTCAAAGATACAAGGAAGCGTTCACCCCCGATCCTTCAAATCGCCGCCATACCGACATACTCCGTAACTATTACAACCCCACAGGGCTGTCACTCATTTAAATTTTAAATTAAATTTTTTAAAACAGGTGCGTAATGTATGTGGGAAACGGTTTTATTTGCATACACTGTCGCGGTGTGCTTGTAATTGCTGTTTGTTTTACATGGTCGAGTCAGATAAAAACTAATATAGTAAAAAAGCCGTGAGGTACCGGCTGAGTAGAATAGTACCTCCTGTACTAAGTGTAGTAAGAGGCGACTGAGGTACCGGAACCGACAGATTTCGGTATATCTATCTAAATGCAACTGGGAGGGAATGCGGAGCAGCAATTCTGACGGAAAAGTTAGTCTCTGCATTTGCCGCTACGCCTGCCCAGCGCGGCAATTATAGGCAAAATTCCCCTTTTCATGGGAAGGACTATCTCTAGCTCTGGACGCTTCACGTATGATTCTTACGAGAAAAGGTACGTGTAAATATTTCAATAATAACATTATTTTCGTTACCTGCAAAACACAATATTTTTAGAGAATTATAAATACTAGATTTATTAAGAACCATGCTTCTATAAGGATATTCAATTTATAATTGTTATATATTTGACTTGGAAACATAGTTAATTAACTTTTATCTAGCACTAAATATAGCCGCGGAATAATAAGAGAAAATAATATGTGTCTTTGTAAATTGATAAAACTAACTACATTATATGAACCGCTCTATTAAAACAACTGAAGTTCAAAAACGAGCACCATTCAATATAATTAATAAAGTCTTTATTTTAATGTTAAAGTATAACATGTAGTGTTGTTCTTGCGAGAAAACAATATGTACTTATTTTCAAATAATATGACATTATCATCATCATCATCGTCATCATCATATCAGCATTGGAACTACTGAACATATGATTCCTCAAGAAAGAGAGAATTTTCCACGCTAGGCAAGCGTGTTGGCTATCGCAGAGCGCAGTTTCCGCGATGAATGCTGCTGCCCATACCCGTCCTGTGTATTTGAGCTACACTGTTAGAGGTTCTGGTACCTTAGTCTTATGACACCTGGTACATACCTACTATTCTACTCTGCCGGTATTTCACAACTAAAAAATATTTAGATGACAACAAACTGCAGTATTGTTTCTCTGGTACTTATAAGTGCTCTATAATAATCTAAGAAAAAAGCCTGATGGCACAGATGGTAGTGGTACTTTATTGTGCGCCAAGAGCCATTGGTTCGATCTACATTCAGGACAAATATTTATATACGATATTTGTGTTGGTTCTGTGCCTGTGTGTAATATATATACTAAAGTATTATACTTGTAATTCGTCTGTTGTCTGATGTCTGTAACACAAGCGCTTTAAACGACTTATCACCGAGTGAAGTCAATATATGAGCTGTTGTTTAATTTATTATTTAACAATAATATTCCGCACTTACCAAGAATATTACCGGTAACCCTACGGTTAAGAGTTGCCGCCTAGACGCGGCACGTGCTAAGTATCCGTTACGTCAGGTGTCACTTCCCCTCCCCTCCTACCCGCTACCTGCGACCCCGCACCCCGCAGGTGGGTCTAATGACCTTAGGGTAGTCACCCCCGCAACAGGTTGCGATTGGAGATAGATTTGTATTATTTTTTACCACTTTTAATAGTTTAACCGACTTTGTGATTATAGTTTTATCTATGTGTCGTTTTTGACGATTACTTGTTCTTTGTTCAGTGTAAAAGACCGCGTTAATAAATGGTATTTATATTTAATTTTGGAATACGTTGGTAATTTTACTGAAAATAATTATTAAAAATAGCAGCTCGCACTGGCTTCGCCCGTGCATTGCAAAATAATTTAAAAGATTTATTTATTTTTGTTATCTTTTAAAATATACTATATTTTAATTTTTGTTGTTTATAATAAGGTTTTAATAAAAGTATTTTTTTATTCAATTATAAATATTTTTTTTTGTAGCTAACAAAATGTAAAGATTTATTTAGGTCAATTTTATAAACATATGTAATATAATTAGAGTTTTAATACGGATCCCTAAATAAAAAATATATATAATGTAGTCATTATTATTCGAGGATAATGTATCAAATAATTAATCAAAATAATCGAATAGTTTCAGAGGCAATTCAAAGCGAACAAACAAACATTGAAATCTTCCTCTTTAAAATATTATACCTGACCAGACCGACGTTGTCCTGTCTTAGCTGTACCTAAATGACTACCATCATCACCAGGTCCATCCCGGGCAAAAACTGTGATTGTTGTGAATGCTATAATATAATGCTATAATAGCTGCTATAATGCTATAATGCTATAATGCTAATATATAATGCTAATATATAATGCTATAAAGAACTGTGAATGCTACTATAACTAGAAATAGAATGAATCGAGTTCGACCATCATAACAGCTATTGGAAGTCAACTGCTGGATATAGGCTTCCCCAAGAAAGGGGAAAATTTGCCCATAATTGCCGCACTGTCAAAGAATTAATTATATACATTAAAAGAATACTGGCAACAGCGTATGATCCAAGTAGCCCCACACAGTTCAAGCATATCACTACCGTCTATATCATTACGTCACATTACCCTATTAATTAATATATCGTCGATCTATTAATCGATGATCAAAAATTTAATTATCGTATGGGACAATGTGCAGGTTTACAGGAAGAACAAAAAAGAAAATAAACACAATTAATTAGTGTTTTCAATTATTTTAAACAAATATTATTGAAATTGAAACCTCTTATGCTTTAAACTATTAACAAAAGTGAGAAATAAATATCCGTCCGTCGATATCCGAATTGTAACTTTTTCATCAGCTCATCAGCTGTAGGAAGTGGATTATCTTGCGATAGGCCTTTAAGGAATCTCTAATAGGACTGATTCTAGGATAGAGTCTGCTCGCTCCAATTGGAAAGAACCCCTTTATAACATCAGCTGACATATGTCTTCTTGAAAGTAGTATAGTCACACGTGTGTGTAAATTGAATAACAAACAGCCATACAACTCCAATAGATAGCATTATTATAAATAAGTACATGTATTTACGTAACTTAATGTGATAAGATTTTTAACGGCTTTTAACATAACATGATTTTTACTACAAAAATTCTGGTATAACATATTTGTCTAAACGCGATCTTAAAATATTTATTGAAAGATAATATTAATTTAACAAAATATTCTAATAATACGTAGGCAAGCCGTAGTTTTATGGCTAACATTCTTTCTAACTAATGGGAAGTCTTATCAATGAAACAGCAAGTTCGTCGACCTGCTAATTGACGATTACAATACAATAGAACAAAAAACAATCAATCCCGCAATTAGAAAGAAAAACAACAATTATCAGCGGCCTGTGACATCTTTGGTTAGATAGGAAAATGTTGTCAGTGTATAATCAAATAACATTCGAATAACGTCGTTTTTAAAAACAATTAACGGCTTTTTGGGCAGTGCATTTTTGATTTTAGACTACTACTACTATATGTGTATACGCGGTGGTTGTACACACATAAAATTATATAATTACAAATTGCTAATGTGTTTGTGATATTTAAGGATTTTTGCCGATCTTATCCTAGCTAGGCAGGCGTGAGCAATCACAAGGGCACTATTCTCGACGCCAATATTGCTGCCCATCCCCGCCCTCTTGCATTTAAACCACTTGCTGTTAAGATGAATATAGTCTCACAAATGGCAGAAGTAATGATAGAATTTTATCTCGTGAACGAGTGGTTACAAGAATTACTGTAGTTAATATTATCGGTTATTTATAAGCGTTTTGTTTTAAAGAACCCTAAACCAGCCGTAAGAAGTCCGTTAAAGTCAGTTACAGATAAGACAGGAAATGTTAGCGAGGGGCCAACGCTTGTTAACTAAAAAGTGCAATTTGGTTGTAAACAATTGTCTATAGGGGTATTGTTGGTTAAAAACGATTAATTTGACAATGAACCACAGAAACGGGTCCGATGGTGCAGATAGTAGTGATCCTATCTTGTGCGCCAAAGATCGTGGGTTCGATCCCTACCCAGGACAAATATATGATGATATTTGTATTTGTCCTATGTCTGGGTGTTCAATATATATATTTAAGTATTATATTTGTGATTTCTCTGTTGTTTGACGACCGTTACACAAGTGCTTTAAGCTACTTATTTAAAAGTCAGGTCAATATACGAGAGTGTGTATTTATTAATAAAAAAAATTACCTACTTACAAAGAAAACAAAATAACTAATACAAGAAGTGCAGGTATTGAAAAAAATACTCTAGGTATTTGCTTTTTAATTAATTCCTTTAACGGCTTTAGAACGCAACGTTTTTTAGTTCGACGTTTCGGACATTGACCTTTGGATGACGTTTTTCATTTGTTTCCCGTGTTTGACTACTATTGCAGTCATGGTACAGGATCTGTTGACAATTTACTATAATCCGGTTTTTTATTTTTGTAGTTAAAAAGCGTTGTCGTCTGACATATCAAAAATGATTTTTGAATAAGAATGATGAAATCACACAATGTCTCTGACTCCAAAATGAGAAAACCTGGAATATTCTTTTGTAGACTTGGACTTGTTTTGGTTCTTGTATTAGTTTTCTTTGTAATTACACATATATTGGCAGACTCCGAGATAAGTCGCTTAAAGCACTTGTGTTATAGACGTCAGACACTAGAGGTATAGCAATTTTTTTAATCTTATTTAAGGTAATAAATAGTAATATAGAAAGATGGCAACGGTACGTCAACCATGCTAGATGGTTGACGTGCATATACCTAAAAAACTACAACGCCTATACTTTAATTTTTACATTGCTTAATACTACATAACTAAGCCATTCTTAGAACTAAATGTCGTTTCATATAATACCTATAATACACATCAAACCCATAACCTTTACCGCACAAGATAGGATAGGAACTACCATCGGCGCCATCCTGTCCGCGTCCAGCGGGCCTGTAAAATTTCTGCAATGCCCAATCATCGTACGAACTAAAAACGTGCGAATCGTGCCTCTATCTGCGCCCGCGCACGTCACGCTTGACCTTGACGCGCCTTCCCATTCATACCATCGATAATACGTCGACGCTGAAAACAATTCTCTATTAACATTCATTAGTAAGTAACTTTGTTTCAATCTAAATCGATTACTTAAAGTATAGATGGCAGTCTACATCATCATCATTATCGCAGCTGTAGGTTTCAGGAAATCTTGTTCATAATTACGATGCTGTTCTCATCCCAGGGTTTATCTAATTCTACGAGCATTACTAAGGAACAACTTTACAGAAGCACAACGGTAGTTCAGGCTCTCGGCATGGAAAAGATGCAGGTTCGAGTTTTACTTGAAGCTTGAGACAAGATGTGTACCGAAAGCCTTGAAAAAAAATAACTCAGAATATAAATATATGTTTTTCTGCTGGCTGCTATAATGCAATCACATTTCAAGACACTCTTCAATCAGATGTTGTTATTGCAGGACTAGATTTACAGATCTTAAAAGTTTACAGTAGCTAAATTACTTTTCAGAAGCTTCTCATTAAATTAATATAAATAGTCTCATGTAAATAATTATAATAAGAAATTACTACAACATCTTATACATTAACCTGACTCCGTGGTAAGTCGATTAAGCACTTGTGTTACTGACACCAGACGACAGAGCTATCAAAAATATACTACCAAAACATTATTACAACATATTTAACACCCAGACACAGAACAAACACAATCTAAGTCGAAGTAAAATACATGTCTTTATATAAGTAAACTTATCATAGGCACTTTAACAAAAATAATAATAATGAGTATAGATTTGCTTATTATTATTTTACACGAATGACCAATGACCCTGACCTCCAGTGTTACATCAATAATTAAAGTAAGAAGGTTATTGAGTGTTCTATTTTATTTGAACCAGCTGGTTCATTATGCGAGTCGCCAGAAAAACTGGTGGTGATAAGGGTTTCAATAACACCTAATAGTAGGTATTATTGGAACCAATACCGTTGTTGGCGCTAAGAAACCGTTGTCTTAATAGATGTTAGTCATGAATCATCTCCTACAGTTGCACTGAAACCTTGCCAAGCCTCGACAGTTTAACGCAATCTTTCGATCACATCTTGAGGCATTCACGGACAAGATTGCAGCAACTACTCATGATATGAATATTCGTGAGATTACCTTACATATTACCTCTCTTTTCAAGGAGGTGCCGGAGTTGTAAGGAATGCTCACATTCTAATGCACTTGCGAACATCTGGCACGGAATACAATCACCTCCTTTACCAAGCACGAGGCTGTAATGGTCGAATCTTGGAAGCTATAATAATAATAATAAATTCCCACAACATCTCATACATTGACCTGACTCCGTGGTAAGTCGCTTAAAGCACTTGTGTTACGAATGCCAGACAACAGAGGAATCACAAATATACTACTTAAATACATATATTTTACACCCATACACAGAGCAAACACAAATATCATCATATAAATATTTGCTCTGGGTGGGAATCGAACCCACGACCCCTGGTGCACAAGAGAGGATCACTACCATCTGCGGCATCGGGCCCGACAGCTGAACGTGGAACAGCATCTGGAGTATCATACTTTCTCCTTATCATTGTTTCTTTACAGCATCTTTCCTTCATCACGGAGCCGGTTCAGCACAAACTGTATGGTGCAGTTCAGCCCTTTCCTCACTCTGTGGCTGTACGCGAATTCCAACAAACTGCGGAAGTCTTCACTAGAGGTAGATGTTTACAAAGGTTGTCTGCATTGATACCTCGCTCTAAAATATTTCTCAGACTTCAAGGGTGAAATAGGCAGTGAAATCACTGGGCTATATGACATATTTTATTCAGTTGACAAGGTTGGCGACACGCTAGTGATATCCTTGTGATGAGACGAGTGTCCATAGTCTATGGTCACGTTTACCATCTCTGACTTCATAATATAAAAATCTAAACATGCCACAGCACCAGGCGGTTTCGTGGTCCTTCACCACGATTCCATCCAGCATTGTGGCATGAAGTATCTACAGTGTGGGTTGAACTTAATCGATTGTTTTATGAAGCCGTTAACATAAACCATTAATTGATATTTAAGTCAACCCATTCCCTACCAATCCACCCATAAAGACAATGGAGTAAAAGCAAAATCTGCCCCAAAACGCTCATTTTCCTTTCGTTATTACGCCGTATGACCTAACAATGTAACCAACTCACACGGCCTAGACATTGGTGACCGTGAGAATTGGCACTTACATTGTTATGTTTGTGGGTTACTTCGCTTTATTTGAGCGAGCTTGAGTGGTAATGGGAATATGATTATCACATACGCATTACCTTTTTCATGTTATGTTATATTCTAATATTATTAATTACTAGTATTCAATCTTTCCCTAAGTACCGGCAGAGTAGAATGGTATCTCTCTCTGTACCAAGTGTTTTAAGAGACGACTAAGTTACCAGAACCGATAGATGGCGGTATATCCATCCGAAACAGTTTAACTTAATGCACAGAGTAAAGGGAGGAAAAGCAGGTATTCTCGTTGTGAAGTGATGCTATGTGATTTTTTGGCAATCATGTCTATCAGTGAAAATCCAATAGCTAATATCCTGATAGCTTGAACTTGGGATGGAGATCCGGGAAGAGTTTCCGAGGGACATGGAACAAAATGCGAGGCCACGATTGAAGCTACTACAGTTTAATGTTGAATTGAATAAAGTTTTAAAAAAAGAGTAATGAATGCTTGTAACACAATAAAGTCTGAACAACTGAACAGATCTTAGTAAAATTTGGTAAAGAGATATATTGAAGTCTGACATATAGATTTGTTTTTATCTATACTAATAATATAAAGATGGAATATAAAAACTAATGAACTGATTTCAAAATTATTTGACAAAAACAACGCCCATTTATCTGGAGTAATTTAAGTTATACTATATTTAAAAAAAATAGAAATATCTTAACTATGAATATGTAAACAGGATTGGTATTTTGTAAGTTTGTAATAAAAAACTCATAAATTGCTATACTAATTTAGAAAAATCTTTAATTAATAAAAAATAACATGATAATAATAATAACTTTATTAAACAACAACAATGGTTAGCTAATAAAATACTCTATACTTTATTTTAATATTTAAATAGAAATTATACCTGCAGGTTAAGATGCAGTCTTCTCGTATCTTAATGTTATCATGTCTGAAATGAGATTCGGAGTCGAATTTAGGTACCTACATGTGGCACATGAGTGAATATTTACTAACAACACGGATGACAGACGATCTGACTGAAGGCCCATTGAATTCGTTATTTAAAAGATGCATACGCCGGTCTTTGTGGTTATAACTGGCGGAAGCCTGTGCTTTCAGTGGACATCCTATGATTGATACGGTGTTGATAGGTAAGACTTTTTTTAAAATGAACTAAAAACATCTCCATTTGTTATTATTTTATAATATGAAGTCAGTGAACAAGGATTCGTTCCGTTTGATGGTAGACGTAACCGCAACCTGAAGATACTGGTGAACAAGGATATCACTAGCGTATCGCTAATCCTGTGAACTGAAGATACTATATCACAATTACTCAGTAATTTCACTACCTCTCACACTGCCTTCAAACCGGAACACAGCAATGCTAACACTACTGTTCGGCAGAAATAGGTCAGGGAGATTACTATGCAGATGAAATTTGTATGAGGTCTATCCCATGACTACGCTTCGGGATAAGTAGTTTAAAGCACTTGTGTTACGAATATAGGACAACAGGGGTATTACAAAAATATTATATAATTATATATAATATAATTCGTACACAGGGCAACAAAAATGTTCGTCTATAACAACCTGTATGTACAAGTTTGTCTTGGGTAGACTTCGAACCAACGACACTTGGCCTTTGGCACACACAATATGGTGTGCCGAACGCATAATTCGACTTGTAGATTTAAATTAAATGAGTTTATTAAAACGTACAAAAATATACAAATATCAATAATTTATTATTCCTAATCCACCTTGGGAAAATAACTCTCCCCAATCTATAGAAATTCCGAAACACAATCAAAAGCGTAACAGCAAATTATACAGTCAAATTAACATCCGCCTCGACGTCCGGTTAATCGGCAAGTTAAACTAACTAAATGGTTACCGTTTAAATGCAGTCAACCCTCGCGTGCCGGGGCGCGCATGACCATAGGCATTCGTGAACCTGCCGCGTGGGGTTGGATTTAATTGGCGTGAGAAATCGCGTTTTTTAACGGATTGTGAGATTTTTAATATTTTTATTGAAAGACATGTGAGATAAACGGGTTTTTTTCTGTGGGATATTGTATAAACTTTAATTGCCTTTGCAATATTGAAACAAAACAATTTCTTGGCCGTTTGGAGTCGATTAATTCGTTCTTTTCATGGAAGTAATAATGAATAATGTTTTTATTCATTATTATATTATTTTTTTCTAATAATTATTAGATTTATCCATTTGTTTTCTTTCTATAATAATTAACATTCTCAGTTAAATATTGTTGTTTATTATATCAAAATCTACCTATTTAAAATAGATGAACACCTACCGCAATCTAAAGAATGTTATTAGAACATGACTAGGACTGTCATTTGTAATCTGTCTCAAATATGTTTTTGTTAATAAACTTCACTTGTCATGTATGCCGCCAAAACTGCATTTTCATTATATTATATATTGAGTTACTTTGTTGCATTGACTAAAACAAGAATACCTTTAAAAAAAGTAGTTCTGTAATAATAAATCCTCGCGAGCAAAACGGGTACTTTCCTTCTCTACTATAAACATATTTTCTGACATTCATCACCATCATCAAATAAGTTCACAGTCCACTGTTGGATATAGACCTCCCTAAGAAAGGGGGAATTTTTCCCATAATTTCCGCACAAGCGTGTTGTCAATCGCAGAGCGTAGCTATCGCGACGGGGATGCTGCTTCTCATCCCCACCCTATGCATTTGAGCTACTACACTGTGCCGAATGGGTATATCGCTATCTCTTATGGTGCCTTAGTCGTCTCTTACGACACTTAGTACAGGAAGATACTATTCTACTCTAACGGTACCACACGGCAATTTCCGATATAACATAAACGCAAAAATGTTAATTACTTGTCATAAGAGAAAGTTCATCGTCAATGCATTTAAAATTACAGTAATTTCCGAGGGTAAAGTTTTACAATTATGCCCTTGCGCTGGGGTGAGAGATCTAGCGGAAAATTACCTGTTTACAAAATGATTTGTGTTTAGGGTTACCTGGAGGTAGGGTAAAATTGATAAATTAACCTATAGGATTAAATTACCTATTTATTTTTCTGTTAATATTGCGTTCTTACTTATTTTATTTCGTACTAGCAGCGACCCGTGGTTTCATTCGAGTTCTTACCGTTTGCATGAGAAACATCATCATCATTACAGCCATTGGAAGTCCAGTGCTGAATATATGCTTAACCAAAAAAGGGAGAATATTGACCATAACTGTCGCGCTGGGCGAGCGTGTTGGCAATATCAAAGCGCTGCTTTCGCGACGAGAATTCCCGCCCGGTACCATCACCTAACCGCAATCTGTCGGTTCTGGTACCTTAGTCGCCTCTTACGCTACCCTGGTACAGAGGGAGGTCCTTTTCTACTCTGCTGATATCTGACGGATAAATTGCGTGAGAATACGAAAATAAATATTATATTTGTAATATATGTATATTGTTCCCTGTTGTTTGTTAACTGTATCAAACTTTAAGGCTGTGCCGTGGAGCATCGCCAGAGTAGAATAGTACCTACTATTCTACTCTATATACTTTCTGTATTAGGTGTCGTAAGAGGTGACTAATGTACTGGAAGGCCGTACTGAAATTGCCATCAAACCAGCCCAGCGAAACGATTAGAAAAAAACCTTTTTCCTCCTTTTTTCTTGGAAAGGCCTATGTCCAACAGTGATCTTTACTGATTGAAAGCTATATATATAAGTCACAAGATTGGTAATGTGCTAGTTATACTACGAGCGTCTTTAATCCGCGGTGACGCTTTCTATTACTTGCATGTATGCTTGATTATTGGACTGATAAAGAAAAGCTTTCTGTGACTGATATAAAGCTTTCTATTTAAGCTTCTTATCTCGGAGTCAGGTGAACGTGTTCTGTGAACTTATAAGGTATTCTAATAATACCGGATCTAAGCATAATGTAGAGAACATGATAAGTAAAACACAGCTCACGCTTTAGACGCCATTTTTTTTTAATCCATCGACTTCACGCTCCAATGATAATAGGGGGAATTATTGCGAAACTAGGTCTTAGTTGATGCACTAAAATCAAGATTTGCCTAGTATAATAGTGACCTATAAACGTGTACAGAATAACTTTATTTTATATTTATTAAACTAAATTATACATATAAATCTTTCAATATGGTGTCTCTGAATTTTTCGGAACTTTTAAGTTTAAAAAATCAAATGTTGCCCTT
>JACJUM010005600.1:9983316-10004260 GCA_020976665.1 Heortia vitessoides | reverse complement strand
GTCGTAAAAACGTAACAAACAGACGAACAAAAGTAAGATATTTTTTTGAAAATTTATCCAGTGGTAAAGTCGTTAACACGTTACAAACAGACAAACAAAAGTAGGATATTTTTTTGAAAATTGATTCAGTGGTAAAGTCGTAAAAACGTAACAAACAGACGAACAAAAGAAAGATATTTTTTTGAAAATTGATCCAGTGGTAAAGTCGTTAACACGTTACAAACAGACAAACAAAAGTAGGATATTTTTTTGAAAATTGATTCAGTGGTAAAGTCGTAAAAACGTTACAAACAGACGAACAAAAGGAGCAACGAACAAAAGTAAAACATTAGCATATGAAAAAAATATATATATATTTATATTAGACCAGATCGAATATCAAACATACACTGTCACTGCAGCCTATAGACCCTCGTAATATCTCTTGTGTGTTGCCAGCCTTAATTTCACTGCCTCTTTCGCCCTTCAAATCGGAACCCAGCAAACACTACTATTTGGCGGTGAAAATAGGTGGGAGTGAGGTACCAATGCAGACGATATTTAGCATGAGGTCTACCTCATGTGAATAGGTGTATTGTTCGCGATGTGTAAGCGTGGTGGCAATTGCAGAGAGTTGATTTTGTTGTTAAAATAAAAGGTAGAAACATTAATTATGAAATAACAGTTTATTGATATTTAAGGATATTATAATTTGCCGATCGCACTTGAGAGAAAAAATATGGCAGAGAGAGTAGTGAGGGGCACAACATTACTCTTTACAATTAGTAGGGATGGGACATCATAGGTGGCGCTGATGTTCAATTACAACATCCTCCCTTGAACACAGGCCCATCTTGCCGCTGAGGTAGTGCAGCTTGGCTTGCGGAGTGGCTTTAGTCAGGATATCGGCAACCATCTCTTCAGTATTGATATAGCGCACCTCAACCTTCTTTTCATTGATTTTGTCCCTTACAAAATGATGCCGGACGTCTATGTGTTTCGTCCTGCAGTTATATCCATCAGTACCTGAAAAGTTTAATGCAACTTTGATTATCGCAATAAACAACTATAGCCCGTTGCTTGAGATGTGGCCAAAAAATTCTTCTTGTAGCTGTTTTAGCCAAATCGCTTCTTGTGTACATGCCGACAAGGACATGTATTCAGCCTCTGTCGTCGAGAGTGCTACAGTGGGTTGACGTTTTGAATTCCAACATATGGATCCTCCCTGAAAGATAAAAATGTAGCCAGTACAGGAGCGTCTGTCATCTTCAGAATTAGCCCAATCTGCGTCACAGTAGGCGTGAACTATATCTTCATCTTCATCTTGCTTAAACATCAAACAAATGTTTTCAGTTCCTTTTAGATATCTCAATACACGTTTCAATGTTACCCAATGTTTCATTTCTGGTTTAATATTATATTTACTTAGGTAATTTACAACATAGTTAATGTCTGGTCTTGTGCCTTGAGATAAATATAACAGACATCCAATTATTTCCTGATAAGGAATGTTTTTTAATATTGCCTCTTCTTTGCCAGTTGAATGTAGTCTCGCCTGAGGATCTATAGGTGTCTTGACAGGTTTACAGTCTGACATGCCATATTTATGTAAAATTTCTTATCATCAGAGAGTACACGATTGGGCACCCGCCTTCTCAGGGTGACATTAGAATAACATTGTTTATTAATGCTGTCATCGGTTAATTCACTGCTGCTTGGAATGTAAGTCCTGTCATTTGCATCTTTTTCCAACGTTAATGAAGCAGTTTGAGACTTGTGTTGTGTCATAGTTTGAGTTGAATTTGAATCTTCAATGAATAAAACATCTCTGCTTTTCACAATGGTTTTTTTCTTCTTATCCAGTAATCTGTAGCCCTTTGTATTTTGACAGTAGCCAACAAATGTCATTTCTGTAGATTTGGCATCCCATTTCTGTCTTTGTTGTTTCGGTACATGAACCATGGCCTTACACCCAAATATTTTCATGTGACTAATATTAGGTTTCTTTCCGGACCACTTCTCTTCTGGTGTCATGTCATTGAGTACTCGAGATGGGCATCTGTTTAAAATATAGGCGGCTGTGGATACAGCCTCAGCCCAATAGATCTTTGGTAGATTGGCATCACTAAGCATGCACCTGCCACGTTCTACGAGTGTTCTGTTCTTTCTCTCACTCAGGCCGTTCTGCTGCGTAGTGTAGGGTGTGGTTGTTTGGTGCTTGACGCCACTGTCTGTAAGATATTTTGAAAATTCTTTATTGCAATACTCGGTGCCGTTATCTGTGCGTATTACTTTTATTTTCTTTCCCAATTCATTTTCAACTTCACATCTAAATTCATGAAAAACTTTTGTTATGTCCAATTTGCTTTTCAGAAAATATACATACACTTTTCTTGAATAATCATCAATGAATGTTATGATATATTTAGCCCCTCCCATTGATGTGCACTCCATTGGACCACAGAGATCTGAGTGAATAACCTCTAGTTGTGAAGTTGATCTTGAACCTTCATTTTTAAAAGGTAGCCGTGTCTGCTTTCCTTCTAAACACGGTACACAAGTTTTATTCTCACTTTTTGTTATCTTTACCCCTTCTACACAATTTTCTAGTTTTTTAACATCATCGTAATTGAGGTGACCCATTCTACGGTGCCAAACATCTAATGTTTCAGAGCTATCGGTGGCAGAAATATAGGCGTCCCCTCCAACAGTATTCAGTTTGTACATGTTGTTTGTTAGTCTTGCCGTTGCTACTAATTGTTTCTCTTTATTATAAATATTACAGCCAGTATTGTGAAAAGTAACTTGACAGCCATTCTTCACTAATTGACTAACAGACAGCAAGTTAGTACTGAGTTCCGGAATGAATAAAATGTCTCTCACCTGGACTGTGTTTACTTTACCGTCATTACACCGGAGACTGAGATCCAAATTTCCCATCTGCTGTACAGTAACTGAAGAATTATTGGCCACCTTTATATTATGTATCGGAGGTGTCTTGATTTCATATAACCAATCAGATCTTCGAGTCATGTGCATGGATGCACCAGAATCCACATACCAGTCCAAGTCTTCTGTGGTAGAATAGGCTGAAACAACGGCAGGATAATTTTTATTAGTATTAGAGTCCTTTTTATTAAAGAAACAATTTTTGCTCAAATGTCCGTGACGGTTACAATTGTAGCAACGGGGACCTCGGGGTTTATTTTTATTATTCGGAGGGTAGTTATTCTTTTTTTGATGGAACTTGTGCTTTGTGTACAATGCGGTAGTATCAGATTCCTTTGTGACCTCTTGTAACAATTTAGTTTTAATTGAATCTGCACTAATTTTGACACCAGAGCTTTCCAAACCCATAATCATCGGCTTATATTGGTCGGGCAATCCCGCCAACATTAGGGTTCCTAGCCATTCGTCATCCACTTTGAAACCAATGTTTCTCAATTTATGCGAAGTTGTTACGATTTTATTTACGTATTCCTCAATATCGGTACAATTTTCTAAATTTGTATTAATGAGATTACGTAAAAGCGCCACTCTCCTTTGTAATCCGGAGTCTTCGAACGCAGACTGAAGTTTGACCCACACCTCTTTTGCACTCTGGGCATCTTCTATGTGGTGATAATTACAGGGGTCAACGAGGAGAATGATTTTGCTCTTGGCCTTGACATCTTTCTTCGTATCAGCGGTTTCCTCTCTGGTTGGATCCACACATGACCACAATTCCTCGTGCTCCAAATATGACTTCACGGCAAATTTCCAGCTATTGTAATTGTCCCTCCCGGTCAGTTTATCAATATGCACGGTGTTCATCGACATTGCTTCGGAAACTGAATGGAAATAAGCTGAAATAAAACCTAGCCGGCGACCTAACCTTAAACTTTTTTTAACTCGCGATACTTTTCGGAATAAACTGAAATATTTCTAAATTTTACTGTCAAGGGCTGGGCCCATAACCTGTTGTTAAAATAAAAGGTAGAAACATTAATTATGAAATAACAGTTTATTGATATTTAAGGATATTATAATTTGCCGATCGCACTTGAGAGAAAAAATATGGCAGAGAGAGTAGTGAGGGGCACAACATTACTCTTTACAATTAGTAGGGATGGGACATCATAGGTGGCGCTGATGTTCAATTACAACAGATTTGCTATGTTAATCAATAACCTCACGGCCCGCGGGATAGTAAGCGTCACCGCAGCCTACAGACGCTCGTAATATCACAAGGATATCACTATCGTTGCCAACCTTGTGACATACTGAACATATTTAATACTAAATACCTTTAGCACTATAGTTGGTAATATATAGAGACAAAAAAAACCTAACCAAAACCATATTTACATAGAGTCCTTGAGAGGCTTATGTCAGCAATGGACAGGTCGAGACGGGTTGAGGAACGAGTTGCGTCGTCTACCTAAGTCTGGTTAGTGTGACCATGGACAAGGGCATGTTGTGGGACAAGTCCTTTAAATTTCATGAGTACAGATATCATAACAGGTGCGCAATGTGCACTAATTAATGTAGCCCTCACAAATCGGGAAGAGATGACCATAATTGCAGTAGCCGAAAAGAAATGCGTAAAGCTCAGCTTAGACTAGCTTATTGCAGCCTATTTCCGCCTTGATCAACTTGAGTTGCGCTGCCTTGGATGGATATACCATCTGTCATGTATATTCTCAGTTCATTATTTGACAAGAATTTGTTTAGATTGGGCATTTGATGTAAATACAATTTGCTCTCGTTATAATCTTTGATGAACCCGATGACAGGGTAGTGTTCCTATGCGCTAAGGGTCATGGGTTTGGTCTCTGGATAGGGCAAATATTTATATGATCAATGTTTGTGTCTATTCTGTGCCTGAGTGTGTGTGTATTTAAATATGTATTATATTTTTGTTTCCTTAAGGTTGTTTGATGTCTGTAATGCAAGCTGCTTAGACTTATCTCGGAGTCAGGTCAATGTATGTTAAATGATTTATATTATTATTATAGAAATATTCAATTTGTTTATATTTATAAGTTTATTACAGGTCTATATATATATATGTATATGTATATATCCTGTAATATATCACCCCTAGTTTGGCCGCCGCAACATTAATTAAATATGCCTTTGTCTAACATTTCGGCTGAACAATTATCTGTTAGTTCAATGTCGCCGTTTTTTGTCCACGTGAGAACACATTTGAGGCATTTACGGCGCGGCCATCTTGGATTTTTTAAATTGATAAGCGTCATTGCTTGTTAGGTTTGTTAGAATATAAATGAGCGTGTTTCGAACGAATTGACTGCTTGTGTGTGATATCTTAATTTTATATTGTACTTGCGATCGTCCCTGGCTTCCTTCGGGAACATAAAAAAAAATCATATTAATCCTGTCACCGAGGGTATTTTTCATGCCGTGTCTTTGGTCTTTAACATATAAACTATTTCATCACCATCATCTGTGGACGTACACTATTGGGCATAAAACCTTCCCAATAATGGGGGATATTCACAATTAATTGCCACGTTGGCAAGCCTTCAAGTTATAAAAAAAACTATAACTAAAAAAGCAAACTAAAGTAAGTAAGGTAAATAACAATTGGTATTGGCAGTAGACTAGACTCCTCATGTACCAGATGTAAATGCGACTAAGGCAATTGGCAGTTGGCGGTATACCCTTCCAAAACATTGTCGTTCAAATGCAACAGTGCTGGAATTGCCTGCGTCTTTGTCGCTTATCAATTAAATGAATAAATTAACACTGCAACTCATCCATTGACCTGTCTATGAGATAAGTAACACAATTTTAATACACATTTAACACCCAGACACAGAACAAACACAAATATACATCACGAAAAAATTTGGCATGGGTGGGAACTAAAACCCTTTAACGCACAAGATAGGACTATCACTGCCATCGGGCCCGCCAATCTGCCATTGGGCAAGGAATCTATTTTTATCTATTTGAGGTTAAAGTCCAGCAGTGGGCGTTGATACGATGACTCCCATCGCGTAATGTGTAAAATTTAACAGGTTCCTATGAGATTCACGTCAAACCCATTATTATATTCAAGTTAGCGGTGTTAAGTTCCCACGCACGAGAGCTCGTTAGATATTTTTTACACGCACTAAGGTGATGGTCATCCTTGATTTGTTTTGTTTCATTGTCTCCCTAATCTTTGTTTTAGCCGATTATAATCTTGTTTTCCGTTGACTTTTAGTTTGTTTTCTATTATTATTTATTGTTTTGGTTTGTTGGTAATTTTTGGTAATTATTTCAAATTCACGCTTTACTTTTTAGGGGCTACTGTGGCTTTGATTATGCGAGTAACTAGTTTTGAGAATTTTGATTTGATATTATTTAATTTAGTTGGTTTACAAATGAGATTTAATGAGAATTAAATTTCCACAACAGCTCATACATTGACCTGACCCCATGGTAAGTCGCTAAAAGCACTTGTGTTACGGACGCCATGCAACAAAGGATTTACATATATAATACTTAAATACATATATTTAACACTCAGACACGGAACAAATACAAATATCATCATATGAATATTTGCTCTGGGTGGGACACCTAATTTTTATCAGTTTTTATATCTATATTTAGCTTTCACTCTGTAAATTTATATTTGTTTTATTTAGTTAAGTCGACGTTATAGTGAGGTACCGGCAGAGTAGAATAGTACCTCCCTCTTTACCAGGTGTAAAAGGTGACGAAGTACAAGAACCGACAGATGGTGGTATATCCATCCGAGACAGTGTTGCTCAAATGCATAGGGTGGGGATTAACAGCAGCATCCCCATCACGAAAGCTGCGCTCTGCAATTGCCAACACGCTTGCGCAGCAATAATGGGCCAAATTCCCCCTTTCTTAAGAACGGCTATGTCCAGCAATGAACTTCCAATGGCTGTAATGATGATGACGTAATAGTAAGCAATACCGTAACCTATAGACGTTTGTAATATCACAAGGATATCACCGGCACGTTGGCAAATGTGGAACTTAAACTTCAGTTCCTCTCACACCTAACTTCGATTTGAAACAACAATGCTAACACTGCTGTTTGTCGACAGAAATATGAGAGTCATACAAAATACTTCATACTTATATATTATATACTTAAAACTTAATAGATGAAAGTAGAATGACTGCACAAATTTATACAACAGAACTAAATGGAATTGTTTGTAGCAATACCAAGTAGGAGAGGTATTAAAGAAGGGCCAGAATAGAAGTACCTAGAATAAACGAGGATGTATGAAAGGATGAATGCGAGCAAGGGAAGCTAGAGAGGTATGCCAAGTGGAGATCCATAGCTTACCCCAATGAGGTTCAGGCGTGATGTATGTATGTATTACTTACCTGAACATATTCTGGTCACCCTGGATTAATAAGGATACAGCAAACGCGTTAAATTATAGGGGAAGACTTAGTATTAACTCCCCTTGTATGTTAAGATACGAATCGGAAACGTGTGAATAATAATCCACGAACGGACACAATGGTATTATATTCCCGAGATGTATCCGAAGATATGAAATGATGTGTGAGATGTATAGTTCTTTGAAAGATGACGTGTTGGATTAGTTATTAGGATGATTTTGCTTGTTTTTTTGATACAGTTAATAGTTGTTGCGTTTTGTTCGCATCTAAGTTTGATTTACCACCACATTGAATAAAATAAAGTCACTTTCAGCTATCTGTTCCTATGAATTTTAAACTACGCAACGAATTTTGATGCGGTTTTTTTAATAGATAGGATAATTTAAGAGATATGTTTATATGAATAAGTTGATGATAAATAATAAAAAAGTAAAAACACCACTTTCTCCCCTTCTTATCTCCGGATATATCTCGCCCTCTGCACCGCGCACACCCGCCAGCATTATTGTGAACAACCATTCCCACAGCCTTCGCGCCGCAACCTTTCTGTATGACTGTACGTCCGCTTGACTCACGCTCGCTAATCCTGGAAATCGAGGTGAATGACCTTTATTAGTTTTTCCTATACCTACTACACGTATATATTATAACCCAAATCTTCACTAGAGGTAGACCGATAGCCCTATTTCTACCGCCAAATAGCAGTGTCGCATTGCTGTGTTCTGATTTGAAGGGTGTAAGAGGAAGTGTTATACTGGATAATGTGACATAATATCTTCAAGTCACAAGGATATCACTAGCGCGTTGCCAGCTAGTGATATCCTTGTGATATTACGAGCGTCTATAGAATGCGGTGATACTTACTATTATGTGGACAGTATGCTTATTTGTCGACATGGTTTATGAAATAAAAAACGTTTTTCTATGATTTTTTTTCATCAACATACCTTAATCTCTCAAGGCTTATATCTTTAGAACGTAGATAAGACGAATTAACTAGCTAGCTTACAAAAGAAAAAAATAAAATTAATTGTTTGCAATTTAAGTGCTAAATGGTGTTATTTTGATATTTAGTTGTTTATTTTCTTCCTTTTAAGCGACCTATCTCGGATTCCCACTAAAAGTATTTGTTTTGAGTCTGGGTGACTCAAAACAAATACCTTTTCAAACATCCTAGTTTCAAACAAAACGTTCATCGTAGGTAGTTAATCGTAGTAGATACCTCACTCTCACCATATTGACTAAAACAAGCCTCTGTCTATTTTGTTAGCTGGAACAAAACAAAGACACGGATAAAATTAAAGTAAGTACTTCACGTAAACAAAACACAACCGGCCGCGCCGTTTATAAATCAAACAGTCCCACTTTGCAAATAAAATGTGTTATATTATTTAAATTGGAACCTTCCAGTTTGCCGCCATTGTTCGTGGATACCTCGCTCTTGAAACTTGAGGATATGACGGCGTGTTCCTATTTTGTTTTTAAATAAGGAACGCGCGAATTAATTGAGCTGGATTCAGAGAAAGAGAGAGAGAGAAACGGCTGTTAACGGCTTTGAGACGCGTTTTTAAATTTATCGTTAATTAATGAGACTAGCAACGCCCCGCAGTTTTATTTGCATTAAATTTTACCCTCTTAAGGGTTGATTTATCAAATTTAGTATGTTCAAGTGTGCCATGGCTTTTCAATGAAGAACATTTACTCTGAATTTAATTCGAATAGCTTCCAAAATAGGAAAGTTTCACTTACATTGCACCCCCGCTTTCCCTCTTTAGGGGAAGAATTCCCAAAAAATATTTTTTGTGTAGGTATTGTTAAAATATAATATGGAATATTTACTCTACCTGATTTATACCGCTTAACAGCTGTTTGACTTAATATTCTCAGGTCGTAATATTGGCAACCTGAGAACGCTAATGCTTGTAATATCATAGAAATTACTTGAGCAACTGCGTTGCGATGTTGCGGATATCATTTTCAAAACCCAAAAAATGGAACATAGACAAATCTTTGTCTTGGGAGTCGAGGCCTTGACCCTTGCTGAACGGGACTGGGGCCAAATGCGCCGACACGCCGTTGTTACACTTACTTAAAATAATTATTTTAAATTAAATATTTATCCAGCTTCAATTACACTTATACTTATATCTTCATCATCATATCAGCCATGATAAGTCCACTGTTGGACATAGGGATACTTATTATAAGGCCTTTAAATTAAACCTATAGGTACTTAAACCTATAGGTTTTTTTTTGTATTTTATTATTCATATTTAGTACGTATAGTATTACCGCTTGGTGTTTATTTTATTTTGTCAATTTTGGAAAAAAGGCTAGAACTGTTTAATAATGTTCTGACGTGTTTTTTTATAGAATTAGAATTCTACTTTTAAATTATTAAAATTTAATTATACTTTGTCAAATTATCCATGACATAGAATTAAATAAAGCACTGACCTTTTTATAGAATTAGGATACTATTTTTGAATTTTTAAAAATTAATATTGTATGCTTCCGACGTATCCATGGCATTTACTCGAAACCTCGTTGCTCATTTCGACTTACCTCAGTCGCCTTTTGTTCGCATATTCAAATGGCCCGAGCTAAGCCTCATTTTTGTACTCATGCATATTTCGTACAAACAGACACAAGCACCCGATGTTCTTCTCTTCAATATTTATTATTATCATCTATATACACTCTTGTTTTTGTATTAAAATATTTGAATAAAGTAATCGTATCGGGTTACTGATATTATAAATATTCACATGTATGTCCGTTTGTTACGCTTTCACGGTTAATGCGCTGGTCTGCCATAAATCTATATCATTGTATATCCCGAATATAATCCTGTGGGAGGCGATTTATAAATTAAAATAGAGACACGACTTTATTTTATAATGAAGCGTTAATCTATGTATATAGTTGGCGTTGTATATAGTTGGCGTTACATTGACCTCTTTCCTTAGAAAGTCGCTTGAAACACTTGTGTTACGGACATCAGAAAACAGAGGAACCACATATATAATACCTAAATACATATCTTAAACACCCAGACACAGGATAAACACAAATATCATCCTATAAATATTTGTCCTGGATGGGGATTAGGTTATGGGATATCCAACCCATAACTTATGGCGTATAAGATATTACCATCTGCACCATCGAGGCCGTCTCGTTATCTTTTTCGATAAAATAAGTAATATGTATATTTTTTTTGTTACAGGTAGCAAGATGCTGAAACTACGATTGAAAATCCGGAAGAGAATTCGGTGAAAAAGGCTCTAACACTACTGTGAACATAAAAATGTGACAGTCAAGTGCCAACCGGACGATCATATAAATATATACAACTAAAATACTCTTCAAAGAATTCTCTAATAGTTTGTAATACAGAAATAAGTGCCAACAACAGTGCAAATTGATTAACGAAAAAACACCGACGAACATTAGAAACAAAACAAGAAGCAACGATCAAAAACAGTGCCACTGCCAACACAAACTCAAAATTGGAAAACATTTTTACACAAACTGTCTCGTCGCTGGAGTGTTGTGTCTAAAAAATTCAAATTTGGAACGTGCTTGCTTTGTTCGAATATTTACTTTTTTTTTTCTGGTGTCAACTGTAAAGTGTTACCTTTTTTGTCGCGAAAACTTTTTATAATAATTGTACCGTGATGGATCTGCACGCGCCCCCGCTTGTGGTGCATGGGTACGAACCGCATGCTCCCCTGCTAGAGGTGGAGGGGTTGGACCCTCACAGTCCTCAGCAGAAAGTGCTGATACACGCGCCCACGCTCCAGAGCCAGGACTTGATCAGCAATGATCATCGGAATGGAGGTAAGTCTAAATGAAATCTCAAATTAATAAAGAGAATCACAAATATAAAACTATAATATTAAATTTAATAGGAAATTAAAGTTGACTATAACAGAAATATATGGTTTAAAATTGAGTCCACTAGTATTAAAAAGTAAAGTGACTTTTAGACAAATGTTAATAAAATTAAAAATAAAATGCAATTTCAAAATTGGAATTACAAAGGTATTGCCAAGTTCGAACACACAAAGTAAACACATTAAAATAAAACTAAGCTGTTCTTTCGCAGGAATACCGACACAATACAAAATTAATTCAAAAATAGAATGTGTAATACAACATGTACTACAAAATTTGGTTGGTACTATTAAGAAATACTTAAGCATCTTTAGCCATCTAGTTATTTTTAATATAAATAGATCTCATTCGAGAGAATTCGATATTTTGTATACATCAATCTTAAGATTATTATCCGTAGTCTTATATTTCATTTTTAATGTCATCATATACATCAAAACCTTTTCAAGATACTCAACAGCTGCTTAGATTTTTTGTTTCTTCTTGCGATTCGTTTTTCTAGAGATCACATTGAAAAGTATTCGTCTAAATGATTTGTTTAAGTATAAATTATTATTATTATTATAGGAGCAACAAAAATTATACTTTGAAATAACGGTGTGTCAACCAGTATGGCTTTGTTTGCACACAGGCCATAAAAAATACAGAACAATAGTCAACAGAAGCATACGACATATTTAATAAATTATTTGATATACGCCCGTATTCACAAAACGACGATCTGTCTAAATAATAATACTTATCTTACATTCTCTGTTACTAAAAAAGTAATTAAGAGGGATCTTAAAGTGTTTTTTAACACATACCTATAAACAAAATTCTTATGCATTATCAAAACTACAGTTGTTTATAATATGCATGTGAAACAATTTTTTTTAATAAGGAAGTTGTACCGAGAGCCAATTTTTATATATCGATTTATTTCCATCGAGCTTTCTATGTCAGATGTTTAATGTTATAAAGAATCATTTAAATCACTTTAATTTAACAGATACATGTATTTAAAATATATGTTTTTAAAGTATTGTATATGAATACATTTGTTCACTATATTTGTTAATATGAGTGTCGAGAGCAGATGTGTCTGACCTGACGTAGAGTACGATTTTACAGATGAGCAGTACCACGCGCACAGCAGCAACCAGGGAGGGGACGGTGAGTGCATCACTCTTTTTGTACACATACACAGATTCCACACAAACTTACTCACAAGCCATACAAACTACATACAACACAAATTGAGAGCTTGTATTGCGAATTGAACGTGTCTTTTGAAATCTGCTAATAAATTGCTGGCTCGAAGACGAAGATGGTTGTGATCCTATTGTACGCGCAAAGGGTCGTGGGTTCGACCCAGGACAAACATTTATACGATGATATTTGTCTTTTTGTATTACAAAACATACGGTCCGCTTGATGGTAAACGTGAGCTATAGACGCTCGTGTCATCATAAAGATATCACTAGCGTGTCGCCAATCTTGTGAACTGAAGATACTATGTCACGTTTACCCATTAATCTCACTGCCTCACCCTTCAAACTGAACACACAGCAATGCGAACACTGCTATTTGGCGGTAGAAATTGGTGAGAGTGAGGTACCTATGCAGACGACCTCTGTAAGAGGTCTACCTCATGTTCTATATTCAAATTTGTATTTAACTGACATTATGTGGATAGTGACAATCGCTCAGTCTTGCAATTATGGAAAAAATATTTAGAAAAAATTAAATAGGCTGTGTCCGGTGGATGTCCAACGACAAAATTAATTGACCTACACAATAAATGGTCTACATTCTATAATAAACAGTATCATTTTCAAACAACTTCTGTGTTGGCTACCTCCATGGAAGAATCAATTTTTTACGACAATCGCTACCTTATGATCGTGGCTTCCGACAGACGGCGTCTGTATAAATATCACGAAGGGTGCAGCTGCACTGTTGGCGGCGAAGCGCGGACAATATGTTTGACATTAATCGCTTATACCGGGCTACTGATATACGCGGGATGTGTTGTTGTATGGTGACAGTGTCAGCGATGACTGTTTATTTAAAACGAGCGGCTTTGTATGGGTGCAATGAAGATAAAAAATAGTTTTTGTTGGTTATTCATAGGAAATAGACATATTCCATCGCTGACTTTTTATAGACCTGTTTATGGTGTACAATACTGTAGTACAGTATTTTGTTCTATCTCGTAAGGTTCATACAAAACCGCATCGAAATTTGTTGCGTAGTTTAAAGATCAAAGCATACATAGGGACAGACAGACTTTGTTTTATACCATGTACTGATAATGACACAACACAAAATAAATATATATACTCGTATATTACATGGGCATGATGGCACAGATGGTAACTGTCTTTGTACGCCTAGAGTTGTGAGCTCCATCCTCATCCATGACAAATATCTATATTGTGATATTTGTGTTTGTTTTGTATCTGGGTGTTAAATGTCATCCGTAACACAAGTGCTTTAAGCGACTTATCTCGGAAGCACGTATGAGGTGTGTGAATTTATTATTAGTCCTCGGTGTTTTTTATTTTATATAAAATTGAAATAGAATAGTGACTCATCACTTCAAAAGTACTAAAAAGAGACGATTATTTGTACTATTTATATTTTTGATTAATTTCAGTCTAGGACGTATATAATAAATATTTTTATTTTACACGAAAAACGTTTGTCGAGTGAGCTTGTTTATATAAATAAAAATGTATGTTATTCGGTGCAAAACATATTTTTTCATATTTATTTGTAGCTTACCGGAAGTTTTAAATACAGAAAAAATAGGGTTGGATTCATTTCAATAACAATAACAATTTAATAAAATATTATCACATAACCAAAACACCTTTCTATCTGTCAAATAGTTGACGTAAATTGACGGGCCCAATGGTGCAGATGGTAGTGATCCCTTGTGCATGAAGGGTTATGGGTTCGATCCCCACCCAGACCAAATATTTATATGCTGATATTTGTGTTTGGGTATTAAATATATGTATTAAACTATTTGTAATTCCTCTGTTATTAAAGACATCAGTTTAACATCAGTGCTTTAAGCGACTAATCTCGGCATCAGATCAGTGTGTGAGATGTCGAGTGAATTATAAAAAAAACACAGGGATACCTGGATGAAGTCAGGTCTAGTCTGCAGTAATGAACATTTTAATCCACCCGCTAACACTTGCACTCCAGACCACAACAAAACCTCGCGGCAAGTAATTTCACACCGATTTAGGCAAGTGTAGTCGTATAAAAACATCCATTCACCAGTCGAACGCCAGTGAAACTCGATCAATGGACGTTAGAGGCTTGTGCGTGCCTGTTTGTGACTCAAGTTTTTAATAGTAAAACCAGTCCTCTTCTCCTTTCCTCGTAAAATACCCTTGAGAAGGTTACTAAAGGTAGACCACATACAATGATCGTGTACATCGGTATCTCTCTCATCTATTTCTACCGCCAAACAGCAGTGTTTGCATTGCTGTTTCAGTGGGAGACGCAGTGATATTACTGGGTAATGTGACATAATATCTTTAAGTCACAAGGCTGGCTGCTCCCTAGTGATATCATTGTGATAATACAAGCCCGGACTGTAGCCTTGTGTAGCTTTGTTCGTCGGCCAGATGTATTTAGAAAGAGTCATTTGTTAACTGTCAAGATGCCAGGCAATGAGATTGTGCGATCGCCATTTGTTTATACTTTCCCTTTCAAGAGAAATATAATTATTAAACTATCATATAAAAAAATATAGTGAGGAATAAAAATTTGATTATAATAAAATATAGATTTATTGTAGTGTGCGGTTTTCTTGATCACTAAACCTTTATCTTACCTCTGAAATAATAGTTAGATTTTAACAATAAAGTTTATTCTTCTTGACTGTTTGCGCTTGTTGGCAGCTGCAATTGTACTCATTCATAGACAATAAAAAATATCTCATATAATGTTCTTGACTCTGAGATATTTTGCTTAAAGTACCTATATCCTCAGGATATTTAACAACAGAGAAATCACAAATATACATAATAAATACATAAAAATACTTAAAGTATATATACATATTAATCACACCCAAACACAAAAACTATACAATAGCTATATGCTTTTGTATATATATAAGTATATTGTCTGCATAACTATATATACATATATATATATATATAAGACAATTTTATAGTGATTTAGGAATTTTGCAATAATAAATGTGTTGCTCTGAAAATACAAAGATTTATTTAGCACAAATATCTTTTTAACAACAATAACAATACAATCCAGATACACAACATACCTGAAAATACAAAGAAACGACATTTAAAGTTTATTAATTTTAGCCACTATTTAAAAATTAGCTAGTCGATTCCTTTATCACAATTAGTAAACTTTTTATTAATCTACCCTATCGCCATATTTTAAAAACGTCATTAAGATGGCACTGTCAGTCGCGCCCTCTATTCATAGATAGGCCCATAGATAATAATTAAAGAACTAATTTCTTTACATATATATATTTCTGTTTCGGGTGATAGTTGACTAGAAGATAAAGCCAACTGACATTAAGTCTGCACTTCTGTAATATATTGTTCAATAAAGTTCAATAAATTCAAAAAACATAGTTTTCCGAACGTGCCCATATTCGCAAAGCTTTTATCATATCCCTGAGGAACTCTGGTTAGAGAGTGTAAGTGATAAATTCGTACATAGATATTGCTAATGGTATAATGCACACATATGCTATAATTTCATCTCCCAAAGCTATGTTATCAGCATATTCATATGTCAGCCATTGGAAATCCATTGATGCTGCTGCACATCCCCTATGCATTAAAGCTACACTGTTACGCATGGTTATACCGCCATCTGTCGGTTCTGGTACCTTAGTTGCTTCTTACGACTCTTGATGTAGGGGGAGGTATAATTCTACTCTGCCGGTACCTCACGGCGAAGCTGTGTGCTTTGTTTATGGTAAACGGAGATAAACCATTACCAATGTTTGAGATCAGTGAATGATTTTGTTGTTTGTATTTATTGTTATTTTTATTATTATAATAAAGAGAATATTAGAGTATTCTTGCAGAGTAAAGAAACTAGGAACACAACCAAACAAATACAAAAAAAAATTGGATACAAATTAAAAAAATCAGACAGTGTAATTGGCCTTACCGCATAGAGGTCTCTTTTAGGCAACCTTTGAAAAGAAAACAAAGTAAGAAAAAGGTAACCTATGAAAAAAAAACTATATATGTGTATATAAAAAACCTTTTTAAAGTATCAAAGTGAATTCATATTAATGTATTTTAAACATTAACAATCAAACATTGGGTTTGTATTGCTAAAGAGTGCACTCCAAAAGTATCGAGTGAGATGACCAATAAAAACGGTGGCCGGCCGACGCTCACGAAAGTGAAACCAGCCAAAAAACTTGACAAAAGCTCTGTGTGTCCATGCACACTTTCCAACTGACTGCTCTATCAATTGATTGTATAATACCGTCGCTTCTGTATATTCGGTTATACTCTGAACACCTTACTACTGCTGTCTGCAACTCAATCTCACCTGATTCTGCCGATGGGAATGATAACGTTGCTGGCTCGGTTTGATGTATGTAACAGTTTAGTCAACATAATGAGCAATGGACTGATAATGTTGGATATGTTCGATATTTGATCATACTCTGAAGATCTCTTGCTAATGCCGTCTGCAACTCACTCTCATCTGATTCTGCTGCCAAGGATTGATTACGTTGCTGCTCCTAGCTTAACATATAATGCAGTTGAGTGAACTAAATGAGCAATGGATCGATAATATTGAACATGCCGAAATTGGTTATACTTTGAAGACTTCTTGCTAAGGTCGTCTCTATCTCACTCTCGCCTAATTTTACCGCTGAGGAATGATTACGTTGCTGAGCCTGGCTTAACATAAAAGACAGTAGAGTGAACTAAACGAGCAATGTACCACTAATATTGGATATTTCCAATATTTGATTTAAGTCTAAAGGCTTCTTCACTCTCTTCTGATAATGCCGCTATGGTTAATCCAATATCTGGTTATACTCTAAATACTTTACTTATACTGACTGTATGAGACCGATATATTGAATATGTTCGATATTTGGTTATACTCTGAAAGCCTTTTACTAATCCCATCTACAACTCGCTCTCTTCTGATTCTGTCGCTGAGGTTTGATTACGTTGCTGGACTTAGTTTGACGTTTGTGAAAGTTCAGTGAATTTAACAAGCAATGGATCAATAAAATAAAATATATCTGATTATACTCTAAGGGCCACTTACTGAGGCCGTTTGTAACTCACTCTTTCCTGATTCTATCGCTTAGAAATGATTAAATTGCTGAACTGAGTTTGATGTATCAGACAGTTAAAGGAACTTATGAAGCAATGGACATATAACATTAAGATAAAACGAAAGTCTCCTGGTATAATGATGAGACCAATTGATTTAACCAACCCGCAAACCCGTGACCTTACAGTTCTAGCTCTGTGCCACACCAACAAAATCGTCAGACAATGTAACTAATCTAGTAATATCCTTTTCTCTCGATTCCCATCCAGAAATCAACACCAACCGCAGCCACTTCCTTGGGAACCAGTCCTTTTTTTATTTATTACACTCCTTTCACGTTCATGTTTGTGATACGTAATGGGATGATCCTTCAATACCACGTAAGTAGCATTTGTAAATAAAGTTCAAAGTTCAATAACATACACTGAAATTTGGATCTTATTGGCTAATGGGAATACGCTGTATTGAAGTGTCACTGATTTTAGAACACCACCGAGATTGTCAAATATTATTTTTTGCTATGTAGTAGTACGTTAAGAAAGCAATAGATGGCGTTGTAGAATAATTGTTGATTTCTAGAAGGCACTGTTAAGATTTTTATGTAGTAGGTAAGGTGTCGATAATTTTGACGGGCTCGATGGCGCAGATGGTGGTGGGTCGTGGATTCTCAGCCAGAACAAATATGTATATGTTGAAGTTTGTGTTTGTTTCGTGTCTGGTTGTTAAATTTATGTATTTAATTAGTGAATTTCTAATTCCTTTGTTGTCTGGCGTCCGCAACACAAATGCTTTAAACGGCTTACCACTGAGTCAGGCCAATGTATGAGATGCTGTGGAAATTTATTTATTATTGGTATATAAAATAAAACTGCTCGAGATGTCCTTTTCAATTATTTATGGTATGTGACGTAAACAAACACAAATTTAATAATAAACAATTAATATAATAACATTTATTATAATCAAACACGACTCCCGAGCCGCAGTGAAAGTGTAACATCTATATAAAAAGTATCGATGTCCGTCTGTTCTCACCCCAAACCAGTCCGGTGTGGACAGTCATCGCGTTGGTCACGCGCCGGGAGTCGAACCCGGAGCAGGAAGTAACCATTCAAGCGTTTTTTTTTGTGTGCGTAGTAATCTGTCTTTGGTTTGAAGATAATTTTAAATAAAATACTAGAAGGTTTTCAAAGAGCTTGGAATCTTTAGAACATATCGTAAACCTCATAAAAAGGTCGTCTGCGTTGGTACCGCACTCTCACCTATTTCTACCGCCTAATAGTGTTCGTATAGCTGTATGAATGGTGAAAGAGGCAGTGAAATTACTGAGTAATGTGGTATAATATCTTTAAGTCACAAGGTTGGGAACGCGCTAGTGATATCCTTGTGATATTACAAGCATCTATCATGCGGAATGTAAGCTTGTTTATCAATAATAAAATAAGATAAAAAACTGCGATACGATTTGTCTTAACTATTCATCAAGGCTCGTAGATCTATAGGACGTCTGCTGCTAAACATAGGCCTTGGCAATGGATAGGCACTTAGTGGCAATAACAGAACGTTGCTTTGAGTTTCACCGTTTCGGATAGATATACCCCCATTTGTTGGTTCCTGTTACTTACACGATTTGTCAGGTGTGTGGTAGTGTCGCGTGTTGGCAATCGCAGAGCGCAGTTTTCGCGACAGGGATGTTGCTGCCCATCCCCGCCTTGTGCTTTTGATGTGCATTAGTTTGATGGATATAACGCTACCTGTCGGTCCTTGTACCTTTGTGTTTTACGTCACCTGTTACAGAGGGAGGTACTATTCTACTCTACCGGTACCTTATATACACATGCATTCTAATAAACAGCTAATTCCCACAGAATATCATCAAATGACCAATAGTAAATGAATATTTGTGTTAAATAGAGAATAAACAACGTAGATTTGTTAACAAATAAAACAAAAAGAATTTTGTCGTCCGGGAGTCGAATTTATGAGGTTGCGTCAGCTATGTCACTACGCCAACGGGGTCATTATAAAGTTAATTCAATAATAAATTTACATGTATTGTTCTGATTCCACTAATTAATTTCTAAGGACATGAACCCAGGTACAGGTGATATTACAAACATTTTTTATGCATATATTTCATTTATAATAATAATAAATAAATAAATAATGAGTTCACTCAACATCTTATACATTGACCTGACTCCGAAATAAATAACCTAAAACAAACAGAGATATTACAATGTTCACGAGACTTATTCAAATCCATATTTATCTACAATAAAAATGACCCTAACGACCTAGGTGTAACATATCAGCCATTGAAAGTCCACTGCTGGATGTAGACCTTCTCAAGAAAGGGTAAAGAGTGGCAAGCGTGTTCGCTATCGCAGAGTGCAGCTTCCGCGACTCTACCACCATCCGTTGTTTCTGGCATCTTAGTCGCCTCTTACAATACTCGGTTCAGAGGAGGGTACTATTCTACTCTGCCGGTACCTCACGGCAAACCTTATCTACCAAATAGTCGTAAATAATTAAATAAGTCCTACCTTAAGCTAGTCTGTCAACACCAGGCTGGTCTTAAAACTATGTTTTCTACAAGATCATTACGCAAGCCACCAGAAAGCAATCAGCAAAACTGGTGATAAAGGTTCTATTAATACTAATGGTTGACGTTGAAGGAACCTCTGCAGGGACGAATTAACGAGTTATCTTCGACTTAAGCCATTGTCTGAAAGTCAGTGGTTGATTCAACTCAATGCCATAAAGTTTTGCTTGATATTATCATGGCGGTTGTAGAACGTCGATTGCTGGGCATATAGAAGTGCCCAAGAAAGAGAAAAACATTGCCCATAGTTGGCCCGCTGGACACACGTGCCGCCAGTCCCTGAGCAATTTAGCCACGCTGCTTCCTGTAGATATACCGCCATCTGTCGGTCGTCTATCATTGATATAATAGATAGGTATACACAATATTAAAATGGATACATAAATCAGTTTTAACAAAATTGCCAAACAGCACAACAGTTGAAAACTATAGAAATAATTAAAACAATGATTAATTACTTATCAATGATTAATTTATTTTAATAAAACGATTTCGAGCCCTCACTATTTTCCCTCCACTCCAAATGTCACGTTGACATTAAGAAATGCGTCAAGCGCGAGTTGATTCTTTCAAAGAGTTCCGTAGTCAGACCAAATAGAATAGGCAGTATCAGTTAAAATTTTACCATTACCGTCATCATTAAAGAGCCTTGCGAAAAGGAAATTTCGCTTATAATTGCCGCGCTGAGCAGTCATGGTGTTTGCTTTGTGACTTAATAACTGCTGTTCCATCCCCGTCCCATTACATTTGTTCTTAGCTTTTTCTGGTGGA
>JACJUM010005600.1:9799790-9982916 GCA_020976665.1 Heortia vitessoides | reverse complement strand
TTCTTTGTATAAATTAATGTTTTAAATATAATTCTTTGTATAAATAAATGTTTAAAATTGTTACTATTATTTCATCCTTATTCCTACTATACGGATGAATATTCACATTAAAATTATTTTACCACTCAAAGTCGTTGTCACGTAAAACTTTCGCCCGTATACCGACTTTACAGGCAACCAATTTTTTATTTCATTGATTTAGTTTAATATAGGTTGTAAATGACAGGCATAAGTAAGAACAATATTACTATGGATTTCTCAAAAGATGGCAATAAAATTCTCATTTAGACTGCACAAATAGAGTATCAGCTTTGGTCAAACAAACCTAATGCTGAACTACAGTGTTATATGATTTTATGGGCAGCCGAAACGTGTCAAAAAGAGCGCGAATGGAGGTTCATAGAGGTGTGTTAGTATGTACAGTGACATATGGTAGTGAATGTTGGGTATGGCAGAAGAAGCAGTCAGTAGATTAAATGTTGTTTTAATTAGAACACCTAGAAGTATCTATCTATGGTGTGAGTTATCGAGATAGATTAAAGAATATGTGCTGTAAAAGATGATGTTGTTACAACAACAAAGAAGGTTTGTGTTGAGATGGTTTGGACATGTCGAATGACTGCACAAATATATAAAACGGGAGTGAATGGAAGGTTTAGTATCGAACGAGCTAAGCGTACATACTTAAACCAGGTTAAAAAAAGTTATAAAAAAGGGCCAGGGTAGATTATCAAGAATAAACGAGCGTGTATGAAAGGACTACTCGCATATAGAGTAAGGGAAGCGAGAGAACGATGCCAAGATCGTAGGAAGTGGCTCTTTGTCTACGTATTTATTTCACTATCATTGCCATCATCATCACATCCACGGATATAAGCCTTTCAGGCGATTTTTAAAATGATTGCTTGCGAGTTGCTCGGTGATAACTTAGACCTATCAATAAAAAAAATAGTTGACATTTAATAATGGTAGTCATTCCTTGAGCACAATTAAAAATATATTCTAACTATCTAAATAAATATGAATATTTTTATAAATATAAAATAATGTTTATGGTTTTCACATCCAACTAACGGTACCCTAACTACACTGCCGTGTGACAGAGACAACCATACGCGACCCGTTCCGCTCCATTAGAACCGCCTTTGTTCAAAATTTGACAGCTGCCCGACCAATCAGATAGTTCTATAGTTCTTGCGCAAACTACATCCTTCATTTAGCATAGCCCTTCTTACCCAGAAATAGAGTTAGTTTTGCTTGTAACAAAGTGACATTTAATTTGGTTGATTTTAAATTGGGATTATTTTAATTTAGAATAGTTATTGTTATTATGTTGTTGGAAAATGAGTCTTGCGATAGTTAGAAATAAAAGCGAATTTTAGATTAATAGAATGTTATTAATTTGTTTTTTAAAGTGCCTTAATAGTTTTGTTTAACAATTAGTATTTCGCTCGTTTCTATATCCGTTGGTTATACTATAAATCGTGTTCCTAAGGAATTTTCTATTTGTAATCTGTAAAAGTAATTTATGTCCTTTTCCGGATTCCAGTAATAACAGGCCAAAATTTTATCAATAACGGTCAACATATACACAGATATTATGTTGTGTGTCTTCGCTTTAATACAATTTCTATACTTGATGCATGTACAGATTTTTTGAATATGCTTAATGATAACATGTTTATCAAGGTACCATTACGGGTAACTTTGACCATCGCGGTTAAACTTTGACCCACGTAAAATACCGCTGTACAAGAACTTCTTTGCATTGATAAAAAAAGCATTGCATATGTGAAGAAAGCACACGTTTGGTTTACTAGATTTTTTTTATTGCACGTTGTCACTTTATAGTAAGACAGTGTTTGGTAACTTTGTCTTTAAAATTACAAACTAAAAGCCAAAGTATTAAAAATGAAATAGTTTATATAGATAAAACAATAATAGATGCCCTTCGTTTTCTCGTATTCTATCTCAAAAATACTTTTTCTCATAGTAAATGCGAACAGAATCACAATGAAACCAATAGACTCAGTCTAAGTCTGTATTATATCCGATCGCGTTTAAATCCGGGTCCATACACTAGTACACATAAATGATATTATATAGAATCATGTAATTAGCCGACATAATTGATTGACATCATATATCAATACATATATGTAATGGTTATAATGTGACAGACAAATTGACTACGTTATTGTGTGTAGGTACGGACCGTGCCACTCCGTAGTATTTGGAGTTGGGCTAAAATTGAAAAAGAAATCTATTAAAATAACTATTATATAAACTAATTTTTGTAGGAATTTTCTATTTATAGTTGGGTTTGGGAATAAAATAATGCGGGAGACCACGCCTGCCCAGCGGGGCAAAAATCCCCCTATTTTGGGAAGGCATATGTCAACTGTGTTAATAATTCAACAAATGTTATAAAGAGACAAATATTTGCTTTCTGTTTGTTTGTTACTGTGATTTAACTTAAAAATATTATATTAAAAATGTCCAAACATAGAAAGCTACTATATCTTTACCGAGTAGCATAGACTATGAATTATAAAAAAAAAATAGAGATTTCTACCAAAATGGAACAATGTAAGCGAAAAATATGTATTTTTTGTAACAAATAAAAAGAAAATCTGCTGGTTTGATTTTTAAAACTCTTGCAACAATAAAGAGCTACATTATCAACATAAGCTATATTTATTTATAATATAAGCTATATTTTATTCCCGTATTCATACTGAACCGCGAACATTAGGCTGAAATGGTGGGGCGTTTCTTTGTTATCAGCTCTAAACCGTTCTCAAGCCATTTAAGCTCTTTACAATAATATCTTAGAAGTTCAATTGAAATGAAAAATTTACTAAAACCAATGTGTAAGTAGTATTACTCCAAACAAATTTATCTATGTATACCTACGCAGGTATATCTAGGTATATATATAAAACGTATCTGCCATGGTTCATCAGACGCGGGCGTTGTTCCTTAATGAAGTTACTTCGCGGTAAGACGTCATTAAATACTCCCAACCGTCCATTTGTCATTAATGATGGATTTCAATTAAGTAGGTATATATTATATGATCGATTAATCATCACCATAAAAGCTGTTGTTAGTCCATTGCTTGATATAGGGTCAGCCAGTCGCTGTGCACGTCCTACAATACGGTAGTTCACGCGTGCTCTCCATTTCAGAATCCTACGGCTCCATTAGCCTTCGATTCTACAAATTCCCGACCTAATGCCATTTTAATTTGCTAATCCTCCTTACCGAAAAACTAATTAATATTAACCGGAGAAGTTCTGTGTGGTCGTGTGGTACCGGCAGAGTAGAATACCTCCCCTGTACCAGGTGTTGAAAGAGGTGCCTGGAGCATTAAAACGACAGATTCCAGTATACTTATGCATTCTCGTCGTGAAGCCACTTGGCTTTCTCAGCGTGTTAATTATGAAAAATTTTCCCCTATCTTGGGGCAGCCTGTGCCAGTGGTAAATGTTTTGCAGCTGCTTCAATGGCGTTGCAGCTTTCTAAGTTAGGACCACGTCATCATCATTATTATAGTAGCGGTAGAACGTCTACTCTTGGACATAGGTACCTCAAGGGAATTTTGTCCATACTTAATTGTATTGCTGGCCAGGCGTCATAGTATCCTGCCCTGCCCTGTTGCAACTCATATTTGCCCTTTTGCATTTGAGCTACATTGCTTAGAATGGGTGGATTATCTGCCGGAGCCCTACGACAATTGTGCGTTTTAGAATCTAGTGCATTTTAGTAGTTCGGTCAAACAATATTTAAATGCAAAAACTTTGTATTAAAGTGTTAATAAACTTATATAAGACTGAAATGTGAAACAAAATAATTTTTTTCTTTTAAAGTACATTCTCATGATAAACCACTTTTCTTAATTGAAACACTATTTAAACTGTAATGGGGTCTACTTACTCCTACAAAAAAATACTTGGTATTCACTCCAAAACCAACAATCAGCTATATTATTTTTATAGTATTGAACTACACTCTTAACATGTTCAAAACAATCGATATGACTTTATGTGAGCCAAAGATACCCGATAAGTCATCGGCGGGGTAACTTTGTCCCAACACAAGTTTTGTCGAACAATCACTTTAAGACCAGACAATCATTTAAACAAAGCTATGACTAAACAGGTGTAGGACTTACACGAAATCCCCGCAGGATATGCAAATATACCTACAAAGTACAGTAGGTACGTATCGAATACAGAACTAAGAGCCATATCGCCGTTGATTGTCATTCCCAATTTCATACCAGAAGATAATCATTTTATGGTGGGAGCGGGATAGCGGCTCGCGAAAATAGGACAGAGAGGGATGGGACGCTACGTCACTGGAGCGCGTTCGGAAACCACCTACAGTGTGTTGAAATTATTTTAAATATTTATTTACTGTTATAAAATTGTATTATTTTCTAACATTTATGCGTCCACTGCTTAATCTCACATACACATATTACCGGCAAATAGCAGTGTTCGTATTACTGTATTCCGGCTTATAAAGAGAGAAAAAGGCAGTGTTATTGCTGAATAATGTGACATAATATCTTCAAGTTAGAAAGTCGGCAACGTGTGACATCTTTGTGATATTACTGGCGTCTATAGAGGTCTATGGCGCATGCTTAGTATCACTTAGACTGTATGCCTACTTGTCGATCTGGTCTAATATAAAAAAGCTATATCTCAAGAGGGACCTAAGTAAGTGAAAATACCCTCTTTTAAACGTATAATTATATTACTGGATAACAAAATGTTCGTTTCTTTAATTATAACAATCATTTAGCACACAAAAAAGCAACAAAATGAACATCAGTTGGGCATTATTAAATATTGCTGTGTTCCAAAATGGCGCCCATCTCTGTATATTATCATATGCCATAGTGTAGCACCACAACGCTGATATTTAGTGGTCTTCTGATGGCTATTGAATTTTACAATACTTTTATAGTTTTTCTAGTACCACAGAAATGACTGGAAATACCAAACGACAAACAAGCATACAGATACCAATCTTGTGACTTGAGGATATTATGCCACATTGTTCTGTAAATTCACTGCCTTCAGACTTCAATCTTCTTTAACCTCTCTCTTCTCTCATCCTTCAGACTGCAAATACCAATGTTGACGACCTTTAGTATGTAGTCTGTCTACCGTATGCAAATAACATTAATATTTGATTTATATTATATATCGAACTTTGAGACTATCCTAAGAAAAATATAATTCTGCTGTGTCATATTACGAGAATACCTCGAACTCACGCTCTATTTCATCCAAGAACTGACTTCGTATAACCATCTCTTGAATATTACATTTGGTGAATCCATGATAAATATGTGAAATAGCAACATTTAATAATAAAAATAATAGAAGTATTCACGCAACAACAAGCTTAACATCTCAAATCTATCATATTGTGAAAGAGAGAAGTGAGCAAGTTAAACCACACGAAACAGATTTTGCAAGTTCTTTTGTAATTTACAATTAAACGTACAAGATTGCCTTTACTTTGTTTCGTTACTATTACAAAGTTTTCGTTGTACATGTGGATTATGGCTGTTTCACAACTGAACATTATGTAATGATGAATACTCGTACAGCATAAGTTCGGTTTATCCTTAATAATATTATAAATCTGAAAGTAACTCTGTCTGTCTGTCTGTTACGTAATCACGCCACTACTGAACCGATTCAAATGAAATTAAATACACAGATATTCTACAGCCTTAGAAAGGACATACGCTACTTTTTCATACGACATAAGAGTTGTAAGGGGTCGAAAGGGGGATTGAAAAGTTGTATAGAAGTATTGCTATTGTTAGAGCTAGAACCTTAAAATTTATTATTTAGACTATTGATTTGTTTATATAAATAAATATAACATTCAAAGTTAATATATGTGAAATTAAAAAGGTATGGTGCCCAAAGAAACTACTGCATGTGTTCGAAGTCCCGGGCACAGCTAATATTATATATTTCTAAAAGGTTTAGTATTTATTAAGATCAAAGTAACATATCTGAAAACAATTCGTCTTATAACAATTTCCTGTGTCAACGTTATATCCAAATATTGACGTTAAATAGTGACTGTAGGACTGGTCACCTGTAGTTGTCATTAGGTTAAATCCAGACTCTAAAAAATAAGTTAAATTAAATTTATTCAGTGATATATATATATTAACTTTTCCTGATGCCATTGAAATTCTCTGATACCTAGCTATTTGCCTATTATATTCACAATCACTCAAATGAAGTACCTACACGCGTGCATGTAAAGCAAAAGTTGATGCAACTTGGATACTCTTTTATGCATACTAAATTGATTTAAACTATAATATTATAGCTCACACTCTGGTTATCGTACAATAATGTACACGCAAAACATGCGCAAGCGTCGCAGCAAATGTTAAATAAAAACTAAATGAATAGAAACCTAAACAAATAAACAGAAATGTTGAATATTATTAGTAATTTTAAAATTAATAATAATTTAGTAACCTTTCTTTATTGAATAAAATACGAACCGTCATGAGTTGGAAGTCATCATTATCATACCAGCCATTAAGAATAGACTGTTGGATATAGGCCTTAATATAGGCCTAAGATAGGGGGAATGTTGCCCATAATTACCGCGCTGGGCAAGCGTGTTGGCAATCGTAGAGCGCAGCCTTCGTGACGGGGATTTTGCCGCCAATCCCCGCCCTGTGCACTTGAGCTGTAAAGTTTTGTATGGATATACTGCCATCTGTCGGTTCTGGTACCTTAATCGCCTCATACGACAACTGGTACAGGGGAAGATACTATTCTACGCCGCCAGTACACCCATGATAATGCATGAGTATGGAGTGCCTGAGAACCATTTTAGAAACCTTCTGTATTTATAATATACTCTAAGAAATGAATTCAACGACAAAAATAGTCAATAAACTAAAATTGACTTTAAATGAGACTTTTTGATTTATTTCAATCCAATTATAATACCTCTACAAGAACTAGCATGTAACAATCGTTATTTTTTTATTATTGAATATTTAACAAAATGATTCAATGAAAGAGAATTCAAAATGATAAAAAAATGCATCTCAATAAAATCAACCCCTAGTGATATTCCGAACGCGCGCCCTCTCGCGTCGCCACGTGCCGCGTAGAGAGTATTTTGGCGGCGCGGCGCGCGGTCCACGCCCGTTCGACCGAGACGTTCCATTTTCAAAATCGCGACACCCGCGTTCCATATTCGAGTTTGAAAATTCGTATGTCAAAGTGTGCTCGATACAGTGATGTGGTAGTGCGAAAGTGTATCGTTAATCATTCAGTTGATCGATTTTTTAATAAGTTTTTAATTAAAATTGGAGTGATTAAATTGAAATTACAAAAATATTTATAATAAAGGTTATTGCAGTATTACTCGATTATTTCATGCGCTTGTTTTTACGTGATTAATTATGCCATTAATATCTAATGCATTTTATAACAGGCAGAAGGAAATAACATAAAAATATCACTTTTCCGTAATAAATAAAATAGAAGATTATTGTACATTTATCAAAGAACCTTCGTTCTTATGTAGTGTGTAAAATAATATTGCATGTAATTCTAATACCAGCCGTCTAAATAAGAACCGCGGTATCGGGTGACAACAAGATACATATACTAGTGCCGTGTGAATTAATAAAAATATTATGTATCAAAGGCACCTGTTTGTCGCTAGAAGTATAGTTTCGGTAGAAAAGTATACTTTTTATCATATTTTTTTTATAAATTGACAACTTACACATTTTGAATGTTGTTTATACAAAAAGTTTACACTAGATTTTATTTGAAACATGCGTCATCTAACAACAAACAAAATAGTGCACTTAGTGAAATTGGACCTCATTCATGAATTACTTGGAGTTTATATTTCTGTGACCAACGTTATGTATATACAAAACTAAAGAATTTAATTCTAAATCTGAAACAAATAATTGAGTGTAATAACTAAACAGATTGTGTGATCATAAAAAATAACAGGCGGCAGATAAAAGAAATCTCAGTATAGCTTACATAATTAAAAATAACGAAATGTCAGTCTCACGAATCGAAACCCCTTCTTATGTATCAGAAATAAGATCCTCTTGTCACAATCCATCGATTCTGAGCGAACCAACCGTGAAATATACCTCAAAATCGAGAATAAGCCATCTGTACCCAACCGTCCAGCGGTCGATTAAGACGTATTTAAATTGATATCCAATTCAAATTATACTTTTCTAATGTCAATAAACAACAGTGTATTTTTTTTTTCTCAAGTGTATTTGTACGTGACTATCGATTGTGTTCAATCAGTGTTAAGAGTTATTAGATCCATCGGCAAATATCAACATAAACAAAAAAATAATAAACAATATTATCAAAATGAACAGACCATTTTGAAGCCCTTTGAATTTGTAAAGAATAATTGCTCCCAATGCTTACCAACGAAACAAATTGTCAATAATCCGTAAACGACCCATAGAGCGGAACGTTCCTCCTAAGTTTTCTTTATGAGGCCCAATAAAGGCCAAAACTAAACTTCATAATTTTACTTCCTTATTATAACCGATAAACCATTCAAAGTAACCATTCTCGTGAGAAAAGGGGCCTTATGGACTCACCTGCCTCTATCGGACCGGAAAAGCGGTGGTCAAACAGCGGAAAATCATCCAAAAACCAGCGAAATTGTTCCAAACGAATCGGCTTTAAGCAACAGCCAATCGTTGCCTCCCCGATTTTATGCCGCTTTCACGGTGTCAACTAGTTTTTTTCCTGGAAACCATTAGGGCATTGAAATTAACCACCAAGCAGTTTCGTCAAACAGTCATTTATTTTGGCCTTTTTTAACGTTTTCCGAGTAAAATGTCGCGTTTTGATTTTTTTGTGAATCCGCAAAGAAGGCGGGCCCGCTGAATACCAACTGTCTCCGTTCATTCGTCACAAGATCGCTTTATTTAGGATTAGTCGGTCGCTGAACAATTCAACCATCACGTTAGCTTTTTGAAAAACAAATTTTAATCAAGCATTCCGAGCGCAACTGTTAATCACTAACCAAAACTTCTCAAATTTCTCTTTCGCAGAATTTTTCATAACAGAAACGTTCAGTGACATTTATCATTTAATTAGCAAAAGTAAAAAAAAAAAATTAAAATCGATACATTTTATAAATGGTAACGCATATCACTAGCGTTTGTTTTTTTTTTTAATTTATAAGTGAAATCTTTTTTATTTATTTATAAAATTAATGTGAGAAAGTTTCAAGTGATTATAAGTGGACGGAATGAATAAATAAATCAGCGACGAGCAGGCGACCGTGCGAAGTGAACTTTGGATATGACGTTTATAGGCAAAGGTTTCAAAACTATAATGCCTTTTTAAGTGATTCGGCAAAGGTGTTAAATTTACAATGCCTTTATAGGAGTGAACTTTTTTGGATTTTGTGTGTGTGTTATTGGTCAAACTGGAGGGCCAGAGCAAGGCTACCTTTGCGGCCCTTTTCGGGCTAAGGGCCGGCGGCGGCGTGGACCTCTCCGCCGCCTACAGATACAATCAAAATATGATGGAATATTATACATGTGAGTTGGTACTTTAATTGATTACCTAGTTTATAAATTAGCCTTCTATTGTTTTGTTACGTGAGCCTATGCTGATTATTTTATGTCATCAAATATTTTGGTTTTTGTGTTAAATATTTATTTGGAACCCGATTGAGTGCGTATTATAAAGAAACTAAAATATCCTGGATAGTTTAATAAAAAAAATTGTCTCAAAATAATGAAAGAATAATAGATATATCGATAAGCTAACGTTCTTTTTGAATCTTATTTAGTATGATTTAGTTTTGAAAAGGAATATTCTGAGCCAGCGGGAACAAAAACCTTAAAAAATATAGGTAGGGTAATTATTCTAAAGTTAGAATATGATTTCTTGTCTCAAGGATAATTAATAATTTTTATGGTTTTAGTCAATTTTAGGTATTTGTTTTAGGAATTGAGCAATGTAAAAAAAATCATTTTAAATTTCACTCATACAACGAGCACACAAAAAGAACCCAATTACAAAATCAAATGTCAACAAGAGAAAATCTCATACAGCCTCGACTGTCCATTATGTAGAACCGACGTAACAGGATTATCATAAAACATAAAACCGCATACAAATAAAAATATAGCACATTCAAGATTCCATGGTACACCCGAAAAATCCCTACGACAGAGATCGTTACGGGCCAGCCAATCAGAGGACGCGAAACGCGCGGGAGGGCTGACGGCGCGCCGCGATTGGCTGGCTGTTTCTGGGCGTTTCGTTGAGGGATTACACAAATTTGCGGGCACACGTACGTTAATTGCGAGGCTGTATAGAGCTTGTGCCGTTGCCTTGTTTAGACGATGTTCGACAAATTTGAATATGTTGTATGTAGATATCACGCGGAGATATCTGCAGGGATATTTATGATATTTCATTATGGGTAGAAATAGTATTTCTACACACATCTGTTAATTGCAAGGCTGTATGGAGCTGGTACAGCTGCCTCGTTATTATAATAACCGACAATACCTACTTTGGATTGCGTAGACATTACGCGGTGATACTTGCAGGGCTGTGTACTTTCTATTATCAAATTACGGAAAAGAAGAAAGATTTTTCGTACACACTTGTTCGTTAATTGAGAGACTATTAGAATATGCCGTTGTGTTGTTTAGGAAGGTTTTATTACGATTTGATTTTAGTATAGAGCTATCTATTCCATCATATTAAAAAACTGACATAAAAAGTGCTTCCAATCCAGTCCGTAAATTGCGAGGCTGTATGGAGCTCATGCCTCCTTTCCAATTAAGCACTGAAAATTGCATGGCGCTGTTTTTTTTAATATTTAACGGGATTGTTAAATAGAGTCCTACACGCAGGTGCACACGTCGATAAATTGAGAGGCTGCGTATAGCTTGTGCCCTTGCCTTCTTTAAGCAATAATCGTTAAATTTGAATATGGAACCTGTAGATATCATCAGCATCAATCACTGAGTTTTGCACGGCATAATTGTTTTTTTTTACCTATTAGATACAATACTAGTAAAAAAGTATTTTTGTAATCATTTTTATTGTAAGGCTGTATGAAGCATATGCCTTCGTCGACTATAGGTAAACTTTGCTCTATAAACTTGAATATGAAATGTGTATATATCAAGCACTGACATTTTATTACGGCGTTATTCTATCATATATTAGCGACATAGCAACAAGAAAGAGTCTTTCGACAATCATCTGTTAATTGCAAGGCTGTATAGAGCTTATGCTTTTGACTAGTTTAAACTTTGATCGATAAATTTGAAAATGGAATGTGTTGATATCAAGCGTTGCGGTGGATACATTTTTCTTATATTAAGCATATTACGAAAGCAAGAGTATGTCTATTGCCATCTGTCTATTATCATCATATGTGGCTGTATATATTTTGTGCCTTTGGTTTGATTAAACGATATTCGACAAATTTTAATATGTTCCGTCTAACTCTCTCGTTATACGTACGGAGCTGTTTTTATAATAAACACTATGTTTACATTAATCTTTTTTATATGAATAAGTAAAAAATAGCAAATATTTTCATATATGAAAATAGCATTATTATAAGGGATACCAATCTATGGTAAATAATTACGTATGTACCTATTTATGTATCATCATCAAACTAGCCTCTTCAAGAAATTAAGAATTTTGCCTCTAATTGCCGCCCTAGGAAACTGGGAAAATGTTGGCAATCACAGAACGCAGCTTTTGCGACGGGTATGCAGCTGCCCATCTCCACACCGTGCATTTAAGCTGCACGGTTTCAGATGGATATACCGCCATTTGTCGGTTCTGGTACTTTAGTCGCTTCTAACGACACACGACGACATATTGCAGTAGGAGGTACTATTCTGTTCTGCTGGTACCTCATGGCTTCGTAATATAAATCCTAACATTGATTTGCTTTTTTAAAAGAGCTTAATTGTAGCAAAAACAGAATCTGCTGTAAAAGAAGCCTTAGAATGTAAAACAAAAGCTATCATTTCAGTTATAAACAAACACCTATAAAGAAAATACTCTGTGATATCTCCAGTCTTCTAATCAAGGCGGTGCAAACGTCGATTGCATAATTTAAAATTGACCACATTGGTTTTTTCGACCACTCTAAATACCAAGATGATCAGATATATACATACATCAAGCCTGTGTTCCATCACTGTAGGCTATGAGACTATGTATCTCCAATTGCTGCAGTCCTAACATACGATATTTATGCCTGTTAAACCCTGCATGTCAATTTTTTTATAAATGCCGGTTTTTTAAAAGGTTCGTCATCATGATCATCATAGCAGACGTATTAAGTCCACTGGTGGATATAAGCCTCTCTAATAAAATGGAGATTTCACCCATAATTGCCACCCATAATTGCTATGGTGGGCTGGCGTGGTGCCACCACAGATCGCAAAGCGTAAATCTAGAAATCAATGGCAAACTTAAAAATGAACTTAATCATGTTCACTGATATTATCTATTATCCGAACCTATATGTATATAAAGTATATAGGTACTGCAGTATGTACATATTTCGTAATCATAAGCCATAGCACACGCAGACAGATTTAATAGCTGTGTATAATTCTTCATTCAACATAAGACATTAGATCAACATTAGGAAGCTGTTAAATCTGTCACGACCACCAAACCACGACCGCAACAATGAAAATTGTCACAAAAACGTGGCCCAAATGACTTCCTTCATATTTATATAAAAATACATATGAGTCAGCCATACCGCACATAAAACTAACAATAGCCACACACAGACACACGCACGGCCATCAAGACGCCGCACCTACGATGTGATTGACATGCAACGGTCGCTCACAAACCTAACCGTGCACCGTAACTCGCAAGTATTAAAGTTCAAAACACAACAGCAAGTTCGAATGTAACAGCGAAAACAACGCGGTTGAAATTCGAGACACATGCGAGACACACACGTATACATCACGCACACACGTCCACGTGTGAGTGTCCACGGACGGGTTGTCGAGAAGTGGCGCGCACACATGGAATGGTGTGCAGCCATTGGCCGCGCGGGCTGCGTACGCGCATATATCACGACAGATCTTTTGAAACCGGTTCGCTTTGTAATTGTACAGATTTTAGAAAGGTGGTCGCTTTTGTAACCAACTGGTTTTGCATTGCGCAGTTTTCATAGATAATTTGTGTTATGTAAAAGTAGGTAACCAATCGTATATTAACAAGTTAAAATTCGTACCAATTAAATTATGAATTATACATATATTGAGTAATGTTGGTCATTAATTGATTATGTGACTTATTGTTATAAGGGCAAGAACCTTTTCTGACCACTCCTAGATCTGACAGAGAGATTTACTAGTCAAGTAGAAATTAATTATTTAATATTTTATTAGATGTCGTTATTATTTGGTATAGGTGGATTATTTGGTATCGCGTCTGGTACCGCTAGAGTAGATTCGTACCTCCCCCTGTACCAGGTGTCGTAAAAACTGTAGCATTTCCATCGCGAAGCTACGCTTTTTGATTGCCACTAGACCCAGCACGATAATAATAATAACGAGCGATAGTAATAATAGGCCTCACCTAGAAGGGGGGGGGTCGAAAGAGAGGACAGTTGACTGTATATCCGAAACAGTGCAGCTCACATGTACAAAGCATGGGTGGGCAGTAGCTCCTCGTCGCGATAACTGCACTTTGCGATTGCGAACACGCCTGCCCAACGCGGCAATTATGGGCAGAAAGCCTCCTTTTTTAGAGAGGCCTGTCTAGCAGTGGACTTCTAATGGCTGGTATGATGATGATGATATAACAAGCCGCCAAACAAGTAAACATCTAATAACAACACTGTAATAAATACTTAATAACTTAACCTTAACATTAATGTACCTATATATTCGTATAGGTATCTGAGAGATTTTCTAGTCACGTCTAAATTTGTTTAATATTTCATTGTATTTCGATTTCCTTCTAAATTTTAACCATGTGTTACTAGCAGGATAGTATAGTACCTCCCCTGTATCAGGTGTCGTAATAGGCGACTAAAGTAGTGTTACCGACAGATGGCTAGTCATCCGAATCAGGGTAGCTCAAATGCAACAGGGTGGGAATGGAGAACAGCATTCCCGTCGCAAAGCAACGTTGAAATATCCCTCTTTTTGTCCAGCAGTGGACGTTATACAGCTGCTATGATGATGATGACATCAGCCCTAAAACGTCTCCTGCCAGATATAAACTTTCCCAAGACATTATAGGCATTCGCAATGCTTTGCAACAGGATCGTAGTATATTCGGATAAGTAGTATATTCATGATTCCTCTAGTGTCTAACCTGTCTACCACAGAATCTGGTCAATGTATGATATTATTCTTGAAATCATAAAATAAATCAAGTAATAAAACAGAAACTAACATACTTAGCCATTTTCAAATAAATACAACTCTGTAGAAACAAAACTCTGTAGTCAAAAGTAAAAATGTGTAATAACGCAATGATATTACAAATTTTTACAAGCCTAACACAGAATAAAAAATTTAGTTTTGAAAACAATACAGAGGCAACGACAACCGCGCCAACGGCCAAAGGAAGCGCATTACCATACTCTGACCGGATGCGGGGCCGACGCCATTGTCCGCCATCTTGTAAACGAAAAAAGGGCGCGTAAACCGGAATTAATTCACTGTGAATCACTTTTTCAAGTTAAAATATTTTCGAGTTGCCATTTTTCATGCTTGTGGTTTTGTTAAGAGCATATTGATTTTAATCTTTTTTAACTTATAATACTTAATGGAAAGGCTAATGACAAGCCCGATAGTCCATAGTGTCCCTTCAGTGCCTATAGTGCCTGTGCGGGTAGGGATCCCCGATCCCCACCCATACAAATATTTATACAATGAATATTCATGTTTGTTCTGTGTCTGGATGTAAATATTACATTTGTGATTCCTCTGTTATCTGATGTCGGCAATACAAGTGCTTCAAGCGTTCTATTACGGTGTCAGACCAATGTATAACATGTGTAAAATAAACACTTCAAATTTAAACAAATTAATGAATAACTAAATGTTAGTTAAAATCTAATAATATGAATACTTAAGTAATTATAATAGATATGTACTCCGTATATATATATGCACATCAAAAGACAACAACAAATAAGATACCAGAACCGACAGACAGCGGCATATCCATAGGCAATAATGTAGCTATAGTCCGCAATAGTGGCATCCGCAATAGTAGCAGGGTAGAATAGTATCTCTTCCTGTACCAGGTGTCGTAAGAGGTGACTAAGGTACCAGAACCGTCAGGCAGCGGTATATCCATTCGCAATAGTGTAGCTCAAATGCGCAAATGGATGGGCAGCAGCATCTCCGTCACGAATGCTACGCTCCGAAATTGCCAACACGCTTGCCCAGCGCGGCAATTATGTGTGTTAGTGGATAAAATTCCCCTTTTCTTGGGGAGACCTATTTCTTGCAGTAGACTTCTAATGACTGGTATGATAATAATAACGATGGATTTATAATTAATTGTTTTTCACTAAATGCGTTCAAAAGTACAGTCTCACATCAGTTTTTTTTAAATGTTTTGTTTGTCTGTTTTTCCGACAGATAGCTGATGTTACAAGAACTTAGGGCCCTTTTAGTAATTATTATTCCCACAGGAATGGTAATTACTCGAATGAAACCGCGGGGCACTGCTAGTATTAATAAAAGCCCTTACAATAAAAAATATGTCGAAACATGTTGCATCAGATAAAACCTAATTCACCCAACACGGTTGGATACATTTTATGATAGGTCTGCTAAAAGTGAGGTTGGTTATATATATAGCTTTTTCGTAAGAGATATCTTTATATATCAGGTCTACAAACAAGCTTACAGTCGTGATAGTAAGCGTCACTGCAGCCTATAAACGCTCGTAATATCACAAGGATATCACTAACGCGTTGCCAACCTTGTGACATAAGAATATTATGCCACATGACCCAGAAAATTCACTGAATCTCACACATTTCAAAACAACACAGCAATGCCAACACTGCTATTTGGCGGTAAAAATAGGTGAAAGTGAGGTACCAATAAAAAAGATCTTTGTATGAAGTCTACCTCAGGACCCTATCTGTCTACCCTAAACTCTACATCTAAAGTCTGGAATAATACATAGGCTGTCGTAGGATAGATCTGGCTTTGTGTACAGTTTAGCTGTCAATAAGTGGCATATTTACACGGAATTACTAGAGCTCCCTTGGGATGAGATAATACAAGACCTGGCAGAGGAAGTCGCGGGCGGAGCTGTTAAGCCAGTTAGATTTCCAAATTTTGGCAGGTCAATTTGCTTTAAACAAATTTTTTAAACAAAATGATTCAACCATTGCCAAGTACGTTGATACATAGATTACGCCTGTTTCACTACCTACAGGGTAGGAAGTGTCTATGGATTTTCATACTCTTAATTATTCTTGGAACTTCTGGAGCCGTTCAATACCTTTTCGACCTGGTTAAGGTATGTTCGCTTTGGTCATCCTAAGCCATTCCGTCGAAGAGTATCTCCGACGGTCCACTCACTAAGTCGCGAACCAAAAAAAGGTTATCCTATACCAACTTTTCTATCCATTTCCGCACCATATATTCGTGCAGTCATTCTGTGTTCATCTAGCCTTTTTACAAACCATCTCAACCTTTGCTCAGTATACACTGTATTTATCACATCCCGCCCCACGAAATGCGTGGGCGCACTCTTGATGCGTTATAGGAGAGGCAATTAGTATTGTTGCGATGTGAAACTAAGTTATAATTATCCTACCGAAGAGACATGATTTAGGGCATTTTTTGAATTTTAATTAAATTTTTATATATACAAATATTATAAAGAGAAAATATTGTGTTGTATGTTACGATCCAACACAAAATCTACTCGACCAATTTAAATAAATTCTTCACCATTATAAAGCTATATCTTTTATCTTATATATTTAAAAAATAATAACTATAAACACCTAAAATGGAATGTAATAAAGCATGAATGATATCGTGCGTTTGTAACAAATACACTCAAAAACTTCTCGACTTATTATAAAAATTCTTTGACAAATAGAAAGTTACATTATCATCAAATGATATAAGTTATATTTTATTTCTGCATTCTAAAGGTAACTGAAACTATGCGGGTAAAACAGCGGGGCCAAGCTAAGTGACTTACATAGTCACTTTTTCATATACGACAATGAATTCCCGGTACCGGACCCCATGACGGTAGTTTTAGCAATGACAAAAATCTTAGCAATAAAATAGTGACTGATCAGATGGCGCATTTGGTAGTGTTTCCATCTCATGCGTCAGAAGTGGAGGGTTCGATGACCCAGGGCAAACATTAATAATAATTATAACACATCAAGCTCATATTTCACTAATAAACTAGCATGCAATTCATTAACAATGTCGCATTCTATTACACTATTTTTTTGTCTACATACATTACCTAATTTTTTTTTAAATAAGAAACTTTAAAGCAATATTAATAAATTTAAAATGTTAGTACATATCGTAACGCAAATTGTAACATAATTTTTATTATATTCTTATATTTTGAGAACATTTAAATAGACACTAAGTTTATATTTATTTGTTTCATAGGGGCAACGGACCCTGTTCAATGATACTTCATGCATATTTGTATGTCCTTTGTGTCTGGTAGTTAAAAATGTATATAAGTATTATTTTTGTGATTAAGCCTAGAGATACCAGCAGAGTATAATAGACAGATAGTAGAAGTACCTCTAATATTTCCTCTCAAGGCAACTAAGGTACCAGAGCCGACAGATGGCAGAATATCCATGGTGGGGATGGGAGTCGGGCAGCCGAGGACTCCCCATCATGAAAGCAGCGCTCTGCGATTCCCAACACGCTTGCCCAGCGCGGCATTAATGGGCAAGGTTCACCTTTTTCAGGGAGGCCTTTGTCCAGCAGTAGACCTCTAGTAACTGATATGATGATTTGTGATTCCGCTGTCGTTTGATAACCATAACTTTAAGCTTATCACAGGGATAAGTCAAGGTATGAGATGTGTCAACTTATAGCTAGGTTAACTTCATTATCACATTAGATTTACAAATGTAAATTACATGACACAGACAAATAATAACATTTTATAAAAAAAAACAGTTACATTATACATGAGGTATACCTCATACAAAACATTATTTGCACTCTCAGCTATTTCTACCGCCAAATAGCAGTGTACGCATCGCTATGTTCCGTTTTAAAGAGTGAGAGAGGCTGTAGGTTTAACTGTTTAATGTGGCATATCTTCACTAGGTTGACAGATCACAAGGTTGGCAACGCGTTAGTGATATCCTTGTGATATTACAAGCGTCTATAGACTGCAGTAGCGCTTACTGTTACGCGGACTAAATGCTTGTTTGTCGACCTGGCCTAATAACAAAAAACAAACCTACAATGTGTGAAGTAACAAGGACCATACCGATGTCAACAAATCATCGTGACCCCACCAACCTGTCACAAATGAAACATTAAAAACCTCTGCTTCCCTCTAACCTTGATGCGAGGGAGTGCGCCCGCGCATGACGGCCTTGTGGGGGAACGTACAGACCCGCGCAGGTTGTGAGGGCATTTTTATTGTATAGGAATGCATAGAATGAGGGCTTTCTGTTGTGGCTGGAATGCGTGGACGTCACCATATTCATTGTCCCTTTTCAAGGATCAAAATCTACGACTACTGTTCCAGGAATCAACTTACGAAATTCAATGAAAGCTGATTGATTGAACTGTGTGACTGAAAATCATCATTCAGAAACAGCTATTGGAAGTCCACTGCTGGACATAGGCTTCCCCAAAAATGAGGGAATTTTGCCCATTATCCAAGTGAAGTGAAGTCATTCGAATTAAGTATTATTCATTATACATTTGTAGAATAGATACACCAAAGGAAGTGCAGCCGGATGTTGGCGGGAGAGGGGGGGGGGGGGCAATAGAAGGGGGAATGCATTGTACCAGAGCTATGAGCTCGGTTCATCGGTAAATACAAATTTTTATTGTTGTGTCGTGTCAAATGAGGTATTGAGAGAGTTTGTTATATTGGGGATATTGTTCGTTAGCAATGATGGATGTCTATTGCGTTTTCTTAATTGTTAATGAAGTTTAAACAGTATGTTGTTTGCTTGTACCTATAAAAAACTGCTTTCAAAGTTACGTTAACAACATTTTAAAGCTTAGATTTAAAAAGCGATTAAATTATGGTTAATGTGACTTTAAAATTTTTCGTAGATTTATGTTTGCGTCTATTAATATAGACGCACCGTGGGGTACCGGCAGAATAGAATAGTACCTCCCTCTAAATCAGGTGTCGCAAGAGGCGACTAAGGTACCTGAACCGACAGATGGTGGTAGTTTCATAGAAACAAAGTAGCGGACATGCTTAGATCGGGAATAAGCAGCAGCATCCTGGTCACGCAGTTATTTTCTGCGATTGTCACCACGCCTACCCTGCGCGGAAATTATGGGCAAGGCCTATGTCTAACAGTGCACTTTCTATGGCTGATATAATGATAATAAATATTGACGAAGATGTTCTATCAGTATGTGTGAAGTTAGACAACTACTCGACGTTTAAGTATCCATTGGGATGTATAGTTAGCCAGAAGTCACAAATGCGTTTGGTCCGTGACTTTCAAAAGAAGTTTTCTAAGCATTTGTCTATCCCGAGAGCTCAAGCTTCAATAATATCTTTACTAATTAGATCGTAAAAGCTCAACAAATATTATTTTAAAACAATAAAAAAACAAACTATATTTGGAATACTAGATGAATAAATCTGTTCATTTCAATATGTACATATATAGGTTTAGCGTTTAGATAAAAATAAATATGTTAGTTTTCAGTTTCAGTAATCCCGACTAGCATACCAACGACCTCTGTTAGAACAATTTGACAACTTTCATTCATCTGATTGTCATTTCACAGATGAACCGGTTGATTACCCAGAGACCGGGTCCAACCGAACCAACGCCCGGCTACGTCCGGGTTTTCAAAACTTTGATAGGTTCATGTTTTGATAACTTTAAAGTTCATCAAGCAAGTTTCCGCAAGCCTAATTAAATTTTAACCTTTATAATAGACAGTTATTACAATCCTAATCATTTAAATGTGCCTGTATGATCATTATAATAAAGCCACGACTACGTTACGGTTACCTTACGGCAATTATTTTCAAGTGAGACAAAGATATAACAGTGCAGAATAATTAGTTCTTTCATAATAAGTAGTAGGGATACACGCTGGGCATAAGCCTCCCAAGTTATTTCTAAAAGGACCGGTTGTCTATGGCCAGCCAGCTGCGGTCTTGGTCAGATTATTTATCTACCTAGGTAAGTGTCTTGCACTACGTTCGCCTGTCATACTAAATCAATATAACACATGGAATTCCTCATTCAATTGTTTGGAACCTTCCTCAAATTTAGAGGAATAGGAATTAACAATAAATATTTGAAACACGAAAGCTGTACGGCCGTGAACCGGGTATCGAGCGAGCTTACCCGGGCGTGGCGCGCGCCCGACCAAGACCGGGCGATCGATGCGGCCCGGTCGATCGTATGCCCGGGTGGCTATTATTTATTTATTGTTTTCTTTGCGTAACCTAATCACTTCTTGTACGATTATAAGCGACCGGTATATTGATATCCGGATTTACTGGTTATACCCGGATTTTCTTATTTAATGAAACTATTTAAATTGCTCAAGTTTTATTCGTTGCTTAAGAAATATGCAATGTTAAATTAACCGCGTTTTAAAGCCGTTAAAAGAGTAGTTTTATTATGAGTACTTAGTAAATGTTAGCAAATTGGTTCATATCAACTATAGAAAGTCCACTGTTGGACATTGACCTTCACAGGATTTTTGCCCATAATTGCCGTGCTGGGCAGGCGTGGTAGCAATCGCAGAACACAACTTCGCGACGAGGATGCTGCTGCCCATTCCTACCCTGTATTATTTACGTTGTGCTGTTTTGGATGGATATATACCGGAATCTGTCGGTTCCGGTACTTTAATCTTACGACACCTGGTACTATTCTACTCCGCCGGTACCTTTTCGAAAATAGGTTAAAATACAGTAACTTAAACGTCATAAGGTAAAGTTGACTGTTTTTTAGTTTCTTTATAATCTAATGTTAAGCAACATCATGACATTATTTTATTTTGTATTGGGAGTATCCGGTTCAGGTGATATGCAAATGATATCAAAAAAATATATGTAGTTAATTATGTTTATTTAAGGCAAAACTTAATACAAAAGGTCGTCTTGGTAACCTCGCTCTCACCTATTTCTATCGCATACCGTGTTCCGGTCTGAAGGGTGAAAGAGGCGGTGAATGTACTGGGTAATTTAGCATAATATCCTCAAGTCACCAGATTGGCAACGCGTGATATCCTTGTGATATTACGAGCGTCTATAGGCTGCAGTGACGCTTTCTATCGCGGACTGTACGTTCGTTGATCGACCTGGTGTAATAAAAAGAAAATGTATGCATTATGATATTTAACATACTAAGTTTAGAACATCTCTTGGATGTGGAGCGTTATGATTTTGTCATTTTTTTCTTTACTTAACTCATTCTAAGTAGAATGTTGTCTCTAAGCGATTGGTATATATTGTACGCGGGTTTGAAGGGTATACTCGGATTTTCATTTGTATCGTGATACGGTGACACTGAATTTCTTTAACATTTTCATGATGGCTTCTATAAATTTATTTCTCATTATCTTAATTTCCACTCATTTTATCTTTAGAACGAAAATGAAATTATATGACAACATCGTAATTCGTATCTGCTATAAAACGCTGATAGCAAATTCTGCTTTATTTCTAAATATACGATTTTAAGATACGCAAATACATGGTCATGGGGTTTTTCTATATTTTGTATAACTTTACATTAAAAGCCAAATTAAATATACGCAGTGAGCTTAATTTGTGTTCGTGCGTTAATTGGAAACCTCAGTACTTTAATACTAATATTATTATAAATAAGAAAGAGTGTTTGCAACAGCTTCACGATGTAACGAGTCAACTGATTTTTATAAAATATGATCTGTAAATACATTGTACTGTAGTCAACGACATAAGCTACTTTTCTTCTAGAAAAGAGTTTAAGATCTATTTATAACAAAGTCAATTTGAAATAAACTCTTATTAGAATCCGTTTAAGCAGAAAACCCAACTTAGATAAGAGTATTCACAGCTCATTCTGAAGTCTATACTCGTAGAAGTAAAGAAATAAAGTACTGCAAACAAAAACTACACCTACCACCTTCACATAAGGTTCTACCTACATCCGAAACAAACGTCATTCTAACAAACGTGCATTTAAATCTAACACTTACGCCCTTAACATAAGGTGCAACATTAAACAAGTATCAAGATCACTTTCTCAGTCAGGAGGGGCAAAGCCCGTGACGATCGATCGGTCACGCCCCTCGCGTCCCGGTTGTTTTGGTCCGGATAACCGGGTGCAGAGTTTGCACCCGGGTATAGGTCGAACTTTGCTCAAATATTGCATAATAATAAAATATAGCACGACTTATTTGTATACCTCTTAGTTCCTGGCTACCTCACTCGTCTATTTCTACCGCCACGTAACTCACGCATTAGGTGCGAATTTACTGGATAATGTGATATAATATCTGTAAGTGCGCTAATGATATCATTGTGATGACACGAGCGTGTATGGACTACCATCACGTGGTCGGTATGCTTGTATGTCGACTGTCATATAAAAAAACCGTTTTTCTATGAAATATTTTTTTAATATCTAGAATATTTATCCTGGTAGATATTTACTCTTCAGTATGATGTAATTTGAAAGTTATGGATACTTTCCTATGGTCATATATAATTGCTTACTTGCTTGTTAAGCTTATGCATGCTGTGCAGAGTCACAGTTTGCCCAGATCCCATAGATTCTTAGTGTTGTGTGCTTAAATAAATGAATTTGGTCGAGTTTCGACCATTAGGTGACCACTAGTAATATCATTATGCGATCACTACAAATAAAATACTAGGTATTTACGGCTTTTAAAATATCGTTATGTTAATATAATAAGGTAATGTAAGGTAATTTAAATTACCGGGTAATGTGATATGATGCACCCACATCACAAATTACAGTCCACAGTGATTATTACGGCCCGTACATATTTGCTAACCAAGCAATAAAAAAAATATCCGCATAATTATGCCAATTTCCTTTTTTTATAACGCTACTCTGGATCCGTGAGGTCATTCACCTCCATTATTGTTACTGTTAAATTGTTTAATAACTTTATTACCACTTGGATTTGCTAATGACTTGCTTATTAAGCGAAAATAATATTTATAAAACGAGCGTTTTATAACTTATGAAAATTAAATTCGTTGCTATTTGGCAGAAGTTGGAAATTAAGTAACAAATATGTTTGCAACACCGTTGCAAATTAATCCACCATTCTTATGTCGGTATAATCTTTGAAACAAGTTACCACAAATGCATCGTCATTGACATATCAGCCATAAAAGTCCAATGTCGAACATAGGCCTCCCCAAGATAGGGGATGTTATGTAAATTTATGAATTATTTAAATATATAGAGCAGAAGTGAATAGAAGAATTGGTGTAGGACGACCTAGCCGAACATACCTTGATTAGGTAGAAGAGGTATTAATGAAGGGTCAGGTCAGAAGTACCAAGAATAAACGAGCGTACTAATGAGAGTAAAGGAAGCGAAAGAGCTATGCCAAGATCGTCGTAAGTGGAGATCCATAGTCTCTGCCTACCCCGGTGGGACACAAGCGTGATGTATGTATGTATTTATTTAGTTAAGTCAATTCTAAGTTTTGTATACTTCTATCTGCTTATCTGCGCATCTCTACGAGAACAAAGAGGTAGAACTCATACGGTGGTCGTCTGTATTGGTACCTCACTCTCATCTATTTCTACAATCAAACAGCAGTGTTCGCTGAGTTCTGGTTTGAAAGGTGAGAGAGGCAAGTGAAGTTACTGGGTAATGTGACATAATATCTTCAAGTTATTTGGTTGGCAACGCGTTAGTGATATCCTTGAGATATAACGAGCGTCTATAGGCTGCGGTGACGCTTACTATCACGCGCACTGTATACCTTTTTGTAGCCCAGATCTTATAAAAAATAAACAAAATGTAATTACCGAATAAATATATTTAAATATATATAATATAATATTATGTAATACAATGTGTAATTTGGACGACACAGTCAATCAAATACAATTGAGTTTCTCTGTAAAACAAAGATTTATTTCGTTATTTTAAATGTACGCTACCTAACAAACAATTAAACAAGTGTTAATAATACCTACCTGTAGAAAAAGAAACGACATTTAATGTTATTATTTACAATGTCAGTTCCAAATCACAACTATTTTAGTGGTATTTTATTTAAACAAGTAATTTCCCAGATTATGACAATGTGACGTTTTTAGGTTATATTCATTTTACGACAGATAAAATTGAATGATATTAGACGCGCGACTGTGCGGAAAATTTTAAACTAAGAAAAATATATTTTATATATATATAAAATGGAAGTGTCTGTTTGTGATTTCTAATGAACAGTCATTCACTGAATGCCTATGAGAATATACAGTACTACGAAAGAAACAATTTTTGTATTCCTTTTTGTCTGTCTTTCTATCAGTCCGTTTGTTCGGGAACTTCACTGCTAGATAGCTGATGTTAGATGGAATATTTTAAACTACTTTCCTTATATAATATTCTTACCGAAATGTGGACTATGCGTGTACCCGGACAGCACGGCTAGTGAAAAGAAAAACTAGGTCAAAAATAAATTTGTGAAACAAGACCCGACCCACCTGCGAAGGCAAGAAGATTTTCTATTTCATTAAAGTGAAAGGCATATTTTACTACGAACTTTTAGGGTTCATTAGGAGCAGGAAAACACTCCACCTGCCGGGGTTCCGTGAGGGGTCCGTACATCCGGCCCGCGTCGGCCATTATTGCTAATTGCGGATGGACCGCTTGAGATTTGGAGGGAAAACATTCCTTTTTTTTCTTTTTGAATTATTTAAATTATAAAAGAAGTTACAACGGCTTTTAAACGCTCTAAATATCGTATTTACTTTTAAATTCGACGTTTCTTACCTTTATATATACTCAATTTGTGTCATGGTGTTAATAATTTTATTTATTGCGGTGCAATAAATAAACAAGTTTCCACAACATTTCATACATTGACCGAACTCTGTGTTAAGTCGCTTAAACCACTCTTGTAACGGACATTAGCGACAGAGAAATCATTACCTAAATAGAGAATTATATTACCTAAATACATATATTTAACACCCAGACACAGAACAAACACAAATATCAGCGCATAAATATTTGTTTTCCTCACAAATAAGCTCTCCCATCCTAGTTCAAACAGCAAATGTATATCTTCAGATTTTTACAGAACCGACTTTTATTACTTATTTTTACGACTAAAAAAGGCACACGGAGTCTTAACGTTATCTTAACAGACAGAAATACATCGTTAATAACTACTCAAAATAACCCTTTTTAACGGCTCAAAAACGCCGTTCATTTAACATTTTCATTTTTTATTTCATTTAGTACATAAAAACATGACACAATACAAAGAATATTTAGTACTTATTAATACATAATAACCAATAATTCCATTAACAGGTCACGGCGGAGTCAACCAACTGGGCGGTGTTTTTGTCAACGGGCGACCGTTGCCGGACGTCGTGCGGCAAAGGATAGTTGAACTGGCTCATAGCGGCGTCAGGCCGTGCGACATCAGCCGGCAGTTGCGCGTGTCGCATGGTTGCGTCTCCAAGATACTATCGAGGTAAGAAATATGCACAAGAAAATACTAAAATCACTCTTTTATCGACTTTAAAACGTGGTTTAATTACATTTTTGTTGTCTTTCGACAAGCACGTTGTGTTCTCAAGATGTGAACGCGTAAATGTAGGAAAATGTTATGGAAAGAATATCCAAAACATAACCCATAATGGAAATTTTTTTGGTGTACATATTTTAGAGTCATTCACAATATACATGGTACAAGTTAGATAACTATACAGAATGTGTACTGGGATGCTGAAACCAATTAAATACTGTCCTAGATATGAGACGTGTTTCCAACAATGGACAATTTCTACCTTAGTTTCAAAATTGACGCAACACAAACAAAAAAGGTGAACCCAGTTCATTGTGTTGGACTTTCAAAATATAACTAAATAACAATATACCGTGCTTGATAATATAGTGCCCTCTGTGTTAATACAGTTGACGTAATGGAAATGGTCAAAAATACCCTTATTACAATACTAATAGCGTCCGCAGATTCGTCAGCGTAGAATTTATTTTAAAATATATCGCCGAATTATTTGAAATGAAAATATAACTGAAAATATTATTCCGACAAATATACTACACAGCATTGCAAGGATTTTTCAAATCGGATCATTGGTTTCTGAGAATTGCGCGTTCAAACAAACAAACTCTCCAGCTTCATATTATTTGTATAGATGACAACAAATACCATTTAATTACACATTTTACTACCGCTAATTACACATTTATTGTCCCAAAAACTACAAAAAAGTGACAGTTAAAGTTCACTCATATCGATTCTTCAATATTCTTTATTTCAATATATTACATTATCAAAAATATACAAATGGATCTAAATGTTAATCCGCCATCGAGTAACGTGATGCTCTTTGATGCGATCTTATCGACTTGCATTTAAAGCGTTTTTCAATTTAAATATACGCCATTAATAAATAACTATTTATTGCTATAATTAAATTCTTCTTCATTACAACCATATCAATATCACGAAAGTCTAAATAATGTAACATTAGCGCTCATCAGCCAACGCACACCGATCTAAGAATACACAACAAAGTCGCACAATAGCCGACCGTCACGGTAGATGAACGAGGCGCGTGCGCAAGACAATAAGCTATAACGAGTGTGTCTGGGCGTGATGCCACAGCTTGCGAGAATTGAAGTCTGAAAAGTCTTCGCAGGAATACATTTCGCTTACAAATGATTAAATAGATTCCCACAACAACTCATACATTGACCTAGTTCCAGGATAAGTCGAATAAAGCACTTGTGTTATGGACATCAGACAAGAGAGGAATCACAAATATATACTTAAATACATATATTTAACACCCAGATACAGAATAAACACAAAAATCATCGTATACATATTTATCCTGGGCGGGGATCGAAATCACGACCTTCGGCGTACAAGATAGGATCACTACCATCTTTGCCATCGGGCCCGTCTAACAGCTTACAAAGGTCGTTTGCATTAGTATCTATTTCTACCGCCAAACCAAACAGCATTCGTAATATGGGGCTAAGAATAAGAGGTATAGTGAAATTATTGCATTACTGTGACATAGCTTTAAGCCACTTTTAAAATCATCAAATATATTTTTATATTCCATAGGCCCGATGTGTCGTGGGTTCGATTCCCACCCAGGAAAAATATTTATATAAAACGTAAAATATGTATTTAAGTATTTTATTTGAGATTCTGTTGTCTGGTGTTCGTAACACCAGTGCCTTAAGCGACTTATTTTGGAGTCATCTCAATATTTAAGATGTTATGTAAATATATAACAAACAAGCAGTGATCGCGACTTCGTCCGCGTGGAATAGTGCCTTTTATTATTTATTTATTTACTGTACAACGGATTACAAACTTTTTGAAAAAATAATATATCCTACAGCCTTTTCTGATAAATGGCCTATCCAACACTGAAAGAATGTTTCAAATCGGATAAGCAGTTCCCGAGATTAGCACGTTCAAACAAACCAACAAACTCTTCTGCTATTTGATATTAGTATAGATTAAAAGTCAGCAAACAGTCTACGTGATGGTCTAAAGTCTGAAGTATACCTAGTACCTTCATATCACATGGTCAAATTAATTTGACTACTGTCATATATACGTACTTACACTGTTACTTCGCAACCAGAAAAAGCCCCCCAATTCCATTTGCACTGCAACACCTCAAATATTAACTCATTTCTCTGCCATCCGAAAATGCACCTTACCACCTGCGAATAAGGCGTGACGTCATAGTTCAGTGCTAGGATTATGTAATTCAGCTTTGTGATCTAGCTGTGCTTAATTATACGTGCATACAGAAGCGTTCCGCCATTGTTTTTGGACTTGTTAAGAGTTTAGGATGTAATCAGGTCGTTATTGTTTTTTCAATGGAAATGGAAGGGTAATGAGATTTTAAGAGGTTATGGAATTAAGCTTCTCAATAAAACAGTTCATATTGTAGAGGGTTGTCGGACAATTATGACTGAAAGTCCTAGTAAGCGGAGTACCGACAGTAGAATGGTACATCCCCCTTTTCTTGGTGCTGTAAAGGCGACTGAAATACCGATACCTACAGTCGGTATATCCACCTAAAACAGTGACGCTCAAATATAATAGGATAAGGACGGGCATTAGCATTCCAATCTGTGATTGCCACTACACCTGGAAATTATAGTCAAAGAATGAAAAGAAAAGGGTTTTCTTGAGATGAGGAAGCCATCTCCAGCAGTGGATATCCTATGATTGGTATAATATAATATATTCTGGCTTTGTATCTTTCTTTATGGAATCTTCACGAGTGTCAAGGCTGTCTGAGAGCGACAGAGTATTAAATTCTTCTTGGAACAACTAGAACTTCTTAGAGATGCGGGTGGAAAGATAGTCTAGATATAAAAGGACAAGCTAACCGTCCGACCGATGAGCGAAATCAACGCAGGTCCTATAATCCTATATGGATAAGAAACTTGAAATTTGACACATCCGTTGCTTTTATAACGCAGGGGAGCACCGATATAGGATTTTTGAAAATTCACCCCCTAAAAAGGTAAATCGGGGGTGCAAAGCTAGTATGAAATATTAAAAAAAGTTTCTTTTTTTTTAAATAAAAGTCATGAATACGTGTAAAATTATTTTTTTCATAAATCATCCCTTAAGAGGGTAAGAGAGGTAAAGTTAGCATCAAAGTTCTGCAACGTGACGCGAGTGAAACCACGGGGCGCTGCTTGTGATTTAATATTCGGCTAACCGCTAACGAGTTGGTATACTATCAAAAATAGTGCACTGTGGTTTAATTTTAATGATGGTGAAAAAGCTATTCTGTTCATATTAATTGCTTTTACATGATTAATTATATTATTGTTAAGTTCGTGTACGAGTTGTAGTCTTTGACATAATCAGATCAAGAGTCGATTTTGTAAATACTTCTAGATAGTAGATTTTTTCGATTGTAGTAATTCCTCGTAACATGATGACGCATTTGGGAGTTAGTCGTTCTAATTTCTGCACGAAGGTTCGACTTCCATAAACATTTATGTAATAATATAACTTTCTTAAGATCACCATAATCATAACAGCCCGTTACCGTCCTCACCCGGACATATGATATATCCTCAAAAAGGTGAAAATTTCCTATAACTGCTGGGCTAGACAAGCGTGGTGGTAATCGCAGAGCGTAGCTTCGTGACGGAAATGCTGCCCATCCATGCCCTGTTACCGTATAGCTACTCTTCAGGTGGATATACCGCCATCTGTCGGTTCTAAGATACACTCGGTAGAGGGTACGTTGCGAAACATCGCATGTAAAAACGCTGCTAATTCCATACTGGAGAAGGAAATACCGCAAACCATTCCCGCTATACGTTATCCGGTTTTATCCAGTTTTATCCGGTTATACCTGGTTACTGAGCTAAGGTTGCGGTTGCTGACGCCGAGCGTTAAACATCGCGCAACCACTAATGATGTGATTAAACGGAGAGTGCATTGTAGTTAAATGCGGTTTGAGACGTTTGTTCAAGTTAGAAAGAGTTTTGTTGTTTGTAAGACTAAAGTAAATATGTTAAGCTTGGTTTCAAGCTCCAACTAATTTATTCAAATAACATCTTATACCTCTGATCATTAACCTGAGTCCGAGGGTAAGTCGGTGAATGCTTAATGTTACAGACATTAGACAACAGATAACAAATATAATACTTACATACACATTTTTAACACCCAAACGCAGAACAAATACGACTCTGGCATTCGCTTCCGTTGAATATTAAGCGATTCCCAAACAAATTTATTCTGAAACGCTTTCTCCGTACTCTATTTACTGATGCTGCTTCTCTAACTTTATAACTCTATTACTGATGTGAGTAATTTCTCTTTTCAATGTATATCTTGTAATATATTTTCTGCACCTGTATATATATTTTCTGCACCTCTTTATATATATATTTTTTTGTATATCTTGTCATATACATATACATACGTATATACGTAACATTTAACTGAGTGATAACGCCAACTGGCATTAAGTCCGCAACTTTTACATTTTCTAAAATAAATATTTGTCATGGGTGGGGATCGAACCCACGGCCCTTGGCGCATAAGATAGGATCACTACCATCTGCTCCATCGGACCGTCAGATAAGTAGTTTAATGCAACTGCACTACGGATCTATTTTAAATACAACCACGACCCTAGGCGCGTAACCTGGATAATATTACCATACGCTATCGGGTACAATGTCACTAGATAGTATAAAAATAAAGTCACTTTGTCTATGCTCAGATCTTTAAAACTATGCAACTGATTTGGTTGCGGATCTTTTATAAGATAGAGTAATTCGAAAGGAAGGTTTATATAAATAATACATGCATAATATAGTAGAGAAACACTGATAATTTTAAAACTTTCTAACGTGATGTCATTTCTTTGGGATTACATAGCAAATGCTGGCTGAATCAGACGAGAAAAATCAAAATATTGTACTACAGTATTGTGCACCTTAAAAAGGTCTATAAAGGTCCGCGATGGTATGAGTGATAGACTTAGGGATAACACGCAATAACATTATTATTTCTTTTACATTTTACGAGATTTGGCTTATTTACGATCATCATCATTACATCCATTGGAAGTCCACTGCTGGACATAGGCCTTCCCAAGATAGAAGGATTTTGTCCATAATTGCCGCGCTGGGCAGGTGCGGTGCCAATCGCAAGGCGCAGCTTTTGCAATTGATGCCATTGCCCATTCCCGTCCCGTTCAATTAAGCTACCCTTAGTCGCCTCTTACAATACCCAGTATAGAAACAGGTACTATTCTGCTCTGCAAGTACCTTACGGCTTAATATGACTTTACAATTTAAATTTCTAATTAAAATTAATATTTTAGAAGATATTATATATTTAAAATGCAGAGGCAAAGTGTTGTTTCTGTAGGATATACTCGTAGTATTAGCATTGCACCCGAGCGAACCCGGGGCAAGTCGCTAGTATATAAATATGTATGTAAATGTATAGAACAATTTTACAAAGCCTATCGCAAATGGCCACGTATCAACAAAGATCCTCAATAATAATTAAATTGCGAACACATCAGATTGATATGAACGAACACAATCGCATAAAGCTAGGGACGGCCGGACGCCATTGTCTATTTTAAATTGAAAACTGACTTTTAGTGATGGGAACACCGAGAGGAATTCGGACTCTATCAATTAAATAAATTCCCACAACATCTCATACATTGACCTGATTCCGTGAAAAGTCACTTAAAGCATTTAAATGACGGACGTCAGACAACAGAGGCATCACAAATATATTTACTTATTTAATATGAATATTTAATACCCAGACACAGAACAAACATAATTATCATCATATAAATATTTGCCCTGGGTGGGGATCGAATCCACGATCTTTGGCGCACACGACTTATCTCAGAGTCAGATCAATGTTTGCGATGTTCTTAATTTTCAATATTATGTGCTAAAGGTACCAGAACCGACAGATGGCGGTATATCCATCCAAGACAGTGTAGTTCAAAATGCACAGGGTGGGGATGTCGCGAAATTTGCGCTCTGCTATTGCCAGCATGCTACCCAGAGCGGCAATTATGGGCAGAATTCCCCTTTATTGGGGAGGCCTAAGACAGCAGTGGACTTCTAACACAGTACACACATAAACATACATATAGACATACCAATGAATTGATTTTTCTAGATGACTTAAAGTGTTTTTATTATTGTGACATAATTGGACGTGGTTTTGTTATTAGAAAAATATCATTTTGTCACAGGTTTCAGGAGGAAGCCCGCATTTTTTTAATTTCGGATGAATGCAGTATCAATTGTTTTACCGAAACTCATGTAGACATTTAATTTTTCAGAAAATATCAAAAACTATCATACCAAACTTGCACCCCTCTTTTATCTCCTTAAGGGATGATTTTTAACGAACACACTTGTTTTTACACTTGTTTCATGACTTTCAAATAATTTTAAAAATAGTATAGCTTCATGCTAACATTTTACCCCCTTAGGGGCTGAATTTTTAAATGTAGTATTATTTCTTACGTTATGAAAGGAACCTCATGCAAACTTTCATGTTTCCAACCCTTATAGTGTTGATATGTCAGTCACTCAATCAGCCAGGCAGTCAGTCATTCAGTCACTCACCATTCTGTCATTAAGTAAGTATCTTCTTAAATATATAGATGTAACATGTTTCCACAGGTTCGACAATTATCGGTGTGTGGTTTCAAAACCTTATCCTTCAGCTTTCGGTTCTGCTCGCTAAGTGGTTTGTCCATTACCATTAAATTACTAATACACTAAGATATGTTGAAAACATTGGTCCCTTTAAGGATCTCCTCAATCCTGATACAATCGCAGAAAGCATCATCAATGATCATCCACACACCTGCACAAACTATATCATTTATTAATGATACTACGCCATGGTTTCATCTGCGTAGGTCCTCGTAGTGTCAAAATATGGAAATAAAATATAGTTCTCGTTACTTATTGTTAATGTAACTTACTAGTTTAGAATATGTTTTTTATTTTGGTTCAGTAGTTTTCGAGTTTAATTGTTACAAATGTACAAAAATATAAAACGTGTTTATATACTTCATATATATAGTGCCGTGAGGCACCGGCTGAGTAGAATAGTGCCTCCCCCTGCACCAGGTGTCGTAAGATGCGAGAAAGATACTAGAACCGACAGATGGCGGTATATTCATCCGAAACAGTGCAGCTCAAATGCACAGGGCGGGGGTGGGCAGCAGCATCCCCGTCGCGAAAGTTGCGCTCTGCGATTGTATGCAACACGTTTGACCTGACACGAATGGCTGGTATAATGATATAATGATAAATAATATACTCCATTCCTTCAGAAGAATGCAGTTTTATATTAGACAAGGAATTCCCAAAATAGTTTTAGTAAATTTTAAGCCTTGTCGTTATGAACAAAAAAATTAATCCTTTCTCATTATACTACTAGTATAGATTCAATATTTTTACGCGTGAATATTATTGCTATGTGATCCAGAATCCTGGACGCTGAGGCAACTCGCAACTCGGGAACGGGTCCCGCCGCCCATCCCTATTCCCGCGGGACAGCCACACCGGACTCGTTTGTGCTTTTCAATTTATTCGCCGTCGTCCGTTTTGTTTTGACTGTGGGGGCGCCACTGAGCTGTTGTTGCGTCGATTATTCCAGAGTGTATTCCCAGTGAATATAACAAACAGATTCCTGGACAATAGTTAATACATCTGAATTCGTTTATATTGACCAGCCGCTTAATTTGAAGTTAGTACGAAGATTGGTTAACAAACGAAATTCTTAACAACTTGGTCAGATATAATGATTACTTGTGCCGGATATAGATGTCGCTAATGATGACCCAGTCGCTGGTGACTGACTTGATTTCTACATGACGTAGACCTCACTCAAATGTCAACTCCATTGGTATACAATCCGCGTGATAGTACGTGTCACCGCAGCTAATAAATTCTCGTAATATCACAAGGATATCACTAACGCGATCAATCTTGTGACTTGAAGATGTCAAGTCACATTACCCAGTGATTTCACTGCCTCAATCACCCTTCAGACCGGAATACAGCAATGCGAACCCTGCTAACTGAAAAATAGGTGAGTGTGAGGTACCAATGTAGTCGAGCGTATGAGGTCTACCTCGAGTGATAGAGCGTTTTATATCATGCGTTTCATGTTGTTTGTCTAAAATGAACTTTTAGACTCCTGGACCTATTTTAACCTAGTTTTGCTTATTGTGTATAGTTTGATCCAATTTATTGTCGCATTATTTTGTTCAAATTGAACATTTAAGTATGCCGTGAGGTACCGGTAAAATAGAATAGTACCTCCCACTGCACCAGGTGTCATAAGGGGCGACTGAGGTACCAGAACCGACAGATGGCGGTATATCCATCTGAAACAGTGCAGCTAAAATGCACAGGGCGGGGATAGGCAGCAGCATCCCCGTCGCGATAGCTGCGCTCTGCGATTGCTAACATGCTTGACCAGCGCAGCAGTTATGGGCAAAAAACCACCTTTCTTGGAGAGGCTTATGCTCAGCTGTGGACTTCCAATGGCTGGTATGATGATGAAACATATAAGTGTAGTTAAGACAGAAAAACGTATTAGCTAATAAATTACAAAAGGAAAAATAGAAATGCTTCAAGATTTTTTTATAAGACGTCCACTGCTAGACATAGGCCTCCCCAAGTAATCTCCCGTGATCCTGCGGTTTTAGTCAGATCGTCTGTCCATCTTGCGGGTGGACGCCCTACGCTTTTATTATAAAGAGGAGTTACTTTAAATGTAACAATAAGTCTCATGAAATATTACACCTACTGATTTTCAAAATTGTGCCGTTTATAACATTTACAAGGTACAACATAAGACTTTTTAATGGAAGAGATTTGAACGGAATTTTGTAAAATACCAAAGGGACAGGAAAATAATATAATTCACTTTAGTTTTTTGTTCAATGTTTCGGTGATCTTGCAGCATTTGTTACTTTTTTTAAAGCTTACTCATTCAAAAAAAATAATAAATATACTTAATTGTACAGCTGAGATACGAAGACAAAGAATAATTAAATATGGAAATGGTAGAATGGGCGGCCTTATTGCAAAGAGCGTACTACGTCTTCTGTCAGACATAGGCCTTCCCAAGAAAGGGAGAATTTAGCCCATAAACAATCTCAGAGAGTATCTTCGTGGCGGGAATGCTGGTACTCATCCCTGTTGCATATGAGCTACACTGCCCCGCGTGGATATACCGCCTTCCATAGGTTCCGGTATCTCAGTTGCCTCTTACGACATTCTACCTAACTCACACCTGTTTCTTCTGCCAAACAGTATGCATTACTCGGGTGAAAGAGGCAGTGAAATTACTGGGTAATAACATAACATCTTCTCATCACCATCATCTTGTGTCTATAGGCTATAGCAATGCTTATCATTGGGAACCGTATGATTGTTTGTAGTCTAGCACAACCTGGTGCAGGGGGAGGTACTATTCTACTCTACCGGTACCACATGTATAGGATACACATACAAATATGAAGCTCACTAGTCCGGCGTACCTCGAGCGGAAGTGCGCCCGCCGACACGCTTTCTGCGCACGCGCCGCTTCTGTTCGGCGCAGGACTGTACCACTTTTACCGCTATGGATTTAATTAGTGTTAAATTTGTGTATTTAAATGGCAACGGTGTTTCGGCCTTTGCTTGTTGATTGAAGATAAAACAAGAATCTTTTATATAATAATAAAGATTTATACTTTATTCAAGTAGGCCCATTATTTCTTTCGTGTTGTCAAACGATAATATTTTATTCTATAAAAGACTAGATTACATTACATTACATATATACTCTTTAATGTACATAAAAAAATTACATAGGTAACCAGAAAGAATAAAGCGAGAGGTTCTAATACAATATCTGTTTCAGGCAACCTTTCGATGGACATGTAAGAAGAATATGATAGGGCAGTTAGATGTGTTCTACTAATTTATTTATAAGAAGAAAATAAAGTAAATTATATATTAATACTAAACTTGTATATATAACAATAAAATTACTTACCAATAAATATAATTCAAATTTTATAAACATATATATATATATTACGGTTCAACTTATAAACGTATAAACCTAAACCGATTTTAAAAATTGTTTCAACATTACAGAACTTCTTATTTGCCAAGTAAAAGAATTTGTTATATTTTCTAAAAACATATGAGCATGCTACCTTAATAGAACTATATAAAAAAAAATATATTTCTGTAGAAGCAATCGTATGGCGTAGCTTTGCGACGGGAATGATCCTGCCCATGCCCGTCCGTGTTTGAACAATGCTATTTTAGTTGGATCATCTATGGTCATCTATCAGTTCCGGTACAGTACCTTCATCCGTGCAGTAGATTAAATCTAGAAGTCTAGACAGACAAGCAAGCAAACATGTTCACAGCAACAATTTCCTTTACCTATACTCAGACAAATTCGTGGACAAAAAACTAAAATATTTTATAATATTCTATATCTACCCTCAACCCCTCGATACAATATATACAATAACTGAATAAGCGGTATTAAACCGCCAAATCCAGTTATGACTAGTATAATCCGGTTTGTAAACTGATAAAGCGCCGTCTCTTATCTAGATCCGCAATATGTCCGCATTGAATTTCGATTCGTGAAATTATCTATTATAAACATTGTCAGTGTTATTACAAAACTGCGTATGTCATATTTGTTGTTAAGGTTCAATTTTCACCTTATTCTATTGTAAATTGTAATTAATTGACATTCGTTACTTACGCGGTGTTGAATTATACCTGACGATAAGCTTTTTCCGATATTTATGCAAGCAGTTGTGACCTGTGACTTCGCTCATTTAGTATTCGTTATATTGGACATAGGTCAAGCACCAGTCGACTCTAACTAATTACTAACAGACCGGTTGTAAGCGATCTTTCAATCATCGCGATCGTGCGGATTTAGATTATATTTCAGATTGTCTATCCACCTTGTGGACGGTGGAAGATGGACGCCGACGTTGCCTAGTCACACCTCACTCTCACCTATTCTACAGCTAAATAACAGTGTTCATTGCTATGTTCCGGTTTAAAGGATAAGAGTAAGAGGCAGTGAAATTACTGGATAATGTGGCATAATATAAATAATTAATATATAAATAAAATCACAGACAATTTCATACATTGACATGACTCCGAGATTGAGCTAAAATACTGTTAAATACTTTGATATCAGACAACAGAGGAATCACAAATATATTACTTAAATACTTTACTTATATATTCAACAACCAGATACAGAACAAACCCAAACATCAATATTTGTCCTGGGCGGGGATAGAACACACGACCTTTGGTGAACAAGATAGGATCACTACCATCTTCGCCTTATTGCATCGGTGCTAGTAATATCCTTATGATATTGCAAACGTTTACTTATCAAGCGGACTGTATGCCTGTTGGTCGACTGGACTTAATAATATAGATATATATTATTTTTAAATCCTATCCAATACTTTAAAGAAGCTTAATTAAACTTAACACTAAGAAAAGAACCTCAAATACTTTCTTTAATGATTATTGACAGCAAAAAACAGTTTCTCAATTTCAGTTACAAATTTCAACTGGTACAACCAACCGATTCTAGCACTTATTGTATGCTAATAAAAATCAGTTTTGGATGTTGGAGAGTTGTTGGTGCTTGGAGCCCTTGTTGGCTACATTACGATAATGTTCGCGATCCCCTGTATTGTAGCCCTTGTGTAATAGAACTAGTACAGTTGTGTGCAAAGGGTAAATTAATATTTTTAATTAGATTTTTTACTAGTAGTAAAACATTTTTTATACAAAATCTTATTTGAAAAATATCAACGGACTAGCTAACCCGACTAACGGTGTCCTATCTAAACTATATACGTTTATCATTAAAAAATATTGCCACTATAATTATTCTATCGTTGTAAATATGAACAGGAAATTCTAGATTGATTTATCGTCTTAGTCTGGCGAAAAATCTAATATAAACTTCAGTTATTTTTTATGCACTACAACAGTGGCAAACAAACGTACGGCCCTATTTTATTATATAGTATATATTACCGTATTATTGTTGTATTATCTATAATACTCAATGTTTGATGAGACATATTAATATTGTTTGTACCTATTTATTTCGTTAGTATTAGAAACTAAATATTCACAATTAATAAAAAATAAAGCTTAGTTATCACTTTGATTCGCAACTGTACAGCAATACACTCTCACTTAGGGTGTGATCACACTTGTAATTGACTTATCTCGAGTGCTTTGAATTATACCAATGTGCGCGCGCCCTAACGGTAACCAGATCAGTGCGGTTCAATCCGGTTATTATGGTTTCACCGGTTTAATCCGGTTGTCGGTTTATTTTCGAGTGATTGAGTTATAAATATTAATATACAAGTGGTTTTTTATTATGCATTAATATATATTAATCAATATTAGTTAGTATTAACGCAGTGGTTAAGTCGTCGTGATAGTTGAAGTTAAGTGATTTTCTTAACGGTCGGTATTTGGATGGGTGACCCGATATTGATAACCTCGAGCTAGTCCACAATGAGGAAGTACTACATCATCGTAGCATCTATAAAACATTACTCTATTACATTTAAACTGCACTATTTCTGGTAGATATGCCGCCATCTGTCGGTTCCGATACCTCAGTCACTTCTTACGACACCTGATACAGGGGGGGGTACTTTTTTATTCTGCTGGTAAGCTTAGGAAGTACTTAAACTCTCCAATCTGCATTCGGCTGTATAGTGTTTGATATGTTTCCTTATTCGACCATAAAAGTCAGTGTTTCTTCTCAGAAGATAGGTTCATTTCACCATGATCCCTTTGGCCAACTTTGAATCATATGAAAATACCTTCGTAAATTTATCTGTGGTATCTTTTTTAGTTTAAATTAAACTTTTCAAGCAATGATTGATGTAGTTATATCGATTAGTAGCCAAAGTTACTATTTAGAGGCAATGTTACCCGTAATTACGTACCATAATGTTAGTATTGAAGAAAATAATCAATGAATCGATATAAAACATACAAAAAAAGCAAATTAATCAAATCAATTTCTCACAATATCAACGACAGCGTATTAGAGTGCAAGAGCGTTCCCCAGGGAATGGGGAGGAGTCCCGACAGGACTAGGGGATGGAGGCATTTGTAAATGGATCAATTTCAAGTGTGTGACGTTGTGCTTTTTTGTATCAAAATTTATGTGTTGATGATGTATCGTGCTAAAATATTAATTATATATATTAAAGAACGTATCACGTTGTTTGTCCGGGATAAACTTTTGAACTACTGAACCGGTTTTAACCAATTCTTTCTTACAGTGTACAGTTTGATCCAAATAGAGACAGGATAAATATAGTATTGATAGGATAGATTATATTTTAATTTATGGTTGCATTTTTTTATGATCAACATATATAGTTAAGACTGGTCAAGATCAAGGTCAACTGTCAAGTTAGCTAGTAGGTAAAATATATAGGCGCAATAGAAAGCGTCTCAAACCTTAGAAATTTGAAGATATTCATTGTTTGTTTCGCTTTAACAAGCGGATCGATTATAAAAAGTTTTGGTAATAATGTCGTAAGAAAGGATTTCTATTTTTGTCTATCGCGAATATAGACAAAAAAGTATGAACCTATTTTGAAAATTCTTTCACAGATAGAGCTAGTCTTCTTAAAAAATATAAGGTAAACTAACATATGGATCCCAACCTAAAAAGGATATATGTAAACAGTTTTTTTTATTTTTGTCTGTTTGTAACAAATAAACTCAAAAACTAATGAAGTAATTTTAAAAAATCATTCATTATTAGTTAAATAAATTATCAGAAAAAAAACACAAACTATAATTTTTTCCCAATTTTCTAATGAGACGGAACTACGCGGTAAAAATCGGGAAGCGCTCCTAGGTTTCCATAAAAAATTGTAGTTTTTCCTATTTTAATGTGCATATCAGTGTCCCATCTACGATTAGCCATTAAAAAGCGTCATAGTGATTCAATAAAAAATACTCTTCAGTATAAATCAGTCAAGACAACGCGCGAGAAGGGGTAACAAGTAATCAAATCTTCATAATTTCTCCCCCCATTATTTTATTGGGGGAATTTAATTTTACTCAGCACTAATGTCAAGTCCTGTGGGAGGGGCGCGATCAATTTATGGTCGATTTGGGAATACAAGGCAATATGTGATTCTTCCCGGCTATGTGATTTGGGAAAGGATGAGCTGACCCGACAAACTTTGTCGTGTTTTAATTTTGAATATTGAATTCGACTTGTTAATTAATAAAATTTCAAGCCGCAGGATACCAACAAAATAGAGTAGTACCTGTTCCTGTAATAGTGTCGTTAGAGGTGGCGGTATTGGAACCAACGGATAGCGGTGTATCTGTGTTATACAAATGCAACAAAGCAGGGATATTTTTTTTTGCATTTTTATATTATTTATATTTACCTGACTCTGAAAAAAGTTGCTTAAAGCACTTGTGTTTCAGACATCAGATAACAGAGGAATCACAAATATAGCACCTAATTATATATTTTGCCGTGCAGATAATCAGTATATCTATTCGAGTTAGTGTAGCTTAAATGCATAGAATGGGGATGGGCAGCTGTACTCTGCGATTAACAACACGCTTGCCCAGCGCGGCAATTATTGGCAAAATTCTCCCTTTCTTGATGAAACCTATGGGCAATGACCTTCCAGTGGCTGTAATGATGACAATTATGGATACATATCTAATACTCAGACACAGAACTGTTCTTGGTGAAGATTGAACCTACGACCCTAGGTTACGACTACATTGTGTCTAGAACTACAATTTGATCCAGTTAATCTAATGATAAACAAGTTATGACACCCTGCTCCTATTCACCAGGTACTACGAGACAGGCAGTTTCAAGGCTGGCGTGATTGGAGGCTCCAAGCCCAAGGTGGCGACGCCACCAGTGGTAGACGCCATCGCGGCGTACAAGCGAGAGAACCCGACCATGTTCGCGTGGGAGATCCGTGACCGGCTGCTGAGCGAGGGCATATGCAGCCAGGATAATGTTCCTTCTGTATCTAGTATTAACAGGTACGTATTCAATATACATAAATATATATGTATATATAAATTTGCCGTAAGATACCGGCAGAGTAGAATAGTACCTCTCACTGTATCAGGTGTCGTAAGAGGCGACTAAGATACCAGAACTATATGGCGGTATATCTACCCGGAACAGTGCAACTAAAATGCACAAGGCGGGGATAAGCAGCAGAATCTTTGTCGGGAAAGATGCGCTCTGCGATTGCCAACACGCTTACCCAGCGCGGCAATTATGGGCAAAGCACCTCCTTTCTTTGAGAGGCCTATGTCCAGCAGTGGACTTTCAAAGGCTGAAATGATGATTATATATAAATGTGCCATGGAGTACCGGTGGATTAGACTAGTATTTGTGCCAGGTATTGTAAGAGGCGACTAAGGTACCGGCATAAGCTTACTCCCAACGTTTGTGAATGGATTTAGTGGCAACGCCGAGAGATATTTTCTTTTACATAAGGTAGATCTCGTGCAAAGATCGTCTGCATTGGTCTGACTCTCAATTATTTGTACCGACAAATAACAGTGTTCGCATTGCTGTGTTCTGAAGGGTGATAGAGGCAGTTAAATTACAGGATAATGTAATAATGTCGGTGATACTTCAAAACCGCGAATGTAGCGTTAGTAAATAAGATTCAAATCTCAGTTTTTATTATAGAAATTTGGACTTTATTGACAAATCGTTACTTTCGAGGTATTGCACTATCTGTGATGATATAGTATCTTATATCATAAGGATGATAACACGCTAGTGATATCCTTGTGATATTTCTAACATTAGGCTGCAGTGATACTTACTATCACTCAGACTGTAGGTTTGTCGATCTAGTCTATATAAATAAAAAATGTATATGTATACATTTTGATGATTTGTCGATTTAGTCAGCTCATATCCTCCGATGTAAACTTTCGCTAGCCATCTTTGTTAAGTTTCTTCAACCTCCTGCCACTTAAGTTAATGTAAACCATTACAGCCTATTATGTCAACCCTTCCGTATGTCTGTCACATATTTCTTCCACCATAAATACTAACAATAAAACCCATGACTATACAGGACCCAAACGGTTCTGCCAAAGTACCAATGTTTGGGAGAACTTTTAAAGTTACAGTTATTGTAATCTGAACCCTTTTGTGTTTTATTTAGGTATAGTTTTGTATGTTTGGGTGAGAGGATGGGATAATTCGGTTGGGGCCATTTGGTTAGCGATGATTGTTATGATTATATATATAAATATGATTTTAGTGTTTGTTTGTAATTCCAACAGCTTTTCACTCATTCATATACAAAATATAAAATGCATGTCTGTCTGTCGGTCCATTTGTTTCAGCTAATCTCTGAAATAGTTTTATAGATTTTAACGAAACTTTCACTGACAAATGCCTATTATATGCTATTGTCAAGCGAACAAGAATTACGTGGGTGAAACCGCGGGCGCTGTTAGTACCTATTTGTATATAATTTGGTCAATTACCCTCAAAACTCTTTATCTAATCATGAAGAAAATTTCACAACATAGACAAAAAAAATGAAAAAAAAAGTTCAGTTGTTTCCATACATGTACCAGGTTGCAAACGGATTCAAATCCGCTCTTCTCTGACCGGGGAATGCACTACTAGTGAAGTTACGGATATTTAGTGTACACGTTTTATTATTCTTAGTATTCTTTTAATGATGTAATAATAATAATAATACTTTTATTTGCACATAAACATGGTATAATGGTGATAAACAACAGAATTAAAGGAGCTTTTTCGGAGGACATATTTTTTAAAAGGGGATAATTTTTAAGGAGAAGTTTCACTAATATAGTAAGTCAGTGTCATCTATTTAATGGCAGCAATCATATCGGTATTGTAATTAGGAACCTAATGAAGACGCGACGCAATTCTAAAAATAAATCAAATAGACACAATTTGGTCTTACAGTTTATAGTCATTTTTTTACGAGTATTATAAAGAGGTTAAGGAAGAATTTGACGAACTGCTTTCAAACTTACTTAGATATTCGCTTAAAGTCTTGTGGTATATCACAATCAATTAATTAAAATCATCCAAAGCAGCATCATCACTACCGCCAATGTCCTGGCCCCAAATCAAGGGGTTGCGTGACGGAACCGAGAGCGTTTACCGGAAACCCGGCACGGGAGGGGAACGAGGGGTCACGGGAGGGGGGAGGGACGCATAAAGATGGCGGCGCCGGAAGCAGTAGACACGTGCTCCGCGCGCACCGGACATCCCACCATCCATTGAATTATAGCGATCCACATTCCGTGATTTTACCATTGCACTATCTTTTTGTATGACATTTGTTGAGAGGTACACGGTTTTTCGATTAGGTTATGATTATAATTTGAAATGAGGATGAATACAGCATTTATGGCTTTTGGTTCCACCTAGATTTGAATGTGTACATCGGGGTGGGCAAAAACTATGGATCTGCACTTGCTATGATCTTGGCATAGCTCTCTCGCTTCGTTTACATGCATTAGTCATTTCATTGTCACTAGTTTATTTTTTGATCGTTTACCTGGTCCTTATTTAATACCTCTTCTGCTTTGGTTACTGTATGTTCGAAGTAGACAAACATCCGGTTTGAAGAATGAGAGAGACTGTGAAATTACTGGACAATGTTGCATAATATCTTTAAGCCACAAGGTTGGCAATACGCTAGTGATATCCTGGTGACATTACGAGCTTCTATAGGCTGCAGTGACGTTCACTTTGACGAGGACGATACGCTTTATTTTTAAGTAAGAATATTTTCCAGCAATGACGTACAGGTTAGCTATCAATAAAATGATTATCAAAATCCAGCAACAAACAAACGATAACACGAAAATTAATAAACGGTAGCATATAGATAGCGAAATCAGATAAACATTGACAAGTACACGGTGCAATTTACCCATATTTGCTGCATTATCTAATCTGGCAACACCGCTCAGGGGGATTTGGTTAATACTAGCGACACTCGAGATTGAGTGGTCGTTGTGTAGGAAAATGCGGGGAAAATTTTGCTTTTCCACGCCGCCATGTTGACATACGATTTGTTGAGAATTAGAATTTATTTATTAACTTTGTCGGGAAAGTTTGCTAGTTTCGGTCGCAACATATTGTTTATAATGATAATGTTGTCATATAAACTGATAGAAACTTAAAACAAACTCATCAGCGTTCAATCAAAAAAAATATATATATTTTTAATTTTCAAACGTAACCATAGACAAAATTATGTTTTGCTGTCAGCTGCGTTTTATTAATAAACGACTAGACAAATATTTTAGCTGATTCATTTTTCACTTTGCTGTCACTAGATTTCGTTATTCCATATCAGTTGCATTTTGTTGTACAACGTTTTATGTCACGATACATATACATAATATAGAAACGAAACCTTCGAGCCTTTTTGAGATTATTTGGCATTGTAAAAGCTTGCCTTGCGTTACCGACGCATGAACAAAGAGTCGTAAAAGGTAATCGAGGTACCAGAACCGATAGAGGGCGGTATGCGGCAGTTCGGGGATGTGCATTAGTATTCTCATCGCAAAATTATCCTTTGCGATTGTCACCACGCCTGCCCAGTGCGGCAATTATGGCTGATCTTCCCTCTATCTTGGGTAGGTCTATGACTATCAGTAGATATCCTTCGGTGGCTGATGATAATGAATTGTGTTTTTAAGCGAAATTGAGACTATATGTGTTTTTGAAAATTGAACGGCTATTTCATCTATTTCTTCGGACACATGACAATTTTCGCTCCGCTGTATTGATTGTAGTAATTAAGTTACTGGACCACACCACAACTAAATAAACAAGTATACTTTAATCGTCTGATTGTATTCTTTATTTAACTTGAACATACAAGGTTACACATTTTGGTCACCATTTGGATTATAGGCGATAAGCAAGCATGCAGTCCGCGTGATAGTAAGCTTCACCGCAGCCTATAGACGCTAGTGATATCCTTGTATCACTTGCGTTGCCAATCTTGTGACTTGAAGATATTATGTCATATTACCCAATCATTTTACTGCTTCTCTCACCCTTCAAACCGGAACACAACAAAGCAAACACTGCTGTTTGGCGGTAGAAATAAGTGAAAGTGAGGTACCAATACAACTGACCTTAGTAAGAGGTCTACCTTATATAGATGTTAGTTAACAAAATGTTTGTTTTATTGAATTATAAACGAAAATTCTAATCTTTTGTACACATTACTCATCACGCCTGTGTCCCACCGGAGCAGGCAGAGACTATGAATCTTGGCATAACTCTCTCGCTTCCTTTCATCGCAGTAGTCCTTACCAATTTTTTTTTACACAACATCTCATACATTGACCTGACTCCATGGTAAGTCGCTTAAAGCACTTGTGTTTCGGATGCCAGACAACAGAGGAATCACAAATATACTACTTAAGTACATATATTTAACACCCATACACAGAACAAACACAAATATCTTCATATAAAATTTGCTGATGGGTGAGAATCGAACCTACAATCTCTAGCGCAAAAGATAGGGTCACTACCATCTGCGCCAACGGGCCAGTCAAATTGTTATAAAATTATTAAATCAATCAATTCCTTTCTCTATTGTTATCACTGCATCGTCTTTTACACCACAACGACCTTATTTTACTATTCTTTAACCTATATTTTTAACTCTTTTCTGTGTACAATGTTAGTTTAGATATCTATATATGAATTGAAAGGATACATATCTATATTGTATTTTCATTTAGTTCATATGCCGTGTAATTTTAAACATCAACTAGTTCTAGTAAAAGCATTAAAATTTATTACCCGGCGGAATTTGGAATGCGACTCAATCAAGTGCACTCCGGAAAGGCGATATCGACTGTGGAGGGTGCGGTCCATTATTCTACAATATAGCAGCATTATTGGCATCAATAAACAGTCAGCCGAGGGTTAGTTTGAAACGTATTACGACACGGCTATTCATTTGTACTGGCGAGCTTGGTGAAATTTTTCAGACTTAGTTTATAATAAATAACACAACATATCATACATTGACGTGATTTCGAGGTAAGTAGAATAACTAATATAATACTTAAATACGTATTTAACACCCAGACATAGAGCAAATACAAATACTTTTTATTAAAAAAGAAACCGCATCAGAATCCATTGCGTTATTTTGAAGATCAAAGCATAGTGGTGTGACAAAATTTATTTTCAACTGGCAATGCCTTATTTTTCTTAGTAAGATTATTGTATGGCATAAATAACAAGAAATTTGTCACCAAAATCTAATATAGTTTTTATAATTAACCAACTCACTCACCCTGTAAACTCATAATTTGATTTATAACCCCAATTTAGTTTAAATTTTAACCACTAGGGGAGTCAATTCGAAATACATTATGATACTATTCGAAAGTCCCCTACCGCTTTGAGTATAAGGCAGACGCGGACGCGTGCAAACACTAGTTTTTACCATAGAGCAACCCCTTTGAGATGTGTATGGATATTCACTACGCCCAATGGGAGGTACTATTCTACTTTGCCAGTACCTCACGGTAAAGAAACATATTTCATCATATATTTTTTTATTTTTCTTTATACTCTTTATCATTTACGTCTAATTTTCTTAAAAGAATATATATTAAACATGTGTAGGTACACATCTCCAAGGTTACCGTCTAGTTAATGTTATATTTAATTATGAATGTTAATGAAAATTATGTATAGGTGACAGAAATCTGTAAGTGTGTTGTGTGTTAAAATATAAAAATTTGTTCGCGTCCGCGTTCGCGTCTGCTTGTGCTTTATTAAGAGCTAAGTGACCAGGCGGTTGACGCGCGCCTCACGCGTGCCTGGCGCGCGTCTGCCACGCGTCGTTAATGTCTGCCGGAACCCAAGACGGGGTTGCGAGTCGGAACAATAAAAATCTATTTGAGTGGAAGTGAGAAGTCGCGAACTTTGGTCAGATAGTAATCTAATGTTTATTAACTCATTGGGCACTAAGATAAAATTTATATGTTTCTAAATAAAAAGGAACTACCGTATTGTTACCGGATTCGGGAGTGTGTTACAAGCCGCGTAATTGATGGGCTCATTGACGCAGATTGTAGTGATACTGTCTTGTGCGTCAAAGGTCGTAGGTTCGATCCCTAATATTGAATTAAAGCGCCATATCGTCACTGTCGTAGATATCAAATTATCTATTTTACCTATTATCTGCACAAAAAGAACATTAGAAAAAAATCGACTTGCCTATAAAGGTCTCGGTAGTACAACGGCACACAAATATTTCTATGACGATATTAGTATTTATTAGTCTGGGTGTTAAATGTATGTATTTAAGTAAATGATTTCTCTGTTGGCTGATATCCGTATCACGAGTGTTTCAAGTGATTTATCATGGAATCAGGTCAATGTATGAGATATTGTAGGAACTTATTAAAAAGACAAGATATCCCAGGTGGATTGTTAAGTATAGTATTGTAATACATGGTTTTTTCCATGATTTTATAGGTATAAGTTTGTTGTATATATGTCTAATTATTTTAAAAATAAAACAACATTCGTTTAAATTTAAGAACATGAATAATCTTAAATAAAATAGACAGGCAATTTTTAAGCATTGATTTTTATTATTGTAATTAAGTAGTAACATTACTATAGTTATGATTGCAGGTACTATAATTTCCTTGGTTATATATATATATTATTCACTGTAAATAAACATTTACATATTTACCTCATTTATTTTGATATTAGCAAATATATGCTATTATCCCTACTAATTTTATAAATGCGAAAGTAACTCTGTCTGTCTGTTACGCTTTACCGCTTAAACCTCTCAACCGATTTTGATGAAATTTGGCACAGACAATCTTTAGACCCTGAAAAAGGACATAGATTATTTTGTAATTCGAAATAAGGGTTATAAGGGGCCGGAAGGGGGGATGAAAAGTTGTATGGAAGTGTCGCTATTTTTAGAGCTAGAAACTTGAAACTTATTTTTCAGGCCATTGATTTGATATAAATAAACGTGACATTCAAAGTTTATATAAGTTAAGGTAAAGAAGTCGCGGGTACAGCTAGTACAATAATATAAATAAACTACGCTAGTGTTAATTCAGTTCTTGGGCGCGATGTACCGGTAGACAAAAACTACGCTCTTTGATTACCACTTTGGACATATCTTCCATATTAATTATGGACAAAAGATCTGGATATAGGCAATATTTGAGTGTGCAAGTCCAGTCAGTTAGTCTTATGTCAGAATAGGCGCTTAAGGTACCAGAACCGACAGATGGCGGTATATCCATTCGAAACAGTGCAGTTCAAATGCACAGGGTGGGGATGGGCAGCAGCATCACCATCGCGATAGCTGTTCTCTGTGATTGTAAACACGCTTGCCTAGCGCGGCAATTATGGGCATAACACCTTACTTGGAGAGGCTTATGTCCAGCAATGGACTTCCAATGGCTGGTGCAATGAATTAGGCACACAATACAGAGTCACAACCCAACAAAACATGTTCTTAGAATCTTTTTAAGTCGTGACTTATTTAAAAACTCTATACATTTATAATGAAGATATATTTTAAAATTTTGGACTTTAACAATGGTTTTATATAAACTAGTTTGACAAACAGGCGTACTGCCCGTGTCATAGTAAACGTCACAGCAGCCTATAGACGCTCGTAATATCACAAAGATATCACTAGCGCTTTGTGACTTGAGGATATAATGCCGCATTACCCAGTAGATTCACTGCCACTCTCACCCTTCATAGCGGAACACTGCAATGCGAACACTGCCATTTGGCGGTAGAAATAGGTGAGAGTGAGGTACAAATGTAGACGACCTTTTGTATGAGGCCTACCTCATTTATTAGTGAAAAGAATAAATATAATAAAAACAAAAAAATACCATCTTGATAATTGAGTTTTAAAGAAGAGTATGGTTGGCCATTTTTCAATTAATTAGCGTTAATCTGCGAATATCAGGCACACAGAATTGGATGATGACGTTGGTTGGATTGATTAATACCTAAATAGTTATTTTTAATCTGTGGCATATATTTAAATTTAATTCTTCCCCCTATCTAAAAAAAATAATGCCTCAGGAAACCGACACCGTAAGCTTACTTAGCAGATCTCAAAATGAAATTACTTTTACAACATCGTTGACACATTTTTGTCCCCCCAAAAGAAATCTAACCTAAATTATCCCGCCAAATTATTCAGTTTGCGCGGCAAAAATTCAAATGTCAAATTGGGGTTGCCAGAGTTATAGCTTCAATTACCAGCCGGGCGCCAGATTAAAAATGTCTTGCGAGTTGGCAGTTTTTTCCCATTTCATTGTTTTGACGCCCCCCGCGTTTTATGGCGACTGCGTGTTTTAGTGGCCAGTACGAATTTCAAGGAAAAAAGTTAATTTGTGTTATATAATACTGCTACTGTTGGAAAAGATACTCAAATGACTTTTCTTATTATTATATACTTTTTTTTAATGCAATGTGAGCTCAATCAGTATTATAATGTAAATTTATGATTGTGATGGAAACTAATTAGGCTTACATGTTACAAATATTTCTAGTATGAAATAAACAAAACTTTAAAAATGTCAATTGTCAGCGTATGGATAAAATTCCAGCAGATTGAGTTAACTTTCAAGAAGATTTTCAGGCCTGCTAACTGTCCTGCTAAATCTAGGATTTAATTTCCTACTTAATATTCTTTTTTAATTATAAATATGTTTATGTTTTAAATTGAAAGTAAACTAAAATGAGAATATGGAAAAAGAATATTTTTAGACATTTTTCAAAATTAGGAAATCCCAAATTATATCAATAAAAATAACTTTATAATAGAGAAATGATAAAGCACTTAACAGATATGCCTTTAAGCATTACTTAGGTAATGTTTTTCTATATATAACTCTTCAATGATTCTGTAGCTTAATAGAATACATAAGCTAAATTTTTAAAAACTTAGAGATTTAATTTAGTTCGACAAAAATCATCCTATTTCTAAGTTCCCGTCGGATCCACACAATCGAAGCCACAGGCGGATGCTAGTCTATAAAAATCACCTTTTCAATAAAGGCACCCCAATAAATCGACTATGTCCCAAAGAATACTCGCATCAAGGATAAAGTAATGTAACAATATAACATGGCAACCCTTCCCACAGGAAAAGGATATCATAACTCGGCTTTTTGTGGATTTGCTCCCGGAGTTTTGCATTCGGATGTGGGGGTGAAAAATTTGCCATTTTCTGGTTGCGTTTTGGAAGGCTTTTATATGTAAATGTATGAAGTATGTTTGGGGATGTAAAAGAATTACATAACGTTACGTTATTTGCTGCAAAATAAACTCAATTTTAGATATTTTCTCTACTCTGTTTATCTGATACACTTTCACGTCTTATATACTTAATTGACTTTGATGAAACTTGGCATGTACCTACATAGCGCAAACTTTATAGAAGGACAGACTAAAAACATTTCCGTAAGACGTTACAGAAAATTGAAGTGAAAACAAGAACAATATATAATATTATCTAAGCGTTGTAGGAATACATCATTAGCGTGAATTTCATAATTTTGCAACTCTACTAAAAATATATACAGATACGTCTCATCTAATTTGATAATAAAATTAAATAAATGTCCGATTATTATTAATGTTTTGCTTTAGTGATAATGTCTATTTTTTATACAAATATGTATTTTCATAATAAAGTTTATGAATTTTATTGTAAAAATATTATATACATTAGTTAGTTCTAATATATTTAAATGTCTTTGCAGGGCGTCTCATTTAAGTCTAATTTATATCTTCTCCACCATGTACATATAATGTGACGAGCAGAAAATAAACTTAAATAGATTTTACCGTCTATTAACTACAGTCAACAATTCTATTAAATAATAGAAAAATATGTAAACTAAACATACATAAAACTAATAAATACCTCTGTTTATATAAAAACCGTAATTTGTTTTTAACTAAAGTTATTATCATCAGTCAACGATAATATCAATACCATAATTACTGCACATATATCATGCAAAGGCGCCATTTTTGTTTCACCATTTTCCCGCGCGAGTTGACAGTTCATTCCGCCATGATGGATAGTGGTGCGCTCATCTGAATTATGGCCAGTATCTCCTGGGTTGACATATGCAAAAATTGTTTTGCAAGTTATCAAGAGGTCGGATTAGTTAGTAATAGAGTCGTCTAGGGTGCGGGTTGATTGATGAGTGTGTCTGGACATGTTGTCAGCAGCTATGCGTTTATCTGTGTACGGATTTAGGGGATATCAAATGAAGAGTTTGTATACAAAAAATCGTGTCCCTTAGAAACTGTTTAGTTTTGGGTTCAAAAGTCGCCTATGTCGCTAACTAAACCACACAAAGCCATGTCGGTCCCTTTATAAACACAAACAAAATCTATCACGCCACAATTATACATATTTTCGGGATCAACCGCTCTAGCGTATGTATTTGATACAAGCTGTCACGTCAATAACAGTAGAATGCACAGTTTTTTATATTATGAAAGGCTAACCCTACGGGTAATGGGATATGTCTCGAAGCCAAGCGGTACCCTAGGGTAGGGTACCAATTGTGTCGGTACCCTAGGTACACAATTGGTATATCCTCCTGAAACAGTGTATCTCAAGTGCAATGGGTGTGGATTAACAGAAGCTTCCATCGCAAAATTACGCTATGTGATTTTGCGATGCCCCCATTTTAATCTATGTCCAGCAAATTGGGCTCTACGGCTGATATGAAAAAAAACCTTGAAAAAGCATTCTTTTTTACACATACAAGATTCAAGTGGTTTAAAAATGTATGCTATATATCCCACGAGCAGACACAAACAATTACAATAATCATAAACTTGTTTCTCACCATAATCTCATTGCCAACCTCAATTAAAGTGGATGACAAGATTATGCCATTACTGGCAACCCCAAAAAAAAATGGAACGGCCCGCACGCGGCCCGACATCCTTTAGCAATATACCGACCGACCGCCAATTTGTAACGCATCCGACGCATTGTGCGGCCAAAAAACGCCGCGTGTGTTCCTGCCTTAATGTGAGTTATAGGATTTTTCATTTATAATCGATTTCTCTCACCGCAAACGCAAAGTTTATTAGAAAGCTTTTTATATATATATAAACAAAGATATAAATTAAAGATTTAATAGTAATCTCTTTCAAAGGTCGTCTGCATTGATGCCTTACTCTCGTCTATTTCTACCGCCAAATAGCAGTGTTCGCATTGTTCGCACTGTTTCTATTTGAAGAGTGGGAAAAGCAGTGAAATTACTGAATAAATATGACAGTATCTTCAGTTCATAAAGCTAGCGTCACGCTAGTGATATCTTTGTGAGGATAAAGGTATCTATTGGTTGCGGCCACGTTTACCATCAAGCGGACCGTATTCTTGTTTGCTGAAAAAAGCTAGCATCGCCCCGCTGTTTCTCGCGTAGTTAATGATTCCGTTTCCGGTATGGAAACAAATATACGCTACCAACAAACCGACAGACGTAGTTCTGTCTTATCTTAATAACCTGTATGTTGATCGTGAAAAAAAAATTGCGACTTATTTGTAATATATACTATGCTATCTCTCAAGTTAGATCAATCTGTACACAGTAAGGTAACATTTATGTGACGTGACTTATGTATTGACGGTCGAAAAAGGCGTTTTAAAAATAATATTTATTATTACAATTTATATCTTAAATCAATGAAAGCCCTTATGAGACTAATCATCGTGATGATAATGAATGAGACTAATACAATTCAATAATCAATTAAATAGAAAAAGTAGGTGTGCATGAGCATTTTTGGAGGGTCAGTGTTGACCCTGAAACAAAGTCGGCATTATCTTATTATTCAAAAAAAATAATAGATATTCATTTCCATTATATTTGTTGATAATGTAGGTTTATATTAGTGAAAGAAATTTTGAAATAGGATAAGTAGTTTTTTTGTTTATTATATATTATTTAAAAATATTGTGTTCATAATACACTTTATATATTTGTATTAGGGATTTATATTTTATTTGTCTAGAAATAATTTTAAAGAATGTAGTTCGAGTAGGTTTGGAGGCAAAACGTAACAGAAACATTATTTTCTCCACATAATATCAGTTAAATATGCTGCCTTTGCAAACCCACCAATTACCCATAGGGTCCGCATTTTTGGAAATGAGGAATTCCCAAAAATGCGGCATTCAAAATGGCTGTCAATTTTCACCAAAAATCTTCTGGTAGCGTTCAAAATCTTTTTTCAATCTTAAATGAAATAATATTAAACAATAATTATACTCGTAACATTAACTTTGGCGCTAAGACACCCCTACCAGCGTCGGCGCTGACAAACCATTGTCTTAACGCTAGTGGTTAAAGCAGTTCAATCTAAAGCAGTTTTATCGTTGACTTAATCATTGCGTTAAAGTAAGCATTGGAGATAAGCTTATCTATATCAACACAAGTGGTTTAACCGACTTATTATATAATCAGGTCAATATATGAGAAGTTGGCTGAATTATAATATACCTGTAAATTACTGCATCGTCATATTATGTTCCTTGGTTTTAAAAATTCTTTATCTTCTACAGGATCGTCCGCAACAAAGCGGCAGAGAAGGCGAAGCACGCTCACAACCAACAACAACAGCAACAACAGGAACAGGAAATCAGCTCAGCTCAAGGGAGCGTAGTCTCCGTAAGTCATTCTGCCAGTAAATCTTGATGGAGGATTTATAAAAACATAAAACAAAGATGTTTGCTAGGGGAGACCTAATATAAAAGTCGTCGGTATTGGTGCATCACTCTCGCCAAACTGTGTTCGCGTTGCTGTGTTCCCTGAAAAGTTAGTGAGGCAGTGAAATTACTGGGTAATGTGACATATCTTCAAGTCACAACATTGGCAACCCGCTAGTGATACCCTTATGATATTACTTACGTCTATAGGCTGTGCAGATGCTTGTTATCTCGGTATGAAAGTAGCCCGCGCTTTGTGATGTCATAGACACAAGAACGACGTAATTTTCAAAATGGCGGAATCTGTTCTAACAAATTTCTCAAATAATATAAATATTTGTTTTGGTTGCCAATATTCGATTTCAAGACTTATTATATTTTTGGTAAATAAACATACAATATTATATTTCAATATTAGTAATTTTAAAGCATGGTTATTATGTTAAAATATAATAGAAAATACAATTTTCGCTGACAAATTGATTCGTAAAATAAGTGTAGCAGTCACGTGTTTTTGTGACATATGACGTCACATGTCTTTACGAAGCTCGCCAAATTCTGGATCATTCGGAGTAAGGCAAGTTCCTACAACTTTATCGCAAGAAACACGTCCATTACCCCATCAAACGCACGAACATTTTTCTAGTTAATACAAAGCACGCAATATAATACAAAAAATACTAACCACTACAATCTTACTAGGTGATAACCCACGCGGGCAACGCTCCCGGCACGACGGCAGTCCTCTCCCCCACTACGGACCAACACGTCACCAATACCAGCTACAGCATCAATGGGATCCTTGGTATCGAGCAGGTCGAGGGTCTGCATAACGGCACCACGGGGCTGAAGAGGAAACGGCATGAGGACCAGGGTAAGTATATTATAGATCTCCTATACTCTCTAGCTAATGCAGATAAAGCAATTCTCGAAGATTTTTAGCGTGATCGCTCTTTATCTGTCTCGCTCTGTCTATCTGTCTGTTACGCTTTACCGCTTAAACGTCTCAATTGATTTTGATGAAATTTGGCACAGACAATCTTTGGACCCTGAGAAAGGACATAGCCTATTTTTTAATTCGAAATAAGGGTTGTTAGGGGTTGAAAAGGGGGATGAAAATTTGTATGGAAGGATCGCTATTTTTAGAGCTAGAAACTTGAAACTAATTTTTCAGGCCATTGATTTGATATTAATAAACATGACATTCAAAGTTTATATAAATTGAGGTAAAGAGGTATGGTACCCAACAAAACTATTCCACGCGGACGAAGTCGCGGGCACAGCTAGTACGAGCATAAAATTACTGACATAGCAGAATTTCATGTGGTCAGTCTTGCCAGATCTATTCTTGCAACTATTCTGCTATGGTAATGTTGATGATGGCGCAGTTGTGGACAGCTCGAACCCAAACAAAGGATATAAGACACTTTTGTTCCCGGGAGAGATCCCGTAGGACGCGGCATCAAGTGAAGGTAACAAAAACTTGGGTGGAAATCTTGTATAGTCTGTAATGACATATGTATGTTTGTTTTGCTTATACGCAAAAACTACTGTACTGTTTTCAATTAAACTTTACAATTAATAGCAGCCATTTGTGATAAACAAAGGCAAGTAGTGAATATATATTTCTATATTATTCTAGAGCGCTTTGAGTTTTGTAGAGAGCTACATAAAATTATTATGAACTCCGAAATAATCTCTCCAAAATCTCTACCAAATAATATTTTAGGTCACGCCTAATTGATCGTAGGGCAAAATTAAACTTACTCCTAAGGAATACTTTGGCGAATTTGTAAAACGAGCCCAGTGGGAGATCTGATCTAATAAACTGGCTCTATGTAGAGCAAGTACGTAGAGAAAACTTGTAAGTAATGTTAGTAGCGAGGGCTGGTTGTAGAGACTCCCGGAGAGTCAGTTCTGGCCCCCGAAATCGAGATAGTGATGTGACATTACACGTATCGATATAATCTCACTAGTATTATAAATGGCAAAGTATGTGAGGACGGATTTTTGTAACTGTCTCGCAAAAACTGGTGAATGGATTTCACTGGATTTATTTCATCTATTTTACCCCGAAACGGCAGTGTTTGCATTGCAATTTCCGGTTTGAAGGGTGAGAGAGAGAGTATTACTGGGTAACGAGACATAATATCTTAGATTGGCAACGCGCAACGATCCTCATGATATTATGAGTTTCTATTAGCTGCGGTGCCGGATTGTATGCTTGTTTATCGACCTGTGTAATAATAATAAAAAATATAATATAACTTACATTTGAATAACATATTCAATTTTAATTTAGAAAAATATTGCGTAAAGTATCCCACGTATAGGTACATTGCGTTTAAAAATCTTAGTGGTTTATCGAAAACAGAAACGATGCCAAAACGAATGCTTGCAGTATTTTGTTATTTTCTTTTATTATTTAGTTATTCGATATGTCAATATAATATACATCGTTTATATTTCCTTGACTTTTACAAGAAAAAAGTTGTTATCGATATTTTTATCGATGCCGCCACATCCCTACCCTCGTAGTAGCCTCCCGCCGCAGTGCTCACCGCGCGGAACCACCAAGATTTACTGAGCTATTAAATTTACTGCAACAGTCGCCGAGTTATTATTATAACTTCTAGAAAATGCCTTCTCGATAACTCGAGAAAATCTTATTACAAAAGGAGCATCACTTAACTTCATTATTATAATGAAAAAAAATCGTTCATTTTTAAATATCGAAGCGTTCTTCTTGTGTCATGTTACGTCTCAACCGTTATTTTTTTTAATGTATTTTTTTGTTGAACAGATGAGAATCGGGACTTCAACAGCCATTCGGAAGACGACGTTAAGAGACAACGGAGTCATTATAATGGAGACCAAATATATTCAAATGTAAGTACATAAATGTATTATGTAATATTGTAATAAAACTAGTGTTCTAAAAGCTTTTTAACCAGGATTGTTTAACTATTTTAATTTTATTTTTTGTTCAATGTTTCGGCTACCGTTCTTTTTTATTAAGAGTAGTGAATATGAGTCGTGTAAATATTCGAAAATATTATGGTAACATATCGGTACCGGTATCATGACTAATAACGTTATTTGGTAGTAAACGAATGGTTTCTTTGCAGGCTTCATTCTTCTTCAGAAATTTCGGAGAATAAATTTTCAGTGTTTATAGATACATATATCTTAATGAAATTTTGTTTGAGAATACTTCAAGTAGCTTTCAAAGGATAATATTGTCTACATATTTTTAAGTTTTATATATGAACATACATATAATATAACGTGTATCTATTCAAGTAGTATTAAAGATATAATAAGGAACTAAATATTTTCTAATACAATAAAACTAATCTATTACTTGGTCGAACGAAACATTTGAAAATTTAAATAAACCGCGTTTTAAAGCCGTTAAAACAGCAGTTTTAATATGAGTAGTGAACGCATGAATGTTAGAAAACATTATAGTAAACATTTGTTTTCCACGTTTGTCCTTTCGCCTGCGTTGGGCGGAAGCGTCGTCACGCGCCGCCATTTGCCATTTATCACTACGACAAGATGGCTGCTGAAATTTACGCGCCAATTCGCGCCCGTCCCAGCTGTTTACAAGCCGACCTCTGTTTATCTAATAATTAGTTGTCGCAATTTGTTTCGTCGATAGTTAAGTTGGTATTTATTAGGTGCAACGTGCGTAAATCCGGACATTTAAGGTAATAGGATCTATTTCCTTACTCCTTATTTTTTAAAAGTTGGAAATTTTTGATATCTTTTGTTCCATACACTATTATTAAGATATTATTTTAATTTAATTTAGTTATTCTATCTATATAATATATAGATTATTAAGATTGAGATTGACAACTTACGTCAATTATTTGACAGAATGTGTTATTAAAAGTGTTATTTTGTTCAAGAAAATTGAAAATATAAAAAATACATGATTCCCCATGTTCAGAATAACTAATTTTAAATTAAACTTTTACATTTTTTTATCATTTCATTATAATTTTCTGTGAGAAAAAATATTGCTGAATTAATAAAGCCATTCTTGAGTTTGCGTTTAGCTACATTAAATTTTATCCCGATGAACTTGACAGTCCTTGTCCCTAAATCTATAGCAAGTGAATTTTGTCACACGTCTATTATGAAAGAAAATATAACATTAGAATTTTTTTCTTAAATGTTCAACTTTTTTCACCACAAATATATATAATCAAGCCAAATCGGTCCATCACGAAAGGAAATAAAGATATTTATCTTTATTTCCTTTAGATATATAAATAGAAATAAATATAAAATACGTATGGTGGCGCTGGAATTGACATATGAGTAGTCCAGCATTTGGTTGTTCCGAAAAAGAAGTATTTTTTCTTAACCCTAAATTGTTTTATATTTTCCTGTAAATTATTTAGGGAGCAGAGTCCATTGCTTCCTTACTTCTGCTTTTAATCTGAACACATCTAACTAGACTAGTAATATTCATAGAAATTAGCGCAGATGAAGTTTGATTACATGTAGGTGAGTTTTGATTGATATAGTTATCAGGATTTCATGCGAGTGTATTTGATTCTGCAGCTCTGGTCATCGTCGAAGTGGAGCCTGAAGGACGAATACAAACTCTTATCAGAGCTTGGAGGCGCGGCGGGAGGAGCTACTGGGTACTATGGAGAGTTGTTCGACGCACCCTACGAACATCAGACGCATCCGCACTACACACCTCACTCTGGTAAGATATTTCATATCACACCATCATAGAACCCGCCCTGGAACGTGGATGTGGAAAAGGCGAATTACGATTTTGAACTGGTTTGAGTGGATATACATCTATCTGTCGGTTCTGGCACGTCAGCCACCTATTATAATACCTGGTAAAGGGGGTGGTCCTATTCCACTTTACAGGTTCCTCACGGTAGTTTTCTGGTAAAAATGTGAATAAGCTGAAGACAGTTCCGATGTTGCAAATAGTAATGATTATATCTTATGTGTCGGAAAGGTCGTATGTCTGATCCCCACACAGAACAAATATTTATATGATATTTGTGTATGTTCTATGCCTGGGTGTTAAATGCATGTGTTTAAGTATTATATTTGTGATTCTTCAATAGTCTGATGTCTGTAACACAAGTTCTGTAAGCGATTTATTTCAAAATCAGGTTAGATGTGGTGTTATGTGAATTTATTAGAAAAGCACCACATCAAGGATAAGCTACTTTGAAAAGAATTCAACATTTTCACAATCATTTCATTGTCAATGACAAAGCATGAAGATAATGAATATAATCAAAGATTACGACCTTACAAACACAAAACTGGGTAATAAGGGTCATGACAAAATACAAAGTAACGGATGCACGGAACCACTGTACAGATGTACTATCTATTTTCTACACCATCATTAGTCGGTATTAGTCACGCCCCGAAAACGGTTTGCGGTGACAAGCCCATGGTGTTCTATGGTGCTGCGGCATTCGGATTGTTAACTGTTTCTTGGATTCCATTGGGTTGACACTGTGGTTTTGACAGTTGGTTTTGTACTGTCAAACAATTGTTGGAGAATAATAATAGAAGCCTTCGACAATCAGACATTCATACAGAATGCAAACGCTTCAGAGATGGAATAATGAAAAGTGTGATAACAGATCGATTTTGTACGAAAGATAATGTTGTGAAAATAGAGGAAGATATGTTAAGATGGTTTTGATATGTAGAAAAGATGAAAGTAGAATTACTGCACTGACGATCTGTGCGAACATACCTTTAACAGGTAGAAGAAGTATTAAAGAAGGACCAGGTCTGAAGAACCAAGAATAAACGAGCGTGTATGAAAGTGCTGATACGAGTAAAACATTGCCGAGATCGTAGCAAGTATAGATGCATATTCTCTGCCTATCTCTATAGAAAACGTGATGTATATACTCGAATTTCAGATGTGATCTTTATAAATGTAATGAAAGAGGACTTAGCAAAGAGTAAATAGCAAATATTTACTTTATAATTACAAATATTCATGTATCAAATAAAATAGTTTCAATCTGTCTGTAGCAATCTACCGAGCGAGCTGTCAATATGGGTGGTGGACTGACAGATTCGTTTACAAACTCCGATCTGTTTTTTCTCTATGTTTAGATGAATTTAGATTGCTCGGTGCTTTACCATTTCTACTGGTTTTTTTCGATACAATTTTTTAAGTAAATTTATTTGTTAGTAATAGATTGTGTTAATACTTTTTATTACTATTCGGTCTATGGTTTTAACCGGTTATTTCGTGGTTGTTAAAATATCGGCTTTATGGAATCCATTAAAATATTGTATTTTTTTAATCTATTCAGTAGTTTTTGAGTTCATTTGTCATAAACGTATACAAACAAAGCTATATCTATAGTCTATGGTACTTGGTGAATAAACCAACTTATAGAGGCAAAAAAAATAGCCGTCTCTAACTCTAACTTTGGTTTAGTAATATTTGAGTCCAATCGTAATAAATTAATGTCAAATATTTATTTTTTATAATATTAGTATAGATGGTCTAAGCCTTTGCATGAGTCAAGCAAGAGTTGAGAGTATTTCTATTAAATTAAAAATAAAGCAAGTCCACGTAATCAATGTTTACACAGCGAAATAAATAGCAGTAACATGATATGAATGACAACTTCATGACGCAGCTTTCGCGACAGGGATGCCTTGGATGGATATACCATACCGCCTTTTGTCAGTTCTGGTACCTTAGTAGCCTCCTATGATACCAGGTGCAGTGGGCGCTACTATTCCACTATGCCGGTACCTTTGCTCAAGTTATCTATCATAAAATATTCTATAATCGATCCTTTTTTCATTCGATTGAAATCGATAATACCAGCAGTTCCCATGTGACAACAACACGCACAAAAAGTATCGGATATAATAACATTATGAGAGTGACCGCAGAGAGCTGCGGTCGCGACACCGGAGGTCTGTCTGGGAAGTTATTCCATTTTTCTTCGGAAATTGAGAGATTATGCCTTCCATAGCTTCTGCTGTAGGCCTTTTTATTTGACATTTCAATCACCTATGATATTTCCATGGCCTGTCCTTGTGTTAAGCTGTACGTGTAACATTACGTTGGTACTTTGTCTGAAGATGTGAAAGTATTATCAATATGTTTTCACTAGAGGTAGATCTCATACAAAGGTCGTCTGCATTGGTACCTCACTCTCACCTGTTTCTACCGCCAAATAGCAGTGTTCGCATTACTGTGTTCCGGCTTGAATTGTGAAAGAGGCAGTGAAATTACTGGATAAATGTGACACTGTATCTTCAGTTCACAAGGTTGGCGACACAATAGTGATATCTCTGTGATGACACAAGTGTTTACAATCTGCAGTCACGTTTATCATCAAGTGGACTATATTTGTTTGCTAATTTCATAACATAAAAAAACTTTATTAATTCACCTTTTTGAATTTTTTTTTTTTATATTACAGTAGTTTAGGTTTGTTGTATATTAAATTGACGGGCCCGATGGCGCAGATAGTAGTGATCCTGTCTTGTGCACCAGGTGTCGTGGGTTCGATTCCCACCCAGAGTAAATATTTATATGATGATATTTGTGTTTGCTCTGTGTATGGGTGTAAAATATATGTATTTAAGTAGTATATTTGTGATTCCTCTGTTGTCTGGCATTCGTAACACAAGTGCTTTAAGCGACTTACCACGGAGTCAGGTCAATGTATGAGATGTTGTGGGAATTTATTATTATTATTATTATTAAATTATTAGTGTACTACGTGCGCCCAATGCTTAAACACTCTTTTTGGAAGTTGTTGATAGATGATTTAGATTTTAAGTAATAAAAAAATAATTTTGATTATAATTTGACTAGCAGTACTTCGCGTTTAGCCCACGTTAAGTTGTACAACAAACCTAGCTAACCATTTAAGCTCCGCTATTGGTCCTAGCATAATGTTATATAGCCTCAATAAGTGAGCTGCATAATTCGGAATTTTACACGTGTTTCATGGCTTTCTAAGAAGATCCTTAATACGGAATGTTATCCGAATAACTTCAAAAACATGCAAAGTTTCATACTGCACCCTTGTTTTACCCCCTTAAGGGATATTTTTTTTAAAAATCCTTTCTCAGTGCTCCTCTACATTACAAAATGTAGTAAATTGTCAGTTTGTCAGCTTCTACTGTAATAATACTGTAATAAAAAAACAGAACGCGTAACAATTGGAACGAACCAATGGATGACTTTATCTCATCAAAATATTTAATTGAATTAATTGAACAAGATAATTCAATCGCATCCAATCATACATTCAATTAATCATAACACGATAATAAATCAATGGACGATTCCAAACCGCAATCACATAGCGCCGTGAATGGAGAAACGAACACCGACCACATCCTCTTGTGAATGGACACCGGTCACCCATCCCAGTAACACGATCCAAGACCAGTTCCAGATCCACTTGATGCTGGGCCATTGTCTATCGGGTCGTTGACACTTTGACAACAATAGTTGAGGTGCCATTGGAAACTAGAAAACCAAAGGACAAGACTGTTTTGTAACAATTGAAAGCCATTGTTTAGATCATAATTGTAGTTATAAATGAAAATAGCGTATGTTATATTAATGTTGATGTGAAAGAGAAATAAATTAAAATGAAACAAAATCAAAAGTGAAATAATCATATTTTTGTCAGTTTTGTGATTAATTTATATACAGTTAATGTAATTATATAAAATATATCGGATTGTAAAGTTAGCAGTGCAAATAATATACGCTATATTTTACCACTAAATATTGATGGTAATGGAAAATCCGCGGGTAAATCTGTGGGACCCTGCTAGTTATTTGTATTTTAGTGTCAGTTTTCGATATCTTATAGTACACACGTTATATTTAAGAAATGTATATATCTTGTACTTTCTTAACTGCTTTAAACACGTTCAAATATTATATTACTATTTATTAGTATTGATTCCAAGTATACTGACCAGCTTTTTCTGCAGCAACGAACGACTCTACGGGTTCAAACGGTGCCGCCGGTGCCGAGCCTCCTTCAGCAGCAGCCAGCCCTGACGCCACGGCGCTGGTGGTGCTCCAACCACCCGCCCCACCGTACCCTCCGTATGCACATTATGATGGTGAGTTAAATTTTTTTTTTACTGTCCTAACGCAGAAGTTTAAGAGTTCTGCGTTCAACATCATAAAATGGTCCCGCTAGCTAGTAACTTTGATTTCATATACTCCATAAACACATGAGATAAGTTAATTTTGTTTCTTGTAAATATCATCTTCAATATTATTCAACATAAAACTTCTCAAAGTATTTAAAAAATTAAATTGTTTTAATTAATTGTCTGTATTGTAAGTATAATAAAATAAAAAATGACAATTAAATAGTATACATTTACGATGTGCTTAAAAATAAACGTATATGTACAAACAACAATATGTCATACAGCAAATAACTTTGCCAACAAATAAAACCGTACACATTCATAAGCATTTCCCTCAAATAGGAAAAGATAAAACATCAATCGAAACCCCCCATTCACAAGTTACGAACGCAATAAAGCCATCAGAGAGCGAGCCGCGGAGATAAAACAATGAAAACGAAACAAAAGTGGCTGAACTGAAAAACAGTTGAAGAATCACGCTGAAAAAACGGCAACGACTTTAGGAAAGCTTTCGACAAAGTCGAGTACGCCACTTGGAGGCACTCTAAGGAAAATCTAATTTTCTCCTCGGACCCCACTCCGCTCTCTGTTATAACATCATAAAATTCATATAGAACCACAGAGTTTTCGCACTTATGCATATTAAAGGGAGGTTCTAAAATGGTATACCGCAAGGGATTTGCTTGGGGACGCAACTTCTCTTTATGCTTTTGGTCTTTAATCTACCGCAATCTGCTTATACAGGGGGAAAGTGCGAGGGGGGCGGGCAGACATCTTTAATAGCTCATTCGGGGCTCTATGCAAATAATTTTAGAGGGATGCGGGGGGGAGGAAATCATACGGGCTTTGTCTGGAGCGAGTAACGAACCGCGTCACGAGCTTGTGATGCGACAGAAGTGGTTCTGAGTACTTCAAACGGGTTTGTAGGCTTATTTCGGTTATAAATATTAAACTGTCAGTGTGGGGGGTGAGGTGGGGGTATTTTGGAGTGGTTACGCGTATAACGCAGTTTGTGTTGAATTTGTGGGCGTCGCTATATACAGATTTTGTCTGTTTACATTCAAAAGGCGTGTCGGATCATAGTTTACAAGCGCTCGAAATAAAATCCAGCGACCAAAATGGTAGTGTGCAATTCATCGTTTCCGTTTAGGATAATAAAGTAATTTTCAGTTATTGGTATTACAATTTGTGCATAGTCCTTGTTTAAACAAGGATTATGCACAAAAATAATAATAATATAAAACTATACTCATATACTAATATTTTTATTTATTTATTGAACTTTATTGCACAAAATGTACAAATGGTGGACTTAATGCCAGTTGGCATTATTTCCCACTCAATCATTACACGAATCATTCTTTAACTTAAACTTCAATTTTTTTACGTTAATTACAAATTCTTTTATTAATTGGGAACGCAATTTTTATTAAGTGACAATTACATAAAGACTTTATATCACCAAATGGAGAATGTGTTAAGGATTCGTTCTTTTGTGTGTAAGAAATAAACTCAAAAGCAACAGAACCGATTTCAAAAACATTTTCACTGAACAAAGTTACGTTATCAGCAAGCAGAATACTGCTATACTTAATCTCTACATTCTTAATGGAAAAAGAATACTAGTTAATACCGCAAAGCACTACAAATAAAGAATTTATCAAGGTAGCATCTGAAAAAAAACTATAATTAAAGGATTTACGTAAATATATAAATTGTTATAATATTAATTCATTACTTATATGTTATGATTATCTTTGCAGGTACTACAACCCTAGCCAGCGAGTACGCGTACGCAGCACCTTACTCACAATACTCTCCTTACGGAGGCCCTTATTCCCACTCTGCTGCCACCGGCCTACTGTCTAAGTGGTGAGTAAATCTTTATCATCATCATCTTCATTATCATCATTATAGCGGCCGTAAAACGTCCACTGAATATACTCCTCAGAAAACGGGGAGTTTTGCCCACAATTGCCGCGCAGTCGTGGTAGGAATCACAGGGCGCACTATTGCGTTTAAGCTACCCTATTTCGTGTGGATATACAGCCATCCATAGGTTTTGTTTATTCAGTTGTCTCGTACGACACGTGGTACCGAGAGAGGTACTATTCTACAAAGGTGAAACTACGGAAGTTAAAATATATGACCGATTTAAGGAAGTAAAAAAAAATGGTGTTTTGAAGGTTTCCTTTTATGGTGATGTTAGATGATTTCAGTTTATCATTCTTTGTTCTAGGTGCTTATTAAGTAGACTCAGGTCACACATAGGTTTTGTTGCTAGTTCAGTAATAGATATTATAGTATACTTTTTAGGTTTATTTTTACGGGACTCATGGTGCATATGGCAATGATACTATCTTGTGCGCCAAGGTGGATTTGAACCCCAGCTAGAACAAATATTTATATGGCGAATATTTGTTTCTTTTGTGTCTGGGTGTTAAGTATCTATTTGATTACATATTTATGATTCCTCTATTATCTGAATTTCTGATGTCTGTAACATAAGTAGTTTAAGCGACATATCTCTGAGTCAGGTCAATATATGAAATGATATATAAATGTATTTATTATTCAATTTTGCAATCTGTACAAAATTATGCAACGTCTAAGAAGTACTTTATTAACAAAACAAATAATATAGGTAATGTAATTTGGTTCGACACAATTAACGGCCTCCATCAATTTATATAAAAGCAAAAGTGCAGGTGCTAACACACCTCCCTGTAGCACACCGTTAAAGCTGGCCGGCGCGGTTCCAAGTGATAAACCGTACAGATTTATTCAACACACACGGCCATTTGTTACTCGGCGGTTGTTAAACGGTTGGACGTTTAAAATCCCTGAAACACAGACTTAATGTGAGTGAGGTCAAACGCTCCGTTGAAATCTTTCCCAGGAGGTCATTATTGAATTTATTGGGTATTTTCAACAATTAGATCAGAAAATGTATTTAATTTTTGACCAACAAACGTGTTATAAAATGGATTTTGCGTTCATTTAGTTATATGCAAATGTAAATCCTTGCAGACGTCATCCATAAAATAGACAAATTCCCACCAAAATACTTTTACGAAAGAAATCACTCGCCTTCACTTGTGAATACTATCAAATTAGATATGAGCCCTAAATCCCTGAGGTGATATATCAAAGGCCATAGAGAAAAGGGTCGCAAATAACTTAATGGATTTCCAACCTTATGTACCACATTTAGAATGTATATTAACTTTAAAAATACGGCCTGTGTTTGTGGAGATTGGTTGGTATTTGCAGAAGATTTTTTTTCTATCATCACGTAATAATAAAGTTGAGAAAACAATTTGCGTCACCGATATATTATACTAAAGGAGAAAATTAAATACAAATAATATTAAAAAAAAGTGTGTGTTCATATGAAGTCGACAAATTAGTATACGACGATATCTATAGACGCTCGTATTATCTAATGCGTAGCCAACTTCTGACTTAAAGATATTATATCACATCACCCAGTAATTTCACTGCCTCTCTCACTCTTCGAATGGGGACACAGCAATGCAAATAGTGCTGCGTGGCGGTGGAAATAGTTGCGAGTGAGGTACCCTTGCATAATGCATGAGGACTCTCTACTTCAAAGGTATTCGTATCGAGTCTATCACTAAATTTGCAGGTCTGAATGGACAAGCAAGACTAAGATAAAACTACTAAACGCAATTTCATAATTGCTGCAGAAATTAATATAGCAAAAGGTGTCAAACAACGACTACACTTTAAGCGTCATTTATCATCACTTTAGAAGAAAATCTTAGTCATAAAAATGAAGTGCCTGAGCAATATTAAAATAACAGCTTTTACTTAATGTAAATGAAAGTTAAGAATAATAAAAAAACAATGTTTTAGCTGTTAATACTAGTTTTAGCTAATTTCCCGAATAGTTGAACGGATTTAGACGAGAACTTCACTAGTTAACAGATGCTTTCATAAAGACAAATAAAAATATGAAAGATTTTAAAATGGATTCCAAATAGTAATTTAAAAGAATGGCAAGGATAAGTTAACACATAATAAATATAAATTTATTGTAAAGATAATTGCAGTTTTAATAAAGCTTCTTTCTGTTTTGATTTTAAGAAAATCTGTAGTGTATTACTGCAACAGCATTATTGCAGTATAACAAATTAAATGTAAAAAAAAACAACATACAAAGGGCCATTTGTCGAATGCCCCCAAAGGGCTCGACAAAGGGCATAACATCCCAAGGGATAGGGAATAAGTTGCAGGGCATTAAATTTAAGTGATCCCTACGAACACTTTAAAGCTGGTACCAATTGAAAGATTTGGGATCAATAATAGCTTTTTTGTTACATGAGTGAAGTGGGAATATTAAATTGCTTGTTTTTTATTTAGAAATAAATTCACACTTATTGACCTGACTCCGAGATGAGTGGCATAAAGCACTTGTTTTAAGAAGGTTAGACAGCAGAGGAATCACAAATATTATACTCAAATACATATTTAGCACCCAGACAAATCTCAAATATTCATTATATAAATGTTTGTTCGACCCCACGGCCCTTGGCGCTCAAAATTAGAACACTACGGAATGCACCATCAGGCCTAATGTGGTAAACCCAAGCGACTTATCACGGATCAGGTCAATGTTGCGGATGTCAATTTATTTAATCTGATTTTGCGTAATGAATTGCGAAATCTGATACCATATAACACGTTGATGACTAAGCGGACTGCAAGCTTATTCGCTGACTTCATTATTAAAAAAATTACATGATTATTAGAAACTAATGTTAATAGTTGACATTACAAATAAGTGCTTCAACTTTATGAAGTCTTTCCGTTTTATTTTGAAAGTAGTACTTCATTAAAATGTATTAACATTTATTCAATTTTCAGATATCAACGGACGCCGTGCGAGCAGTAGCTGTCGGCGAGCCACAACGAAAATAAGTGATTATTGTGGACACTTAATATAAAAATCCCAAAATTGTGAGAAATTTAGTTATAAAAACCTTATCCATTCCTTTAGTAAATCTCTTATTGTGTAGATAAATTAATATATTATGTACAATTCGATATATATATTTTGTTACGTTAATTTTAAAGAGGTCAGTAAACGCTTCGAACTTTGCTTTCTCAAAATTTACTATAATTTAAATGTAACTTGAGCAATTCATTTATACTCATTATAATTTAGTTAAATGAAATGATATATTGACGAGAGAGCCAAAGTGTATAAGAAACCTTCGTTAAGACTAAGATGTAAATAATGTATTTTAATGATACTAAATGTAATTCATTAAATGTCATTATTAGGGATAAGTACTGTCTTGTTTAATTTTACCTCAGTAGTATACAATAAATTGTGTAATTTAGATATTTGCGCCGTAATGGGAATACTTCATTTATTTTTATTATTTTTATTTTATTTAAGCTGTCCTGAATGCACAACAGATACTTTACGATTACATCAATAATGTTGTTATTCATGTTAAATTACGTAACTTATTATTTTTTTATTGTTATAAATATTAAGTGTGTACGTGAATGCTCTTTGAATTAATAGCTTCGGAACAAATATATGAAAGTCATATACTTTAGTACGTTTGTCGTATTAGTTATATTTTTGAAATTACTATGAGATTACTTGTTTCATGTTTATTTTTTACTTTTTTAAAAAGATTAGTTTCTAGTTGTTTTTGTACGCGTATATTTTCTAAAATGTTAGTTTAAATGAAATCGTACTTCATTTAAATACGTAATATACATGTTCACAACTGTATGTGGTAAATAAGATTTTTATATATTATTCATTAATATGTTCAAACTTTAATAATATTGTTTTCAAAAGGATCTTATCGTTTCCGTCCATGTTTATTATTTTATATGTATTATAAATAATTATTTTGTAAATATTGCCTTTTATATCAACAACTAATTTCTTCTGAATGAATGCTTTTTTAAATGGATATAATTTTTTGTTTATTAAACGATCAACATACAGTTTAGAAGAACGCCAAAGACCTAATACTGTTCTGTCTTACAGCCCATTGTAAAAGTAATTTATTTTATTAAAGACGCAATATGATATCACCAAAGAAACACATTTGTGGTATCGGGTGTTTTCGGAATATTTGATTCGGTATTCGTATATTTTACGTAAAATCCGATTGCCATTATCATTTTATCTGATTATTTAATCATTTTAATATCCGAACAATCAATCCGGGTAACATTGAACTGACCTTTTTATAAATAAATATATTAACCTTTAAAGTACCGATTCACCATGAAAACAGTTCTTGAAATCGATTAAAACCTTAATCTCTGCTGAATTCATTTTCCAGTCTACGAAAAAGGATTAGTCAAAGTTTCCCTAATAGTTAAATATTACCTGAATTGACTGAAGCATGAAACTGACCAATTTCATAAAAAACAACAAATGAATTACTTTCTACATTAAATGTAGCGTTGCTTATTTTTACATTTGTAAATATTATTGAAATACATTTTGTGATTGAACTTTACTAAATGTAACATTAATATTCCACAAACACCCGAACATTTATAAATAATAAATGAAAGTTAAAGAATGTTTAATAATAATATTTTGTGCATAATATGCTAATGATATTTTCTCTAATATTTATTACATGACTCCCAGTCCGCTTTTTTTCTGAAAGCATATCGTTTAGTGATAATCCGAATGTAGGGATAGGTGAAATAATTTGGTTTAGTTTGTATTAAGTATATTTGTAAGGCAAAAGCACCAGTACGAAATAAAGGCAAAAGTTTATAAAAACTAGGATATGTTTCAATTTACAACCTGCTACATACATAAATAAGTAGGTATGTACTAAGCGTGAGGTATCTGCAGAGTGGAATAGTACCTACCCCTGTACCAGGTGTCGTAATGCTAACACTGCTATTTGGCGGTAGAAATAAGTGAGCGTGAGGTACCACCTCGACCTTTGTATGAGGTCTACCTCATGTGATGTCTACCTTATATATTAGGTCTCAACAAACTCTTCTATCAGCCCCAGCTAAAGAATAATAACTCCCACTGAGCCAGGTGTCGTAAGAGAACTAAGATACCAGAACCGACAGTGCAGCTTAAATCCATCTGATACAGTGCAGCTTAAATGCCCAAGACGGGGATGGGCAGCAGCATCCCTGTCGCACTCTATGATTGCCAACATACATATACCCAGCGCAGGAATTCCGGGCAAAATATACTATTCTTTGTGAGGACTATGTCCAGCTGTGGACTCCCAATGGTGGTCTGACTATAATGAGTAAACCTGAGGCATGAAGATTTGTATGAATTCTATAGAAAAAAATCGAATTCTCACTAGTGAACTCTTTCTATCAATTACAGTTGACAATCAAAGGTACTCCTGTGATAGCAAGTATCATTGTTATGTATACACGCTTGTTTTTATATAATTTGAAGATATGATGTCGCATTACTAAATATTTTTTGATTGTTTTTAACTTTTTTCCACTTTGGCGAGCGTGGCACTAAGCTATATTTCCCGCTATGTTGTATATGAAGCACTGTCTATTAGTCCCGATTCTCAGTTGTCCTCATGACACAAAGTTACGTGATAATAAAATGAAGATCACTTCAATGATTTTGAACTTTCTCACGACAAATCGTAAAATAAGCAGTAATTACACTCACTCAAATAAAATGTGTTTAAAGAATTCATGAGAGTATCACACGCCCGCTATGCCGAATTCAAAAGAAACAAACTTTGAATCGCATTGAAACAAACATATTACGATCTTGACATACCTCTTTCTCTTGGTTTGGACATGAAGAAAGGATGGATGTAAGAAAAGACTGCAGAAATATATAAAACGGAATTGAATGGAGAGTTGGTATAGGACGACCGAGGCGAACATATCTTAACCAGGTAGAAGAGATATTAAAGAAGGGCCAGGTCAGACGTACCAAGAATAAACGAGCGTGTAAGAAAGGATTAATGCAAATACTAAGATTGTAGCAAATAATTAGGTAATTAAATATCTGATTCATTTTCTAATTATTCTTTATTTTTATTTACATAAAAAATTTGCAAATTTACCTTAAAACTTAAATTAGTTACGTTTACTGCATAATGAATAATACATAGTTCATAGGTAATAAGTGTTGTGTTTTAGAGTAGCGACATCTATTAACGTACTGTAAAAACAAAACGTCATGATACAGAGCAGCGCCATCTATTAACTTACTGTGAAAACAAAACGCAGTGAACGGTACACGGAACACTTCGCACCGATGCACGGAATATTGTTAGAACCTACTCGACGTATGAATTGTAAAGCGATTTTCAAGTCTTTCACTGGATGGCGTTGTACAATCAAATATGATCTAGTATCTGAAATATAAAATATTCATACTAAGTATAAAAACTTCTAAATTAAATTGGTATTTAATTCTGAAACATTTTCTGAGACAAAGTCCAAGTTGTACTTTGAATATATAAAAATAAAGAATATATTTATCTTAATACATATAATATTTACTGGAACAAATAACCAACGTGTCTTAGGCTTCAGGCGGGACTTAAACCTGCAACTTTCCTGTGTCAGGGACTGCCCTGTCGTTGTGTTACCGAGAACTCATTAGACAAGTAAATTTTTTCCTAGAATTCTTTTGTTCTTAGAAATCAGTGCCAGTTATTTAATGTTACTGGTAAATAACCTAAAAACACTTAAATGTCAATAGCAATCAAATTTAATTTGATATTCTTATAAAATGTAAAAAAAATAATCAAAATCTCACTTGTTGATCTCACTAACATTACTCTTTATACACCGCCAAGATTATTAATAACCTATTTACCCAGTCTAGTGTCCCTATATTGGCTTACTGGCTACTAGAAAAAAAGAAAAAAATATAAGTTATTGATTGAAATAGGTTTAGATCGAAACTGATTATTTAATTTGAAGAAATCGCGTCTGACTTCCTCCTAAGTTTTTTTCCATTTCTAAGGCCAAAGTCCTGATGCTCAGTAAAAAGGAAATAATCTAATTCAAAAGTTCATAAACGACTTGCATGATTGTTAATGAGCATGTTCATGCTACGACTCGTACTTAGCCGATTTTCTTGTAACTGTGACCACACCCTTTTTTGAGGGCTGGATCCGCGCTTGCGACCCTTGACGCGAAAGCAGGGATCACTACCGTATTCGCCAGTACGTTGGTCATGGAAAATCTTTTTTGTTATTGTCGTACATTATCAATGTCATACCCATCACCAATTAGTAGGTTCATCATTATCATAGCAGCCGCATAACCTCGAACAAACACTGCTGGACTTGTGTCGAACGTCCCCAAAAAAGGGGGAATTTAGCCTATAATTGCAGTGCTGCGCAGGCGTGATGGCGATCGCAGAGCGTAGCTTCGCAACAGGAATGCTGCTGCCTATCCCCGCTCTGTTGCATTTCGGATGGATATACCGCCATCCGGTTCCGGTACCTCAGTCGCCTATTACAACATCCGGAACAGGGGCTACTATTCTACTCAGCTGGTATCCCATGGCATATTAGTAGGTTAAACGGATTCTTATTGGTCACCAGTTTCCAATACTTCTATGCATGCTCTGACATCGTAGACCGCGTCACGTTTTAGACAATCCGCCTGACAAGATTACCGCGAAAATCGCAGCGCCGCCCTCTCACTGGCACAACACAATCATAGACACTGCACATGCATTCGTATAACAAAGCAGTACACCGCGTTCGCCGGCGAACGCGTACAGTCCCTGCCCCTACGAGCGATAACCGGCAGCCCTAGAGCTGCCGGGCTCACTCCGTTCGTTCTCTTTTGCTAAATTTTCATAATTAAATTCACCCCCAATGATGGCCGCTCGAGCCCAGGTCGAGCGTCTAGGGGCGCTCTCGGGCGATCGCCGTCGATCCCGGTCAGATGCCGCTAGTCTCTTTTTTTGTTGGCGCAAGAATTGACGTCTGAGTAGTCCAAAAAAGGTTCGTCCAAAAAAAAAATAACCGGCTCTAAAACGAGGTTTATTTAACTTTTCTCATTCTTTATTCAACGATTCGGCTACCTTGCGGTATATAATAATGAAGTACCTATATACCAAATAGTATAAGCAAGTAGATAATAACAATCTATTGCTTTAGTTTTAGGCATTCAATATAGGCCATTGCAATAATGGTAGTGACATTGTTGTCTTCAAATCCAAACTTGATGTAGCGATCCAGCTAGGATTCGAACCTATAATCTTCTGATAGCATCATCATACCAGCCATTGAAAGTCCACTGCTGGACATATGCAGCTCCAAGGTTTTTTGGCCATAATTGCCGTGATGGGTGTTGGCAATCGCAATTTGCCACGGGCATGCTGCTGATTGGAACATGCCCGTGGCATGCTCCAATCAGCAGCATGCCGTGGATTGTGTTTCGGATGAATGAATGGATACACCATCTTCCGGTTCTGATACCTTATTCGCCTCTAACGACACATGGTGCAGTGGAAGGTACTATTCTACTCTGCCGGTACCTCACGGTTAGATCTTTTGATTCCTTCTTCTGATTCCAAACGTTCTCAAATTCTTAAGTGGTCTAATTATGAATAATGTATATCCTGTTTTATCCAGTAGCTAAAAAAATAACACAACCTTATTGCTTAATACTTTTTACTTAGAGCTTTTTTTCACCAATGAAGTTGTCATTCCAAATCAATACAGAGGAGATTCTTAAACAATTATTTCGATTTTTACTAAAAAGCCATGTAAATCCAAATTGATACCTCAAAAAATGACTCCATTCTAAAGCAAAACAAACAAGATGAACTTTTAAAAAGTTTTTAAATATAATATAATTATTGACATAATTTTAACAAATCCTAATATGAGTGAAGAAAAACCGAAGAGAGTTTGCAAGACTGCGAACGATGAAGACAAACCAAAACCATACTGTACTAAAGATATAAAAGAGGACTGTATCCCTCTACCAAAGAATGCAGACGACACTGAAGCACCTAAAAGAAATTGCAAAATCAAAGAACCAAAACCGAAATGCAAGAAAAGAAGGAAAAGTGCAAACGACCATTAAAGACAAATGTATGCCATGGATTTTTAAATCGAATTTACCTTTTTGCCCTCTTTACTGATTTTCGCAGAAAATTGAAACTGTATCTAATAGTTTAATAAAAACTTCCAAATGTTACTAATGTCTTTTCAAATATTCATGTAAACATTCTGTATGGTAAACGTTGATCACCGACACCGATAGATGGCGATGTATGCATACATATTAAACAGTACAAATGCAACAGAAATATGCTGCGATTGGCACGACGCCAGCGTAACAATTATGAAAAAAAGACCGCCATTGTTTTGAGAAATACATTGGTCCAGTAATCGACGTGGCAGATATGATGATAAATCTTCAGGGAAAAAATGTAAAATTCTATAAATAACATCTCATACCGATTCCGTGATTAGTCGCTTAAAGCACTGGTGTTACGGACATCAAACAAAGAGTCGCAAATATACCACTTAAATACATCAAAATTAAATCGAATTGAATCGAAATAACAGCTCTTATCATCTTTGTTTATATCTATAAAAATTTCGTGTCACTGCGAACGTCAAGTTCTATCCAGATGAACTCTTTAACTACAAAATCGATTTTACAATTTTTTTTCTATTTTATCTCTCAAGTAGTTTACATCGAAATTTATAGTCGCCATTATTATTTCAAGGTAAATATATAAGTATAGTTAAGGTTGGTCGTCTGTCGGGCTAACTAGTTCTATATAAAAGTTACCGAAAATTTATTTTATAGTCTACTTGTTAGTTCGGGTTTATTTTCGATGTCGCAGGTTGCTAAAGAGCGAGAACTTTAGAGAACGAACAAGGTTTTGTGCAGAAACAAATTAAATAATTAGTAGCAAATCAGATGCAAACATAGCATAGATGTCGAATTGAAAAAAACCTACTCAAGCTGTAGGTTCATCTTTATTCGTCGTCAACATCCACGGCCACGGGCTTCGTCGAGAAAAACGGATTTTCGCCGATAATTGCCGCTCTCGGCATGCGTGGTGCTGCTGCCCGTTTGGAAGGTTATGGAAACCTAGTAAAGAGGAAGGAATTATTCTACTCCGCTGGTATCCCATAGATTCTTGTATAAAATTTAAGGTTCAAAGCTGACGATCTGACTAGAGCGATCCTGCTCTAGTTAGATCGTTAGTCCAACGTGTAGACGTCATACGCTGTGTTTGTCGGAATGTGGTCTCCACTTAGAACCTACACCAACCTCGGCCGTCTCACCGTCCACTTCAACTCGTTAATCTGCTGGGCTATATCGATAACTTAAGTTCTTTTACACATCTTCTCATTTTTGATTCGATCGCGCAAAGAGACTAATAATTATTACCCCTCCATAGTTCGTTGGTTTCCTTGGGGTTGACTAATACCAAAGAGCCAATAATGATAAACTACGTTTCTTTATCATAAGCCATAGCTAGTAACATATTGTAGTGATTCCGTCTTGTGTGCCAATGGTCGCGATTACGATCCCCACCAAGATAAATATTTACATATTTATCTATTTGTGTTTGTTCTGTTGTCTGATGTCCGTAACACAAGTGATTTATGCCACTTTTTTCGGAGTCAGATCAGTGTATGAGATGTTGTGTGAATTAATTGGTATATATGTATGCTGTATGAGTTAGACTGTGCTTTTACATTGAATAAATAATTAGGTGATGTAACACTTAATAAAGTGCTATTTTTATATTTAAAAATAAAAACTAGGCCAAGTTTCGTATATATGGACATAGACTTTACTTCCACGCTATCGGTAGAAAATACCTTCCTTCATATACAGTATACCGCTTATATCTACCTGCGAAAGTCTTGACTTTTATTTTTTTATGTCACAATGCCTGCGGCAATCTTTGTTAACATTCTGAATTAAATAATACGTGGGCTCATAATATAAAACAACCTTTTTATATAAACTACTTTTTACTAATTCAGTTCTGGCAACGAGCAAACTCTGACATTGAAAGAAAGAACGAGACTTTGAGACACGCTGTCATATAATCGATTAGAAAACCAATATTCTGGGTAACGAATACGAATTAGGTAATTAATTTTTTATCATGGATGACTCGTTTGTTTAATAAATATGAACATTATGTTTCTCAGAATTTAGTCACCAGAAGTTCATCCATTTCATTGTTAACACCCAAATAGCATCATGTAAGTTGAACAATGCGTTAATATAATAGTTAGACCTTAAACATCAGTAATATGTTTCCTAATTGTTCAGCACAGGATTTAAATTTAAATAGAATAATATCCTCATGTCACAAAGAAACTCAAACTTGTAATAAATCACTTCAAGACTCGAGCACAGCGACTAGCTGCAACTTAGCCAATTCTAGGGACAAAGGAAACGTCAAAATATACGAGTTCAATGAAGTAGTACAAAATCCCTGTGATCCTTCCGATATAACTATAATTAAAGATGTATTCAAAGAAGAAAAACTTAATCAATCCTCAACATCAAAGGAAGGTTCATCAAATAGATACTCATATTGCCGTGAAATAATCAAACCCCGAGTGAAAAATTACCCAAAAGATTGTCCCATTTCAGATAAGCAATTATTAAAAGATGTATTAAATGCCGCTCATGAAGATTTCCCAGATTACGAATCCTGTTTTAATGTTGATAAAAAAGGCAAAAAAACAACAAATGAAAAAGAGAGCGTCAATTCAATTGTAAAAAACGATACTCCAGATTCATCTAAAAGCTATATTTTTGGACATAAAACAGAGAGTGGGAAAAAAGGAACCTGTAAAAAAAAGCGGAATAAATGTAATTCAAAAGATTCAATTCAAAAAAGTAATTCTACCAGCAGTTTAGAATCAAAAGAGTCTTCTTGTAATATAAAAAAACCTTGTGGCCATAAGCCAAAACATTCAGATAGCAATAAGAAAATTATTTGTTGTAGTGTAAAGGCTGCGAATATCACTGATACCAAAAATACAAACATGGATGCCGATAAAGATAAATGTCCTCCTAAGCCAAGGAACCCAAAATGTCCTCCCAAAAGTCCATGCGCTGATTCGATAGCAGTATGTAAAAATAAAGGTCCTCCACCAGGACCACCTGCAATCTGTGAAAATCCTAATCCAAACCAAGAAGGCACGTCGAAGTGCAAAGATAAGTCACCAAAAGATAATGACAGTAAAAACATGACAGCAGCACATTCTCTGAGTGAGGAGAGTCAATGGAATGAACATACAATCGCAAATAGCACACTTGATACTGCCGATGATGTTAGGGATTTTGAGAACCCAAAAACGTACATGGATACTCACAACACAGCCATGGCGACAATTAAACTGGCAGTCGAAGATTTTTTTGGAAAAGTCTATGGAACTACTAAAGAGGCTGTTTCAGTTATAAGAACAGAAAGCGTGCGACAATTAGAAAGACTAACTAAGAGTTCATCTTGTAATACTAATAATCCAGGGCAAAGGATACATGAAAAGTCAATAGCAGATCCGATTACCAATTTATTTTTCCAAACTGAGGACTCAGATACAATTAGCGATACAGAAATAATACCTGGCTTAATAAAAGTAAATGACGAAAATTCTCCTTTCAACGGCAACGTTTCAGATATAGAACAAGACTCAGACCCAGAGGATAGAAGCATGTTCACTGTAATCAAATCAAAAATTGTATCTATGTTTGGAGAACCAGAAACAGATGATAAACGCAAATAAAATAACATGAAAAATTAAACAAAATATTCTTATTTATTTCAATATTGGACATGTACGTTTTAAAGTGTTACAGCATATAATAGAAGTGAAACGAATAGAATTTAACTAAAAACTAGTAATTACACATGTATTCTATCTGAGCATTCCCGGAGTTCTTTTATTTTCTCGTTTACAGTGTAGTACGATTTGATGAGATATTCCTGTACTGGTTAAGCCTTTGTTTTTAGTTTTGGTTTAAGACGTCCATAATGAATGCTTTGAAAAGTAACTCGGCGGAGTATGTGATAAAAATTGGCTTTTTCTTGCACATGAAAAATATTCACACCTAAGACACAATAAATAGTCAGATGGCTCGGATTTGTGAACGTGTGCGCCAAGTTAAATTATTTATAATCTAAGTGTTACATTTGTAAGTGCCTGTTGCCTTCGTAATCCGTAAGTCAAGTGCTATAAGCTACTTATATCAGAGTTAGGTCAACAAATGAATTTATTTATAAATATTTGTGTATCGAACTCATAATTCGTTACGTATTTATCTGGAATATCTTTGGTTTCGGTTAGGTTTTGGTTTAGGTTAGGCTAGACTTTATTCGTTCGTAGATAATTTAAATCCTCAGGAAATATAGATGGGGTTGGGTTCTGACTTCAATCACTTACGACGCTCCTACGGCCTCCTTATTTTTAGAATAAGCCGGTCATGTGACAAGTACACTGGACAGACATCGCCCAATCTCTTCATTAATACGACGAAGCCACTGCAAATCTCTATATAGAGACATCGCATAAAAAAACTCTGACAAGTACTGCTTGGTTGGGCTAGTCTCTGAATCCGCAATACTCAATAATTTTGACAGATAAATATTTTATTTACATAGATATAAAAATGTATATTTTATTCTTTTATGTAGCATTAAAAACACACAGAACCCTATATTTACACCCTTCTTTCACCAACCACTATTTTTTGAAAGTCATTTAAGTAATTTATATGGCGTATTTAATTGGCAGAATAAATGTATAATCTTTATATAGTTTCTTTTCTCTCACCATAGAGTATATCAACGACTGACTGTCGAAAACAATGGAAACATATAAAAAGTTCATTGTTTTTTGACAAATCACACATCACAAATCACTTAAGAAATTCATAAAAAAAACCAGCTAAGAATATTAAACCATGTCGTCGATACAATAATTTCTATAACAAGCCAAAATGGCAGACAATAGTTACTGCAGTAGTTGCAAGAAAATCAAGTTACCATGTTTGTCGTGCGCAAATCAGAATGAGGAGTTTCAGAAACGGGCAGAGAATGAAGAAAGGTCAAACATTTGCAATTGCTCCCCCAACGACTGCCGTAAATCTGATAATAAAAAAGATCACAAATCGTGATCATTGATAAATATACTTAAGCTTTCAAGATTTCACAGGTATGTAACTTTAATAGCAGTTTTCGAGGATTATAAAAGTGATTAGGTGCCTATAAGAACAGGCTAGACCTAGTTTAGGTATCTAAGTATCAAAATGTATTTTAGTTTAAGTTACCTTTTGTTGTTGAATAAAGTTATTATTATTATTGTTATTTAAAAAGCCTGTTTTTATTTAAATATTTATTTTTTTAGAAACAAAATGTTCCCTCAGAAAGTTGATGTGAAAAAGTGTGCGAAGGTCGAACCGCCCCACCCCTGCGATCCCGCAAAACCATGTAACCCCTTACAGGAGCCTGATGGAGACTGCGTGCCACCTTTCATTTGCTCCGAGAAACTGAAAAATCCAGAGCCCGATTATTTAAGTAAACACATATTGAGTTTCTAGTAACAAATATTGTTCTGTATGATGAACAATAGTTTGTAATACATTGACTTTGAATGCTTGTACGCTTCGTTCTATTTTGCGTCTCCGGATTCCGGAGATCTCTTCCGAATGTCTTGTTATCCCCACATCGATAGCAGGCAATGTAAATTTTTAAGCCACTGCTTTTTTATATTTTGCCAAATTGCATGCAGTTTTATTGGACCGTTATGGTGTAAAAGAGTAATAAACTTCTATATTACTTCTATACCATATATTTAATAAAATCGGCATGGCAATTAATTTTTTTTTTAATAATCAAATCAGTCGTAGAAAGTCCATTGGGTGTCGCTAACACGAATTCCAAAAGAGTCTTAAGCATATATTCAGTGCTCCAAGTCAGATCGTCTGTTCTTATGCTCGGACGTGTTCGCCGGAAGCGAACCTTACAGCCTCACTGTCCTAGGTTTTTCGTGCTATTTTGCTCTATCTATTGCTATCATAAATGTTAATGTGAGGTCTTACTCCACGATCTGATGGCATTTTCCCTTCACAGCACGATGCAAGTCAGGAGCTTCTATAGGCGTGAGGCAATGTGTCAAGACAGTACCACCCCACCCATGCGACCCCTTACCCAGTTGCAGCGAACTGCCCAAGCCCAAGAAGACGGTATGCGACGATCCCCCTCTCTGCTATGAGAAGATCAAAGCATCAGGAATGAAGAAGATTAAAAGAGTTTTGTGCACAGATCCCAGCAATAATACTGTCGAAGTTGAGTTGGAGAAGAAAGATGTTGAAAATCCGGTTAAATAAAACTCAATAATGGAATTTGTGCTTGTTTTTAAAATTTAAAAATCATCGCAGAAATCTCACAAATTACGAATAACTCTAAACGAATGTAAAACGGTTTTTCTTCAAATTTGTTTCTTTCGATTGATTATACACGGGCCCAATGGCGCAGGTGGGTCGTGGGTTCGATTCCCACCCAGAGCAAATATTTATATAAAATTCCGTTTTCTTCTCGGCTGGCTTCCTATTCGTTAACGTCGCAAAATTCAAGTTCTAACCATATTATTTCTAGTACTTTTTTATCCTTACGCACAGACAGATAAAGGACAGATTTCGATTCCTATCTTCCTCTTAAATTAATTACAATTAAATTGAAATTACTTTTTTTGTCAATTAACAAGGTAACTGACAAATTAATTGATCAAAGCCCAACACTGTCTCCCAGTCAACTATTACACGAAACAGAAAAAATATATATAGTGGTGCAGACAATATATATATAAAATAGATAAACGTTACGTACATATTTGTATAAATAAACTTAAAATAAAAAAATTAATTAATTACAATTAAATTAATAGCAATTGAACTTTAAATTGCACCTTGCAATTAAATTAATTTGATTAACGTGTGATAATTGCAACTAGCGATTAAAATAATTGCAATAAACTTTTTTAGATGTTTTATAAAACAATTAAAACTAACAATTAACTTTCTGTATCAAAATTAAATTAGTAAAGATTTAGAAAATTTAAGCTATAAATTAGACAAGTATATTTTCAGAGTATATATATATATATAGCCTAATATTTTAATAAGACTTTAGAAAATATGTTAACGAAAATTTCTTATTAATAATTCCAAATATACAAAAAAATATCAGAGGCGACTATTATATTATGATACCTCACTCTCTTACTCTTACACTTGAGCATGGGAGTTCCAAAGAGCTATTTTGCGACAAAGACAAAACTGACAAAGAGTCACAAACTGTCAGACAGCATGTTCGAGAAGAGAGTGGTACTGAAGTGTAATTTAAATTATTACAAGAAATTTTAAATTGTTATTGTCTGTCTAATCATGTTCAATTAAAGGTATTGATTATTATCTAGATCGGTCTTCTTGCCAACATATTTATTTAACTACATATTTATTTGTTAAAACAATTAAAAATTAATTAATTCATAATTGTTACTAATACTGTTAACAATTAAATAATTGTTAATTATATTTTTTCACAATTACAATTGATTAATTGTTTGTTGTTGTGGTTACATCTACCAATTAATTAATTGTTAATCTTCAATTATTCTTGCAATTAAAACTTGCCACAACGCTGGGAGATAATGCCAACTGGCATTAAGTCCGGCAATAGGCTATTCTCCAATTTCTTCATTTTTTTTTTAAATGTTCGTATATATCTGATAATTCATTATAATTTTTATTTCAGCAAAATATGACCGATTTATGCCGAAAAAAAAATATTAAAAATTTGTCGTAAAATATACGCGCCAAAATACCATCCGCCATTTTGGTGACGTCAATAGTACTAAAATATTGTAACCTCAAATTGACATTTGTCATTGACACGATATTGAGTTTGTCGGCTTTGTTGAGTTGTTTTTATTTATATAAAAAGATGAGTTTCTATAACCCGTATCGTTGGTGTGTTGCGTTAAATTGTAAGAATTCGACATTGAAGACTCCAGAAAAGTTATTTATTACTATTCCGAACGTTGTTGTTTACCTCAAAATAAGAAAATTTCATTGAATTACACCTATGAATCACACAAATGATATTGTTGTGATAAAGTAATAGAAAGATTTACTTACATAGCTGTTTTTATATTTCTGCATTCGGCAGAAAAGAAATCTGTATTACACGCAAAGAAGTTTGTAATCATTACCGCATCTATCTTCGGTAAATTAGTACTTTCGGCTTTTACAAATCCGACGTCCATGTTTAATTATGCAAAAGTAGCGTAATAAAATACAAAATCTCTAAAATAAAAGGAATTATACACAAAAAAAGTAAAAAATTAAGGAACACAGTCAGTTGTTTACATTTAGATATTTTAGTGCTTGTGACGTCATTCTGGAAAAAAACATGGTGGACGGTGTTTTCGGTCACGTGACTTACAGATAATAAAACTCGGATTTTAATTTTGAAATATAAAATTAATCTTAGGTTTTTATGGAATAACGACATTTTTTTTCAATTCCTCACGTTATTATTTATTCAAGTAACATAATGTTATATTTTTTTGTTGATAGATGAAAATAGCCTATTGTTTTCGAAAATCAATATTATAATCTTATCACGCAATATATAAATAATATAATACTTTTGTATGTTGGTTCCAACACTGACATATGGTGGTGAATGTTGGGTATGGCAGAAGAAGCACGCAAGTAGAATAAATGCTGTGAAATGAAGGCACTTGATGTGTCTATGGTGTGAGTTTAAGTGATAGATTCAAGAATAGTGTAATAAGAGATCGATGTGGTGTAAAAGATGATGTAACAACAATAGCGAAAGAAATGTTAAGATGGTTAGGACATGTAAAAAAGCTGGATGAACTAGAATGACTGCATAAATATACCGAGCGGAAGTGAATGGAAGAGTTGGTATAGGACGATCGAGGCGAACATATCTTAACCAGGATAAGAGGTATTAAAGAAGGGCCAGGTGAGAAGTACCAAGAATAAACGAGTGTGTAAGGGAATAATAATAAAATGATAAACTAATGCTAGGAAGGGAAGCGAAAGAGGTTTGCCAAGTCTCGTAGCAAGTGGAGATCCATAGCTTCTACCTACCCCGATGGGACACAGGTGTGATGTATATAGGTATGTATGTAAAATACTTTTTCTTCTTTTCGATTTCAATTCAGAAAAATAATATTGACATTTTCTCACATGTCATCACTTTAACTTCATCTCATTACATTACAATATCATGGCGTAAATAATCCAGTAAACATCGTCATTTTTTTTTCAACAATTCAATATGCATCAAAAATATGTTTGCACATCAAAATGGATTATAAAGTTTAAATTATAAAATGTTTACTAAGAAATGCTCCGTTGAACCATTACCTGAACCGGAACCTCCGAGCCCATGCAAGCTACAGAGAATTAAACAAGCACTAAAAGCTGGCGTCAAGATATGCCCCCCAGAGCCCATTAAAGAACCCACACCCCCACCATCTTGTCTTGCAATCTGCATAGAAAAGGTAAAGAACCCAGAAATACCACCTACACCAAAGTTTCCTATAGTCTGCGTTGTAGATAGAGAGAACACAGGAACAGATCGGTGCGATGCAATAGCTAAAAGTGAAGCTGGACCTGAAGTATATCCTTGGCCTGGCTGTCCTCCACCGACACCACTTCCACCGCCTCCAGAAATAAGCCTTTGCGAAATCCAAAGGCGGAGACAGAAGCAGCAACAGTGCAAAGAAAGATTGAGAAGATACTACGAATAATGGAGAAGTCTGTTTCAACTCCTAAAGTTCCGGACGACGTGTGTGTAGACGAAGGTAGAATAAACGAAAAGAGAGTGATAATCAGCCCAGTCGGTCCGGATAAAAGCACAAATGAAAGGATAGAGAGACAGCTTTGCGAACTTGAAGGTAAGATCAAAGAGTTACAAGTGGAAATAGATAGCATATGGCATAATATAGATCACGATGAATGTCATTCGAAATACAGTGATAATGATGAAAGAGACAATCATGATACCGTGATATGTAATCAAGATATAAAACATGATAGAATCGAGAAATCCGAAGAAAACCCACTAATCGTCAATAAAGCTATGAATGTCTCAGGATTCTTTCCAGTAATGGTAAGGGATACTATGATACCTCCGTATAGTTCTCTTTCCTCTTTAACTAATATAGCTGATAAAGCAGGAACTGAAAATTTGGATCAAGATACTGTTCCTGAAGTCATTCGCATGTGGGTTAAAGATCAGATGACGCAACATTCCAAGGATAACCTTGAAAATGTTGTACGTGAACTCAAGGCTGAAATAAATGAGGCTATGGCGACATTATCAAATGTGAATGAACATGATCCATAAAGAACAGCAAGAAGACCAGGTGTTATAAATTTAATATTATAAGTCGAGTAAATCATGATTGTTAATATACATAATACCGAGTATTATTAATTGGACTTAATTACTTTTCCTTTTAGATGACGTCTACTACCTAAGTAGGCTATTTTAATGTTTTTATATATAAACACTGGTACCGACAGATGGCGGTATATCCACCCTAAATGGCGTAGCCAATATGTAAAGCTACGCCCTGCGATTGCATGCCTGCCCAGCGCGGCTATTATGGGCAGCTTTCCTCCTTTGGAAAGGCCTATGTCCAGCAGTGGATTTACAACGGCTGACATAATGATAATGATTAAATTATGAGTCACGTTGATTGTTCGGAATAAACTACTCATGATCATCACCATTATGTCAGCCATTGTAAATCCACTGCTGGACATAGGCCTCCGCAAGGAAGGTGTTATTATGCCCATAACTGCCGCGCTGGGCAAGCGTGTTAGCAATTGCAGAGCGCAACTTTTGCGACAAAAATGTTGCCTATTTCCGCCCTGTGCATTTGAGCTACGCTATTTCAAATTAATATACCGCCATTTGTCGGTCCTGGTACCTCACAGTTGAAGTACTAAACTTGATTACTACTGTGTACGGATCCAACTTGAAAGATAGGAGAGTTTGTATATCAATTTATTGTCGCCATACTTTTTAATGATAAACACAGGTATATAATTAAATCAGGATAACGTCTGTCGGTTTAGCTAATTTATAATAATATTAAAGTCACACCACATCTCACACCTGACCATGACCTGACTCCGATCTGAGTTGACCTAACTAATTTTGTCTAAAGCGAACAATGATTGTTGTAACACATAAACTGTCAAAATAATAATATATGTAATCATAACGCAGAACCGATGGCCGGTGGAGTCGTAAGGTTCTGGAATGGAGACCACATACCGGCAAGCGCAGCGTAAGGCGTCCACCCGCAAGATGGACAGACGATCTGACTAAAACCGCAGGATTGCGCTGGACACAGACCGCATACAACCGGTCCTATTGGAGATTACTTGTGGAGGCCTCTGTCCAGCAGTGGACTTCTTATGGTTAATGATAATGATTATGATGATGATGATGATGAAGATAAATTGTGTGATATTACATACTTAATCACGTCTGATATTACACATGTTGGAGTTCTTATTATAATTCTAGCATGCGTGAATTTATAACAAAAACTACACTTTTAACGACTTTAAAACGCGGTTTAGTTAAAATTTTTCCATTTTTGTTTTTACTTGACGTTTCGGTTACCTTACGGCAACCGTTTTTAATATCTTCAGCAGTTCTATTGTGTGTAATTAATAGCGTAAATGTTAGAAACTATTATGCGTATGTTTATCAAATGTCAAACCTGGAATCCAGGTAGTTTTTATTTTTATAAACCACCTGATTGTGCCGTGAGTTAACGGCAGAATAGAATAGTCCCTCCCATTGCACCAGGTATCGTAAGATGCAACTGAGTTATCAGAACTGACAGATGGCGGTATATCCAGGTCGGGGATGGGCAACAGCATCCCCGTAGCGATAGCTGCGCTCTGCGATTGCAAACACGCTTGCCCAGCGTGGCAATTATGGGTGAAAATCCTCCTTTCTTAGAGAAGCTTATGTCCAGCAGTGAACTTCCAACTACTGGTATGATATTACCTAATACAGTAAAATAATATTTGCCTTGGTATTTATAAGTCAAAAAAAATCAGGTCTCTCGAAATACCCAATTGGAAACGTAAAATACAGACGGGAATGCAGCTCCATCCCTGCCGAGTTAACTTCGAGGTACGCTGTTGCGAATAGATATGCCGCCATCTATCGGTACCTTACTTGTTTCTAAACTCCAGGTATAGTGGGACTATTCTTATTTACAGGTACCTCTCAGCTAAGGTAATAGCAAACTTTTTTATAAGATACTAGGTTTCACACGCGGCTTTGCCTGCGTGGATTTTCCAAAGAAACAGTACCTACTCATTAAAATAAAAGGTAGGTGATATTTATTCTTCCTTGTGATATTCCACGAAGATCGAATGAGTAGAGAAATCGTAAATAGATAACAAATAGGGAGTGTTTGTTTTTACATTAATAATATTAGTTAGTTGATATAGACAAAATTTTAATCGGATTTAGATATTTTGATTGCATAAGCTTTTACCTGATAGCGCGTTTTAAAATCGCTCAACGCCATCTATTGAATTTTTATAGTACTAAAATGGTTATTTATCGTAATCCCACAGACTATTTTTCGGGATGAAAGGCTTTTGCGTATTCCGCACTGCCAAATATGTAAGCAATATGTCAAGAACATTGGTCAAGTAGATAAAGAATAAACAAACAAACAAACTTTAGGGTTTACAATAATATTCATGCAGCATTGTATACATTGACCTGACTCCAAGATAAGTTGCTTGAAGCTCTTGTATTACGGAAATCAAATAAAAAAGAATCACAAATATAATACGTAAATTATTAATTTGTAACACCCAGATACAGAACAAACACAAATACCATAATATAAATGCTGGTCCTGGGTGGGTCGAAGATAAGTTCACTACGATCTGCGCCATCAGGTTTATCATTAGGATTTAAATTACTAAGACGGTAAATGAGAAACGTATAAAACTTAAAAAGGCTCTCTTTCTGATACAGATAGGTTCGATAATGGCAAAGAATATAAACAAAGTATTAAAATCTGTGCCAACAATTTATTTACTCACTATAACAAACACCCATACAAAATACAACATTAAAATATATCTCGCCATGTACACTCATGTTTATATTATATTATAAATAAAGCAAGCAATATCTGACTAGAATAACTCTGATAAATAATTAATTATACTTTTCAATACAAATATATAATATAATATTGTGTAAAACCCTTATATATAATGTACATAAATATATTTATTTATTATAAAATAGTATAAAGGAAACGCGCTAAATATACTTGCGATTACATTAAGGCAATTTTGGCACAAAAATATAATATTTTGGCATTTGTGTTCAAATTTAAATAAGTAAGGCACATCGCCACATATATATATATTGGTGTATTATATTACATACATATATATGAAATTAATTTTACGTATGAAAGTAGGTGAAGAGTAGTTTTGTTTGTTGTAAAAAAACTTTTTAGAATTGTTGTTATACTTATTATTAATAAAAATATTTCTCTGTCATACACAAAATCTGCAGAAAAGATTGGAAAAGAAATCTAGATAACACAATTCACACAATTCTAGGTCTTAATATCTTATTCTTATGAATTAATTACAATTATAATCTATATCCAAAAGCTAAGCATATATATACAAAATTTTCGTCAAAAAATCTCCCCCCTTTCGGGGGGACTTCAAAAATCCGGTAGGGACCGGACAGTTACCCCCCTTAGGAGGGTTAAAACAAACCGTTACGGGGGCCAACCGTAAGGGTAAAATAGGGAATCCAAAATATGTGGAGGGTTGAGTTATTTCTTTCTTGGCGGAGGCTGCATCGGAGGCTGGTGGAAGGGATGATATTGTCTTGATAGAAGTCTTTCCTACAAAAAAAAATCACAATATTCAAGATATGGCGCAGTTTTCAGGGCATAAAAAACACTAGAAAAATTTGACGAAACTCGTAAGCACAAAGTTAAATTATCCAGGGATGGGAAAATGCAGGTTTGAGTCCCAACCAGCAACAAGTGTTTTCTTTTAAGTAAATTCACACAACATCTGATACATTGACCTGACTCCGACTTACGTCTCATTTATATTCGTTATATAAATTATCGTATAGTGTGGGGATTGAACTCAAGACCCTTGACTCACAAAAACTGTACCATCGGGCCCGTCAATAAATATTGTCTTTCAATTCAGAAACATAATATGTTCGTGATGAGCGTCAAAAGCCGGTGACGTTGACCATCACGCGGTCTGTGTGCTTGTTGACAAATATAGTGATATAAAAAGAATATATAATTATAAATGTATTTAAATAAAAGTAATGCATATTTTGATACTCACCACATCGTTTTGGTTATTTTGAGCAGCGCTCATTTTTCTTTCTTGTAGAATTATTTGGTTCGCGGCGCTGTAAATGGATTTTCAGGTATTTAAGTAAATTATAATATATAATGGCGGGCTTACGACGGATCATAGAATGATATGAAAGACGTTAAAAGTTTTAAATATTCTAAGTGAAAATACAAATATTAAATTCCCATAACATTTCATACATACTCCGTGGTAAGTCGCTTAAAGCACTTGTACTACAGACATTAGACTACAGAAGAATCACAAATATAATACAAAAATAAATATTAAAAAGCCAGATACAGAACAAATGGGGATCAAACCCACGACTCTTGGCGATTAAGACAGGGACACTACCTATTGCGTCATCGGGCCTATCAAAAAAATATACAAGCAATAAATCAAAGTTAGTACACGTTACTACATTTCAACACAGATTTTACTGAAATTGAATATTATTAATTAATACGAGTTTACAATTTCATCACAATTTTTTTCTCTAGATAACCCTTTTATGTGTATGCCAGGGTTCAAGGAATTATTTGCATATATATCTTACGTGTCCATCTCCTCTTGAGTGAGATCGAGCGCCTCTTGCATCTCACGTGAGGTACTCTGGATGAACTCCTTGTCGCAATACTTGCCAAGCCCCTGCTCCGTCAATACCTGCACAGCAATACGGTGTATTCTCATCACATTTGCCATAAGTTTCCAAGTAAAATAGTAGGTACCTCCCACTGTACAAGGTGCCGTAAGGCAACGATGGTACCGAAACTGATATGGCGGTATATTCACCGGAAACAGCGTAGCTCAAATACAACAAGGTGGAAGAGGCAAGCATCCTATATATATATATATATAGAATGCTTATATATGATGATGATAATGTAACTAATACAATGGAGTTTGAAGACTACAGCTTCATGCTAGATTAAGTGGCAATCTTCATTCCTGAACGTTTTATTGGCGATCGTGAAAATTGATTTATTATGTATCTAGATTTGTCTACAGGGATCATTAAGTAATAAGACTCTCGTTACGAGTGTGAAGTAGGTTCAGAGAAGAACGGAAAACGCTGGCACTAAACTAGTGCGTGATGCTGTGTTTATTTATTTTGTATATATATTGCCTGCACCACTATATATATATATATATATATATATTTTTTTTTTAGTTTTGTGTAATGGTTGACTGGGAGATAATGCCATCTGGCATTAAGTCCGCCATTTGTTTATTTTGTAACATTTTGTGCAATAAAGTTAAATAAATAAATAAATAAATAAAAATACCCAAGGAAAATATAATTAAGCTGAATATCAGCTTAGGCAATTGTCACAAATTTAAGAGCTAAATAGCTCCAGTCTTTATTTAGAAATATGAAGGATTGAAAGAGTTTTTCTGCAAACAAGCAAAAAAATTGCTTATTAGAGAAAAAATTTAGTCATCCAACTTTTTAGCGTCTACAATTTGATTCATGTAGATAATACATGGTACCGGCGTAAGATAATACCCCCCTTTGTACCCGGTGTCGCAATACCGTAGCTAACGGACAACGTTATATCCATCCGGAACAGCATGGACGTAGATTAAATACAACATAGCAAGGATAGGTAACAGCATTCGTAATACAAAATTAAAATTCCCAATTGTCCCCACGCCTGCCCAGGGTGGCAATTATGGGCTAAAGTTCGTGAAATTATACTAAGGTAAGTTTATATCCAGCAGTGGACGTCTTATGGCTGATATGATGATGATAGGTGGATACTCACTCGAGTGATAAGATTCTCCGCAGGATTCTCTACACAGTAAGGCACGTTGTTGTTCTGTTTCGGCGCATTGTCACGATCTGAGAAAAAATAAATTTTATTACTATGTAATAACTGTGTTTAGAAGAGTAACCTTAAATTTTTTAATATATAAAAATTCTCAAAACCAAAACGAATCTATTTAAACAAACACTATCATTCCATTATTTTTGTCTACCCGAAAAGTCATTTCCTCAGACAAGTTGGGTATGAAGTTATTCAAACGACCAATTTTTTTAATTTTAAAACAAAAATGTAGTTCGAAAGCAGTCCAATTATAAAGAGCTAATAATATAATTAAAAATGCATTCAGTAAAATGGAATTTACGTTTCTTTATAAACATGATTCGACCCAATTAACTTATTTACCATGCGATACAATACAAGAATTAAATATCCATGCAAATAACACAAGCACTATGAAACCAATATAGTCAAAGACGTGGCAAAATCATGCAAAATATTATTAAAATTGTATACCATAATAAATATTCACTCGGGAAATTTAAAAATTTGAAAATATAAAGTGAAATAATAATAAAATAATGTGACGCAAACAATCACAACACACTAAAACCAACTTACTGCACTTTCTCATACTCTGCACTAAATCGTTGGACGTTTTTCTGTAAACGTTACACCAGACTCACTATTTTTATACAATTGCCTTATACACACGAGATTTTACGTAGAAGAAAATGGAAATCCATACGAAATTGGGCACGTCAGTGAAACATCGCCATCGAGACACAAGCACGAAAATCATTCGGAGTTAAACAAGTCACAAGATAAAACAACCGGATACTTGATTTCGTATCCGAAACATTTCATAGCGCTATAGCCAACATTTGTACGAGGCCTAACGCGTGAGAAAATTACGCTATTTAAAATATCAAATGAATATCTACAAACATTCTCTTCACAGTTTTTCACTAGGAGATGTTGACGAAACAGGATAACCCGAAATAAATAACCCATACCATCTAATGAATTGACCTGTGTTACGGACATCAGACAACAGAGGAATCACAAATATAATACTTAAATAAACATTTTCTAACACTCAAGACACAGGATAAACACAAATATTTGTCCTTGGTAGGAATCGAACCTACGACCAATAGCGCATAAGTTAGGATCACTACCATCGGGTCTCTATCTCTAGTAACTTAAATACTGGATAATATTGCGTAATATCATCAAGGCAACACGCTAGTGATATCCTTGTGGCACATCTTATTAAGCGGACCATATGATTGTTTGACTAAGTCAATTGAAAGACCTGTTCAATCATTATTTAGGATAAGGCAAATGTATAGTATTTATCTCACAATATTTTAATGTGCCATGATTAAAAATGTTTAAGCACATTGTATATATATATATCACGAATTCACTTTAATAAGCATAAATATAATATATATAGAAACCAAAATTTTAAATATAAAATATTAAATCGTCAGCGTACTTATTGATTGCAAATGTTAATAAAAAACTATCTTACTAGAAGATTTGTTATCGAGATATATAAAACAGTCCAAGATTCAAAAACTTAATTCATCAAATGCAATAGTTGCGCCGTGAGGTACCGGCAGAGTAGAATAGTACCTCCCTCCGTTACAGTGTCGTAAGAAGCCACTATGGTATCAGAACGGTATATCCATTCGAGACAGTGTATCTCAAATGCCAAGGGGCATAAGCAGTCATTTCCGTCGGTAAAGCTGCGCTCTGCGATTGCCTACACGCTTGCCTAGCGCGACAATCATGGGCGAAATTCCCCCTTTCTTGGGGAGGCCTATGTCCAGAAGTGGACTTCCAATGTAATGATGATAAATGGTTTGTTGAAGACATTACTAAAAGAGCCTAGAGCTTACAAAATAAGTGCTGAAGATTTCTTACTACTTAGTTACGTCGTCTTATTATTCGGGAAAATATGCGGTAATAATTGAAAATTAATTTGAATTATATCTGGCATATTGGACGTTGATAGAAAAAAAACAAGCAATAAATACGCAAAAATATGAGACAAAGGTGAATTCGACGTCAAGTTAATGATACATTGACCATTTATGATTATAAAAAGCTCATCATGATTCTAATTTAAGTGTAAAAAATGTATGTAAAAAATGTGATGAAAACTCACTCTATGGCTTTGAAAATCCGCTCGGAGTCCTTCCCGTGGAGTAGAGGTTGCATTGCTATTTCTTCTTCACTTTGGTTGCCATCATCGAATTTTCTAAAAAAAATCCAAGAACATGTTCATCGTCTGATACAGTATTTTTTTATTTATTATAGATAAACTAACAGATTACTGTCATACATACATATTTACATATATATAATTAAATATAATATTAACTTTGCCGTGATGTACCGGCAGACTAGAATAGTAACTCCCACTGTAATAGGTATCGTAATAGGCGACTAAGATACCAGAACCGACAAATGGCGGTATATCCATCCGAAACAGAGCAGCTCAAATGCACAGGGCGGGACTGGGCAGCAGCATCCCCGTTGCGAAAGCTGCGCTACGCGATTGTCAACACGCTTGCCCAACGCGGCAATTATGAGAAAAAAAGCAGCAGTGGACTTCACGATGATAATATTACTAGACCGTAACCTAAGAGGTGTACACGTCGTTTTTTATTTTTAAATTAATAAAGAATACAAGCAATAAAAAGCGTTATAAATTATTTTCTGCTCTTTCCAAACCAATCATTATATTTTATATGGAGTCTGAGAATGGCCGGCCGCATGAATTTTTATGTAATTTCAATATCTAAAAAATGCAGTTACAAGGAAAGTTACATATTGACATAATGTAGCCATTTTTAGTGCTACAATAGACGAGTGTTGTTATTAAAGTAGTAATTAATAGATTGTGTTTTAGTAAGAAATGAACAGATGAATCCGTAAAAAGTTTGGTATATATACATTTATACACATTTGCTTATAAACTAATAAATTTGACTGATAGCTGACATAACCATAAAGTATAATGGGATGGCAATGTGCTAGAGTTATCAGAACGAATACAGGCCGCATGCTCATCTCGTTCCTTAACCAATTGAAACTATAAACTTACGTTTCTTCTTCAGGTATTTTCCCATCCATGCCCAGTTCCCTTCGCATCATGTTACTCAGGTTTGGACCGTCTACTTTGGCTGTAAAGCACATAACAAATACTTAAGATAAAATTTACTAGAAAAAGATCAACTTGTCTCAGGTGTGATGGGGAAAAATGCAAATTCCAGTTGCTGTTTGATAAGTGACTTTGTTTCAAATGCATAATCGTTATGCTATTGTGACCTTAGTAGACCTGTCGAATTTTTTGCTGGGAAATCAGCGCCATTTCTCCAATGCTGTATTGTAATTACACTGATATTACACTGTAATGTTTGACATTTCCAAACACACTGACAAGTTAAATGACACCAGAGACAAATCGGTTGATCTAGTAAATGTAATATTAATTTACATTTTTATGCATAAAACTTCTTAAAGTTATTTAATTGTGATTGAGTTATGCCCCCCCCCCCCATTTTAATAGTTTGCTCGTATTTTATTTGCCGTTCTAAAAACAAACCTTGACTTTAATCACAAGTGATAATGGAGGTATTTACGTATTTACAAACATTAAGTAGAAAGTGGTATTTCATAAAGAAAATTCGTTTCGGGAGAAAAATTAAAGAAAAATTAAAAAGCTTACTTGGTGATTTTATTTTGACAGAAGGCGCTGCAATTTTTTTCTCTTTCCCATAGAAACTCTCCCTGCCATGTTTTTTTAAACTCGTCCAGACAGCGCCAAATAGAGTGTGGTTACGCTAAAATTAATACCATAAAGTAATATATATATAAAGTTATTTTCTTACTAATAATACAGTCAAGTCATTGATCATTAAAACCAATTATGCATTCAGAATCGAAGTTTTATTAGAATATTAATTAAAGTTTTATTAATTAATTTCACTTCTAACTTTTGGACAAGTAACTCACTCATTATTGATTGTATAAGAACTCACTCTATGCATTGGTTCAACAGTCTCCGCTACGATTTCGTCTAGGTTACCAGATATGGCTCTCTTTAACTCTGGTCCTGCTTCGTGTAGAGTCCTGAGACCTGCTTGTAATGTCATCTGATTACTCTGGAGAGACGCAGCTGCTGCCTGTTCCTTTCGTTTACGGAACCTGTCACATTTCAAAATTTTCAGACTTATCTCAGCTTTCATTGACTTGGATAACTCCAACCGCTCTTAGGCATTTATGTTTGTTTATATTGTGTGTTTTACTATGTTAAGTGTCTTTTAAAGAATAGTTTCCCGTATCAGGGGTGTTTTCAGATGTCTGTAGATTATATATTACTAGTTTACTTGACAGACGTTGTCCTGTCTTAAATATATTTCTGTATTAATCATGAAGTTTGTACGACTATAATTTTGCTATCTTTTCTCTCAATTTGCTTCAAACAGTAAGCAAATATGTAATTAAAATTGGTTTAGTAGTCCAAAAGTTCATCCCGAATGAATACAATGACACGATTTTTTTTATATAATGCAACTTAAAACCCTAATTTTGTTTGTAATATTGTGTCTATTGTTTAGAATCATTTGTGATTGTAATTGATTATAAATTTATGAAATTTTATTAAAATATCATAATTCTCATCAAAAGAATGAAACACTCTTCTCGGTTGCTTACAATCATTTGCCTGATCTATTTTACTTCAGTAACTTACACAAGCCAATCAAATTTATTACAATACATGCACGTATACATTTCAACGAACACAAATAAAATTTTGTCACTCAAAAAAAAAACATCCACAACAAAAGAAAAACAAGAAAAATTATATAAACGTGTGTGCAATTCAAGCAAGTGATTGTAAAAACCACAAAATATGAATACATAGTGCATGCTCAAAAACTTGAGAACTAAAACATGCTGATAATACAGGAGGAAATGTGCAAAAATTATTTAATTAAAATAAATATATAATACCTAATAATAAAACAAGCTGAAAAAACAAAACTGTCGGACCGTGCAATCATCTCAGACAATACCAAAATCAACTGAAGCTAAGCTAGAGTCACAATGGATGTTGCTCAAGCTATCTGAACAAAGTGGTAAATCAATTCAAATTCTTGAAATGAAAATTTCCAAGCAGCATCCTTGGCCAACGATGTATATATATAGGCTAGCACCAAGGATATTAAAGCATTTAATACAGCGGAATAATCGCCGAGTTGCTTAAAACTTAGATGTCACTTACGCATGGTTCCTATAAAAACAGAAAATGTATTAGTGATATTTATTTATATATATAGTATGTTGATATCATGAATGATAATATTTAATTTAAGAAACACGAATCTTTAACCATAACAACAGGTTGAGATGCATGTTACAATAAATATAATATGAAATTATAGAGACAGATAATTTCTAACTACATAGGACAGACATTGCATCTACATACGTTTATTACTAAAACATATATTTTTCAATTCTACAGATTAACATCGAACATACATTATAAACGCAATGCAAATTAGTGTTTCGTTTGCATTTCACAATTATAATAGCATCTAAATACTTTTTGGCGTGCTATTTTCGAATATGACGTTGATAGATGATCAAATGGACATATATTGACGATATACTGTTAAAGGCAAAGGTATGAACACAGTTTCTCTAACCTTCTGAAATAGTCCTGGATTAAGAAAGTAGCGTAGAATTTTCCAACGGTGATCTCGTTAGGGTCACCTGGAGGTGGAACTACCTGATCCAAGAGTTTAGGCGAGGTCCGCTTCCAAACTTTCTTTATGATTGCTCGAAGTTCAGTGTTACACTCGTCTATTACTCCTGTAAGTGGCAGGAAACTGAATTCATAAAGCTGCATACACTATTTCGTATGAAAACATTTATTTTACATTCATATCATCACAATCTTGTCAGCCATAAGTCTATTGCTGAATATAAGCCTCCCCAAGTAATCTCAAATAAGTAACAAGCAAGTCCAGCGCGTCCTGCGGTTTTAGTCAGATCGTCTGTCATCTTACGCTGCGCTTGCCGGTACGTGGTCTCCATTCCAGAACCTTACGACTCCATCGGCCATCGGTTCTGCGTACCAAGTCCTGCCCATTTTATTTTACATTAACAAAACAATTTAAGATATCGTAATCATCACAAATGATATCACTGACGCATCGCCAACATTTCAACTTGAAGACACTATGACATTTACCCGGTAATTGATTTGCTTGAGAGAGAAATAGGAATTTTCCCTACAGGAACACACCAACTTAAACATTGCTACCGTAGACGAGATTTAAAGTAGTCCACCAGCGATTAGTGCTGGAAAATGTAGATCTTCAGAACACATACGATCTTCAATACTAACCTGTTGTTTTAATTTGCAATTGTGTTCGAACTACAGCAAAGAGTGTCGCATTGAAGTTTACAGTGCCATCAGAATTTAATGGCATGTTCATAGACACTAAACGCTTGCACGCCGTCCGATGTGGGCACAGTTTACCAAAACCTGAAATATTAATAAAAATATGTGTCTATTTATTAATGCACTTCAGTAAAGTCATGATGTTTACATTGTTACAACTTTGACGGACCCGATGGTGCAGATGGTAGTGATCCTATCTTACGCAAAGGCTCATGAGTTCGATCCTCACTCAGGACAAACAATTATGTGATTAATACTTGAGTTTGTTCTATGTCTGGGTGTTAAATATGTATTTTAGTATAATATTTGTGATTCCTCTATGGTTTGATATCCGTAATAAGTGCTTCAAGTGATTATTCTCGGGGATGTTGTATGAAGTTATTATTATTAGTATGATTTCTTAGGAAAATACTTTTGTACAGATTCGTGATGAAGAGATTATGTTTTTACCAAAGTTATTACTGACTTACCAAGTGGAGGGCTAATTTTTCTGAGTAACGTGACCACGTCTAGATGTTTAATCCTTCCTTTGGCATCTGGATCATATTCACTCCACAACCTGTAAATATTTTTTTTATAAATAACATGTTTAAAACGCCAAACTAAAAATAGTATAAGACAAATATTGTCTACCTAATAAACTCATCCAGGTGATGAGGTCCCAAGATAGACCAATCTCTTGTAAGATAATCGAAGTTATCCATAATGACTGCGACGAACAAGTTAATAATCTGAAAGAAAATTTCTTTTAAAGGTACTTTCAATAACATAGTTACAAATCAACATGCCAAATGCAGAAGAAGAGATATTTCGCACAATTGTTACACTTTTCTTACTTAGTGACAATTGCGAAGTGATGCTTCCATATTTCTATTAGATATACCGCCATCTGTCAGGTCAGTCTTTTCTTAGTATGAAAGAATATTCAACCATGATTTTAAGAGACTATGACATATCAAAGACAAGGAAATAGGCAAAGAACACCAGTATAAATGCTAAAACTAAATATTATCATCATTATACCAGCCATTAGAAGTCCACTGCTGGACATAAGGTTCTTCAAGAAAGGAGGTTTTTTAGCCATAATTGCCGCGCTCGGCAAGTGTGATGGCAATCGCAAAGCGCAGACGGGGATTCTGCTGCCCACCCCCGTCCGGTGCATATGAGCTGAATTGTTTCAGATGGATATACCCCTATCTGCCGGTTCCGGTATCTTAATCGCCTCTTACAACAGCTGGTGCAGTGGGAGGTACTATTCTACTCTGCCGGTACCTCACGGCATACTCTTACTAAACATACTCACCAAGAATGTACATAATAAGGAGAATGATATGAAATACGGGAATGCTAGCCAGGTACCGCATCCGCCATCGGAACTGGTGTCGTCTGTGATGTTCGAGGGATCCAGATCAGGTATAATACACCCAGGGGGATGACCTGGTCGTTCTAGTGTGTTGTTGGATAATGCCATCATTATCTCCTGCCACGCTTCACCTATAATGATTATCATTATAACAAAGTTTTAGTATTACATTTAAAACAAAAATTAAAGCACTTGTAACAGAACTTTTCTAGTATTTTCTCATGATGTAGGCAAAGATTAAATTATGAGTTTATTGAAATACGCTTATGGAATTAAAACATAGAAGAAGGGTGGAAATATCAATTTAGCTTGAACTTAGAATCTTAATATTTGACTAGGATTGCACAAAATAGGCAATAGAAATTTTAACCATTAATAATTTAGTATCGTTATTACAGCCAATGAAAGTCTACTAGACATAGGTTCAGATGGATATACCACCATCTATCGGTTCAGACACCTCAGCCGCCGATTTCAAGACCTGATACAGGTTAGATAATATTCTACTCTACCGGTACTTTACGGCGCATTATTTATTAATAATAGAACTTTAAAATAAATAATAATAATTATAATAAAAAATAGGAGAAGTGGTGATAAATATAATATGGTAGAACAACTAGAACAACAGTACCTATATATAATACAATTTTGATAATTTTAAGTTTAGCATTTTTATTTTTGCTTTACCATTTTTTTTCATGTTATGCAAATTTCTTTGAAGTTAGCATATAATGTTATATTGTATCTTAACTGATGAATTGGTTTATGCAAATGTTGGCAAATCAATAAATTAATCTTATTTTGTCTGTTGTCACGATTAGATATTGCAGACATATCCTTACCAGTAGCAGATCTGAACAACACCATAAGGGCACTGCCGAACGTTTGAAAGTTATTATGTCTTGTAATCACTTCGTCGTCTAACTCAATTTTTCCAAACAGCTGAAAGAAATGCATTGAATTAAGGTAATGTTTACGCTGTAGGTTGAATCAAAATTGTCTATCAAAGATCTGAGCTAATGTTCTTATCGACAATGGTGTTAAGATGAACGATTGTGGTGATGTAATAAAACTCGAAATAAAATGTTAAATCTCTTGAGAACATTTACTGTAAGGTAATCAAAACGTGGATATTCCATGTTATGATGTTTTTAAATGCGATTAAAAGTTAAGCGATGTGTAGTGTGAAAAAAATTACCTTTAATTTTTACTAATACACGAACATTTTTAAAAGCAAAAGAATTATATACTACATGACATTGAGCGACACCATGTCGATTTCATCCACGTTATTATAACTAAACTTGTTGTTGCTTAATAAAATGATTACTATTATTTATCAATATTTACGTCCAATTTGATAAAAAAAAACAATTCAAAAATTAAATAAATTTAATTTATCGTGTACGCATCTCCTTGGCTTACCGTCTAGCTAATATCATATTCAATTATGTATATTAGTATGTATAATTAAATGAATAATACCAAAGTAAAAGTAAACCCCAGAAAAGTGAGGGATGATCATTGTCAAACTATCTTACCTGCATCCCCACCACTGCATAAATGAAAAACAGCAAAACAATCAATAGTGCGACATAAGGCAGCGCTTGAAATGACTTGATGAAAGTCCACAACAGAGTCCTAATCCGTTCTCCCCTTGACAGTAGCTTGATCAATCGCATCGCACGGAACAGACGGAAGAATGTAATGTATTTCAATAGCGTGCCCTACAAATATAGAATTATATCAGACACCATCGTCTTTGATAAAGTTAGGATTTATTTTAATACAATCAGAAATTTACCTCTTCAGATCTCTTTGGCTTCATAACTTCTTCAAACTGAAAAGAGATTATATTTATTAATTATTACTTCTTATTTATAGTGCTAAAGTTGATCATGCTGTGATATCATCAATGGACATTCAATGCTGCGATTACTGGAATACCTTTAATTATTTCTTTAAATATCAATAAAGAAAATGTTTATATTACCACATCGATTTGCTTATTTTCATTCACTTGTGTCACTACTATGTCAATTATACTTCCAACGACCAAAATGAAATCTGTTGTATTCCAAGCGTCACCAAAATAATTCTGTAATTAACAAAAACAATAAAACAATTAAGCAATAAGTTTAAAGAATAAGAAATAAAATTTAATTATTTGAATACACATTAATGAGAGAAACTTAGAAAAATATTAATTTACATTTCCATTAAAGACGACATTTGTGCATTCTTATTTGCCATAAACCCTTCTGGTTTTTTTTAATTGTTATTGTTGTATTACCTAGTTTTAAAATTGTACTATATAACAGTTGGAAAGTCTGAGGCCTGTGGCACAGTTTTTAACTAACGCAGGCTTCATAGTTGCATTCGAAATACGAATGTAACTGTTTTTGAATGAATATATTATTATTATTTCTATACAGATGTAGATCATGTGGAATTGATTAAAAAATATCACGGTTACCTTAAATCTAAATGCAGCCAACTTGAAAACAAACTCTAACATGAACACAGTTGTTAAAATCATGTTTAGTAAATCGAGAATCTGAAAAAGATAAATGCAATGATTACTATACAATATATACAAACAAAGTATGTACTGTATATAATATACTAGTACTGTCTTAAATATTTTAGTACACTTTTCATTTTAAGGCTTTATCTCTTAGTTTATATGAAGATTAATTTTTAGATTGAGATTATAACGCAGTTGGTGAGCGTTCAATTCTTTTAAATTGTTTATCTTGCATTTTTTGGCAAATATGCATACATTTAGTGAACTGAACTTTGAGTTTGCAATTGTTTTGATAGCAAGGGTCACCAAAAATTTAACACCAACAACCAGTGTCTTCATTCATTTTAAGTTCATAGGCCTAAGACGGGTCATATTGAACCATATTTTTGTCGCCTCACCTTTTTGTAATCAGAGCTGGCTCCATGGAACTTCATCATCAGAGCCACAGTGTTCAGCACGATGAAGAAGAATATGAAGTATTCAAAACGCTGTGACGTCACGAACCACCAAGTTTTGTACTGGATTCCGTGTTTGGGAATGTATCTGGGAATTGAAATTATTTTTAGTTAATACTACGAATTTATCGGATTAGATTTTCAAAATTACTCTTGCACAACCTCTCCTTTTACCTATATTAGACTATGCGGCTGTGAGTTATCCAGATCCCACTGAGGACCAGTTCGAGAAGCTTGAGCGTCTTCAAAATTTTTGTATCAGATTCATATTCGGTTTACGCAAATATGATCATGTATCTAAATTTCGTAACGAGCTCAAATGACTTCCTATCTGACTTCGAAGAATGCTCATATTCTTTCTTTACTATATAAAGTATTGTTCATTCCTTCCTCCCCTAATTACTTAAAAAATCGTTTTGTGTTTTTAGGCGACAGCCACGAAAGATCTCTGCGATCATCAGAGAATTTACTACTTAAGATGCCGGTTCATTCCACAATATTTTACAGGAAACCCTTCACAGTTCAAGCTGTTCAGTTGTGGAATGCGCTTCCTTTGTCGATCAGACGCGCGCAATCGCTGCCGATTTTTCAGAGAATGTTAGAGGAGTACTTACTACCTGTCATTGTAGTTGTTGCTTGCATATTATTCGATTAATATTCTCCTCTTTATTTTTTTTTGTGTACATGTGTGTGTATGTATGTATTGTATGTGTGCGTGTGTGTTGGTGGATGTTATCCTTCATATATTTTGATTGTGTATATTTATACATAAGTTTAATTTATTATACACCTCAAACTGCCTTATTATTGTTGTATTTCTATTCCGTCCAAAGGTTGCCTGGAAGAGATCACTCTGTGCGATAAGGCCGCCTATTGTACTGTACTGTTGTATGTTTTTCTATGTTATTTGAATGTATTGTTTATGATGTGTACAATAGAGAATATTATTATTATGTCATTTTCCACCACACACAACATATGTCACTATAAAAAATATCATAGTAGACAAAAAGGAATGCTCTAACGGTACTTATAATTATTCCAATACAATTCTAACACAAAATTGCTCTTTGCAAGTCGTCAACATTCGGTTGAGGTCAGACTGAAAGTACTAGCGCGAGTTGACATTACATCGACATTACAGTCAACACATATAGCTGTGAGGTACCGGCAGAGTAGCATAGTACCTCCTCCTGTAGCTGAAAGCTGCACGACTGCCAACATACTTACCACTATGGCAATTATGGGTAAAACCCCCACTTTTTGGGGAGGCCTATGTCCAGCAGTGAACTCCCAGTGGCTGATATGAGGATAATGAATCACGGATAATTGGACATTAACTAAGACAACTCACCTTCTAACAGGCTTAGCTTTCAATGCAAACTCGATGCAGTTCCTTTGGTTCTTGTCCAGCTCGCAGTCTTTGAACTCCTGTTCACCCTCCTTTTGGAATGTCACTATGACGAAACCTACGAAGATGTTCACCTGAAATAAGTACAGAAGTATGAGGACACTAAAGAAATTATGTGATTATTTACTATTATCAATGGAAATACAAATGTCCTAGTCTACTAGACTAGTCACGTGATGGTAAGCTGAAGATCTAAAGATGTCATATAGAGTACTAGTACTAATATTGTCTATGGGCTGAAGTATCTGGTCATAGGGTCTTTGCTAGGGTCAAAGATGAGCTGTGAGAAACGTTCTCAGATCAATACTCACAAGCGGTTTCGAACCTTTACGTCTAAAACTTTACCTTCTTGTGTATAATGTTAGTATAATGGGTTATGTTTAAAGGAACTGTTTGTCTACAGCCATCTTTGTTACAGCGATCGTCGACAAGGAGTTTCTGCTATTTTTAAAAAAACTAAATAGTCCTGCACAAAGCGGTTTAAATTTCCTCCCGCGAAATTTTTAAATTATTTCAAATATGGAACGAACTCCTTGCTAAAATGTCTCCATGTACTACAGTGTGACGTTCTTTAAAAAGGGAGTAAATAGGGATATAGTCTGAAAGAGTCCTTGTATTTAAGGCGTCTACAGTCTATAACTGCTTATTATCAGGCGTTATGCCTGTTTGCTAGATGTATGGTATAAAAATGTCGCCCCAATTATAGTAAAGATTTCGAGAGCATAAGATAAACTTAAAACCTAAGGATATTGTGACATTATCCAGAAATCACATAACTCTTTCTTCCTGTTCGAACCATTATCTAGTAATGCAAGCACAATTGTTTGGCGTTTAAAATAAATGCGATTGAATTAGCCCGTACAGTCGACCATAGGTCTGGTCTACTCACCATGAAGAATGCAATAACAATGATGTAACAGATGTAGAAAAATGCAACTAAAGGTCTAGAATTTTCAATTGGTCCGTGGTTTTCCTCGTTGGAATCCATTGAAGTAGAGAGTAAGCTGTAATCAATTTAAATAAACATTACATAGTGGGTAAATTTGGAAGGTATCAGGTTTGAAATGATTCCATGTACAACGCATAAATACTCAAAAAGATTATAAATCGAAAATATAAGAATCAATAATAATTATATAATAATAAATTCCCACAACATCTCATACATTGACCTGACTCCGTGGTAAGTCGCTTAAAGCACTTGTGTTACGGACGCCAGACAACAGAGGAATCACAAATATACTACTTAAATACATATATTTTACACCCATACACAGAGCAAACACAAATATCATCATATAAATATTTGCTCTGGGTGGGAATCGACCCCTGGTGCACAAGACAGGATCACTACCATCTGCGCCATCGGGCCCGTCAATGTGTAAGTAAGGCGACCATACTCATGTCACTGTAGGAATATGTTCTTTTTTATAAATTCGCTTAAAGCACTTGTGTTACGGATGTCAAACAACAGTGGGATCACAAATATAATATTTAAATAAATGTATTTAACATCCAGACGCAGAACAACCACAAATATCATTATGAAAATATTTGTGGAGATTAAACCCGCAACCGTCCGCGCCATTCACGTATGTCCATTAGATACACACAAGGTATTATGAACATTAAGTACATCATCTCTAGATTGAAAATGGCAATTTGTAAAATAGTATAAATAACAACATCTCACCCTGGCCATCCCTCAAAAGTAGACACCGTGAACAACGTCAACATTCCACTTAAAACATCGTCAAAATTAAACTTATTTTTAGACCAAATTCTATCGTCGATGGTCGGTTTACCGTTCTTGTAAACCAAGTATGAACCCCTGAAAACGGAAACTACTAAGTCATTGTATACTAATATTAATTAAAAAATAATAGTCACGAGCACAATTATTTAACACAATTTTCCGTGAGGTACCGGCAACCGACAGATGGCGGTATAACCATCCGAGACAGTGTGGCTCAAGTGCATAGGGTGGGGATGGGCAGTAGCATCCCCGTCGCAAAAGCTGCGCTCTGCGATTGCCAACACTTGCTTGCCAACAATTCCCCCTTTCTTGAGGCAGCAGTCTAGGGGTCTACGTCCAGCACTGGACTTCCAAAGGCTTTAATGATGATGATGAAGCACGATTTGACTTAACTCTGTATTGATTTACAATTTTTATTAGATCAGGTCGACAGACGATCCACTGCCACAGCAGCATATAGACCCTCGTAATATCTAGCGCGAAGCCAAACTTGTGAATTAAAGATATTATGTCACATTACTTAGAAATTTTATTGTCTCTCCCACCCTTGAAATCAGAACATACTTGTTACCCCTGCTATTTGTCGACAGAAATAGGTGAGAATGAAGTGGAGTGAGAGAACCACTGTGGACGACTTCTATATCGTCTACCTCATGTAGTAAAAATAGTAATGTGCAAGTCATTATCGTCATATCTAAATGTTAATTCAACTTACTGACATTGCTGCTCCGTAACTTTTGTAATATCTGAACACATAGAGAATTTTCCCTGAAATCAGAAACACGTTAACCAAATTCTAACAATTAACTTAGTTCTATCAAATCAAGTAAAAAGATCTCGCTTCTTTGTGTATGTAAAGTAATCGAATGATAAGATTCCAGCGCTCAGTTCTCTGTTAAACAACGCAAATGAAAATTAAAAGTACTAAACTAAGATGGCGATGAAACTAATGAAGCAAAAATTGTCAAATATACTTTATACCAACCTTGAACAACTGAATACCGACAACAGAAAACATAAACTGCAACATGTGATTTATAACAAAGATATTGCCGATTGATCTCACAGAAGCAATGACACACTTCACAACATACTGTTAGACATTAAAATGCATTTTAGTGGAACATTCAACATTCAATTTACCCAATTTAATTTGTTTTGTAAACCATTTGTCCCAATGTGCATGTGTGGTGTGTGGCACGATGTATAAAATGCAAAATAAAATGTTAAAAAACAGAAAAAAATACAACCAGCCTACTTACATTGCATTAGTCCGTGGCTTTATAGAACAAAAACGTATGCTTTATCGCCAGTGTCCTGATCTGACATATAATTCGGAATAACAAGAAAAAAAAAACAAATAAACGATAGTAAACCATGTACCTTAATCCCATTAAATGTCAAGGTAGGGAGGACCAAGCAATACTGAGTCCGAAAAATCTCACATAATGCTTTTTAAAAATCAAATCATTAGCGGACACAACACCTTTGGGCTATTTAAAAAAATAAATATATATAAAAAGAACTCAAACCAAAAGCATGCAAAATCCGAAACCAGCAAATTTTTTGGACCCCTCGAGCAGAAGCGAAAAAAAATTATGTTAGTATTTAAATAAAAATCTTCTGAACGGTACAAAAAAAGCTTCACACACAAAGAAACGAAATCCGGCGGGAATACATTTTTTTTTATATGTGAATGTGCATGGAATGTGTCTATGTGCATACTTACAATTTTAATGTTGATCAAAAAACTACAGACCCAAAGGTGTCGATAAAAAGGAAATTTCTTTTAATTTTTTTTTCATACATCTCCCTACCTTGAACATTTGCACCCCCATGACAGCGAACATGAATTGTAGTAGATTGGTCACCAATAATATGTTGCCAATTGTTTTTATAGCAACAATCACGCATTGTACTACGTGCTAAAAATTGTAAAAAAAATCTTTACTAACATACTGTAAATTTAACATTTTCAAGTGTATATAATTTGTGTTTTAAATAAGAAAATTGTACTGACCTTTAGACCTTTCGCTCTGTTGATGGCTCTGAGAGGTCTCAACACACGAAACACTCTCAAAATCTTAATAAATGACACGGAGTTTGTTCTGAAAAAAAAAGTTTAAACAGCCATTAAAAGTCATTTAAAGGCCATTCCAAGAAAGGAGTTTTTTTGTCTATAATTGCCGCGCTGGGCAAGCGTGTTGGCAATCGCAGAGGGAGGCTTTCGCGACGGGTAGCTACTGCCCATCACCGCCCTGCGCATTTGAACTGCACTGTTTCGAATAGATATTCCGCCATCTGTCGGTTCTGACACCTTAGCGCCTCTTATGACACCTTAGGCAGTGGGAGATACTATTCTACTCTGGTGGTACCTTACGACCAATTTTAAACATATAAAACATCAAAAGATTTGGGCCTCTGTAGAGACGAATTAGTTAGAAAGACAATATTTTGGGCAGATTTCATCTTACTCCGTTCGAAAATGTATAGCTTCAATTTACTCGTACTATATAGCCGTATGAGTAGTTCAAACTAAACTACTTACTCATATTTAAAAAACAGGTCATTATTATTTACTGGTTGCTTGGTCAAAACCTACCCATCTACGAATAACGTCATAAAAATTAATATTATCATTATAGGTACTGTCTACTGCTGAGCATAGGCATCCCCAAGGAGATTACTCTCTGATTGCCACGTTGCGACCTAGCTAAGCTCTGTTGGTTTTAAGATAATATACCGCCCGTTTAAGATGAATATAACGCCATCTGTCGGTTCCAGCACCTCATTTGCCTCTTACGACTCATGGTACAGAAGTAGGTAGTATCATACCATCTATAGAATGAGGCTAGCCAGAATTTAGAATGAGGTCAGTACTTACCTATCGACCAATGATATGAGAGAGACGATGACCACCAGCAAATCCAGGAGATTAAAAGCTGAACGGCAGAAGGCATCTTTGTGTAGGATGAAACCGTACGTTATCAGCTTCAGGAGTAGTTCTATCGTGAACACGGTCGTGAAGAAGTAGTCTATCTTGCGCAAAATCTGTGTGAATAAATAAGTAAAGATATACACACAACATCTTATACAATGCCCTGACTCCGAAATACTATACTATATAATAATTTGTATTATACTAAAATACATATACATAATACCCAAACATAGAACAAATACAGGACAATGTCATAAATGTTTGTCCTGTATAGGGATTGAAATCTTGACCCTTGACGCATAAGACTAGGTCTAAGAAGTTACTATTGTTCAACTTACATCAGTTTTCCCCTCTGAAGCCTTCCCTCCCACGGGATCCTCCATAGCCAACATAAGGGATGATGCCAAAATGCTCAGGAGAATCAAATTCTTGAACCAGGAGTTGTTCTGGATCTTGTAACAAGTTACTCGGAACCTTAAATTAAAATATTTTGTTTCTATTTTACACATTCACACCTTCACTAGGTGATATCACAAGTGATCAAAGATAAATATAATTAAAAAATAATAAATAGATTCCCACAACATCTCATACATTGACCTGACGCAGGGATAAATCGCTTAAAGCACTTGTGTAACAGACATCAGATAGCAGGAGAATAACAAATATAATACATAAACACATATATTCAACACCAAGACATAGAACAAAGATGATAGAGAGATATAGTAGATATAGTATATATAGATGGGGATCGTATCCACGACCTTTGACGCACATGATAGAATCACTACCATTTGATTCGTGTCGTACATATAGGAGACACAAAATAATATAATTTAGTAGCTTTAATCCAGGAAGGAAGAGACTATTCCCAAGGAACAGGGTAAAGCCGTGGGACGTCCAAGTCGCCAAAGGGGGAAAGTTTACTATAATTAAAATTGCCAGGCGTGGTGGCAGTCGCAGACCGTACCTTCGCAGTGAAGTTGATATCCGCTCTCCTACTGCGTTTAATAACGCCATCTGACGGTTCCAGTATCTCAATCAGTTACTATTTTACTCTGTCAATACCCAAAAGCTTCAAAACTTAGTACATAGCCTAGCCTTCCCCACATCATAAAGAACCTTAATATTAGACTACAGCTACGAAAATAAACATTTTTATTTGTCATTCTTCATTTGTCTTTCACTAATAAAAAAAATTATAAGTCATGGACGACACAATACTTGATTATAGTTGAAAACAATTAACTTCGTAAAAAACCCGTTTATAAAATCAATGTGATGAATCACAATAAATCAATGGAGTTGGTAAAGAAGGCAAATGACTTACCAGTTTGTTTTGGAGAATACAAAGAAACTGCTCCCATCGGGAATAGGCTTCTCCTGCGACTTGATCTCTACTTCAGACAAACGCCTAGGACGGGCTGAGATCGTTGCCTGTCGCTTTATTTGAGGTTCCTCTTTTTTAACGTCACCTGAGAACATTCACCAATTTTATCATCTTTGCCTTCAATATAGAATTGATTGTAAACTTATGTAGATTTTATAACTGTTGTGTCTAATTTTATTTTATTGTTATTTATTTTTACATACATCCCATGCTTTCTCAGAGTAACCTTTTGTATCTTACACAAATTTATCAGTCTAACTTTATTTGGACTACCTTAGGTATCTCTTAATACCTCACCATTTTGAAGCTTCTCTGTTGTGACAAGTGCATCATTAGCGTTCTCTCTTTCTTCGTTCTCTTGCTCTTCCACTTCTTCTTCTTCTTCAGAACCAGTCTCCTCATATTCGTGCTCTGATCTATTTATGAAAACAATACATTAGAAATATATACATACAAAGGTATCATCCAAAGTTTTAATCACCCTAGATTTTGCATTAGACATATCACGCTTTAAATATTCACAATGTATATTGGAACTTTTATCAGAAGGTTTTTATGTTACAATATACATATATATTTGTTACAATATATATATAAAACTAAATTAAATTTTAAAGTACATTTGCATAAATCAATTTCTGCTGAAAATTTAAAGAAACTAGGAAATTATATGACGTTATTGAAAAAATTAAGTCATATTGATATAATAAGATCGATAGCTTGTCATAAATAGTAAACCTACTTTAGTATTTGACGATCCTATTTCATGTAAGATACAATGGCTGAAAATCCACTACAGCCTACATGCTTCTAATTTAAAAACGATGTAGCAACTGGCAGTCTATATATGGACTCAAAGAAACCATTAAGAGTTTTACAACAATAGGGTACTAACTCTCATCTCTTTTTGTTAATAAAATTATTCCATTTCGTATTGACATAAATACTTACCTGGCCACCCTTTTATATTTTTTGTAAGGCCGGCTGTTTTGAAATAATTAATTGTTAGTTTAGGAATACGATCTAGCAATTTGTGTTCAATGTTTATTTTAAAGTTTACTTTTCAATCATTTGCTTACCCCTCACTAGAATATCCTTCTTCTTCATTTGCATATTCATCGTCAGTTTCACCTCTCTCTTCATCTAGTTGAGGATTGCCAGCTTCAGGGTTGTCTGCGTCCTGAAGATATATTAGTATTGAATGAACTTAAAAGTACCTTATCAGACAATTCAATAGATCGGCATGAGTCCACAAGAGTGGATACGCAAAGAATTCAATATGCTCAATACTCAGTCATTATAATTTTTTTAATAAATAATATTTAGCTCATTTTTAAAAATAATATTGTCAATATTGTCAGTTTGGATCAAATCAATATGATTACTTACGTCTTTTGCCTTCTCTATTTCGTCCATTTCTTCAGCATCTCCCAAGTTATCGACGGCGATAGCCAAGAACACATTTAGAAGAATATCTGAAAATCTTTACTAAGGAATTTATTTTAATGAATATAAAAAAATCTTAAAGCCTCTATAAAAATACTATTTTAAGAATTTAAAATCTCAATTTATGCCATTGCTCTCTGCTCTTTAGCAATCGAGTAATTTGATGAATGAGGAAAGTATTCTCAACTTTTAGATACATAATAGAAATTGTGCAATATTTTTTTTCAGTCAAAATCCATGTCAACGTTTCTACTATGTATTGAAATATGATAGATCTTCAGATCGGGAATTGCATCTGAAACTTCTTTTAGGTCGTGGGAAAATAAGCACAACTGGCTAATAGACCAAACTACACCAAACTCAGGAATTGCCAACAACATGATGTAATAATTCCAGCAAACAATCGCAGAGTGTAACTTCACGACGAGGATGTTGCTGCCCATCCCCACTCTCTAGTATTTAAGCAGCGCTGTTTCGGATGCATATAATGTCATCTGTCGGTCTGGTACCATAGTCGCCTCTTACTATTACAACTATTCCAGTTCGCCGGCCCCCCACGGCATACCTTCAAACTGAATGATTTAAGATAAAGAATAAATTAACATTCTGCAGTACCTAACTACCTAACTAGTAATCGGTTATTAGATGAAGTCTTTAGCATTTGAATTAAACTAACAATGCCTTCAAACAAATTAGTATAACAATTCTGTTGACCACTTTAAAAAGCTCATATTTAGGCTAAGAAAAGGACCTTTTATGTCTTGTGTGATAAAATATTTCACAAAATTTAATTGTAAAGGATACAGTTACCGCAGATGAAGATAACAATGAAGTAAACGGAAGCGAGCATACCAGGAGTGCCGGCCCCACCGTACGCGTTGATGCCATGGTACATCACCACGTTCCAATCCTCACCTGTCAAGATCTACAAGTTGTTAACGTTAGATAAGGTCATGTTAAAAAAAAGGTATTTATAACAACTTTGATACAGTAATCAGACAACAGAATAATTAAAAATATAATAGGTACTTAGCTAATAGATACTCAGGTATCTACCGTAGGTGGGAATAATGCGATAACGAATGCGTCATTATTGGGTCCGTCAAATTAGTCCATAAAGAAGAAACTATATTAACTGAGTGATTCCCATTATTTGTAACTTCAGAAATGATTTTTACGCAAGTTCTTTTCTGGACAGCTAAAGCAGTGATAGCAACAACTAGAAATAATATTTTTAAAATAATTCCTAATTCATTCCTAATACATTTCTTTTTTGTCATTAAATATTTCATCCAAAAATAACATACATTCGTAATATTATCTAAAATCACTGCTGTGATAAAATTTAATTATCACACCAGCCATTTAAAGTCCACTGCTGGACATATGCCTCTCCAAGAAAGGACATTTTTTGCCCATAATTGCCGTGCTGGACAAGCGTGTTCGCAAACGCAAAGCGCAGCCATCGCGACGGGAATGCTGCTATCCATCCCGGCCCTGAGCATTTGAGCTACACTATTTTGGATATATGTACATTTATTGACGTATATAATGATGATTTACCTGAAACATAGTCAACACAGCTTGCCAGAAAGAGTCGAAGTTGTGTCTTTCTTTCTGTTCTTCCGGTTCATAGTCGAATCTACCTCCGAAAACCTGCATGCCCAGCAACGCGAAGATCATGATGAACAAGAACAGCAGAAGAAGGAGGGAGAAAATGGACTGGATGGAGTTGAGGAGAGACGCCACCAAGTTGGAGAGGGACCGCCAATACCTGGTAATGATAAGTTTAAAGTGTATATTGTATCAGTTGGTTAGACATTCCCGAATAGTTTGAGTAGTGTTAGTTTGCGCTTATGTGAAACTAAATTCAATATAATCGTTTCGGCAGGTTCATCAAAATATGATCAAGATTGTAATTAATTAGGATTACATTCATTAAAGATACAGGCCCCTATAAAATAACAGACAATATTGTTCATCCCTGGTCTTTGTATTTCTGACGTTCAGATATATATATGTTTTTTAACAATATTCTTAGTCTTCTTGTCTTCTCTCTTTCGGCCTTTGAATGTTTAAAATAGTTAAGAAAGCAGGGGCGTTATCTTTACGCTAAGTAAATGGATCAGACACAAGGATGGACTCCAAGCAGTGTTTTATGTGTATTATCAATCTCTTCTATTCAAATCTTCTCGTCAGTGTATTGCGCAGTTCAATGCTAATGTCGCCATAGCAAAATACGAGGCACTACGGAGGAGCAATGGTTGCACTTACTTGGTAACCTTGAAGACCCTGAGCAGACGCACGCAGCGCAACACAGATATACCGAGCTGCGGGATGCTCTCCGTCAGTGTTAGCGTCAGCTCCACGATCGAGCACAGCATGACGAAGCAGTCGAACCGGTTGAACAGGGACACGAAGTAACCCTGAAAATTATGGTGGTGATTTTAGAATATTTATCAAACACTAATATTAAGCCTTCTCTCCGCTTCAGTTAAAGTTTGCAGTCGTTAGATTAGAAGACATTATAAGAAGACAATGGTCTTCATTTATCATCGAATTTAAATTAACAGCTGATAGCTGTCAATGACAAATGTATGACAGTCCGTTCAATACTTTTGAATTTATCGCGACAATCGAAATGTGATGTTTTATCTATATTATCGTGGAAGTTTGAGCGAAGAGAGTTTTATATACTTCTGACCCTACTTAAATACCTCTTCTACCTGGTTAAGATATAGCCTAGGTCGTCCTATAGCAACGCTTCCATTCACTTCCACTCTATATATTTGTGCAGTCATTCTACTTTCATCCATTCTTTCTACATGTCCAAACCATCTCAAATTTCTCTATTTCTCTATTGTTTTCACAACATCATCTTTTACTCTACATTGATTGATTAAATATCAGAATCGCTTGTATACTAGTATATCATCTTACTCTACGTATCAGATAACTTACTTGAAATCCCAAAGCGTACATTTTCACCAACATTTCCATCGTAAACAGTACCACGAACAAATAGTTTGCGTAGTTCTGGAATTGGTCGAGCCACTTGGGCTGGCTGGAGCAGAAATAAAACATTTTATTATAAACAACACTGACTTGCCTTATGATTGATATTATAAACATCCGTCACTATCTTTAATGTTTTTATAAATCATTATAATGCTATAAATATAACAAAAGTTCGTGTACGTGTTAATAACGCGTAAACTGATTTATTTCAATAAAATATATTTTGGGAATGTATTTTAAATTCTTGTAATCTGTGATTGCTTGATAGATTAGGATAGGATCCCTCTTTTTAGAGAAAGCTCCTACATAACACTTTCTTTCTTTAAATTCATTCCATCCACGATTTCAATCCATTAATCTATCTAGTCATAATTCAATAGGTTTTTCGATAGACTCCAATTCACCAAAACTGACAATAGTTAATACAAAATAATAGCTAATTGGGTTGAAATTAAAGAATTATATAAGCGAATTAATCGAAAGTTTCTTACTATTAAGAAATAATGCATCGTTACCGTTGAAAACTTATGGAAATAGATCGCAAGAATGTCAATAAACATTATTCTACAATCCTTAAATTCAACAGTAAATTGTCTTATATATTTTAGATTTATGTAGTTTTTCTTATATGCGTGATAAAATATTGCTATAAATTTTAATAATTATGACAATAAATCATTATACCAAACAAAATATTACTTACTTATAATGTTCAGTGGCCAACACCAGCGTGTTCAGAAAAACCAAAACAATGATAGCCCAGTAGAATGTTTGAGACTTAACAGCTTTCCTGCAAGTCCTCCGCATTCTACGATTAACCTGAAAAAATGATAATTCAAATTGAATACGTCAATGCTTGCAACATTGTTGTTCAATTGAATTCGAAAAAGTAAAAACAAATGTTAGAATGAATATTTCATCTATTTCGTAATATAATATCGAAAATAGTAATGAAAACAATCACGTAATTTGTGGGTCAGAAGATCAAGACTTATTACACAAAAGAAATAATAATACACAGATTTTATCTTGCAACTTTTTAAATAATAAAGGGCCTAATACTGTACCTTGTCGAATCTCCTGCAATATACTTTACACATTGTAGATGTCGTCTGATCACCATTCATATTTAAATTATTTTGAGATCCCTCATTGCTTTTTCTGTCTTTTTTACCTGAATAAATATTAATTATTTACAATTATAACGTAGATATTCTTGGTAAGAATAGTTCTAAAGCAAAACATTAATCTGTAATTATTGGTTATGAATTACCTGTACCGATATTCATAGACATAAGTATTAAAATATTTATGTGTATGAATATTTCTATATTTTCCCATTTTCTACATGTCTACATTACAATTTAGCGTGTATGCAATAGATTCAGGATATTTGAGTTCCTAAATACTAAAAGGCATGTTTATAATTTCTTACAAAATAGTTATTAGACTCAAGCCTTATTATTCTCACCTTGGGAATCTTGATCGCCAGTTTTTTGAGCTTGATCATTTTCTAAATCTAACTCCTCAGCTACAGTTATCCAATTTAAATATCCTTTCAAATCCTCTTCAAATTGTTGCCTTTCGCGTGATTTTTGAAAATCACCTCTATTTTTAGCTTTCTCTCTTTCTTTTGAAAACTCACTGAAACATAAAAAGAAAATATTATTGTACTATTCTTTTTCTATTATAAAATGCAATTTGTTATTACTAATATATAAATAATTATCACTTACCCAGACAACACACCAAGGATAAGGTTCATAACGAAAAAGTTTCCGAAAATAACTAACGTTACAAAATAAACCCACGCCCATGTGTTCCCTTTTACGTCGGCTATCTGGAATCATTTAAAACAACAAAAACAGTAAAGCCCCGATTCTGAAATACTAAGGAATACTGCTTATGTTTCAAGGTGAAATACCCAAGGGGACTTTTTGACATGTTGTCCTTCATTATATTTTAAAGGGTAGAAAGTAACTTGACCTTCTATTTGGACAATAAATGACCTCTAATAGTACCATAATAAATTAGTGTCACATGCTCCACAATTATCTCGTCTTAAATGAAAATGAAGCTTTAATTTGGCGTACTGTACAAAGAAAATTAAGACTTTTTCTAGAAACTTATTAAGAACTATTGCAAATAATAGCTTTTTTAACCTAAAATTGTTCGATGGACCCGATCCAGCGTCGTAATTTAATATGTAGATAATATTTTAATAAATCAAGATAATAGGTGATTAAGAACACTTACAGCATACATAATATCAGTCCAACCCTCAAGAGTGATGCATTGAAAGACAGTCAACATAGAGTAGCCGATGTGATCAAAATTAGTGATGCCAAAATTAGGTCCCATCCAAGGACCCTTGCAGACAAAACCGGAGTCACATTTGTAGCCAACATCGCCATCACCATTACACGGGTTTGGGGAGTCCATCATTTCGTCTGGAATTTTAACGAAACATTAATTGTATGAAGTAAACATTTGTTGTTCTATGAGGTATTAGCGTATAAGGTAGAGAAACCGAAGTATGATCATCTCGAGACGAGATGAGACCAGTGACATAAAATGGGCAGTAGCATCCTCATCGTGAGGCTTTTTATTAAGCATGCGGCTTGAGGGTAAGCAGTTACCGTAGCCTAAGGAAGTTCACAACACTGAGGCATCATCATTCATCATCCTCATCAACATGACATGGTCTGCCATTGCCACCACGTTTGCTCAGCGCGGCAATTATAAGCAACATATCCCCATTGGAGGCCTCATCAACAGTTGACCTCAAAAGACTGATATGATGATGATGATGATGATAATGGTGAAGGTAAGGAGCAAATACTAAAAGTAGACGAGCCTTAAAGTGTAAGCAGAGGCTTATTTAGTGCCACAGGTATATGATAGATATTTAAAAGAATTTATGCCAAATATGCATGTATAATACCACATTTTGGGGAAAACGTCCTGGCAACGATCATTACAGTACTAATATATCTTGTTAAATGTTTTGTTACAGAAAAATTTAGTCGGAATGATTATGAAAAGATAATTTGCTAAATCGCAAAAAGTTAACAAGTACAATATAAATCAGTTTGTGAAACTCATCTTAGAATGTCATAAAAATGAATGAGGTTTTATTAATACGGGGGGGGGGGGGGGATATTTCCAAATGTTAATCCAAATGTGGTTGTATTTGTAAATTGAAAATAACTTTCTTCAGATATGTTTCGTATGAAACTATTGTCATGTTAATAATGTAGCAAATTTAGAATAGATTTTTAAAGGGTAAACTATGAGTTTAAATATCTACCAGTGTCATTGGTGTAGCACGTTGTATGTAGAACGCCGGAAAACAGTTCAAGGCCGATGATGGCGTAGATGATGATGACAAACAACACCAGGAAGGCGATGTGGAACAGCGGCACCATAGCTTTGAGGATGGAGTTTAACACAATCTGTAGACCTGGAAGCAAATAGATAGATGTTATTAGATAATCTGTTGTTATTTTATAATGAGGGTCATATTTTTCATAGTTGATGTAAGGTTTCATTAAAACGTTACCATTGATAAATTTTCACGCTTACAACAAATGTTTTGCATGTATTCTAACTTTGACGCCACAAGACGTATGGGTATAATACTTTTACAGTAGTCTATTATGTAAATGAAAAAATAAGTAAGCGAATTACCAATCCTCATTAAAGTCAGATGTTTTTTTATCTGCATATATACAAACATTTTTGTCAGTATTCGCTTTCTGCCACAATACACACTTTCAAAAACAAACTTCAGAAGTTCATCAAACTTAAGAACTCTCAGTTAAAAATCGCTGTTAGTGCATTGCTACCTAATTATGGTTACCCTGTTCTACTTACTTGGTACACCTGACACCAATCGAAGAGGTCTCAACACTCTGAATGCTCTCAATGCTTTCACGTCAAACGTGTCTCTGGATATATACTGGAGCACCATAGAGACTATACTGTCAAAAGAAATAAACGAAACACACGTATTAAATAAGAACTAGGAAATTTTAATTAAAAAAAAATCTTTTAAAAAGAGCTATTGCCGTTATATCGTAAAATTACTTGTAAAGAAAGTTGTATTAATAGTAATTTGACTTGAAAACTAAAATGACATTAAGAGTTCGGCGAGAATTTTAAGTAATAGTTAACTTAATAGGTTTCATTATCATATTTCACCAGAAATCTACTAGTCCCAGGAAGCTTGTATGGAGTTGAATTTACGACCGTTGGACAACATGCCCAATCCCCGCTGAAGTATTACACCCCAGGCTACGCCTCGAAATTTGAGTACTTTACAATTTATACTGAAAGTTGAAATCTTCACAGATTTTGCAGTGTCTTTCCAGTATTTTGCATTTAGCAACAACTTAATTAAAAAGGGCAAAAAAATAGCCGTTTTTTAATATTCCCAATAATTTAACCTTATTTCAGTTTTATTTATTTTTATTTTCATTAAACACAATAAAAATAAATGGATTTAATTATTTGTGAACTATTGATTATAAACCATAGAAAATACTAATTACTTTTTTGGTCTTTAAGTAGACTACCCCTCAAAAACGCTAAAATAAGGACATATTTTAATTACTCTCCAGACCTTATGTTATCATCGTCATCATTATAACAGCCATTGGAAGTCCACAGTTGGACATAGGACTCCCCAAGAAAAGAATAAAATTTGCCGCGCCCATAATTGCCGTGCTGGGCAGCTTTCGCGACGGAATAACTGCCGCCCCCCCCCACCCCTATTCATTTGCTGCACTTTTATTGCTACACTGTTTCAGAGGGATATACCGCCATCTGTCGGTTTTGGACCTCAGTTGCCTCTAACGACACCTGGTACAGGGGGGGGGAGGTACTGTTCTACTCTGCCGGTACATCACGACTAAATGATCTTGTGTGCAATTGAAAAATAATTTACCAACGATTTAACACAGAACCGGTCACTCGCCGTCTTTATTCAAAGCAGAACGACTAACGCTATCATTGTTCCGTTTTTTTTATATTCGAGTATTCTCTACACCGCATTTATTAAATTTGTAACAAGTGGAAATCCAAAATGTCTGCCTATCCCGATGGGACACAGGCGTGATGTATGTATGTATGAATTTGTAAATGAAATCGTCAGATCAAACTTACCCAATAGTTACAATGGTAAAATCCAGTCCGTTCCAGGTATTCCTTAAGTAGGCACCGGGGTGGAATAGAAAACCATAAGCAATAATCTTCATCACACACTCTCCGGTAAATATTACCATGAACACCCACTCTACCTTTTCCTGTAACCAAACATGATGAGAGCATGCAAGTCATACGTGGTTAATATCAAGGCTGCCATTTTGTAGGCCTTTTTTATGGTGCACTTTCATCATTACAGCCATTGGAAGTCCACTGCTGGATCTAGGCCTCCCCGAGAAAGGGAGAATTTTGCCCATAAATGCAGTGCTGGGCAAGCGCTGCTTTCGCGACGGAAATGCTGCTGCCCATCCCCATAATTTGCATTTGAGCTAAACTGTTTCGGATGGATGTACCGCCATCTGTCGGTTCTGGCACCTCAGTCACCTCTTACAAAGGGAGGTACTATTCTACGCTACCGGTACCTCTTGGATGGTGCACATTACTCTTATACAATATTTTGATCTATTTTGTCGGGTTCAGCTAGAGATTGCAATGTAATGGCAAAAAAAAAATAACATCACATTAGAAAATTCTTAAATGATCAGTGTTTCTCTACGATATTATGCATTTAATATACAAATATAAATCTTCCTCTTGAATCATTTTATATAGCAAATAAATGCTAGTAAATTAATCCAGAACATCTCATACATTGACCTGACTCCGTGGTAAGTCGCTTAAAGCACTTGTGTTACAGACGCCAGACAACAGAGGAATCTCAGTTATAATCCTTAAATACATATTTTTAACACCCAGACGAAAAAACACATATGATGATATAAATATTTGTCCTGGGTAGGGTTTGAACACAGTACACATGATAGGATCACTCCCACCTGCGCCATCGGGCCCGTCAAATAAGATTATCGTGTTTTGTATGGCTAGTAAATATTAAATGAGTTACTGCATTAGTAATTTTCACTAACGATAATATAGACTCTAAGCTGCCAAGTTTCCAAGACCACGAATTTATAAGGATTCATAGTGTTTTAACACCATGAGCGTCCTTTCTCGTGGATCGCGTCATTTGCGTGCTGCAAATAACGCGATTATGTTATTAAGTCTGTATTTGAAGTCTAGTTAAAGCGCACGATATCAGATCAGATATGCTTTTATAATATTACCTGACTGTGTGACGTCACTGGATAAAACATATTTAAGTGTAAACGAAGGATGAAAAGGCAGAATAGAAAAGTCCCTTTGTTCCAGGTGCCGTAAGTGGCGAAGGTACCGGAATTGACAGATCGCGGTATACCCATCCTACAAGAGTGAGTCAAATGCAAAGAGCAAGTATGGGCAGCAGCATTCTAGTCACAAAGTCACGCCCTGCGAATGCCACCACGCGTGTCCAATGTGGCAATGATAATTGACAATTTGTAGAGGCCTATACATACATACATATATCAATCAGTGGAAGTCTTATGATGATGATGATGAATGAAAAAAATTATCATCATCATCGACGCCGTAGAACGTCCACTGCTGAACATAGGCCTCCTCAAGAAAGGGGGATTTTTTGCGTTAGGCTGGCTGTGCTAGACGTTGTGGCGATCGCAGAGCGTAGCGACGCAACGGGAACGCCGATACTCATTCCTGCCCTATTTCATTTAAGCTTTAAGGTTTCGGGTGGATATACCACTATGTGTCGGTTCCAGCATCTGAGCCGTCACTTGTTACAGACGAAGGTCATCATTATCACAGCCATTGGAAGTCCACAGCTGGACAAAGGCTTCTTCAAGATAAAAGGACATTTGCCCATAATTGCCGTGCTGGGCAAGCGTGTTGGCAATCGCAGAGCGTGGCTGCAATATTATTATATGTTTTTGGCAAACAAATTGTTATTTTATTATTATTAGTGGTTTTTACAGTAGTACGATTTTATACATATTTAAATGAAGATGCACATCCAATAGTTTGCTGCTTTTAATGGTTTTTAGCTGCCATTTAATACGTAGACTAATCTACATTATCTCCATGGTCATACAGAAAAATATAAACCTCAAGAAACTAAATAAGAATCTACAGGGAAGTATGGTATTATGTCTATAAAAGTTAATAACTTCTCATAGTAAGGTCACTGGCTGGGATCCAAATCTTAGTTGTGGTCTGGAAAGAACTATATTTATATGCTTTGTTAGCGATAAATTGTAGCAATCCCTTTCTAGAATGCTTGGAACCTGAAATGTCTGTAAAAATTTTTGACATAGCCCACGTTACAATAATATCAGCTTTACTGCTTACACAATAAGATTAATTTTACTATAACTTATCTGTGGTCTGGTATTGTTAAAGACACACTCAAGCTTACATGATAAGAATTATTTGTTAAAGTATTTTATACCATACTAAACTGTTCACATACTTTTATATACATATATTATTTACATGTATCCTACATGTAAATAATATATATAATCATATTATTACTCTTAAATGTACCTACACAAAAAAATTACATTATCAGAAAGAATAAAATCTATAGATTATATACTAACTGTGCCCGTGACTTTGTCCGCGTGGAAAAGTTTTTTGGATACCATACCTCTTAGCCTTTACTTATGTACACTTTGAATGTCATGTTTATTTATATCGAATGGCCTGAAAAATAAGTTTCAAGTTTCTAGCTCTAAAAATAGCGATACATCTATACAACTTTTCATCCCCCCTTTCGACCGTTACAACCCTTATTTCGAATTAAAAAAAATAGCCTATGCTCTTTCTCTGGGTCTAAAGATTGTCAGTGCCAAATTTCATGAAAATCGGTTGAGAAGTTTAAGCGGGAAAGCGTAATAGACAGACAGACAGAGTAACTTTCGCATTTATAATATTAGTTGGGATTCGCTTAAAAACTATTTTTTTATCAAAATAGAGGTGAAATGAGCGCCATCTACCAAAAATTATTAACACAGCGAGTCCTAATTTTCTTATTTCTTTTTTTATAGAGCGAATCAAGTAAACATGACCGCGGCCTATGAACATTCGTGTCATCACAAATACATCACTAGCCTGCCACCAACCTTGTAAACTGAGGATACCGTGCCACTTTAGCCCATAATTTCACTTCCTCTCTCACCCGGAACACAGCAATGCGAACACAAAGAAACAACCCCTTTTAACTCTTTAAGAATGATGATTATTATAAAGAATCTTTAAACTGAATTTAATTCGAATAACTTCAAAAACTTCAAAGTTTTATACTAACTTTGCACCCCTGTTTTACTCTTTCAGGGTGTAAAGGTTCAAACATTTTTTTTCAGTGCTCCCCTGCGTTATAAAAGGAACGCTTGTGAAAATTTCATGTTTCTAACCCTTATAGTATAGGCCCTGCGTTGCTATGTCAGTCAGTCAGTCAGTCAGCTTCTCCTTTTAAATACAAAATATAGATTGCTGCGTGGGGTATCGGTGGAGTAGAATAGTACCTTCCTCTGTACCAGGTGTCGTAAGAGGTGACTGACGTATCGGGACCGACAGATGGCGGTATAACCATCCGAAACAGCCGAACTCAAATACTACAGGGTGGAGATGGGCAGCAGCATCCCCGTCCACGTTTATCAAATCGGTTCAGTAATCAGTACCGCTTAGCATTAAATAGTGAATGTATAAGAGTGGAAGACACAGGCAGTTGTGACTAGGTAAGCCAAGGTTAGGGTACCAGAACCGACAGATGGCGGTATATCCGTCCAATACAGTGTAGCTAATGACACAGGGCGGGGATAGAGAGCAGCATCCTTGTCGCAAAAGCAGTGCACTGCAATTGTCAACACGCTTGCCCTGCGCGGCAATTATGGGCAAAATTCCCTCTTTCTTTGTGAGGCTTATGTCCATAAGGTAATGATGATAACTCTAGTAAACTAAGAAGAATACTGAGATCAAAATTGGCATATATATTAACTTCAATTTCTACTGCAACGGAACATTTTGAATACAAAACGATATCACGATATTACCATAAATAAACCATGAATAATGCACCACTTTCAAGTATAAAATTTATTATTCAAATCGAGTATTTGGAATTTATGATCGATTATAAACGATCTCCTCATAATACGTTACAATATACAGCAGGGTTCTGTGAAATTTGTATTATGATTCAATTTATGATGATCTCTCCCTCAAATTTAATTTCAGTAATATTGATTTATTAGATTAAACAAACAAAGCATTATGTATTGCCCTCCCGCAGCCTATAGCCTCTCGTGTCATCACGAAGATATCACTAGTATATCGCCAAGCTTGTAAACTGAAAATACAATGTCACATTTACTCAATAATTCCACTGTCACCCTTCAAACCGGAACAGATCAATTCGAGCACTGCTATCTGGCGGTGGAAATAGCTAATAGTGAGGTACAAATGCATACGACCTTTGTAAAACGTATCTTCTGAAACACTAAAATTAGTTTGATTTTCCTTGCTATGGGAACCCTTGATTCCAAAACATACTTTCAAATCTTAAGGACGCTTTATGCAGCAGTGGACATGTAACGGCTCACTTAAGAGCTGTATGTACGAGATACGTTCCAGAACTAAAAAAAATATATATAAGGTCTAACCAAAAATGGTACCAGGCAATATGATGTTGTCATCACTTACAATATGGCCGTGAGGCACCGGCTAAGTAAAATAGTACCTCCCCCGTAAGAAGCGATTGACAGAACCAACATATGGCGGTATATCTGTCAGAAACAGAGCAGCTCAGCACAGGGTGGGGATGGGCAGTACCATTTCTATAGGTCTTGATAAGAAAGGAGAAAGGTTTCCCAAAATTACCGCGCTGATCAAGCGTGTTGGCAATTGCTTTCGCGACGGAGACGCTGCTGCCCAACCCCGCGCAGTGCGTTTACGCTGTATTTATGCCACCATCTATTGGTGCTGGTGATCTGGTGGATAGTCGCCTTTTACGACACCTGGTACAGGAGGAGGAACTATTCAACTCTGCCGGTACCTCACGGACGAGTATTTGGTCTTTAATCTCTGGAAAGCCTTCATCCAGCATTGGAAATCCAACGACTCACTTAAGCTTTTCGTAGAAGACATTTCCTTAACACGAAGTAGACTTTATACAAAGGTCATTTGCGTTGGTAATTCACTCACCTGATTCTACTGCTAAATAGTAATGTTTGCATTGTTCTGTTCCGGTTTGAGGGGTGAGAGAAGCAATTTAATTACTGGGTAATGTCACATAATAACTTCAAGTCACAAGGTTGGCAACGCGCTAGTGATATACTTGTAATATATCAATAGCGCGTTGCCAACCTTGACAGATGGATGGAACCTTGCAGTCTAGGTGGGCCAGTGAAACTATCTATGTGTTAGATGACTTATGATCCCTTGGATCATCAGGGTTGTCTGTATTGTATATAAATATGGAAATAACCACTTATTTATTGGAAATATTAATGCTATTATTATTAATTATTTTAATATTATTTAAAGTGCCTACTTAAATAAATTATTTGACTTTGATAGTGAGGTTTACAATCACACAGACTAAATACTTGTTTGTCAACATTGTTAAACATAAGACATAACCCACTGAAGTACTAAATATTGGCAGGCTATATAGACTGTTTTTACAATGAAAAGATATAAACCATAACTATATCGAGGTCAGATTCTATGCGCCTTCTCATTTCAGATATAAGGTTCACAATCGCAGAACACTTTAAACGTATACCCTTTGCATCCTTAGTTGCTTTTGTATTTGCCTTGGGGAAAGTCTTGGCTTCCTTCCAAGTGAAAGTCGGGAGTGTAAACGAGGCTATGAAAAAATATTATTGTCTATTGTGAAAATGGACCCTTGAAAGTTTGTTTGATACAAAAACCGTTATTGGGGCGAGTGTCGCGTTTGTAGGTTATAACCTAAATAATAAAAAATATTATTTATGGATGAAGAATATATTGACGCAGACGATATATATATATATAATTTTTTTCTGTTTGTGATTACTCTGTTGTCTGATGACCATAGCTTTAGGCGACTTATATCGGTATCGGAGTCGGTCGCAGCCTCATGTAGAGTACCAGCAGAGTAGAATAGCATCTTCCAAGTGTCGTAAAAGGGTATATTTACTTGAAACAGCGTATCTCAGGCCAATTGGTGATGGGTGCAGTATTCTTGTCGCGAGGCTACTCTTAGCACGCCATTTGTGGACACAATTCCCCTTTTTTGGGGAAGCCTATGCCCAGCAGTGGACTTTCTAAAGATGATGACGATGATGATGGAGTCATAACGCAGATATGAAAAGGTGAAGTAAATTAGAAATGGTATGACCCTTGGCGCACATGATAGGATCACTACCATCTGCACCATCGGGCCTGTCTAATTTAAATAAATAAGTAAAAAAAAGACTTACCAGTATTTGATTTGTATCATTTGTATCACCAGACGGATACGGAGTAAATACTGCTAGCGCTATACAGTTGGCGAAAATTGTTGTGAGAATCATGTATTCAAAAGGCCTGAAATTTGTTGTTGAAGAAATTATTATTCGTAGTCGTCGATGGTCGATGGTCGAAATTCGACTTCGACCATAACCATTAATATCTGAAAACTCATTCATCATTTGCTTGACATTTAATATTGACCAAAGAGAATATAATCGCTGTGGACAGTAATGTTTACTTCGTACTTAACACTACGTGAAAGTTCGAATATTCGAAATTATTAGTTTAAATTTCGAACTTCATTTGTAATTATATACGTCACACATTTTGACAGCCCTTCTGTCACTCTTGAGAACGATTGCCGTAATGTCGATATAAAATGTAAATACGATATCATCGCTTAAAAGCCATTGAATTATAATTTTAATAATTTGATGGATTTCTAACGCAGCTTAAGTATAATATGTCAATAGCTTTATAAACTTCTTCTTCTTATTAACTGTGTCAAATTTGATGCTCACCTGTACACGCATTTCCCTTAAAATTAGGTAGACACACAAATCAAAAGATCAACCTACACATTTTTTTAAATCCTTCACTGTCAATATTGAACACAAAGGCTCGCATTTAAGGATTAATATCGATTCTGAAGTTTTAAAGAGGCTGGCAAACTTTGTTCGAAGATATATATATATATAAATATTTTATAATAACAAAAAGAATAAAACGCCTTTATAATAACTTAATTAAAGACTAATTGGTAAATATTAAAAGCGATTGCAGGTGAAAGAAACGTCAAATTTTTTTTTAAATCAAATAAACTGCTTTTAAATCCTTACCATTATAAAACAATATACCTTGGTGTCAATTAAATTTAATAATTTAATCTTAATCTAAATATCTACTGATATTTGAAACGTGTCCTATTGCCGTTGTTAATATCGACTAAAATATATAAAATAAATCACGTTTGTTGTATGAGAGTCCCCCAAAAATACTTATTATATTGCATTTTTAATATACGTTGCTACAGCGGCAGCATAAATAAATAATTTATGAAAACTTCGACTGTCTAGATATCACGTAGCATACGATACAGCCTGGAAACAGAAGTACAGCCTCATTGATGGAGTCCCTTTGTTACCCTATGGGTACGGAACCATAAAAGGACCTTTGAAAAGGATACTTCCATTCAACTATGTCATAGCAAAGTTTCCTCAAAGGGTTCTTCAAACCCAAACACAGCAGACTCCTCTTGGGGCGTTCAGGTTGCGGCTTGCCCCGGGGGCGCGCCTGTTTTCTGGGCGCGGCGGTGGGGGCGGCCTGGTTGGGGTCTGTTACTGCGTCAGCGCCTGGTGTAGGCACAGATGGGGGCTGTTCTGTCGCCATTTTTATCTGGGGAAGAAAGAGGTAGATTATTACGAATACATTGCCACTCTTTGATGATTAAAAGCGGTTGTGATAACGTTTCACCGGCTCGATGGTGCAAATGGTAGTGATCCAATCTTGTGAGACAGGCGTCGTGGGTTCGATCCAGGACAAATTTGTGTACAATAATTATTTGTATTTGTTCTGAGTCTGGGTTTTAAATATTAATTATTGAAATATATTTGTAATTCCTCTGTTGTCGGATGTCCGAAACACAAATGTCTTAAGCGACTCATCTCGGAGTCATGATAATGTGTGTGAATTTACTATATTATTTTTATTTATATAACTCACATTGATTTATATCTAGTTTAAGTTCCATAAACAATATAAGGGTAGAGTTGTAGCTTATACATCAAGCAATTACAGATAAATAAACATACACAGAACAGATTAAAAACACAAAAGCAAAAAATATTCTACCAATAGTATAAATTCGAAAGTTTCTCCGGAATGTATATTGCTACTACTATAATACTACAGAATAGAATAGTGTAGAATAGTACCTCCCCCTGAACCAGGTGTCGTTAAAAACGTATAACGTACCAGAACCGACTGATGGCGGTATATCTATCAGAAACAGTGCAGCTTAAATGCGCAGGGTGGGGATGGAAAGCAACATCCCCAAGGGCCACCAAAGCTGCACTCTACGATTACCAACACGCTTGCCGGCAAATACGCGCAAAATTCCCTCTTTCTTGGGGATGCCTATGTCCAGCAGTGGACTTCCAATGGCTGTAATGACGACTATAGAATATAAATTGAAGATACTTTACAATAATATAGCTTATACATCGGAGTAACATCACGGCACAATTTCTTTTAAATTCGTCCAAAATATAACTAGAAGTGTTGCGTGCGCCCCAAACGCCTGTCATTTTTCATCGGCAATTCTACTTATCATCGTGTTGTATTTATGAAGCAAACAGGAATGAAAGTTACAAAGCTGTTTCAGGTACATCACGTTGTCATTTACATTTGAATATGTTTTATCTGTATATGTGTGTGTATTATGTATTGTATTTAGGTGTGTGTGTGTATGTGTGCGTTAGTGGATGTTTTCCTTTATATATTTTGATTGTTTATATTTATACAATAATTTAATTTATTTTACACCTCAAACTGCCTAATATTGTTGTATTTCTTTTTTGTCCAAAGGTTGCCTGGAAGTGATCGCTCTATGCGATAAGGCCGCCTATTGTACTGTACTGTTGTATGTTTTTTTATGTTATTTGAATGTGTTGTTTATGGTGTGTACAATAAAGATTATTATTATAATATTTTTTAAAATAGACTGGAAGAATGAAATTTTCTGTATTTGGATGTTTGTATATTACTCATTCAACCAAAAATTACTGAATAGGTTTTGATGAAACTGCATAATATTATAAATAACTGACCCGACAGACGTTGTCCTTAAGATGTTGTTCTTAACGATTACTATTTAATTCGAATTGGTATAATTAATCTATTATTATCGTGATTGCGCGACCAAGGAAAATAGGGATGCATGTATGCATATATAGATAAGTATTCTTAAATTGTATATTCTTCCGTTCAATTTTTTATTTTTTCCTTTCATGAGAACCATCTTCTGATAACAACGAACACAACAAAAAAAATGTAAAATTGGTTCAGCCGTTAACGCGTGATGGCGTGTATATATAGATACATCAGCGGCTAACGTTTTTAAGATTTTATTCCAACTTTTAAGGATAAATTAAAAATGTGCTTAACATCATGCTATGTTTGTGATATAGATAGCAAAGAAAGTTAAAAAGGTATTTTGGGTACATAATGTTGTCTACCTACTTACATAAATAAATAAGCTTATAAAATAGGCATAAGAAAGTATGTACGGTACGCCAGAGTAGTATAGTACTTCTCTCTGTATCAGGTGTCGTAACAGACGACTAAGGTACCACAACTGACGTATGTCGGTATATCCAGCTGAGACAGGTTAGCTCAAATGCACAGTCAACAAACTTGCGCGGTAATTATGGTCGATATACTGTTTCTTGGGGAGGCCTATGGCCAGCAGTGGGCTTCCTATTGCTGAAATGATGATGTTTCGTCTGTCTCTTAGAGATAAACTCCAAAACAGCTAGACGAACGACGTTATATGAAGAACTCAGGCTTCTTTTACTATGTGTTATTCTCATGGGAACAAGAACTGCGGGGCTTTGCTAGTATATAATAAATGGTATAAAACACATGCCAAAAACTAATCATCTACTATGTGAGAAAGTCTGAGATTGCATCGTAATTTGTTAGACGAGTCAATACACATATCAACTGCATCACTAAACTCATTCATACGCTTATCCTGAAGAATCAGAAATTAGAGCTGAACACAGTTGTGCGTGACAAAGAATTTAAATAACAAAGATTATCTAAATTTCATGGCAAATAGCCAATATTAGCGTAACAGTTTGGTCATTCTCATAATTATTTGTCGCAAGGCAAAGCAAGTATTAGAAAACAGGCTATTAGATTAAATTATATTTATTTATCTACAACTAACAGCGCCCCGAGGTGTCACCTGCCTTAATTGGTAGCACAAATCTAGTGTCCGAAAGCTTTCATACTATCTTTGCGCAACCCTTTCCTTAAGGGATGACTCTCGATAAAATTTTGTTCTCGTATTTCATGACTTTCAATGAAGAACCTTCACATTGAATTTCGTGCGAATAACTTCAAAACAGAAAAGTTTTACGCTAACTTTACACCCCCGTTTTTCTCATATAGGGGGTGAATTGTCAGAAATTCTTTCTTAGTACTTTCCTACTTTATAAAAGGAAATGAAGAAAAATGTGCATAATTTCAAGTTACTTACTTTTATAGGTGAGGCTTTTGCTTGCTATATCAGTCAGTCAGTCAACTTCTACTTTTATATACATATATAGATGATAAAAAAAACTATATAATTACCATTCTTATTCACAAACTCACGCACACACACACAATTTACAAGTAGTAAACTTCTTAAGAAGGACGTCTGCATTGGTACCTCACTCTCATTTATTTCTACCGCCAAATAGCTGTGTTCGCATGCTGTGTTCCGGTATGAAGGGTGAGAGAGGCAGTGAAATTATTGGAAAAGGTAACAATCTTCAGTATTCAGGTTAGCGACACATTTGTGATGACACGTGTGCCCATAATCTGTGGTTACGTTTATCATCAAGCGGACCGTATGTTTCTTTGCTAACTTCATGATATAAAATAACACACATTTAAGTATGGTTTTTGTAGTTAATAACATTTTCTTTTATAATGTTTTTAGATTTCCCTTATAATTTCTAAAAGACTACTAAAAATTGCCCGAGGTGTGTCTAACTATGATGGCATATTTATATAACGTTAATACAAGCTTTTCGCTTAATCCAGACTCTGGTAAGTCTTAATATTTTTAAATGTATTTCTGGATATCAAATTATTTTTATTCTTCATCATCTGATCAGCCACTGGAAGTCCACAGCTGGACGTTAGCCTCTCCGAGAAAGGAGGTTTTTTGCCCATAATTACCGCACTGGGCCAGAGTATTGGCAATCGCAGAGCGCAGCTATCGTGACGGGGATGCTGATGCCCATCCACGCCCTGTGCATTTAGGCTACACTGTTTTGAATGGATATACTGACATCTGTCGGTTCTGGTACCTTAGTTGCCTCTTACGAGACCTGGAACAGGGGAAGTTATTCCACTATACCGGTACCAAACGGCTAAAAGAAAATATTTTAGCACCGAATTATACCGATCGCTCCAGTTTCCGAACAACGTCGCGGGCCAAAACTAGGCGACGTTGTGAAACCAAACAAACAACGTCAGAATCGACTCCGCAACGAGTTCATTGTCACATAATCGATAAACTAAGTCGATGAAGTTGAATTTACGACGGTCGTAAACGAAATATACACGCGAAATGAAGACGTAAAAGAATTATTTCAGAGTTTGTTTAATGCACAAAATAACATTACAAATGATGTTTCCAAGAATCTGGAACTGGATGGGATAAACGAGAAATGGGATAAAAATTATGTGATTTATAAGAGAAAATGTATGTTTTTGCTTCTTTTTGTTGCTAAAGCCAAATATGCAACGGGACTTCATCATTAAAAGTAGTATATATATGTCCTTTCAAAGAGCCTAGCTTCTCGACGCATCAATCCATAATAAAAAACAAAGTGATGTGAGTGAGTCTCACTGCACCAGGTATCGTGAGAGGCGACTAAGGTACCAGAACCGACAGATGGCGGTATATCCATTCGAAACAGTGCAGCTCAAATGCACAGAGCGGGAAGGGCAGCAGCATCCCCGTCATAATAGCTACGCTCTACGATTGCCAACACGCTTGCCAAGCGCGGCTATTATGGGCAAAAAGCCTCCTTTCTTTCAGAGGTTTCTGTCCAGCAGTAGACCTCCAATGGCTGTTATGATGATGTGAGTGAAATGACAAAGACATGACTCTTCCTGCTGTCTGTCTGTCGCGTTTGTATGCTTTGATCTTTAAAATAAGGCAACAGATTTTGATGCGATCTTAATTAAATAGAGTGATTCAAGAGAAACGTTTATATGTATAATACATACATAATATAATAAAGAAACACAAGTAATTATAGAAGTTTCCGATATGATGTTGCGAATAAATACATTTTTATGCGATTACATTGCAAACGCTGGCTAAACCCAACAAGATAGATCAATATAATGTACTACAGTATGGTATATCTTACAAAGATCTACAAAAATTTCTCTTAGGGATAACCCACAATAACCATATTTATCCTTATTGCACCTGTGAGAAGCCAGGGCGGGTCTCTAGTTGTTTATAAAATGAGGTGGAGGAGTTAGGGGGATGCAGAGGGCTGCCACATCCTTTTGATAACCATAAATGGATAACTTTCCGGTTATGAGACCAGAAATAGGTTAGTGCAGTATCTGGAAAAGATGTAGAGGCGATTAGTAAATGTACCGAAACTGTACCGAATTAGGAAATGTGATTTTCCATTTCATTAGATTCCGCTCAGCCGTTCAGTTGTCAATAATAATAAATAAATGATAATAATAAATTCCCACATCTCTTACACTGACCCGAGTCCGTGGTAAGTCTCTTAAAGGTGGTAGTCGCGTTAAAGAAAATTTTGATTTAATTTGATTTAATACATGTTCTATAGTTAGTAGGCTATTTCTTACTTTTACCATAAAAACCCCTACAGTAAACCGAATTTATAATAATAACACTAATAATAATAACAGTTTATTAATCTACTGCAAAAAAATTTATTCTTTACCTAATTACACAAATAAAAACAAAAGAAAATCCACAGTAGATTACACTGATAGGTTAAAATAAATGAATGCTATAAATTAATAATAATTTATTTAACTACTCCAAAAATTATAAGTACTTTTAACCTAATTCATCATCGTCATATCAGCCATTGGAAGTCCATTGCAGGACAGACGCCTCCCCAAGAAAGGGGGGATTTTGCCTATAATTGCCGCGCTTGCCAAGCGTGTTGGCAATTGCAGATCGCAGTGTCGAATGGATATACCACCATCTATCGGTTCTAGTATCTTAGTCGCCTCTTACGACACCTGGTACAAGGGGAGGTACTATTCTAATCCGCCGGTACCTCACGGCGCCTCTTAACTTAATTACAAAAATAAAAACTGATAGACCGAAAGACAGATTACACTGACAGGCTAAAATGACGACACCTGAAAGCTGCCTGTATATTCCACTCTAATACATCCACTATTTAATATTAAGCGGTACCAAGTAATGAACCGATTTGATTAACTTGAGAGACAGGATAGTTTATATGTCAATATGTAGTGGCTATTTTTATTTTAAATAGTTATGAGAGACCATCGCCTGCCGGGTCAGATCGTATTTATAACGATACTAGCTGTCCCGGTAAACGTTATGCCACATTAATGATATAAAATGATCAATTTACTAAAACAACTTTATCAAAATAGGTGTTGGTTACAGAAGGTTAAAAATGTAGATTTTTATGTAAGTCTAATGGATAACCCTTATAACTTAAGGGTGTTAAAAATCTATAGTAGCCGATTCTCAGACCTTTATAGCATATACAATTTCATAAGAATCGGTCAAGAGGAATAATCAGTTCGGAGGAGTATGTTAACTAACACTGTGACGCGAGAACTTTATATATAGATATATGCCTATATAATCATTGCTGATGCATCGTATCACCAAGGAAAGATCTTTTGAAATCAGTCCTAAATTCCTACATTTTATCTCTAACAAACACACAAGTCTATCCCCTTTAAATCCATGTAAAATTAGTTTAGATTCCCGAATTCTTTTAGCAGGACGCCTCCCATTTTTATGCGTTCTATTTATTCAATCCACTATAGTAGTAAACGTTGGTCGCTCACCGGTGAACGCGAACAGCTGTCCACATTATAACAATGACCGACAAATGATCGCTCGTAAAATTATAAATATGCGGACGCAACTTCGTATCGCGCAGCGCTGAATACACAACATTCATTTTGTATTGCTATCGCGGAGTGTATACCGCCACCGTTTCTACCGCCAAATAGTGTTCGTATTGCTGTGTTCCGGTTTGAAGGGTGAGAGAGGCAATGAATTTGCTGGGCAATATGGCATAATATCCTCAAGTCATAAACGTGGCAATGCAATACTGATATCCTTGTGATATAATAAGCGTCTAAAAAGACGGTGTAATTATTGGGTAATGTGACATACGAGATATGATATGGCGGTATAAATAGGCGAGAGTTAGGTACCATTGCAGACGACCTATGTAAAAGTTCTCACTTACAATTTTAGTATTTTTAATTCAAAGTTACTTAAACCAACGGACTCAATCAAAAGTAAATTACTTATCAGTGATATTAACACCATATTCATAGATTCGTGATAATTAAATAGTCCGTTTATTTAGAAACTAATAAACAGTAGTCCACATGTTTACAATCCAACATTAGTATTTGAAAGAACCCTTTGATATCGATGTTTACGATTAAGAAACATAAGATTAAATATAGATTTAGTATTCTTTTACTATTTCTCTTGATACTAAGTGTTTAACAACAAAATGGGAACAATATAATGAAGTATTAAGCATGTTATTTAAATTTGTCTTAATAACAAACTTTAGCCAAAACTGTGAGGTACCGGCAGAGTAGAATAGTAGCTCCCACTACACCAGGTGTTGTAAGAGGCGACTAAGGTACAAAAACCGACAGATGGCGGTATATCCATCCGGAACAGTGCAACTTAAATGAACAGGGCGGGGATGGGCAGCAGTATCCCCGTTGCGCAAGCTGCGCTCTGCGATTGCCAACACGCTTGCCCAGCGTGGCTATTATGGATAAAAACCCTCCTTTCTTGGAGAGGCCTATGTCCAGGCTTAGACTTAGACGTAGACAGGCTGTTTGTAAAGGCCCCTGCCTCGAACGGGTGCAATGAGCATAATAAATAGTTATTGCGCTATCACTAAGAGTCAGACATATGCCATCGAGGATCTTTTTCGAAGACCTAGGTGGTGTACAAAACTGCACCCTGCAACCCTTATTTTGAATTACAAAATAATCTATGTCCTAACCCAGGGTCTGAAGATTGTCTGTGCCAAATTTCATCAAAATCGATCGAAAGGTGTAAGCGGGAAAGCGTAACAGACAGACAGAGTTACTTTCACTTTTATAATAGTAGGGATTTATATAAAGTAAAAGAGAAGTTAATTTTCAAGCTATTAAACGTTTACTTTATCACCAAAAAACTCTTGTAAATTTTTTTTTTTTGTTAGGAAGGTTTTTAAAGTTTTACATGATGTATATATGTCCATCTCTCAGTAAAACCAACTTTAACGCACATAATGTCGCAGGATATAGCTAGTATACTTGTGTGCTTATCTCCGCGGGGTCTCCCACTGATACGATAATGCTCTTAACTCAAACTCGATCAAATCCTTGCACTGTAGACGCACAAGGAAATCGTTTTAGCCATTTATGGTTAATCAAATCATTGGGAATCAAATTTAATGCCACTAGTAGCAAGTTCGGTGGTGGAGTTTATTATTAATTTTTCATTATGAAGTCATCAATCAAATATAAAGTCCGCTTGATGTAAACGTTACCGTAGCCTGCAAACGCTCGTGTCATCACTATGATATCACCAGCGTGTCGCCTTGTGAACTGAAGGTGCTATGTCACATTTACCTAGTAATTATACAATATCTGTTATCCTTTAAATCGAAACACATCAATACCAACACTGCTATTTATTTGGCGGTAGAAATAAGTGCGAGTGAGGTACCAATGCAAACGATCATTAAGGTCCAAGACAACCAAGAGGTCCCCATCTACCTATAGCAAAAATTTGACTTTTTTATTTTTTTCAATTTGAGTTACATTTTATTTCCCGTTATTGTGATTAACCGTGTGGTACCGGCTGAGTAAGATAGAACCTCCCCCTTTACCAGGTATCGTAAGAGGCGATTGCGGTACTAGAACTGACATATGGCGGTATATCTATCCAAAACCGTGTAGCTCAAATGCACAGGGCGGGAATTCCCCCTTTCTTGGGAAGGTCCATGTCCAGCAATGTATTTGCAATGGCTGATATGATTACTATAATTGTTATTCATGATATCAGCCCACAGACGTCTACTTATGGACATAGACCTCACCAAATTTCTATGCCACATCATGCGGTTTTGGGCCACCTGGAACCAACGAATCCCTGTAATCTTTCCAGGTCACCCGTCCATCTAGAGGGGGGTGGTCAAACGCTGCACTTACCAGTACGTGGCCGCCACTCAAGAAACTTTCTCCCTCATCTGCCATCGGTTCGTCGTACTATTTATCCCGACAACTACCACTTCAGCTAAGGGATTCGGTGAGCTACGTCGACGACTATCGTTCTCCTCACTTCTGATTTAATCACGCCGGGAAACCCCGAGCATAGCTCTTTGCATCGCTCACTGACCTTGATCTTTTTTATAAGGCCAGCAGATCGCGGCCAAGTCTTAGTACCATAAATCATCACTGGCAACACACACCGATTTTTACGACCTTTGTGTTGAAGCTGGGGTGAAAGGTTCGAGAAAACGGTGCGCAATTTCCCGAACGCAGCCCAGCCGAGTTGGATTTGGCGACTAACCTCTTTCCCGAAGTTGGACCAACCTATTTGGACGATTTGTCCTAGTATACATATTTGTCAACGACTTCCAGTATAGAGATTCCAACAGTAAATGGGGTGGGCACTATGGGCATTCGATAACATACTTTGCTTTTGAATAAATTCAAGAAACTTATATCCAAAGCTTACGATTGCGTTAAAGATTACAAACTTGACTTGACAAAACTGCTTTGTATAGACCTGCTTTAACCACTAGCTTCAAGACAATGGTCATTTACTCCAACTACATGTGTGGTTTCAGTAGAACCTTTATCACCACTCGTTTTTCTTACACGTTCCATTCTGGTGGGTCGCGTAATAAACCTGCAGCTAACTTAGTTTTAAGACTAAAATGGTACCGGCAGACTAGTTTAAGGTAGGCCTGATGAAATTATCTGCGTTAGATGACTTTTATTATCCCTTAGATCATGAGGGTCGTTTGTATTATATATATATATATATCGGTTATCCTTTAATTTTAGGTTAAAAATAAACTTATGCGTTGCTTCTGAAAACGAAGAAACGACAATTAAAGTCTATTCTTCCACCAATTATTCTTATTTATCTATTTTAATTAACAAATCACAATAATTTAATATGTACAATGCTATTTTTTCCATAACCTCTCAACTGACCATTGACCTCAGACTCTAGCGCTTGTCAGTTGTCAATGTCATTGGTAATGTAGTAAGCGCGGCAAAATTCAAAATTAAAGAAATATTATTTCTTTACATATAAATATGTTTAAAATCATTTCCTCATTGGAAATGATTAGTACTTTATTTATTGACGATTTAAAAGTGCCTGTAATGGGTCTACTTGAATTTGACTTTGAATTTGATATAATTTTCCTTTCTCTTGGAAACAATTTGTAAACATGGCTCAGAAGCGTAGTGAGTGTAATTCTTAAGAAGCTAGTTATCACCTTTGGAATGACGGCGTTGAAGAGCTGATTGTCATTTGTATTCTTTTTTACATTCAATAAAACCAAAAAGAATATAATCTCTAAAACCGTTTAAGAATCTTAATCATTCAAACAGAATTGTTGTATCTCAATCTCACCTACTTCTACCGCTAAATAGCAGTGTTCATTTTGTTTCGGTTAGAAGAATGAAAGAGGCAGTGAAATGACTGGATAATGTGATATAATACTTTTTAATAGTTGGTTTGGTTACAAGGTTGGCGCTAGCAATATCCTTTTAATATAACTAGCATCTTCAGGCTGCAGGTTACCGCAGTCTAGCGTTACACAGACTATATGCTTAAATATATAAGGATAATAAAGATATAATAATAAATTATTTACAACATCTCATATGTTTGACCTGACTCCGTGGTAAATCACTTAAAACACTTGTGTTTCGGATATCAGACAACATAGGAATCATAAATATACTACTTAAATACATATATTTAACACCCAGACATAGAACAAACACAAATATCATCATATAAATATTTGTCATGGGGGGAATCGAACCTGACCTTTAGAACACAAGACAGAATTACTACCATCTGTGCCATCGGGCCCGTCTTAACATATATACTGGTACTAGCTGACCTGACAATCGTTGTCCTGTCTAAACTTAATACCTATGTTTATCAAAAATACATATTGAGACTATACATTGAGACAATCTGATAGGATTCCCATTAAGAGATATCTCAAGTTCGATCAAACTGTACGAAGTAAGTAAAAAATATTAAAATCAGTTCATTAGAAGTTCATCCCGGACACACACCGAGACACGTTACTTTATATACTAAAATAATTAACCGACGACGTATTCTCTATCTAGGGACAAACATTCATATTTGTTCTGTGTCTGGCTGTTAAATATATGGTCATCGAAATTTTGATACTGCAAAAGTATGTAGCATTCGTGAACAAGGTCCAAATAACACCTTTCGTAAAATTTTGAATTTTCGTTAGGTAGGTATCTAAATCTTTTTTTAGGGACTAAGTCGACAAAAAAACATACGGTACGTAATACATAGTAAGCGTCACCGGAGCCTATAGATACTGGTATCATCATAAGGATATCACTAACGCGTTGCCAACCTTGTGACGAAGACATCATGCCACATTACCCAGTAATTTCTTATACAAACCACAATCTAAACACCGCGCCGAGAAAACAAAAGAGATATAAAAAGCAATACAGACGTGACTAGCTCGAATGTTTTAATTTGTTGGCATCCTAAAATAATCACGCAATATCTCGAGCGTGACGTCACAACATGTCTGCCGCGACACGCCGGGCTGCCCCGAATAAATTACAAATATCCCCTCTAACGTGATCTATGATCCAATATCGTGCAAATTCAAAGCTTACTATTACAATAAAAATAATATTCACACAACATCTCATACGTTGACCTGACTCCGAGATGAGTCGCTTAAAGCACTTGTGTTTCGGACATCAAGCAACAGAGGATTCACAAATATACTACTTAAATACATTTATTTAACACATAGACACTGAATAACAATTAATAGTCTTCAAATAAATTTTGTCCTAGGTCTCCACGCAGTCCACGAATCCACAACCATTGGCGCACATGAGGTAGACCCCATACTAAAGGTCTTCATTGGTATCTAATTCTCACCTATTTCTAGCGCCAAATAGCAGTGATCGCATTGCTGTGTTCCAGTCTGAAGGGTGAGAGAGGCAGTGAATTTTATGGGTAATGTGGTACAATATCCTCAAGTAACAAGATACATCATCATCATCACATCAGCCATTGGAAGTCCACTGCTGGACATAGGCCTACCAAAGAATGGAGGAAATTTGCCCATAATTGCCGCGCAGGACAAGCGTGTTGGCAATCGCAGGTCGTAGCTTTTAGACAAGGGTGATGCTGGTCATCCCCGCCCTGTGTACATGAGCTACACTGTATCGGATGGATATACCGCCATCTGTCGGTTCTTGTACCTTAGTCGGCTTCTGCTACTACTATGTACTATCACGCGGACTGTATGCTAGTTTGTCGACCTGGTCAATAAAAAAACAAGACGGGATCACTACCATAGCGCCATCGGGCCCGCCAAGGATGGTGGGTTTGATCTTTATCCTAGGCAAAGATGAATAAAATGAACATTTCTGTTTGTTCTGTCTGGATCATAAACTTATATTTATAATTATTGTTATATTTTCAATTCCTATGTTGTATGATAACTCAAGTGCTTTAAGCGATTTATCTCGGAGCTATTCATGAGATGTCGTGTGAATTTATTGATTTTATTTAGGTTCAAAATGGCATGATTTAAATTTATTTATCCAGCAACAACAATTATCTTGAAGGTTTCTTTCTAGAAACTCGCTTGATTAACCTTTTTTATTGATATTATGAAGTCAATACGGTCTGCTTGACGAAAAACATGAACGTTGCCTTTAGACAGGCGTATCGCTAACCTTATAAACTAGAGGTACTATGTCACATTTACCTAGTAATTTCACTCCCATCTCTTACCTTTCAAACCGACCCACAGCAATGCGAACACTGCTATAGAAATAACCTTCAGTGTCCTGAGTTTTAAGACCTGTCCGTTACAGGCAAACCAATTAAAAGTTGTTCTAATTCAATGAATTATTTGTAAGGTGACTCTGATGATTTATTAAGGTGATGAAGGTCGTCTGTATCTACCATCATAGAAGAGGTTGGAAGACCACTGCTGGACATAGCCTCCTTATGTAACGTCCAACTGTTCCGATACTTTTATATTATAAAACCAGGTCGACAAACAATATTAATAATAATAATTAATAATACATTCCCACAACATCTCATATATTGACCTGACGTTGTAAGTTGCATAAACCACTTGTGTTACTGATGCCAGATGGAACCAGAACCAACAAATGACGGTAAACCCAAAATGCGAAGACGCATTGCGATAGTCTCAACGCTTGCCTACCGCTTTTACAAAGGTCTGTATTGGTAACTTACTCTTACCTAATTCTACCGTCAAATACCAGTTCGCATTGCTATGTTCTGGTTGGAAGGGTGAGAAAGGCAGTGAGATTACTGGGTAATGTGATATTGTATCTTTAGTTCACAAGGTTGGCGACACACTAGTGATATATTTGTGATGAGACGAGCGTCTATAGGCTGCGGTCACGTTCATCATCAAGCGGACCGTATCCTCATTTGCTGACTTTATTACGTAAAAGAAACATGTTGTGATGATGCTGATGTAACAAATATTGCACCCATGCGAATCCGGGGCGTGCAGCTAGGTCATATAATAGATTGGCATCGTGTTGTTTTGGAGCATCCTTCATCGGGTTACAGTGTGTCATTCATTTTCTCACGTAATCACGCGCCCGCATCATGCAAAAATAGTATCTTGTTCAGGTTGATGGAGCCGCGCTAGTGTGGGTAGCGATCCCGTACATGTGTGTATTTGTATATGTAAACGAGACATTTACGCAGTTTCTTCTTTGAGTCGATGAATGGACACTAATGTATCAGAAAGGCGGGATTTTGTTGTCGTTTGCTTATGGTGCTGGTGTTTCTGGAGTTTGTTCTTAAGTAATATTTTAGAGTTTTGGATTCTGGCATAGTGAGTCCCGATCCGGCTGATATATTGTAGCTGACAGATGATGGTATACGCAACTGAAATAGCGTAAATCAAATGCATCAGAAGAGAGACGGACAGCAGCATCTTCTAAAGCGATAAAGAACAATCGGTCTGATTGTCTATCGGTCGGAAAAACCTATGTGTTGAACGATTAGACATCCTACAGGTGATATGATAATAGTGGTGATAAATGAAAAATACATTTAGTAAACAATTATTTTGTTATTTCTCGCCTAGAAACTACCGAATACAACATTAATATTTAACTGGGCGCTAGCTTTAATCTATAATAACAAATTTACACAACATCTCATACATTGACCTGATATCTGTCGACTCCGGGATAAGTCGCTTAATGCACTTGTGTTACGGACATCAGACAACAGAGGAATCACAAATATATTACTTAAATATATAAGTATTATATACTTAAAACATAATAATTCATACTAGCCGTGAGGTAACAGATCCATCCGAAACAGTATATCTCAAACGCACATGGACAGAATGGGCTGCAGCATTCCCGTCGCTAAAGCTGCGCTGCGTTGCCCAGCGCGGCAACTATAGCCAAAATTCCTTCTTTTTCGACAAGGCCTATATCTAGCACTTCAAACTGATACCAATATACATCATCTAGACTAACTAACATAAATATCATCAAATTATTTGTCTTGGGTGGGGATAGAACCCACGGTCCTAGCGCACAAGATCAAATTACTACTATCCGCGCCATTGGGTCCTTTGCAATGTATAAATACAATATAACCGGTGTGATAAGAATCATTTAACATACAGATCAACGAATTTGGTCTATCTTTGATCAATCAATCAGCGATCAGTTAAAAATAGTTGCAATTTTTTGGTTGCTGCAGAATGTTATATGTATAATAAAATCATGTACTAAATACGACGTTGTTATGTACAATGGGTGTACGATTTGCAAATAACTAATTATCTATTTTATAACATTAGAGCGTGTTTGCCGTGGGGTACCGGCAGAGTAGAATAGTATCTCCCCTTGTATTAGGTGTCGTAGGAAGCGACTAAGATCCAGGTAGGTAGGTATATCTATCCAGAGAGACAGGTTAGCTCAAATGCATATGGTGGGGATGGGCAGCAGCATTGTCTCGAAAGCGGCGCTTTACGATTGTCAATACCCTTGCCCGGCCGGGCAATTATGGGCATTATTCCTCCTTTCTCGAAAAGGCCTATGTTCAGCAGTGGATTTCCAACGGCTGATATGATGATACTGATGATGATGAGAGCGTGTTTAATTTTCTTTATGAGCGAGTCAGTATTTGTGCAGCGTTGAGTGATTTATTATAAATATGAAATTATCTAATTTAACTATCGCCATCTATTGGCCATTGTACGAAGTTTGTCTTTTTTTGTTGATTTATTTTTATTTTCCAAGTAGGTAGTCCAACAAGATTCTGGCTCCCAAATTGACGCATTTATATAGATAAAGATGAAGTGTGGAATGGTTTGAACTGACAGGTAATTAGACTGCCATTTAAGATCTCGGTCAGTAGGATTACAAACTGCATTTACAATTACGGGGACGTATACAAGATTATATTTTGAGAGGTTCGATGGCACATTCGATAGTGGCACATTCGTATCTTGTGCGCTATAGGTCACGGGTTCGACCAAGAACAAACATTAATATGATGAACATTTGTAGTTATTCTGTGTCTAGGAATTAATAAGACTTTTGTTTGTAACACATGCTTTATGCAATTATTCTGGGAGTCAGTTAAATGTATAAAATGTTATGTGAATAAATAATTATTTATTGCCAATAATTGTTGCTCACACACTGATCACGGCTTTTCTCTCTCAAACGCTTTTACTTCTGCACACACTAGCTAGGCTGAGTAAATAAACCGCACTCACCGGCGAGTGCGTGATATCCCCTCCCACTAAGTGCTTACCGATTGCACTAGTACGGCCGAGCGCAATCCGTCTTCTGCTTGCAGTGTTCATAAACGACGGTCACTTAAATCGAGGTTCATGCCTTTAAGTCACTGTCGTCTGAGTCTCATTCCGGTCTCGAGAACTTTATAAGATTGTGAGAAAGCAAAGCGTAGCTATTAGATTCTTCTCTATTACCTGGTGACGCTGGCGGTAAGATCAAAGTCACCCAGGGCAAGGCTCAGCAAGAAATAAAAAAAATTAACTGACCACAATTGAAACTACACAAAGGTACACAGCCTATAGTATACCGGCAAGCCAAGACATTTTGCACACAGAGTTCTTCTACCATCAAAGGATTAAAATTTCCTTCTATTGAACATCTCGCGTGAATTTTTATACCAAATACAAATTGTTTCTATAAGTCACACGTTCTGCTTTGTGTCTGTCTATAATAAAAATGGAGTCCGTCACAGGGCATCCAAATGTTTGGATCGGCCGGTCCGTCTGTCTGCACGTTTTCAACCATATCTATTTTTGGTCCACACATTGCTGCATTGGAATTCACGGCTGATTTTTACGCAGACGCTAGATTTTATAGCCCGGTTCGTTGGTACTGGGTTTGGTTTGTGATTTCTTTGTTCGGTCTCAAATTATGGATACTTTATATACAGGATTATGGGGGGCGTATGTTTGTTATGTTAAACTCACACACATAACATCGTATACGTTGATCTGGATTCAAAAGTAAGTAGAAAGAAATTACAAAACATGAATGCCAAGGCAGAGAACAAATACAAACATTGATCATATAAATGTTTGTCCTTGACAAATAAACATTTATGTGATGATTCTTTGTGATGATTGTGAACGCACAAGATCGAAATACTACCACATGCGTGTGCCATCGGATCGGAACCGTCTAAAGCTTAGAAAAAAAGAATAAAAAAAGATATTAATTTTCCCAGAAAAGACAAAAATACTAAAAACACGGAAAAAACATGATAGGATTAACAAAATTATCAAAATTTGACTGTCTAAAACATGACTAATTAGGATTATATGGATTTGAATGCATCATTTCATCCTAGGATGCTGTAAAAATGCAGTTTTACCTTTATAATTAATTAAGTTAAAATCCCATCAGTCGATGAACCTCCACTGTTGACGGGACCGATGGTGCAGATGATAGTGATTCTGTCATGTACGCCAAATTGGGTATTAAATATAAGTATTTAAGTAGTATATTAGCCGTAAGGCAGAGTAGAATAGTACATCCCCCTGTACCAGGTGTCGTAAGAAGCGACTAAGGCACTAAAACCGACAGATGGCGGTTTATCCATGCAAAATAGTCAGCTTAAATGTACAGGGCGGGAATGGGCAGCAGCTTCCCGTCGTAAAAGCTGCGCTCTGCGATTGCCAACACGCTTGCCCAGCGCGTCAATTATGAGCAACATACCCCGTTTCTTGGGGAGGCCTATGTCCAACAGAGGACTTTTAATAGGTGGTAAGATAATAAAGCCGTAATGTGCCCAAATTGAGCCCACAGCTTCATCGACTTCTAATCCACTGGGCTATGTTGAAAACTTTGGCTCGTTCCTGTTTTGATCACACTAAGATCTGAGATACTCCGAGCATGGCTCATTCAAGAAAGGGGGAATGTTGCCCATAATTGTCGCGCCGGGCAAGCATGTTGGCAATTGCAGAGCACAGTTTTCGCGGTGGAAAGGCTGCTGCCCACCCCCGCCCTATTTACTTGAGCTGCAATGTTTTGGATGGATATAGCGCCATCTGTCGGTTCTGGTACCTTAGTTGTCCTCTACTGGTAACTATTCTATTCTGCTGGTACCTTACGGCACTTATTTTCATTATTATTTTTATTTTTTTATTAGACACGGTCGACAAACAAGCATACAGTCCGCATGACAGTAAACGTTACCACGGCCTATTTATAGACTTTCGTAATATCCCAAGGGTTGTGATTTGAAGATGTTATGTCACTCTGTGTTATTTCACTGCCTCTCTCACCCTTAAAACCGGAACACAGCTATTTTGATTGATATAGGTGAGGGAGAGGTACTCATGCAGACGACTTGTGCATGAGGTCTACTGCTTTTGTTTAATAACGTCTTTTAACCTGTTTTATATACAATTACTGTTGAGAACCGAACCCGTCCCACCGCACAGGTCGCCAAACACAAATAACCACCAACCAGTTCACAGGAATGGGAACCATAAATACTTCCCTTCGATTTAGCAATAACTAACAAGGAACACGTGCCCTCTATTTAGAGAGCAAACGGAATCCAATCATACAAAAATAGATCCTTTTCACTTAACTTATATCGGATTTAAATGATTATTTATCGTTTAGATAACTGTAATTTGTAATGGTATTTATTATTATCGATTATTAGGGTTCTTATCAAATGACTTACAAATAGAATGAAGGCTATAAATTCGCAGCCATGGAATACAGGTCCTTTGTATATAGTTTTAAAGACTACATTTGCTTGGCGGTTTCGCAGACGGGGAATGAAAATAGTTGGGAATTCGTCATGATTGTCAGTATACGATGACAAGCGTGGATCCACCGTTGTGGGCACGATGGGCATGCCCACAACCTTAATAGACTTTTGACGTCACTCTTTTACGGTCTATTGAGATCGACTTACTGATGATAATAAACGATAAGCCTTAATAAAAATTAAAAATGTGCCTTAATGTCACAGGAAAGATTATCCGGGCTAGCTCTCCTAAATATACACAAATATGTGAACCTAGATATCGATGACATTATCAACGTTTTCGCAAAAAAGAAACGTAAGCTTGCATTTGTAATTTAAGTAAGTACCTTAATAAAATTGTTTAATGTAAAATGTACCTAGCGTTTAATTTAATTTGATATTCTTAGAAAATGTAAAAAATAATCTAAATCTCGCCTGGTGGATCTCATTTGCTGATCTCACTTACATTACTCCTAACACAACGCCAAGATACCTATTTACCCAGTCTAACGTCCCTATATTGGCTTACTGGCTACTAGAAAAAAAAATGAGCTATCGATTGAAATAGGTTAAAATCGAAACTGACTATTTAATTTGAAGAAATCGGGTCTGACTTCCTCCAAACATTATATCAATTCCTAACGCCAAAGTCCTGATGCTCAGAAAAAGGAAATAATTTAATTCAAAAGTTCATAAACGACTTGCATGATTGTTAATGAGCATGTTCATGCTACGACTCGTACTTAGCCAATTTTCTAGTAGCTGCTTTTCTTAGCTGTGACCACAACCTTTTTTGAGGGTTGGATCCGCGATTGTACCACGACTGATATTAGCCGCCTGAAGAGATCTCCATTAAGATCGATTGGATACCGCTTACATCTTAAGATAAATCATATCGAGCCTTTACCGCCTCCGCCTCCGCCTATGGCTTAATAATATTTATAAAAATCCTTCTCCTGTAAAATTTGGGTTTTGTCGGTTAGGCTAAGACGGCGGTAAAGGCTCGATATCAGCCGTAGACTGATCACTGCTGGACATAGACCTCTTCTAGAAAGGGGATTTTCCATTTCTGCTGCCCATTCCCGTTGTTGATATACTGCCACCTGCAGGCTCCGGTACCTCAGCCTCTTTCGACATGATACAGACAGAGGTACTCTACTCAGTTGGTGCCTCATGGCCAAGTTTATATCTGTCTGAATATCGCCTCGCGATGTTTCATAGGATTGATATTGTAACTATCCTTGTATTATTTGTGCTCCACTGTTATTGATCCTAGAGCGATGTGATATAGCCGATAACTTTTCTAGATAAGGGCTATTTAATATATCTTTCTTGACCTTATAGTTTCGGGCTTGCTTTGATATGTCAGTCAGTCAGTCACCTTCTCCTTGATAGGTATATATATGTAAAATATAATTTTCTTAGGTTAAATTTATCCGCGCGTCTAATGTCAATTTTATCTGTGGTAAAATAATTATAACCTAAAAACGTCACATTGTCATAACCTGAGAAATTACTAGAGTAAATAATAACATTATATATATATAGATTCTAGTATATCTAGTAATGTAAAAACTCGTTGACTATTGCCTTACGTGTCTTAACTTTAATTAAGACAACATACACACTTAGCGGAGTCATGTGAAGACAATTTATTACTATATTCATTAACATAAGGTCAGTCACCGCAAGGTCGTCTAGACGAGGGATAGCGTGAGCTACGACGATTGTAGGGCGTCTGGAGTACAAGCGGAAGCGCAAGCGGATGCGGAAACCAACATATGCTCCGAGATATGGTAGCCTAAACACACTCGTATCACCACAAAGTTACTATAATAATACAAAGCTATATAATGTCACATCACCCAGTAATTTCACTGCCACCCTTTAAACCGGATTATAATAATGCGATCACTGCTGTTTGATGGTTGTAGTAAGTAGGTGACATTGAGGTATTGCAGACGACGTTTGTGGTCTACAATTCAACTTTTCTCAGATCAACACTAGGGCATATTCAACGTGTATACAAAGGTCTTGATGGCGTAACGGTAGTGACGCCTCTCGGAATGAGAAAGATGCAGGTTCGATTTTCGTCTGACACCGGAGGGTTGATTTTTTTTTGTTAATATAATCTTATGTATAAAATTACCCCTCCGAAATGGTTCGACCGATTCTTATAAATTTTTTTATGCATATTCAGTAATTCTGAGTATCGGCTACTATCTGTTTTTCAAACTTTAAGTGATAAGGGGTGTTCGCCCAAAAGTAGGCTTTTTTTAAATATTGTTTTCTTTTTTTATTATGTGGCATTAAAAATACATACAATCCAAAATTTTCTCCCTTCTATCACCAACCCCCATTTCTAGTAGTTGTTTTAGTAATTTTATCATTTATATGGCAGAACGTTTGCGGGAACAGCTAATAATAATACAACACTGTGGAATAGTATATTTGCCGTGAGGTACCGGCAGAGTAGAATAGTACCTCACACTGCACCAGCTGTTGAAAGAGGCGGATAAAGTACCATAACCGACAGATGGCGGTACAACATCTCATACACTAGTCGCCTAAAACACTTTTGTTACGGACATCAGACAACAGAAGAGTTACAAATATAATACTTAAATACATAAATTATTTTGACGGGCCCGATGGCGCAGATAGTAATGATCCTATCATGTGCCAAAGGTCGTGGGTTCGATTCTCACCCAGAGCAAATATTTGTGTTTTTTCTGTTTCTGTGTGTTAAATATATGTATTTACGTAGTATATATGTGATTCCTTTTGTCTGGCTTAGAAGTGCTTTAAGTAAGAGAGTCATGGAGTCAGGTCAATGTATGAGATGTTGTATTAAATTTATTATTAATCAAAACTATACTAATCCTGGAACCTTTAGTGCACAAGATAAGATCACTAACTATGTGTGTCATCAGGGGTCGTCTCAGATTGACATTGGTCAGTATTGAAAACATATGACCATCGATACCGCTCCCGCGCGCTCTATGCTCTAGTATTGGAGGGAAACGGTTTATGACGCTTACCAGGTAATAGGTACTTCGGAGAAATTACCTGCACTATCAACCAGTTAGTCTTGACCCTTCATGGAATGGGAGTGGCAGGTAATGGGAGGTTCGTAAACTTTCAGACGACCTACATTTGGACAATTAGCAGCAAGGCAATATGGTCGACTGGACTTCTTTATATACATTGCAATAAAATGTTCTTCTTTATTAGACCAGTTCGTTTAACCATCATACACACTGCGTGATAAGAATCGCCACCATCACCACCACCAGCGTTGCTAAGCTGGTGACTTAAAGTTCATCGTCATCATTACTAATGACTGACAAGTCATAGAAAGTTCACTGTTGTACATAGGCCTCCTTAAGATAGGGGGATTGTTGCACATAATTGCTGCAATGGGCAGACGTGTTGGCAATTGTAGCTGCCTACCCTACCCAGTAGTATTTATGCTACGCTATTTTGGGTATATGTACCGCCATTTGTTGGTTCTGGTACCTTAGTCGCCTCTTACGACTTCAGTACAGAGAGAGGCATTATACTACTCTACCAGTACCCCCGGTCAAAAGAAGAATTAGACAGCATAAATTACTAGTGAGGCACCGGCAGAGTAGAATAGTACCTCCCCTTGTACCATCGCCATGTGTGTGTGAAACAGTGCAGTTCAAATGAATTGGGTGGGATGATCAGAGGCATTACCGTCGCGAGAGCTGCCAATGTTGCCCAGCGCGGAATTCATGAGCAAAAATCCCCCTTTCTTGGGGAAGCCTATGCCAGCAGTGGACTTTCAATAACTGGAATGAAGACGATAAAATTATTAGTGAAAACGTAAAAAGTACGTGTTTCGAAACTTTGCGTTGGTTAATTAGAAATTGTTATCAGCTTTGGGAACTTGCCGCTTGTCGATCGATGAGCGTACATCCAATGTATTAAGCTTTAGATAAGATAACGGGTACACTAACGTAATTTGTATTTACCAACATTCCTCTCTGTTTTATGTTTTATTAGAGGTAGACCTTAAATAAAGGTCATATGCATTGGTACCTCACTCTCACCTGTTTCTACCGCCAAATAGCAGTGTTCCCATTGCTGTGTTCCGGTTTGACAGGTGAGAGTGGCAGTGAAATTATTGGGTGCACGTGACATTGTATTTTTAGTTCTCAGGGTTGGCGACACGCTAGTGATATAATTGTATCTAAAGTGTCTATAGGCTGCGGCCACTTTTATTATCAAGCACTTTGTATATCAGAAAGAGCTTTTATCATAGCCTGCCCAATATAGGGTAGTTTTTGCACATAATTGCCACACTGGGCAGGCGTGACAACAACCGTAGAGCGCAATTTCTCGACGAGGATGCTGCTGCCCATCCTTACCCTGTCAGTACTCCATTTGTCGGTTTCGGTACCTTAATCGCCTCTTACGGCACGAGGTACAAAGGGAGGTACTATTCTACTCCGCCGGTGCCCCATGGGTAATTAAATAGCTTTATCTATTTTTTTTCTAATTCTCACTTTCACTGTGTTAAATGTTTGTCCGCGCAGTTTGTAACAAAGAGATCGTAATAATATAGAACAGAAAAACATCTATACAATATTTTTACAGCTTCCTACAACAATTTAAAACTGTCAGATCAAAAAAAGAGGAAAAGTAGATTGCCGCGAGCCCAGCTAAAATTGGATTTCTCATGCGAGATTGGATCCCGGGGTCTCCATTTGCTGCGATCGCTGGCGCGTGCAAATACAATAGGGACACTGTATGGAATAGTTGTATAGATGTCACAGGCACACTCGGCAATCGGACTTTTGACATATGACAAAACACTAAAGGAAATGTGTATACTTTTTTTTATTTGCAATGTAAGTGCCTTCGAGTGAAATCATGCAACACAATTCTGAAGCAGATATATTTTGATCTGAAATTTTGTAAACACTTTCAGTTCGGTTGAAAATGCATGGTTGACTGTGTGACTTCGTTCCAAATCTAATATGGCGGCATTGCCAAGATGGCAGACGAATAATTATTAAAAAAAATATTTATTACTTTATTTATTTAAACATTTATCTTTGATCTTTTATCTATCAAGTAGCACAATTAAATTTCAGATTTAGTGGATCAGTAAAAAGCTACGTATAACAAAATGGTCAAGTACCCATCAGTTTCAAAGTTTCTCCTGCGTACTCTAAGGTCATCATGATCATCATACTAGCCATTGAAAGTCCACTGCTAGATATAGAACTCCCCGAGAAAGGGGAAATTTCGGACAGATGGGGGTATATCCAATTAAATGAAACAATGCAGCAAAAATCCACAGGGTGGGGATGGGCAGCAGCGTCCCTTGCACACACGCTTGCCAAGCGCGGCAATTGTAGGCAAAATTCCTACTTTCTTAGGAAAGCCAATGTCCAGCAGTGAATTATTAATGTCTGGTGAATGATATGATAATGATAATGAATCGCTCGTACCCGTGTACCCGTAAATTTAATTAAGAGAAAACGTAACTTAACTACAACGGAATCCACACTTATATAGTGACATTTAATTACTGCACAGTCATGTTGTCGCGGGCAAACTACTATATAAGGTATTTCGTCAAATGTCTGAATAGAAAACATATTTATTTGGACAATTGAGGTGTGCATGTACATAACTATTTAGTACTAAAAAACATTAGTAATCACAGATTAAGAATCTTAATCTTAATCTGTGATTACTCATGATTTTTTTTTATTAGCCGGGCCCGATGACGCAGGTGGTAGTAATCCTATCTTGTGCGCCATGGGTCGTGGGTTCGAATCCTATCCAGAGCCTGGGATTATAAAGTTGAAGTAGCAATGGGCAAGGTAGATAGTACGCAGAACTAAATTTCCGTTGATGCTATAAAGATCTGCAAACAAAAACCATATACGTGCCGCCATATTGGAAAGCTCTTAGAGAGCCCTATATCCAGCAGTGGACGCCCTACGGAATGTGTGATGATATTTGAGAAATGCACATCGTATCCTTCCCTACTATTACAATAAATTAATAGTAAGAAACTAAAAATATTATTCAATACTCTAAGCTATCATGTATCGGCAGAGTAGAAAAGTTTCCATAACAGGTGTCTGACAGGTGGCTAAGGTACCCTAACCGATAGATGGCGGTATAACTACCCGAAACATCGTAGCTCAAACGCACAGCCAACCTTTGCGATTGCCACTAATAAACTAATAATAAATGCCACTAATTCTGGTTAATATCATTAACACTAACTGTTTAGTGTTGATAGAACCTTTATCACTACCAGTTTTTCTCGTAGGTTTATTTCTGGTGGCTCGTGTAATGAACCTGCATAAAAACCTTAGTTTTAAGACCCGTCTGGTGCCGGCAGACTAGTATAAAGTAGGCCTAATTCAAATGTTAAATAAGTCTTATGATCCCGTGGGGTCATCAGGGTCATCAGTATTACGAATGTAAATCAATTTAGTACTTCATTTCTGAATTTGTTTTATTTATTATATTTGACGATTCGAATGCGGTTGTGATGGGCTTTATTGAATTAAAAACAGTTTTTTCAATAGTTAGGAATTTGATTTGATATGCCCCCTTTCTTACGAAAACTTTATGGCTTCTAAGATGAATATTATGGTGATATTTCTACAAAATAACTACAAAAGCTTATAAGATATTTCAGTAGAATGTGGAATGTTTTGTACCGTCTGTAGTCGGAGGAGAGGTCGATGACCTATGTAATAAATTATTTGAGTATGATCTATTCTATGAGGCATGGGGCATTGACCTTTGTACTATAGCGCAAGCGTCAAGTGTTATATTCTCGTTGAGATATATAGGGCAAGATAACAATAAAAAAAATGATAATTCTAATCAAATACACAAGAAGAAATCCACTGATATACCTAAGTTTAAATCTATTTATTAAAAAGTAAAAAGTATTATGTAAAAAGTTCAAACTCAATGAAACAAGAAAGCAATACATAAACAATGACGTCACTGCTATTAAAAATCGTGTGTGCGAGTGAAGTAGCGATATACGCTCGCTTTAATCCAAAGTAGAAGAAGTGGACTTCGGTCCACGTTACGTTATTAACGTCACGGTCAGCGTAGTCGTTAATAGTAATAGGCCCTGGTCCATCAGGAAGACCCGCCGCATCTAGTGCTTGCACTGGTTTTGGTCCCAGGGTCGTCGCAAGGTAATTTGCCGTCAGAAACCAACAAAGTAGGATAGTATCTTTCCCTGTACCAAGTTCCGTGAGACGACTAAGGTACCAGACCCGACAAATATCGGTATATCCATCCGTGACAGTATAGCTTTTAACGCACATGGTGGGGATGAGCAGCAGCATCCTTGTAGCGAAAGCTGCGTTCAGCGATTGCCAACCCGCTTGCCTGTTGCACTGTTATGGATGAACAACCGCCATCTGTCGGTTTTGGTACATAATAGCCATTTATGACACCTGGTACGGGGGTGGGACTATTTTATACTTAAACTAGAGTATATATTTTTGCGGATATCGCAGTTTCCTGCCTTGTGCGCCAAAGGTCGTGAGTTCGATCCCCACACAGGACAAATATTAAAAAGCACTTGAGTAGTTTAATTGTGATTCCTCTGCTATCTGATGTCCATAACACAAGTGCTTTAAGAGACTTATTACGAATTCAGATCATAGTATAAGGAAATTGTATATTCTAGTCTGCCGATAAGTACCACACAATTTATTAACATGTCAATGAAATATCAGTATCAACTTACTTTTTATTAGATTAGGTCTACAAACAAGCATATAGTCCGCGTGATAGCAAGCTTAACGGCAGCCTATAGACGCTCGTATTATCACAAGGATATCACTACCGCGTTGCCAACCTTGTGATGTGACGAATTATGTTACGTAACCCAATACTTCCACTACCTCTCTCACCTTACCTACCTTTCAATACGGAATACCCTGTTATTTGGGGGTAGTAATAGGTGAGAGTAACAAATGCATACGACCTTCGTATGAGTTCTACCTAATATGAACTTATTTTACTCCACTTGATCTTTAAAGATCTCAAGAAATTAACCGCGTGGTTCGCATTGTTTATCGCTACCAGTTACTCTTGCAGGTTCCTCATCGGCAGCTCGCTCAATGAACCCACTATAAATAGCTTCGAAACCCATCTGGTTGCAGTCTATTATAACACAGATCAATATTACTTCGTTTATAAATATAACTATGTATAATTCTTTCTGTACCAGGACTTGTAAACGGAGATTGAGAACCCAACCGACAGATGGCGGTGTATCCACCCGAAATCAGATCATTAAATGCCAGCTGCATCGCTTATGCAAAGCTCTGCGATTGCCACCACGCATGCCCAGCTTTCTATTATAGGCAAACATCCCTCTTTCTTGAGAAGGTTGAATTCCAGCAAAGAAAAAATACTGGAGATGAACTTATCTATTTCTACCTCCAAACAGCACTGTTGGCATTGCTGTGTCGGTATAGGGGATGAGAGATGCAGAGAAATTACTAGTTAATGTGACAAAATATCTTCATGTCACAAGGTTAGCAACGCGCTAGTGATATCCTTGTGATATCATGAGCGTCTATAGGCTGCGATGAGTGTTACTATCATGCGGACTGGATGATGTTTCTTTCCACTCAGAACATACATTTTTATGGCCCGAAGGCGCAAATGATATAATTCTATCTTATGTGCCAAAGGTCGTGGGTTAATTCCTACTCAAATAAATATTTACATAATGATATTTGTGTTGTCCTGTGTCTGGAAGTTAAAAATATATATTTAACTATTATATTTGTAATTTCTCTGTTGTTTGTTATCTGTAGCACAAGTGCTTTAAGTGACTTACCTCGAAGTCAGATCAATGTATGAGATGTTGTGTAAATTTAAAAAAAATATATGTTATCTACTGACTTGTCTTTGTTTTGTGTCTGGGTGTTAAAAATATGTATTTAAGAATAGCCAAGTTTATGTATGTCTTGTTTTATGAACATTTAAAACATACCTAAAAATCCATGTTTAGGCTACGTTTCGGCTACCTTCCGCCAATTGAATATCGTTTATATGTGTAAGTTATCATTCCTATAAAGTACTAGGACATTATCATCGCAGAGCAATAACATTTCCCGACATAGACTGCATAGACGCGGGCGCCAGTGTCCCATAAGCACTTGGCGAAAACAATTTATTTAGGGGAAATGAATAATAAGCAAGGCCGAGGCCGGGCGGTGATGGCCTTGGTTTTAATTAACGAGCCGCGTGGGACTTTCTATGAGTTTTGTTTTTGTACATGTATATATTTATATATAAAAATTACGTATCCCGGTGTTTGTCCGGGATGGACTGAATCGATTTAAATCATTTTTGGGTTAATGTGCACAGTCAGAGATTGAGGATAATTCGTATGAAAGAAAGAAAGAAAATATATTTATTGACTTTACCAAAGTTAAAAGAATAAAATTAAAAGAAAACACTGGAATAATAAAACACATAAAATATATATATTAAAAAAATATACAAATAGATATAGGCGATATTTGTTTTACATATACAAATATTGATAATAAATTCCCATAACATCTAATACATTGACCTGACTTCGTGTTAAGTCGCTAAAAGCACTTTTGTAACGGACGTTAGAAAACAGAGAAATCGACAAATACACTACTTAAATAGATATATTTAACACCCAGACACAGAACAAACACAAATATCATCATATAAATATTCGGATGGGAATCGAACCCACGACAGTTGGCGCACAAGAGAGGATCACTACCATCTGCGCCATCGGGATATATTTATATATGTTTATATTTAACATATATAAATATATGTATATTTATATGTCCCTTGAATTCCTTTAGGCCAGAAAATACATTCCAAGTTCCCGAATACACCAATACCTGCTGAACGTAGACCGAGCCGGATATTGTTTAAAAACGTCTTCAATTTACTATACAAATAATATTCTTTGGTCAGTTATAACAGCAGTGTATAGTGTGAATTAATTATTGCATTATATTGCCTAGGAAATGTCATTGATTTCATATTTATTCTATTATTGATTTGAAAATGCATTAAAAACTACTTCTCTACATAAATAAAGTATATTCTGATGAGCCCGATGGCACTGATTGTGGTGATCCTATCTTATATGCCAGGGGTCGTGTGTACGATCTCTAACCAGGACAAAAAATTATATGACAATATATATATTTGTTTTGTATCTGGGTGTTAAATTTATATATTGGCATAAGTACTATATTTGTAATTCCTCAGTTATTTGATGTCCTTCACACAAGTGCTTTAAGCTTATCTTGTTACGAAATCAGGTCACTCTATGAAATACATTCATACATCACGCCTGTGTTCCATCGGGGTAGGCAGAGACTATAGATCTCTACTTGCTACGATCTTAGCATACCTCTCTTGCTTCCCGTACACGCATTAGTTCTTTCATACACGCTCGTTTATTCTTGGTACTTCTGACCTAGCCCTTTTTTAATACCTCTTCTACCTGGTTAACATATGTTCGCCTTGGTTTTCCATTCACTGCCGCTCTATATATTTCTGCAGTAATTCTACTTTATCCATCCTTTTTCTTCATGTCCAAACCATCTTAACATTCCTTTCTCTATTGTTGTCACCACATCGATCTCTTATCACACTATTCTTTAATCTATCTCTCTCAAACTCACACCATACATACTTCGAAGTGCTCTCATTCCAACAGCATTTATTCTACTCGCGTGAAATTTCTGCCATACACAATATTCAGACTATAGTGTCATACAGTCAGCGTTGGAACCAACACACCTGTGTGAACAGCTAGTCGTGCCCTATTTGACACATTTTGGCTATCCATAAAAGCACGTAAGCTCCATTGACACTATTGCCAGCTTTTAACCTCCGTTCAATATATTTTTCATACTTCCCATCTCTCGTGAAACACTTCCCAGATACACATACTCTTTCACTTGTTCAACCTTAATTTCTTTGTAAAGGAATATTGCAAAATCGTTATCTATCTCTGGCAATTCTTTAGCTTATGATGCTAACAGAACTTGATCATCAGCGTAAAAAAGATATCTGATGAGTAACATGTATGAGTGGAAAAAAAAAAAAATATATATATATATATGAAATATATGTTTGTCCATTCTCATATTATTAACATTTTTTGCAATATAATAGTAATGCACTAGAATAAATAATATCCTTACTAATTAATAAACGTGAAAGTTTGTGAGTATGAATGTATGTTCGGAAATCTTTCCCGCTGGACCCGCGAAACCAATCTCGATGTAATTTGGCACAGGGTTTACTGATTTTCTGGAATTACATAAAGGCAATTTTTTATAGAGATTTAGATAAATCAGATTTTTTTTCTCTATGGATCCGAAACGAATATTGCAGAGTTCATCTGTCACTGTTATAAACATCTGTAAAGAGTTATAGACCTTAGGGATAAAATGTACCAAGAGACTTAATGGACCAAGTCGCCTGCGGAATGCTACGAACATTTGGAAACAATTCAAGTTTCATTTATATCCAGGCGAGCATTTGTCAGGGAATATCAATATATTCTGCAGAATTCATACGAATACAATTTCAGATGTTCAAGAGAAATCACTATGAAGTAATATGCCACGGTCTAATAATGTGTTAATGTTAGTAGCGCGCTGTATTTTATATATTTATTAACTTCGAGCGTTTGTTGTAATGTCACAATATACATTGGAACCCTCAACTGAATGGATCTGAATGCATTTCCAAATCAGACCATCTTGGTGGACTTACTTCCACAGGAAACTATGTCGTTGGGTACCGGTAAAGTATAATAGTACATCTCTCTTACCAGGTGTTGTAAAAGGTGACTGAGGTGCCGGAACCGACAGGTGGCGGTGTATCCATATCAAAAATGCGTAGCTTAAATACTACAGGGTGGAGGAGGCCTTTGTCCAGCACCAGACTTTTTAAGGCTGATATGATGATTCATTGGATTACTGCCCGCGAGTCTGTCTATGCATCACCGCATCATGCAGGAATTTATTACATACAGATATTATTACATAATATTTAAACTGTGCTTGAATATAAAGAAATAAACAAAATGATACAAATACGTTATAATAATAATATCCTTTTATTGTATACAATAAATTACAACAAAAAATAATAGTTTTACAACTTATAATACAACTAGCGAACCGAACGAATTATCATAACAGCCATTGGAAACCCACAGCTGGACACAGACCTCCCCAAGGAGGGATTTTTCCGGTAATTGCCGCGCTGGGTAAGCATGTTGTCAACCACAGAGCGCAGCATTCGCGACGGGATTGGAGGTATTCCACCCTAAGTAGGCTATTCTACTCTGCCGGTACCTCTCCGCTATTGTTATTTATATATTATTGATTATATTTGTACCTCTGTTATCTAATGTCTGTGAAACAATTGCTTTAAGCTTCTTTTCTAGGAGGCGGGTCAATGTATGAAATGTGTAGTCAATATTTTGAACGCGTGTGGGTGGCCATCCTACGCTTCGATTGCCGATCGTTCGATCCTACCATAATTGTGTTTTCAATATTATTTAATCACTTCTTAATACATAATCATGTTAGAAATTGGAAGTCCACAGCTGGACACGGGTTTCCCCAAGAAAAGGGGAATTTGGCCCATAATTAAAGCACTGGCCGAGCGTGTTGGCAATCGCAGTGCGCAGCTTTCGCGACGGTTATGCGGCTGCCCATCGGCGCCCTTGCTATTGAGCTACACTATTTTGGATAATCCGTCCATCCGTCGGTAATGGTACCTCAGTCGTCTCTTACGACACCTACAGAGGGCGGCACTATTGATTGAGATGCGTAGCAAAATCCGTGTCGTGAAAGTTGCGCCAACACACTTGCCTAGCGCAAGATTTAATTATGGTCATAATTCCCTATTTTTTGGGGAAGCCTATGTCCAGCAGTGGACTTCTAATATCATATTTATTCTATAAGAAGGGCAGAATATCACCCGGATTAACTGTACATTAAACTAGATTTAATATAACAACCACTACACACACTACGGTTTTAACGACACACACTTGTCTATTTCAACACAACAATTGTCTATTGAATGTCAAGCTAATGATGATAGAGTTTTTTCATAATAATAATATTTATGGTCGAATTTCGTCCAAATAGATACAGGTGATTTGACGGACCCGATGGAGCAGATGGTAGTGATCATATCATTTGCGCCAAAGGTGCGTGGGTTCGATTCGAATGGAACTTAATGATGACAGCTGTCAAACTAACATGTCTTAAAACTATTTCAGTAGTAGGTATTTTTGTCCTCATTTTACACTAGCTGTGCCCGCGACTTCATCCACATGGAATATTTTTTTGGGAACTTTACCTCTTTACCTCAACTTATATAAACTTTTAATGTTATGTTTATTTATATCGAATCCATAGCCTGAAAAATAAATTTCAAGTTTCTAGCTCTAAATATAGCGATACTTCCAAACAACTTTTCATCCCGCTTTTTGACCCCTTACAACCCTAATTTCGAGTTAAAAAAAGCCCATGTTCTTTCTCAGGGTCTAAAGATTATCTGTTCCAAATTTCATTAAAATCGGTTGAGAGGATTCAACGGGAAAGCGTAACAGACAGACAGACAGACAGACAGAGTTACTTTCGCATTTATAATATTAGTAGGGATAATATTTGTCAAACCATTATAATGTTAGCATTATTACCAACAATTTGTGATGCCAAATACCATATTACCCTTATAAATAAACGTGAGACGTTACTACATTTGAGAACTGTCATATTAAACAAGCTTTTATGAAAGAAGAATAATTAAAATAATTATATAGAGATAATATAATTTATAGAATTTAATGATATTGCTGTACGTTATTATGTATTTAATAATATTGCAATGTGTACTGTATTAATTTTGCGTGCCGTAGCAACGTATAATTCCGACATCACCTGGCTTATATAATAATAAAATTTTACGATGCTACGTGTGTGGTAAATATTCTAATTCTTGTCCTAATAAATAAAACCTTCATGGACTTATATTTCAATTGGTTCAACTATTCGATAGATACACAAACAAAAAAACAAAAGTAACATAAAAAATAAATTTAAGTATAATCATTTGATATTTGAACTAGAGCTTGGTATGTTTAAAACAACAGATTATATTTCAAAAATCTATACATGCCAAGGCTGAAAATTTCCATTTGACAATCTCAGTTTGCTTCAGTCACATTACTGCCAATAACTAGTATATAGGTAATACTAATCCACAATTTCCTCATCACTCTACGATCCCTTAAGTTTATGATGATATATGTATATCGTTCACACAACAACTACTGAACGGATAACGATAAAACTTCAACATGAGGTAGACCAAAGATCAAAATAAAAATAGACTATTATTAATATATAACTGAATTATGATACACAGGCTTAAAGTGATACACAATTTATCTACAGCTGGTATATTAAAGGTTGACGTTTACAAACTGAAGCAAAAAAGGGGCGGGTCACCAAAAAGTTTTAGCGTACACATACAAACAGATATGTATGTACGCGTATAAGCGTGGGATTCATTCTATAATTCACTAGAAATTCCGAAGCTATCCCATGAACATAAGTCTTCAATATCCAATTAGTTAAGTAGTGAAAATAAAAATCGTACGTTACCTATAATAAGACGTGTTCCACAAAAAAAAATCCAATTCTCACTTTCTACGTTTCATCACTATACTTTTAATCACATTACTTAAAAACTTCGTGTTAGGCTGTACAGCAGCAAACCCAAGGCTCTTTGTCACCGAAAACGTTCTTCTGCACTATGTTCGAAACACGCACTATTTATAAACATTTTCAATCATTTCACGAGCACCGCATATTTTTATACACTATATTTTTTATAATCAAAAAGGTCGGACATTGAATAAGGCCGAACGCGGTTGTGTCGAAGTGATACTGGCCAGAAAAAAAGTGTTATATTTTTAAATATAGTGCTGGCCGGGCGCGCGCGTCCGCGTAAAGCGAAGCTCGAAATTCGAATTTAGGTTAGAATCCGCGGGTTATGGTGCCACGCACACATGCGCGCGCCGGCGTATGGATACTACCACAGATTACACACAATGCCGTATTTTCTACCTACACTTTTTTAACCAACATTGATAAATTGTACTATCATTTTGTTTTGTTTATTATTCTGAAATCTAATAAAAATATGAATGAAGCTAAAAATGTCTAAAAGATATTTTTTTACGAGTCGCCTTACATTTGCCTATATCCTATCATACTTTCCTTGCTTCTTAAGCATTCAGTGATCACTTAAATCTTTCTTTTTGAAGAATTTAGAAAAAGTTTGGGGTAAAACTCTTTAAAAACATTTTTGTCCCTTAAGATCAATCTCTAACAAACAACAACTATATTAACCTTAGCCATACAAATAATAACTTGCGAAATTCTAATGACATTATTCAACGCGCTCTACCAGTTTTAAAAAAAAATCACAATAACTTCAAAATCGAATAGCATTAACAGAAATTACAATATAATGAGAGAACTAACCCAAATTTGTCTAGAAACCTCAACCAATTTTGGTCTCAATGTACAATGAACATTTATCCAAAAATAATTATCTTTGTATGCGTCCTGCTAGTCAGCAAACAAGCATACGGTCCGCTTGGTGGTAAATGAGACCGCAGCCTAAAGATATTCGTGTCATCACAAAGACATCACTAGCGTGTCACGAATGTCACATTTATTTAGGAATTTAACCGCCTCTCTCACCCTACAATCCAGAACACAGCAATGCGAACACTACTATTTAGCGATGGAAATAGCTGACAGTGAGGTACCAATGTAGACGACCTTCGTTGTAAGAGGTCTATCTCGTATAAACTCCTAGATAGACAATAAAGAAATCACAAATATAATACTTAAATACATATTTACTTAGACACAGAACAAACACAAATATTCGTCATATAGAAGTTTGTCCTGCAAGGGGATAGAACCTACGACCCCTGGCGATAGAAGCACTACCGAAGGCGCTAGGCCCGATTGATGATTCATATCATGATTTTTTATGATACTAAGTAAACATGATCCTAATGGAAATCTTATTGTAAGACTATGTCCTGCGGTGGACGTCCTACGAAGTAAACATACAGTCTGTCTTTGTTTTATTCTTTGCCGATCGCCACACACAGGCATCGCTGCTGGCAGACTCGACGGCGTTTACGTAGATCGCGCGCGTATTACTGAAAATACTCCCCGTGTTCCGAGCACGGTGTGCTACCATTGTTGCATTACTCGTTAGCAACTCGATAGCAACCCACTAGCGACTCGATTACAAGTGACAAGGTGAAAATTAAAAAATTTAATGGTGAACAGCTCACTGTCCTAGCAAATGGTATGACGATACAATATGACTTTTAGATGTTACTAACTGTGCGTGCGACTTCGTCCGTATGGATTAGTTTTTTTGGGTACCATACCTCTTTACCTTAACTTATATAAACTATGAATATCATGTATCGAATTTATGGCCTGAAATATAAGTTTCAAGTTTTAGCTCTAAAAATAGCGATACTTCCATACAACTTTTCATCCCCCCTTTCGACCTCTTACAATCCTTATTTAGAATTAAAAAATATGTCTATGCCTATGTTTTTATATGGCCTATGTCCTTTTTAAGTGTCTAAAGATTGTCTGTGCCAAATTTCATCAAAATCGGTTGAGAGGTTTAAGCGGGAAAGCGTAATAGACAGACAGACAGAGTTACTTTTGCATTTATAATATTAGTAGGGATGCTTTTAATAAACTATGATACTGCTGAACATAATCCAAAGATACAAGTTTTTAACTTGAAGAATTTTCTCGGATATTGTTGTACCATCCATCCTTTCTACATGTCCAAATCATCTTAACATTCTTTACTCTATTGTTGTCAAAACATGATGTTTTACATCTCTTCGAGAATGATCATGGAAATTCCTCGCTTCAATCTTGAGAGTGAGTGAATTCCACTGGTAATTTTCTTAAGAGTTGATACCTCGAATCAGTGAGTCACCTAATAGATATCAATCGAGGATACTATCCGCACTCCATATACAATCTTACATAAATAATTTCTCATAACTACTTCTTCTCATTTGGAAGATATAAAACATATACATTCTAGATACTAGGTCGACAAAGAAGAATACCGATCGCGATGTGGCAAACGTCACACTATAGTGTTATGTTGGTGGTGGTCACGCTCATGTGTGCAGATGGTAGTGATATAGTCTTGTTTTCTAAAGATCGTGGATTCGATCTCCGCCCGTAGCAAATATTTTTATAATGAATATTTGTGTTTGTTGTGTGTCCGGGTGTAATTTATATATGTGTCTAAGTATTATATTTGTAATTTCTCTGTTTTCTGATATCCGTAACAAATGTCCTATATTTATAATTAGAAGCCCATATTGCTAGACATAGGCCTCCTAAAGGAAGGGGGCAAACGTGTTGTCAATTGCAATTGCTCCTAGCCATACCCGCCCTTTTGCATTTGAACTGAACTCTTTTGGATAGATATACCGCCTTCTTTCTGCTTTTGTACCTCTTCTTACGACACCAAATACAGGGGAGGTACTATTCTACTCTGCCGGTACCCTTATGGCTAAAATTTTGTTAGTTGGAATATATCAATCAATACCTTTTTATTAATATGGAAACAAACTAATTCATACAATTTTTTTAAGTCTAGCATCAAGTTAAATGACTTTGTACTTAAGGGCAACATTGTATAGTACTAAGAATTTATTAACATCCTATAACATAGATAATACAATTGAAAATCTTTACCGTAACGTAACCGAAACGTATAATATAAAATGTACAAGTGAATAGTTTAAAACAATTTAATACTAAACACTCTCCCAATAATAACAAACAACTTTAGAAATATGTTATGGAATAAGCAGAAGGGTCAGATATTCCAAGGAGTCAGGTAGTGTTTTCTGACTTCTATATTATAGGAGCATGGGTTGAATTCTTGTATGCGCATTCAGGATTTGTACAGCGTCCAGTGATTTAATGTTTACTAACGCCATCTATTATCATTACGCACAATTAACAGTGCACATATTTGAATTAATCCGTAGCATGGCGCATCTAGGAGATTTTACATCTACATCCATCGCGTTAAATTCTTAATTGTAATATACATTTCACGCGTATTTATTAATAAAGGCTCTGCGGTTTTACCCGCGTAGGTTTCCGTCCGGTGAAAATGTGGTCATAAAATTAAATCACATACAACATATCGGCCATTGAACGTCCACTGCTGGACATAGGCCTCACCAAGACAGAGGGAACTTTGCCTCTAATTGCCGTGCTGCGGAGGCAACCTGGTGGTGGCAACCTGCATCTTTCCAAGAGACAAGTTGTTTTTACAAATATCAAATATCATCTCAAATATAATTCAGCATATATAACATGTTTCCATTTCAGGTAGTGATATCAATTTGTCTCTTAATATAATGTATAATTATCATCATGATTTTAGCCATTGTAAGTTTACTGCTGGATAAGGGCCTTCCCTAGAAAGATGAAGTTTTGCCCATAACTGCCGCGCTGGGCCAGCGCGTTAGAAATCCCAAAGCGCAGCTTTTGTAACGGGGATGCTGCTGCTCATCCCCGCCCTGTGCATTTGAGCTACACTTCGCTACGTTACTAATAGATATATTGCTAGCTGTCGGTTCTGGTACCTTAGTCGCCTCTTACGACACCTGGTACAGGGGGAGGTACTATTCTACTCCGCTGGTACTTCACAGCTTAATGTTATTTTCGAATAATGTAGCTTTTCAAAAATTGGTTAAGTAGTATTGTAGTTTCGTTACAAACAAAAATATAATTGTCTTAGTCATTCAGAACACGGTTGTTTTTATGACGGGCTATGGCGCAGGGATTTTGTTTGAGATGATTTAGGTGAGAGTGAGGATACTATCTACTACCAATGCTGACGACCTTTTCTATGAGGTCTCCCTCGTGTACCTAAAGCTGTTTTGGATGGTTTTCCCGCCTTCTATCGCGAGTTCAGAATTCCAGTACTAATTTGCCTCAATTTAGACCTAGTGACCTTTCATCTACTACTATGCCTGACATGTATCCACCCTACATGGAATCTGGCCAACCCCTATAACTGAATTTATTAAATTATGTTTTATTTCTTTTTTAATTTTTTTTTCATTCTTCTATTTTTTAGTTTAGCTAATTTAACTAGTTATAAAAAAATATTTTTATAGTTACGTTCATCATGTTGAGCATACGTCCTTGTAGAGTCACTGTCTGCCTAGATCCTATAGATTTTCAGAGGAAATTTGACGTTGTTATATTATTTTATTTTGTGTGCATACAATAAATAAATAAACACATGAATGATACGAACACTTCTGTTTAGCGGTGAACTAAGTGGGAGTAAGGTGTCATACAAGCTATGTAAGAGGTAGACTTCTTTTTGAAACAACTTTATGCTGCTATTCCGATTCCAGCGTCAATTCCAGCGCAACCTCAAGGACGGGGGAGACTGTTGTACACGATCGTATATTCGAGCCATCAGGTACTGAAGTATAATAGTACCTCCCTCTGTACCAGGTGTAATAGGCGACTGAGGTGCCGAAACCGATAGATGCCCAGCGCGGCATTTAGAGGCACAAATCCTTCTGTCTTTGAGAGGCTCATGTCCAATAGTGGACTTTCTATAGCTTATATATTAAAGATGATAATAGATAAGTCGATGAGGAAAATTACATCGTTATTTTTAAAAGCGGAATGAGAGGGCCCACCCGCAATAGTGCGGGGACGATGGCGGTATATCTATCGGAAACAGTGCAGCTCAAATGCAACAGTCAGTCATGCATTTCCGTCGCGAAGTTACGGTCATCGATTGCCACCACGCTTGCCCATTGCGACAATTATGGGCAAATTCCCCCTTTTTGGGAAGCCTATATTCAGCAGCGGACATTTTACGGCTGCTATGATGATGATCATGAAAAAGATATGGAAATACAAAAGCAACATTTTCTTATGAATATGTACATCGTACTACTTCATTTTACTAGAGGTAGACCACATACAAAGTTAGTCTGCATTGGTACCTCACTCTCACCTAAATCTACCGATAAACTGTAGTGTTTGCAATACTTTGTTTCAGTTTAATGTAAGACAGGAAGTGAAATAACTGGGTATTTTGACATAATATCTTCAAATCACAAGATAGCTAATGCTATCGCTATTGTGATAATACAAGTGTCTTTAGGCAGCTGTGAAGGTTACTAACACGCGGACCGTATGCTTGATTGTCGATTTATTCATATAAAACAACATCTTGTTAAAACATAATTTAAGTACATAAAAATAAAATCAATATTAATAAAAGCGAATGTTACAAATCTCGAGATCGGCTTTACCAAATCGGCAATTATTTTCGTATATTCCTAACGACACACGTGAAATTTTAATGGAGAGAAAAATAGTATAGTTTATACTTTTCTTTCTGTCAAATTGTTGCCGTTAATTTATACCAAACTTGGTCGAAGTCACAACATATTTTTCACTGCATTCTAGATATAAAGGATAAAGGAAAATATAATAATAATAAATTCCCAAATCTCATACATTGACCCGACTGCGTGGTAAGTCGCTTAACGCACTTGTGTTGCGGACGCCAGACAACAGAGGATTCACAAATATAGGTACTACCTACTTACACTATTATTTTTTACTTATTTTCTTGCGGATTGCTATTTAACCTTTCGCCCTTACTGAATATATAATACATAGACAAACTAAACCATATCAATTAAGCACACTAAAATTTTACGAGGCGGGCGTCTCGCTCGGTGACGTCATCGCATTAAGCCAAGATGGCGCCGATAATTGCCTATAAATTTAGAAATTAGAGCAAACACAATCATTACTAAGATGTTGTTGTTGTTATTTTATTCCAATTATAATTATAATGGTGACATTTATGTTTTTAGTCATTTACAAACATTAATTTTTTTATTTAATAATGAAATTATTTTTACCTAATAATCACACAAAGAAATCAAAATGGCGTAAGAAACTGTCTAATTATTTCTGCGTTCCTAATATTTTTGGCATTTTTTAACGTAACTAGCTATGCCCGCGAATTCGTCCGAGTGGTATATTTTTTAGGTATTCGGCAGTATATATTTTTTAGGCTGATGATTGTTTAAATACCGCATGCATACGTCCTAGTCATCCTTTTTTTACTCCCTTCAGCATACATTTTTTATAAATTTGAATGTCATAATTTGTTTCCATACAAACTTGCATCCTCTAAATTAACCCTTACAGCCATTTTTGGTACTAAATATTATTATCTCTATACTAAAATTTAGTTCAGTACAGTTCAGTACACTACAGTACACTACGCGTGCTTGTATAACATACTGAGTGGACTGAGTTACCTTTACATAAATAATATTAGGAAAGATGTATAATGTTTGTACTTTCATACCAAATTGATATATATTGATATCGTTTAAATTATGTTCTTTGTCATCACCACCACTGCACATAGGCTTCTCTTAAAAAAATCCATATGTGACCACCATTATGCCATACGCATCAGCTTACCTCCGATTATTTTAAAATTTTAGGTTTTGAGACAACTGCTAAATAAAATTAAATGGGTCAAAAAAATGTGATATAATAAATGTCACTTTCTGTATTTGCGCCATCTATGAAAGCTCAATGAAAGCTTTTAGCTTACTGACTCTATGTACATAAAGCGCGCAGCTCCATATGGAAAAAGTTTAAGTGAATTTCTGCTAGATGGCGCCACTGTAAACTTTCAGGAATCGTATAGTGATTATCAAATTATGTTGATAATTGATATACATATTAGTTTATTTTTTAAACGAGTTGTATAAAAAGTAAAAATATTGATACATTTCAGTTTAAACTCATAGTCTTTTAGATATATTATTTATTTATTTATTATTCATGACATAAATTTCATTAAAAATGGGAAAACATTTTTTCAAATTTAAACTTATTTTCTAATATCGGTATACTATTGTTACATATGTTAGCATCCGGAAACTTATAACAAAAGCTAATAAAACAATATAAAAGGAAATTGTGCATAAATATGTAAGGTGTTTATGTATTGGTAATGTTATATTTTTCATTGTACACTAGCAACAGCTTGCAACTTCATCTCCGTTGCTGCTTGTATCTTAAACATATTATGTGCTATTTGCTAAATACACGAGCTAAATTAGTAAGTAAAAACGAAACCTAAGATGTAAGAAGAATTTTCATAGCTTTTACATTTATATTTCAGTGGCTAACCCGATAGACGTTGTCCTGTCTTATTTTTATACGTTTATTCTTGAAAATAACATTGCAAAGTAAGATCCAGAAATTGAGATGTAAACTGTCCTATTTCTCATGTTGGATTAAACTATACACTATCAAATATTGATTGAAATGGGTCCCTATTACAAGCCAAAACGTACAGGCAGAAAACCGAGAGGTACCGGCAGAGTAAAATAGTATCTCCCTCAGAACCACGTGTTGTAAGACGCGGCTATTATACCAAAACCGACAAATGACTGTATATCCATCCGAAACAGTGTATTTTAAATGCAAAGGGCCAGGGTGGGCAGCAGGATCCCCGTTGCGAAAGCTGCGATTGCCAATACGCTTGCTCAGCGCGGCAATTATTGGCAAAATTCCCCCTTTCTTAGGGCGGCATAAGTCCAGCAGTAAACTACCAATGGCTTTAATGATTAATGATGATATCATATGCATCGATATATCGCAGACGCAGAGTCTAAACTATAAGGGTTAGAAACTTAAAATTTTGCACTTTTTGCACTATTGCGAAATTATAACTAAGGGGGTAAAAGGGAGGTGCAAAATTAGTATAAAACTTTGCTGTTTTTAAAGTTATTGATATGAAATTCAATATAAAGTTTTTTTTATTGAAAGTCATAAAACATGGGTAAAATATTTTTTAGAAGATCATTCCTTAATGGGGGTAAGAGGTATATATTATACTAAGTTTTTTATACAACTTAACGCGAGTGAAACCGCAAGGCTCTGCTAGTTAATGATAATTGTTCACTAATATACAATTAAACTATATGATTAGTGTTATGTGTCACCAAAAGCTAGTCTAATTTTATGCCAATTCTGCATGCACCCATCTGTGAAACGCTACGACGCTACGATGCTACGTGCTACGTGAAACCGCTACGAGACTACGAAAGCTGCTCAAAGATTTGCATGTATCTGCATAATATCAACGAATTTCAAATATGGAAGACATTTCTGTTTTCATAAATGTAGATATGTTTTTTTTTACATTATACTTTTACACGGAGAAATGAACTTCTGTCTGAATTTATTTTGTAATCTTCATATGTATAAAAACTAAGTGTCAAGTTGTTTGTCCGGGATCTACGTCTAAAATACTGAGCTAACTTTAGTAAAATTTTACTTACTATATATAGTTTGGTTTAACCCGAGAGATAGTATAGTTTATATCTAAATTTGTAACAGCAATTTTTTTTTTAGGTTGAAAAAGAACAACGACTGTCGGGATAGCTATGATATACATATATTTTTAAATAAATGTATTTATATAACATCTAATTGACCTAATTTCAAGATAAGTTGCTTAAAGCCCTTGTGTTACGATCAGACAACAGATAAATCACAAATGTAATAATTAAATACATATTAAACACCCAGACACAGAACAAAAACAAAAGATTTGATCTTTAGCGCTCAAAAAAGTATCACTATCATCATAACATGCTACTCAAGGAAGTTAAAATATACGTTAAAACCATATTAAGTCAATCAGATTTGTGATTAGATATGTAATTAAAGGATAATATTAGTCGAAGGGTACGAGAGTAAAATGGGGTACCGGCAGAATAGAATAGTACCTCCATCGGTACCAGTTGTAGTAAGAGGCAGGCACGCGCGTCCAGCAAGGCAGTTATGGATGAGTTACCGCTTTATTGGGAAGGTCATGTCCAGCCAACACTAGACGCCACTCACCCTGGGCAGTTGCGACAATAGCAAAATAGCTAAACGCATGTGATGCTTCTGCCCACTTTTTTTACATTTGAACTATGCTACTCCGAAAACGTATATGGCTAGATTTATACCGATCAGAGTTTCCAGTTCAGTCACCTCTTAAAACACTTGGTACAAATGGAGGTACTATAGTATTCTGCGGTGTAAGGGGTTGTCAAAAAGGTAATAAAGACATCCCTAATTTGGGCTTATTTGGTCTGCCGCAAAGAGGCTTTAAACGCGAAATTCAATTAAAATAACAAAAAGCAAGATCCGGCCATAACTTTTCGCGAGCACTCCTGTCTCCGCGCTTATACAGGGGGATTACATTTTATTTATTGCTTCCACTTGACAGCTTACAACCTTTATGTTGGTACCTACATTTGTTACTATAAAGGTACCTTAAAAAAGCGTAGTTACTCATTCTTAGACTTGGGGGTGTGTTGACATAAATAATGTTTTACTGTTTCTATTTTCTTAGAGGAATACTTTTGCTATAAATCATCATATTTTTATTTGCTAGGTATATGGCACAGATGGAAGTGATCCTATCTTGTGCGTTTAGGGTCGTGGGTTCGATCCCCACCTAGGATAAATATTTAAATGATGAATACTTGTGTCTTCTTCTGTATATGGGTGTTAAAATATGTATTTAAGTATGATATTTGTGATTCTTCTGTGGTATGATGTACGTAATACAATAGCTTTAAGCGACTTATCTCGGAATCAGGGTTTATGTATAAGTTCAACAAAAAAAAGAAAATCGTCTGTAATACCTGGAGCAAATCGCTATAAAATGAATACGTATTTATAACATTTTAGGATTGTCATTGATTTACCTGAGATCTCATTATCAGACCTTGCCTTGGTTCCATTCCGTTGGCAACAAAACTATCACCGGGCTATACCCATTTGAATAAAAAAAATCAAAATTGTTTCTTAATGCTAGGAGATATCGTGTTAACCTCGTCCTTATTTGGAGTTGTTTAAAAATAAAATGGTTATTATAATATAGGATTTCCAAACAAGCTTAACCTTAGATTAAATTTATTATATGTATAATATTTTGAATTAAAAATGATAAAATGACCCTATACTTTTTTTCTGTGTTAGACTCACTAAAGGATATTTTCGTTATATTGAAATACCAGAAAATAAAAAAAACTACCGTAGAGTTCCAGCAGTGTAGAATGGTACCTCAGGACGCAATGTCGTAAAAGGCGGTTGAGGTAGCGGCACCGACCGTATACCCATACGAAAAAACATAACTTAAATGCAACAGGGCGATAATGGGCAGCTGCTAGATTGCGAAACTACTTTCCGCGATTACCACCACGCCTTCTCAGCATGCCAATTAAGGGAAATGCTACTGATTGAACCGATTGGAAATCTCATAGGAAGGCTTACTTTTAACAGGGAGTGCCATTATTCAGTTTAAAGACATTTTTTAAAAAAAGACATTTTGCTACTTACATAAGAACTTATAGCTAATTATAACTTAAAAATTAATTATAGGCACAGTTTCCAGCCTGAAACTTAGTTGCTCAATAGAAGTTTTTTTTCTTTTTTATTAATATTACTCAAAACAATAAAAGTTTGTATTATAGACAGTAAAGTTGCAATTCACGAGCCTTATCACTAGAAGGCAATCTCTTCCAGACTAACCATAGGTAAAAAGACATAAATATAAATGAATATTGGACAATATTACATAGATTGATCCGGCCTTAAAGAAAGTCGCTTGCAAACTAGTATTATGGGCGTTAGAACCAACGAAAGTACAACACATAAATATTTAAAACTTCAAAAGTAAATCCAATATATCTGGTCGACCATCAAGCATACAGTCCACGTGATAGTGAGCGTCCAAGCCTATAGACACTCGTGATATCACTAACTCGTTGTCAACCTTGTGACTCGAAGGTATTATGTTACATTGCCCAGTAATTTTACTACCTCTCACCGTTAAAATCGGGACACAGCAATTTCGCACTGCTGCTTGCGGTAGGAATAGATGAGAGTGAGGTACGCGACGACCTATGTACGAGGTCTAGCTCTTGTCAAAGTGTAGAAGGGTGTAGGAGGCCCGCGCGAGACTATGGAGACTCACTTGTCAATTACAAGGTGAGTGCTGACACAAAGGGAGCATAATATACTGCTTACGGTCTAAAAATTTGAGGAGACAGCTCTTCGGCCAGACGTATTCATATCTGTCATACACCTAAATAACCCAGAATGCAGCTTAGCGATATAAATGCAATTCTTTGCTGCAATGCGCAAAACATTTACTTGAAACTACAATACCACCGGCGAGACATTCACCCCGTACTACGGTCAAAACTTACGTAAATCGACACAGTACAACCTATTATCACCCCTATGTATTAATAATAAGGTCTCTAATATCACAAAATAAAATTGAAAAAGGTAAAGAACCTAACCAACAAAATATTTAATCTTTTCATCTGTGGACTACGGTATACCGGCACCGAGGTATCGCGTTTGCTAACTTTATCTCATAATTTTAGGCCGAGTTAGACTCAAAATTAAGATATAAATCGATAAGACCGCAATTTACATTCGAATTACCGCTGACAAATGTCATTTTTCGCGCCGAAACGTGAAACGTCAGTCGGCCATCTTATGCGCGAGGATTGGCGCGCGGGCGGGGGTTGTTTACTCGTCGAACGGACGGATCTATCGCTGTCTCGCTCACCTCCGTTACATAATACGGAAATGGGTGAGCAGTGTTAAGTTTTGAGGCGAGTTCCGCATGCGGTCCAGCCTCGGGGGTGGGTTATTGATTTTTCGTCGAGTTTGCGGCAGTCGCCCAGCACGCCGGTGCCAGCGCGAAAACACATCCACCGCGCTTCGCGTTATTAAAAAAATATATCATTTATTTCAATTTGGAATACAACAGTTTTGAGTTTTTTTAAATATCCTCGGGCTGCGTTGTTCAGTGTGCCAGTCAGTGCTGGAGGATTAATTTTTGTAAGTACACAAAGTAATCAAATTTTTTTATTTCTGTACCACCATTTTCATCAGTTTTATTTTCCCATTTGCTTCTTTTATTACGTGTTTTGCGGTTTCCTTCTTTCTTTGGAGGTTTGATTAATATTTTGTGATGTTTTCACGCAAATTGTGTTTATTAATTGACATCAGCTGTTAGGAACGCCCGTTCAAACGTCAAAATCGTGAGCCGGCTAAAGTCCAAGCGTTTTACGACGGAAAAGAATAGAAATATTTTTATTGCATTTTCAAGCAAGCTACATATTTTTTTTACTTACCAATTTATCCATTGTAGAATTTTGCCTGACTACTCTAGTCCTGTGCACAGTGTGATGCACATTCATTTTGGCACTTTTTCTAATAAAAAACTATAAAATAAAAAATATATAAATCCTTATCACACGTTCAAATCACTCTGTCGTCGGCTCGTCACTGATTTGCAGAATCGCAGTGATGCATATACATCGCCGCCTGTGTAAGGATCTAGATAGACTTATCTATAAGTTGAGGGGCAATGTATGGCTGCCTGGCGAAGTTCTAAGACTGAGAGGAGATCCGGACAGGACATGACGTCATGGATCGTTACCAACACCATGGTATTGACGGTGTGACGTCATCGTCCTCGGGCTCTGAGAGCAATTACGTCTGGATTAATACAGGATCGCCCCCATAACGCCTGCAAACTGCTCTATTAAGATAAGTAATTGGAAAAAGGTTTTCTCATTTGATAGTGGAACTGGAATAACTTAAAAGTTTTCATACTTCAAAATTTTGTTATTACTTCAAAAGGAATCCGTTTGTAAGTTCATCTTGTACAATAAAAAAAGTCTACAAACAATAGACGGTTTTATTCGACACTTTGAAAAACGAACACCTGGTACTCAATAATTAAAAAAAAAAAACTGATGTCAAGAACGCATGCAGGTTCGAAAACTGATAAATTTGAAAAAGTTTATTTTTAAAATATCTTGCATTTATAATCTTTACTATCTATAAGAAACATTGAAATTTACCATCTAAATATTTTTTAATTTTATTAATTTTCGGTAATATTAAAAAGGGTAACACAAAACCTGTAACACAGCCATACACAGTCTTGCGTGCATATTTTGACATATCTCGTTATACTTTCTTTGTTTACTTTTAGGCCAGTTGTTTACAACCTTTGGTCAAGCAAGGACCTCATTGAAAAAAAAATGAGTATTTACAAATTATATGTTTGTAGGTTTTATTAATATTAGTTATATTTAATTAAAACGATATACATATAAGTAGCTGCAACACCAAAATGTAAACCCAGACTTAATTATCATCAGTTTTTTTATTGGAATTTGACTCGCACTATGGAAGTAAATTTGAAAACGTATCTAGTTCAAAAAACAAAAGAACGCAACTACGTTTTCTTCCTGTCTTCTATTTCTTAATAGAAGATGTGCTGGGAGAGATGAAATTTCGCTAGTTCAGTAAGCAACCTCGTTACTTAAGTTAATACGTATTAACATTTGATAGCTAAATAAATACTAAACTAACATCATCACTAGGAGCACTACGAAAGGTAGCCCATTGTGTCCCAAAAACAGTTAAACCCATTATATACAACACCCTTATCAAATCTCACTTGGAGTAATTGACCTAACTGACATTTGGGTATCTGCTGCACCGTCGAACGTAAACTCTTTACAGAGAACTCAAAATAAAATAATAAAAGTATTATGTCAATATTCGTTCCGTACCGCTACAAAACAATTATATGGTAAAACAATTTTTTTAATCTTAATCATATCTACACATGTAATACATGCATTTTAATAAAAAAAATCTTATCTAAAACTAATTAATCAAACTTAGATTGCAATGTAAAATCCAATAAACATAATTTGCGAAAACAAAATAAACTAAAATTAATTACTCACTCCGAGAACGAATTGCGATAAAAAACCATATTATTTGAAGTAGTACAGCTATACAACAACTTACCAGAAAGCATATAAGAATGTAAAACCGTGAAAGTTTTAAGAGCTAACTAAATATCTACATAACATCGCGTTCCGACGACCAACTAATAAGTATTGTTAAGCCTATATTTTATCTCATTTTAAGTGAAATGTAAATTTCTTATGAGAATAAATTCTTTAAACCTAACCTAATACTAAATCATTACTATCCTCATACCAGCCATAGTACAGCATCTAGTCATAGAGCTCCCGAAGAAAGAAATAATTTTGTCTATAGTTCCCCTGAGGCATGTCGCGGTGGCATTCGCAGATCGTAGTTTTGCGACAGGAATGCTATTGCCCATCCACGCCCTGTTTCATTCAACCTACGCTGTTTCCGATTGGTATACCGCCATCTATTGGTTCTGTTGCGTCTTACGACACCTGGTAGAGGTGGAGATACAAATCTACTCGGCCGGTACCCCACAGCGATAGTATAGAATAAATTGATTTTCTCTTGTTTTCGTTCAACAGTCATGTATATATAATAGTAAATTTACACAAAAAAGTTTTGAATTAAATACTTCTGAAGAACTATTTGACAACCTGCACCTATTTGTATGAAAATAAATTTAATAGTTTATTTAATAGCGAATAAATAAATATACAAACTTATTTGTTTAATATATAAGTAGATTTATATTTAAAAAGATTGGTTGTTAAGCGGTATTTGTTTTTTTTTACTTAATCACTTTGTTATATTGATAAGGATAATTCCATAAGTATTATTATCATCATACCAGCCATTGAAAGTCCACTGCAAGACATAGGCCTCCCCAAGAAAGGGGGAATCCCGCCCACTATTGCCGCGCTGGGCAGGCGTGTTAGCAATTGCAGAGCGCAGCTTCTGCGACCAGGATATTGCTGCACATCCACGCCTTGTGCATTTGAGCTACACTGTTTCAAATGGATATACCGCCATCTGTCGGTTCCGATACCTCAGTCACCTCTTACGACACCTGGTGCAGGGGAATGTACCATTCATCTCTGTCTTACTGCATGCCGGTACCTCAAGGTGTGTTTATTGTAATTATTGTTCATGTAAATTGGGCAAAATTCCGCAACCTGACACCTTTTGCGCAATCTTTGCGTTACTCTGTACTGTTAACCCTACTCTTTTACCTACCTGTTCAGTTCCTCTGGGAACCGCAAAAAACCCATATAGTGACTTATAGTTTCCCGAAATGTTTAGTACATAATTTTACTTAATTATTCATATTTTAGTTAACTTGTTTGAAATAAAATATAGCTTACGTTGTTTGTTGATAACGTAGCTATTTGTTAATTAAATAACTCTGTATTTATTTTGGTAGTATTTTAATTTATTTGTTACAAATATACAGAAATATAAGTCTTACATTGTTCTATTCTAGTTAAGATACCTGACAATTTACTCTTGATCCGCCAATGCTGGTATCTGTAGACCTCATACAAAAGGTCACCTGTATTGGTAACTCACTCTCACCTATTTCTACCAAATAGCAGTGTTCGCATTGCTGTGTTCCGGTTTGAAGGGTGAGAGAGGCTGTAATGTCAACTGGGTAAAGTGGCATAATATCCTCAAGACACAAGCTTGGTAACGCGTTAGTGATATCCTTGTGATATTACGAGCGTCTATAGGCTGCAGTGACGCTATATGAATGACGCTACTATCACGCGGACTGTATGATAGTTTGTCAACTTGGCCTAATAAAAAAATCGTCAATACGCAAATCACTTTGCCTTAAGTGCAACAGAACTACCGTACTTAAATGTCTTCATTTTAAGAACAAATAAGTTTGTGTTCAAACAATATATCTTGATACATAAAAAATTTTGTGTCACGATGTTTGAACATTTAAACTGTTAAACTGATTTTAATAACTTTTTGGTTTTTTGCGTAGAGTTTGACGCAACTTGAGAGAAAGGATAGTTTATATCTCAATTTATAGTCACTAGGCATTAAATTTACTGGGTAATGTGACATAATATTATTCAGTCACAAGGTTGGCAACGCGCTTGTGAAAGAATATCATGGCATGATAGTATCAGTATAAGATGCGTTGACGCATTCTAAAATGCGAACGGTATGTGTGTTTGACGACTTATCCTAATAAATAAATATATAGATGGGCCCGTTGGCGCAGATGGTAGTGATCCTATCTTGTGTGCCAAAAGTCGTGGGTTCAATTCCCACCCAAAGCAAATATTTATATGATGATATTATGTTTGTGCTGTGTTTGGGTGTTAAATATATGTATTTAAGTAGTATATTTGTGACTGACCTCGGAGTCAGGTCAATGTATGAGATGTTGTGGGAATTTATTATTTATTAATCTACAGCATGCATTTAACAATTTTCTTCTGTTTATACAAAGGCAACACAATGTTCAAAGCCTCAGAAATTACTTAACTCTAATAAACCTTTAAGTTTGTATAATATTTAGTTTTTAAGTTCGAACCTTGTTAGAAACCTTTTTTCAAATTTTTTAAAGTATTTTTCTATTGCCAGAAGATAGTTCTAGGTTTAAAAATATGTATTTAAGTATTATATTTGTAATGTAACCGCATCAAAACTCGTTGAGTAGTTTTAAAGATCCAAGCATACATAGAGACAGACAGCAGAACTCTGTTTTATATTATGTAGGGGGATATACGTGGGATATAAAGAGGTTCAGAATTCGGTAAAATACCATAGACAGAAAATGCTCCTATCACATACATATTAAATAGGGATTAAGCAGAAATGAATTGAATAAGTGTGTTTCACAAGCTTTAAAATGTTTATTAGGTACCTGAACGTTGTTTATGGTCGTCACTTCGACCTTTATGGTCGCACTTTCCTAAAGTAATGGATGCGTAATTATTTTACTTTCAACTCGATTAATTTCTATCAATTCAATTCAATCAATCGGATGGCATTTTTCGTACAAAATTATTTATCTAAAGCTTGCCGAGTTTTGCCGAATACATTAAAAACTCTTTTATCATTTCATTCGATAGACAACTTATTTTTAATTGATTATGTTGACATGTATGCATACAGCCCACGTGATAATAAGCATTACCGCAACTTATAGACGCTTATAATATCGCAAAAGCATGGCGCCAACTATATGTCTTGAGGATAACGTCACATAACCCAGTAATTTCACAGCCTCTCTCACCCTTCAAACCGGAACAATGCAAATAATCTTTGTATGAGGTCTCTCTTATGCTAACTTCGTGTGTTTTAATGTGTTATTATACACACACACACGTGTTTAATGGTTATTTTATTGAATTTAATATATTAATAGTACATTTTGTATAAAACAAATATCTTTAATTGCTTTAAAATATAAATTTTAACTGTACCAATATTGTTTAAAAGGGTTACACATTTATATCTACATATTTTCAAATAATGTAGATAATTTAGAATGAATCGAAAATAATTATTTACGGGATAATAATTTTATATCGAACCTTTTTAGATGATAAAGGTCGGGAATCACGTATGGAATAAAGAACGTAAAATTTGTATGCGGATAGTTTAAAGGTAGAACCAAGATTGAGTTTAAGGGTTCAATATCATCATACCAGCCATTGGAAGTCCACTGCTGGACATAAGCCTCTCCAAGAAAGGAGGTTATTGCCCATAATTGCCGCGCTGGGCAAGAGTTTTCGCAATCGCAGAGAGCAGCTTTCGCGATGTGGATGCTGCTACCCATCCCCGCCTTATGCATTTGAGCTGCACTGTTTCAGATGGATATACCGCCATCTATCGGTTCTGGTACCTTAGTCACCTCTTACGTCACCTGGTGCAGTGGGAGGTAATATTTTATTCTGCCGGTACCTCACTGCAGTTAAAGGGTTGCTAGTTTTCAATGAAACTAGTTTTCAACTTTAAAACGCTGTTATTAAAATTTTACATTTTAAGTTTAACGTATCGGTTACCTTGCAAAAACCGCGTTTTGAAGCCGTAAAAAGCAATCAACTCATTTGACATATATTACGTAGACCTGACTCCGAGATGAGCAGCTTGAAGCACTTGTGTTACGGAAATCAGACAACAGACGTATTACAAATATAGGTATTACTTAAATACATACACATAACACCTAGAAACAGAACAAATACATGTTTATCAGATAAGTTGATGTTTAAGACAACGGTATGTTAGCGTCGACGCCGGTATGGGCTTCAATAATATCTACCAAAAGGTGTTATTATAACCCATATCACCATCAGTTTTTCTTGCAGGTTCTTTTCTAATAGCTCGCCTAATAAACCTGCAATAAACTTAGTTATAAGACCCGTCCGGTGGCGGCAGACTAGACTTCAAGAAGGACACTCTATGACCTATTTATTTTAATGACTCTTATAATATCAGTTGTCAGGGTCGACGGTGATTTGTGTGAAATTGTAACTAGCAAATATATACTCACAGTTATTTTTTTGTTAAAAGTGCCTATAATAGGCCTATTTAAAAAAGGATACATTTGATTTCGACTTTGAACTGTTTGGTTTGGGTGGGTGTGGTTGACTAAACCAGAGTGTTCTGGCACGTCCCATATTCGAGCGGGACCGACGGCGATAACTCAAGAGAACCTCTGAGACCAGACCATTTTGAGTAGCCATCTTGGTGGGCAGTTGTAATAAGAAGCATGTGAGATAGCCGTAAGGTACCGGCAGAGTGAAATAGTACCTCCCACTTACCAGGTGTCATAAGAGGTGAATAAGGTACCAGAACCCACAGATGGCGGCATATCCATACAAAAGAGTCAGCTCAAGAGTGCAGGGTGGGGATGGGTAGCAGGTTCCCCGTCGCGAAAGCTGCGCTCTGCGATTGGCAACAAGCTTGCCCAGCGCGGCAATTATGAGCAACATAATCCCTTTCTTGGGGAGGCCTATGTCCAACAGTGGACTTTTAATAGCTGGTATAATGACAATGATGATGAGCTAGTCTCACTCTCTCTAATTAATAAATTCTTCCGACATTTTATGCATTGACCTGACACCGTGGTAAGTCGCTTAAAGCACTTGTGTTACGACGCGAGACAACAGAGGAATCACAAATGTACTACTTAAATACATATATTTAACACCCAGACACAGTCTGACATCCGCAATTTTACCTGCGTACTAGTTCCACGCAGGGCAAATATTTATAAAATGTGTTTGAGTATAAAATTGTGTATTTAAATAGTTTTTGATTCCTCTGTTGTCTGGCGACCGTAACACAATTGCCTTAAGCGACTTACCACGGAGTCAGGTCAATGTATGAGATGTTGTGTGATTTTATTATTAACATTCATTATAATGCAACTACTTACCTTGGTGGTGGCACTCGGAAGTCCATGCTTCCTGCCGTCGACGCTTTTGTCTCCCCGCATCCTCTTACATATCACTGCGGTATTTCGTATGGGTATACCGCCATCTGTCGGTTCCGTAATCTCAGTCGCATCTCAAGTGTCATCGCCTAGCACTGGGCTATTATTCTGGCTAGACTTTATTCCAAAGATACCCTAGTAAAACTAACAAGATGAAATATACATTTGACCGGCCCGATAACGCATTCGGCAGAGTTTCACTGTTAAACATCAAAGGTACAAATATGTACATGATTGTAAAATTTGTGTTTAAAAATGAACATTTCTTTTGTGTCATTATAATATATATAACAGTTATCCTTTAATTTTAGGTTAAAAATAAACTTATGCGTTGCTTCTGAAAACGAAGAAACGACAATTAAAGTCTATTCTTCCACCAATTATTCTTATTTATCTATTTTAATTAACAAATCACAATAATCTAATACAATGCTATTTTTTTCATAACCTCTCAACTGACCATTGACCTCAGACTCTAGCGCTTGTCTGTTGTCAATGTCATTGGTAATGTAGTAAGCGCGGCAAAATTCAAAATTAACGAAATAATATTTCTTTACATATATATATAGAACAAGCCGTGCCACACGATTTCCCGCGTTAAATTGTAGAATTTTCGTACTAACATTGCACTATCCTTTTAACGCTTCTAGGAATGAATTCCCGAAGAAATATTTTACATGTGTTACAAAATTTTCAATGAAAACCTTTCCTGATTTTCTTTGGAATAACTTCAAAACAGCAATTTCATACTAACTTTGCATCCCCGTTTTAATTTCCAAAAATCCTTGCTTAGTGCTACCCAATGTTAGGATAGGAACTCCTGAGCAAAATTTTAAGATTCTAACCCTTATAGTTTAAGCCACGCTTTGATATGTCAGTCAGTCAGTCAGCTCCTCTTTCTTATATATCTACTATCCACCCGCAAGAAGGACAAACGATCTGACTAAAACCGCAGGATCACGCTGGACACAGGCCGCATACAACCGGTCCTATTGAAAATTATTTAGGGAGGCTTATAGCACGGGAGGCAGCGGCTTTATAGATAAAATCATGCATGTGGCTTATGACATCATAGATCGTCAGCTGGTCCAGTTGCGGTGGATGCGAGAGTGGTAAGCTGCGGAATACGTTAAAAAAATCTGAAAAATATTTTATACCACATGGATTTTTTCTCATGTGTTATTGACATTGATTACAATTAAAAGAAAGAAGTCAACTGGACGACTGAGGGGAGTTATGCGTCAGCTGGGCGTGCGAACTTGCAAAAAAATAATGAAAAAAAAATTTTTTTATGCCAATAGAATTTTTTTATATGATTTTATACATAGACAGAAACTCGCTGACGCATAATCCCCCCTCAGTCATGCAGCTGACTGTATAAAATATTTTTCTATTTCTTTTTTTTGACGTGTTCTATGGGCTCTCATAGCAAGCGACCCCGCGGATGCGTCAGCTGACCTTAACTTTCGTTATTAGGAACAGCTTCTCACTAGTATTGTGAAGTAATGATCAGTATATAAACACTAATCAAAATTGCCTCTGCCTCCAGGACTAATATGTCCAGCAGTGGACGTCCTATGGCTGATATCAATCATCATATAATGATGATGATATCTGTAACACTAATATAGCTTTTTATCTCAGAGTCAGACCAAAGCATGAGATCTTGCGGCAATTTATTATCTTAATATATAATAATTTCGTGACACATTGAACTCTTAATTTGAATACAATTTGCTCACCGTGTGCAGTTTGGTCCAACTTAAAAGATCATCATACCAGCCATTGGAAGTCCACTGCTGGACATGAGCCTCTCCAAGAAAGGAGGTATTTTGCCCATAATTGCCGCGCTGGGCAAGCGTGTTTGCAAGCGCAGCCATCGCAGTAGGTATGCTTCGCGACGGTGATGCAAATGATTACGGGGTTTAACAGATAGTAGAAGTATAGTTGAAATCTCAATGTATAGTCGCAATTATTTTTTGTTGCTAATTATTTCTTTCGTCATCATCATCTCATCAGCCATTAAAAGTCCTCGGTTGGACATCGGCCTCCCCAAAAAAAGGCTAACTTCATGACTGGGACGCTGCTGCCTATCCCCACCCTCTGCATATGACCTACCCTGATACGAATGGATATACCGCCATCTGTCGGTTCTGGTACCTCGCCTCTTCCGGCACCTGATACAAGAGGAATTATTACTATTCTTCTCTGCTGGTATCACGTGGCAATGTCAGTACTTTATTTTGTTTATAATATGACAAATAGATGCAATTATCTGCGAGTGCCGAACAGATGGCGGTGTAAGGTAATTGAATAACTATCCAATAATAATAGTATACTAAACTAACGGCAAAGGGATACAATATTACTATGTTTCCGGACGAAGTCGGGGTGAGCGGTTAGTACCTAAATTCTCCGTTCAAATCTAGAAACTCATATATGGTACCACCATAAAACTTGACCTTCAGATTTCCTTGACCTCCTACCCTTACATCAGTTCACCGTAAGCGGTAACTTGATTCGAGTGATAAATTACACCATCATTGATCGTCTATTTAACTTGTAATAAATCAGATAAAGTTTAATCAGGCAATGGTTGACGAAGTAAGCGCCGCAGTCGCAATGCAGGTAAATGCTATATTTCGTCCCCGTTTAAAGCATGCTTTGGAAAACTACTGTTTAAACTCTATGTATTTTGGTTAATATTAGTTTGCACCCTACCCTTTAGTACTGGAAGTAAGATAGTTATTTTTCACTGAAACTTAAACGTAACTAGAAACGTTAAGTTAAGCAAATAATGTATTGCGTTAAGCATGAGAATATTTAGAACTTCAAGTCACATTAGTTTTTCTAACTTATATAATAGATAGTAGTACTTTCCCGCGGTTCCACCAGCGTTTAGCTGTAGAATTTGTATTCTTACTTAGCACCCCCCCCCCCCCTTTACCACTTAAATTGATGAATTTCGAACAAATATTTTACACGTGTTACATAACATTTAGTGAAGTACCCTTATACTGAATATTTTTCAAATAACTTCAAAACTTTATTGTTTTTGTGTTATTTGATACTAACTTCGTATCCTCGTTATACCCTTTCAGATGGAGATATTTCCAAAAATCCTTCTCAAAGCTCCTCTACGTTGTAAAAAGAACTTCTGTGCAAAATTTGAAGTTTCTTATAGTTTAGGCTCTGCGTTGATATGTCAGTCAGTCAGTTAGCTACTCCTTTTATCATTGGAGCCATTCAGATCAGCCATTGGATTGCTGAATATAAGCCTCCCAAATAAAACGAGAAATTTGCCTGCAATTTCCGCGCTAGTCAACCGTAATGGTAATCGCAGAGCTCAGCTTTCGCGACAGGAATGCTGCTGCCCATCCATTCCTCTTGCATTTGAGCTCCACTGTTTCGAATGGATATACCCCCTCTATACGGTTCCGGTTCCTCAGTCGCCTCTTACGACACCTTATACAGGGGAAGTACAGTTCTACTGTTCAAGACGATCACGCTTAATACGACTTCTCGCATAATACGCCACTTTACGCCAGTCCCTAGAATTTAAGACATGTTTTATACGCCCGATCACAGAGAAGAAGAATCCGAGATGATGCACCCTACGAAATTCAATCAATTGATGATCTTATTGAGAATGTGAACAACACACCTAACAAGACCCTAAGTGATAATAATGAAGACATGAAACTCCGGTTTTGTCAAATGCCCAGGCATTATCAACTGTTAATGATTGAAGACGTTATGTAGCTACTTTGGATCAAAGGGAAGACGCACTGCAAAAGTTAAATTATGTTGAAAATCTTTTAATTGCTAATGCATTAAAATCTTTTAATCAAACCAAAATAAGTGATTATTTTAAATAATATAATTATAATTTCACTACGTATTTTATGTACATATTTTATAAATGTATAATTCAATACCTATCTAACGTACCAAATTACAACAAAATACATAATTATATGTAGTACGTTTTATTTTTCCTATCCCGCATAAAACGTTTTTTTCGGTGATCGAAAGTCGATAGATCATAAAGCAGAAAATTTTGTAGTCTTGGTCTTTTAAATCTTGGTGACGGGTCTGACCCTATCTTGTTCTCTAAAAGTCATGAATTCTATCTCTACCCAGGACAAATATTTATATGTTATTGTAGAAATGTAAGTAAAACAATAGTTTAACTTAAAGCAGACTTTTA